>OX359284.1:40221134-41421134 GCA_947179155.2 Hedera helix | reverse complement strand
GCTATCTTCAATTCTGTTAAACCGGGTTCTACTTTGGAGTTTGAAATAGTAAGAATAGGGTTGAAAGTTCTTGGAAATGTCTCATTGGCTGGAGATGAACACCAGCATGCAGTTTGGCATCGTTTATTTACACTTGGCTTTGTCGAGCTCGCAAAAATCAAGAGGTGGTTGGAGGCGATCCAGTTATTATGAAGTAAATTTTATGATAAATCTACTCCTAAATTAATAAGGTGATGACACGCAAGCTGAGAAGTGTTATCTCTATCTGCGTGTTAACACTTTATTGATCTAAAAGTGAATTTATCATGAATTTAACTTCATAGTAACTGGATCCGTTGGAAGCATATGCATTCAAAAGGAATATATATATATATATATATATATATATATATATATATATATATATATATATATGGGGGACGATCCATATCAACGACTTGTTACGAACAAAAAATGAGTAAATATCATCTAATCCCTACATTTATATATTGAACGGACATGATTTAAAAAACAGACCTGGTGTCTGTTAGTATGTCTAGTGGACGGACTAAGCATTAAATCTGGACCATTTTATCTCTCATTTTATCCCTTAACGTAAGGATCATTCATTAAAAATATACCAAGTCCGCTAGTCGTACTAGCGAATGAAGAACATACCTAACGTAAATCCCAAGACCGCTAGTATAACTACATTCTTTCATGTTGTGTGCAGGAACTTCATTAATCTCCCACAAGGTAGCTGCCAATTTTTGTGCCGACATCAAAGCTTCTTTCCCCTTACCAGCACCCTTATCCTTTTGCATTGAAGACAACCTTGTAGTCATCTTCCAAGTTGGTACTGGCGTGCTCGATCTTCCTCTCATTTCGATCAAAGATTGTTTTAATGCTTTGCCGGTCGAAATGGATGAGTGGAAGCCCAAGAATTAAGGAAGTTCAAGACTTGATGCTAGAGCTGGCAAAATTCATGGTTAACCGTCAACTCGTCTATCAACCCACGATTTAGTGGGTTTAGTTATCCTTTTATTTTATCAAGTGTTTAGTAGGTTGGGTTAAATGGATAACAAGCATATTCCATATCCAACCTATTATATGGGGTGGTCGATGTCATTAGCGTCACCAGCAACGTGATCAACGACTGCGAGAAGTCCTTTGGGTTCTTGTTCATATAGATAAGAGTATAATAGTATAAATAATGATTGAGAGCTTTTGTTTTTTCTATTAACTTTATATAGATAAAAGTATAATAATATAAAGAATGACTGAGAGCTTTTGTCTATTTCTATTAACTTTTTACAGCTTTTCAACTTTTTGATGTAGGAATCCCAGTATTGCTATCCGTCAGCTAGTTATACTAGCGGACTTGATAAATTTTTAATACATCATCATTGCTTTGCCATCGGGGTTAAAATGGTCTGGATGTTGTGCTTAGTCCGTCCGCTAGATATACTAGTGGACACTGAGTCTCCTTTATCTAATCTCAATCGTTTAATATAAAAATATAAGACTTAAATGTTATTTGCTCATTTTTTATTCATAGTAAATAGTTTTTATGGGTCACTCCCATATATATATATATATATATATGGAGAATGATTTATAACAAGCGTTTACTATGGACACTATTTCAACAAATGCATCTTGAACCGTTGAAATAATAATTTTAATGGATGAGATGGAGTTCCACCCGCTATCTAAGATGACGAGTGGGAAATGAAAAATAAATAAATTATATACACTACCCGTCATCTAAGATAGCGGGTAGTGATCAAATTACTTTTTTTTTTTATATCATCTCCAACGGATATGAAAAAAAAAATTTAAAATTTTTTTTTTACACTACTCACCATCTAAGATAGCGGGTAGTATAAAATATTTTTTTTTCTTATCACTTTGGAGATGATATAAAAAAAAAAAATTCACTCCACCCGCTAACTAAGTTAACGGGTTGGAGGAAATTTTATTTTATTTTTCGTTGTTAAAGTTAATTTTAAAAAAGAGAAAAAATAAAAAATACTCCACCCGCTAACTAAGTTAACGGGTTGGAAAATTTTTTATTTTTTTTCATGTTAAAGTTAATTTTTTTATAAAAAAATATACTCCACCCGCTAACTAAGTTAACGGGTTGGAGGATTTTTTTTTTATTTTTTTTAATTTGTTGTTAAACTGCATTACAACATCCATCACCCAAAAGGGGCCAAAGACCAAAAAAAGAAAAAAAAAAATACACAAGCATGCATAATAAGAAAACTCTCAAATCTTCTATCAAAACATGAAAAAGAGCTAAGATATCATAGACATACTTTCCAAGCACATGAGAGTGACTCATCTCCATCATGTATAAAAAAAAATAAAAAATCCTCTAACTCGTTAACTTGGTTAGTGGTTGGAGTAATTTTTTTTTTTTTTAAAGCTAACTTTAATATGAAAAATAAATAAATTCCTCCAACCCGTTAACTTAGTTAGTGGGTGGAGTATTTTTTTTTTAAAAAAAGCTAACTTTAACATGAAAAAAAATAAAAACCATCCAACCCGTTAACTTAATTAGCAGGTGGAGTGATTTTTTATTTTTTATTTTTTTTTTAAACTAACTTTAACAACGAAAAATAAAATAAAATTTCCTCCAACCCGTTAACTTAGTTAGTGGGTGGAATGATTTTTTTTTTATTTTTATATCATCTCCAAAGTGATTAAAAAAAATAAAAATTACACTACCCGCTATCTTAGATGGCGGGTAGTGTAAAATTATTTTTTTTTTAATTTTTTTTTCATATCTGTTGGAAATGATATAAAAAAATAAATAAATTTGATCACTACCCACTATCTTAGATGACTGGTAGTGTATATAATATTTTTTTTTTTTTGCATTTCCCACTCGACATCTAAGATTGTAGGTGGACTTAGATTTTTTTTTTTTTGTCCTACCCATTATCTTAGATAGCGGGTGAGACTCCATCTTATCCATTAAAATTATTATTTTAACGGTTTAAAATGTATTTGCTAAAATAGTGTTCATAGCAAACGCTTGATATGAATCATTCCCCTATATATATATATATATATATATATATATATATATATATATATATATGTTTATTGTCCTTGTTGGCACTTGCATGCATAGTAAATCTCACATGAACGTGTGATTTACTTTATGTTCATTTGAAAATATAAAAAATACATATAAAAAAATTAATTTTCATTAATTATCATTGACTTAATGAATTGGCTATTACCAAGATGATCATCCAAGTTAGCTCAGAAACTACCCCAATTAGCTCACAACTATTTTAAATTGAGATATCTTGTTGGCCTATTATGCATAAGATGAATGTAAATTTATGTTCAACTGCCAAATTACATAAAAATAAAATGTTATATTTTTTTCTATATGTATATGGGTTAATTGCAAAAGTTTTCTTAAAATTTCATAAAAATTAATTTTTAACTCTAAAGTACCAACTTTTTCAGTTGTGTTCTTTTAAGTTTAAATTTTTTATAAAATTATTTCCTTTTAACATATTGGTAAAGTATAAGTCAAAATCTTTTATATATATGTCCATAATTATTGATAATTATGTTATTTACGTTTCATATATATATTGTTGTATTTATACTTCTGAAATTGGTCAAATATATATTTAATTATATAACACGTTTATTTTGACTTATATATTGAAAAGAAATAATTTTATAAAAATTATATATTTAAAGGAATATTATTGAAAAAATTAAGACTTTGAGACTAAAAATAATTTTTTGTGAGATTTTGAGAGACACTTTAATCCCATGTATTATCTTCTTTTCAAAATAAAAAGATCACTTATTTTGCGCAATTTTTTGTGGTAATTTTTACCGCAAAAATAAAAATAAGTAACCTTCTTACTAAGCATTTGAGCGCCTTGGGGGCTTGGGTTTAAGCGTTTGTTCCTAAAACTTTGGTTGTGTGGCTCTCCCTCCCAATCTCTCTCTCTTGTCTGTGATTTAATGGAAGTTCTACGAATCCAGGCACAACCAATACCTTCAGACCAACGTTTCATGAACTCAATTTCTTCTAATTTTAAAGCAATAATTCGCTTACGTTCTGTCAATTTTAGGTGTTTTTGTACTTCTCCTTCAAATTTGGCAAGTACCCAAGAGCTAATTAATGGCTCAAACTGCCAAAAGAGTGTTTTGAAGGCCAACGGAAGAAGGGTTAGGACAAAAATTGCTGATGCTCAGCTGAAAGAAAACTGGTTGGATTCTCTCACTTACCCTTTCCCTTCAAAGCAAGTACAGTTGGATGATGTTTGTTCAAGCAACGAGGGGTCCGATTGGGCTATTGGTATCGACCCAGATGTTTCTGGAGCTTTGGCTCTCTTGAAAACTGATGATTCGGGCTGTTCTGCTCAGGTAATGGTTTATATTATATATGATTTCTTTTGATTTTCATAAATGCTAGAAATGGACAATGCGCTTGTTATGAGCTGAATAATTCTATTCAAAAGTTTAGATTGGGGTAAGCTGATCATTTTTTATTTTAAATCTTTGTTTTGCAAATCTTGGGTGATGAATATGTGTAGAGTGATTTGTTTTGCAATTTTTTCTTGCCAGAGATGGGAAAGTTTTGGTTGTTCCGTTATGTGAATATACATACTGAAAGAGTCCTATTTGCGAATATTAAGGATACATTTGTTCCAGGTTTACCATTAAAAAAAAACTTTTTAGTTTAGTGGTGATATTATAATGAAATTATGATGATAAACTTGAGGACATTATGTCAATTTATATTGCTGTCAGTAAAAAGATGAATCTTTTAATGGAAAAAGAAAAATTGCAAATGAGACTCTTTTGTTAGAACTGAGGAAAACATGGGTTCTTGTCAGATTATTATTGTTGAGAAGCCCTTGGTGTTTATTGGAATCTGCGGGTAAGGGAGCATCATGATCATCCTTACCGCCTGTTATAACATTTACTTACATTGCCAACAAAACTCATCTTCCTTGTCAATTTCATTTCCTCCGCCTTCTCCTTGTTTCTTTTGAGCAATAATCTTGCAGTCAAAAGCTATCAGCGCTATGGTTTCATCATGGTTGAAGGTGTTAGGGAGAACTAAGGCGGGTTTAAAGACAGGAAAACTCTGGGATTAGAGTGTGTGAGAATAGTGAATTTGGAGAAGTTGTGAATGAAAATAAGGGAGCAGCTCCTCCAAACTTATGTTATATATTTATATCCCATGTATTTTCTTTACTAACAGCATATCACTTGATAATTATCAGTCCAAGAAAGCAGATTAAATTTAAAACTTCTTGTGTGCATTCATAACATGACTTGAAATTGTCAACCAAAACAAAGGACTTGATCTTTACTCGTATGATAACTAGTGGTGACCTTTTATTACGAGTATTCCAATTTTTTTTGTAAGCAAAAAGTTATTAAGCCCTTTAACTTTCAGTTTAAGAAACGTTATTATTTATTAGGAGCACAAAATTTGACTACTTTCTAATAGTTACATTTCTACAAGTCAGTAAGTATATTTCTAGAGGTAATAAACATTTTTTTTTTCTTTTCTACTAGAGGGTAATAGAAATAGCTCCCTTATCTCACTGGTTGGTTATGATATTTTCTCCCATCTTGTAGGTGTTTGATTCTCCTCACGTGAAAGTACCGGTAGGAAAACAAACCAGAAGGCGTTTAGATGCAAAATCTATTGTTCAGTTACTTCAAAGTTTTGATGCTCCAAATGGTATATAAATGTTTTTGTCACTTTGGGAGGTTTATTGTTTTTAAGTTCCATAACTCAGCATTTTCTTCACTTTAAGTTATTTAGTCGGTTCAGCATGCACTCCATGATCTAAGCCACTGGATGCATATAACAGGAAGGAATGTGGTTAGAATTTCATTTCTGATTTCAGATAAATAAATGAGTTTGTTTGGGTTACCCTCTGATTCTTGCTTATTTGGATTCTTCTGAAGCAATCTGATTATTTGAATTTTGGACTCAAAAAAGCCATTTCAAAAGTATGATTTTTTTCATCCTGATTAAAAAATAACCAGAGATAAAAACTGACCCAAACAGGCTCAATGCGTTGATGTAGTTATCTTTTGGTGTATCTGCCAAGGAACTGTACTTTTCATGGAGGAGAGTTGTAAAAACAGATGCCACGGAAATTGACCACTTCACAGGAAAACACAGAAGAATATGATAACTTGATAACCCTTTCAGTGCAGTTGTACAGTAGGGAATACTTTGTTTTTCTTGCAATTGATAATTTGATAGCAAATCAATGATAATGGTGGAAAAATATTGAAACTGTATTTTGGTCTTCTTTTCTTCTGGCTTCATGAGGCTTTCCCTGGTTCGATCTTGCATTTTTTAGACTTTTTTGGAGAGTTTGCTATAGGAGCCTAATATAGTGGTCTCTTTCTGGCAGGCATACTTGTATAAGGTGATTTTTTGGTACCTTTGGCCATATGTGTGCTTTTTTATTTCACCTATATGTTCTATGCTGCTATATATAATTGAGACTTTATTTTCCATTATTGAAAAATGGCTTAAATTTTGTCCTTTGTTTTGTTAGTAATCACTTAATATTAAACTTCTTTTTACACTATTCTTGATGGTTTTTATTATTAATTGGTATGCTTTATTTTTTCACAATAGTAGCACACCTTGATAAATGATCTCTGTATTGAATTACTTCAGGAACTATCGCATATATAGAGCAATCGATTCCATATCCTCAAGATGGAAAACAGGTTGGTAATTCTTACTTATATATAAGGGTTTTAGTATTGTCATCATTTTTGTTGCTATGACATTTGTGCAGGTCTTATGCTTCTTGCCCCTTCAATGCCTTGAATAATTTGTATCCTGGACCTAATACTTTTTTATTTTCTGACTTATCAAAATAATAAAAAAATAAAAAAGAGCGTCCTTTGCATGTAGTTTATAACATTAAAGTTCCTATCATGATAAGATACTTTCCTATAATTGTGCTACCACTAAATTTTTATCTTTTTGTGCATTTTCTTACGATTTCAGACTGAGGGCACCTGTTTTCACCTTTAAAGTTCTGTATAATTTTTGTTTTCTGCAATGAAGGGTTGGTGGAGTGGAGGATTTTGCTATGGTCTGTGGATAGGGGCCTTAGTTGCCTCAGGATTTTCTGTTGTTCCAGTGCCATCTTTATTGTGGAAAAATGCATTTAAACTTTCTGGAAGCCGCTCAAGTAAGGTCTGTTTGATGCTTCATGAATTGGCATTATCCCATCTTACCCTTGATTACATATGTTTGTATTTCAACAGTGGTGACATTGACATTTTTGTTTGTACATATATTTTTATAAGTACTTGTAGCTGTCTGTATCAACCCTGGGGCAATTATGGAAAATATGTAACTAGGAACACCTTCAATACCAATAATCATGTAAATAAACCTCCTAGTTAAGTAATATTTTGTTTAAGTAATAACCCTGTTAGCATCCTTAGCACGAGTATACTTGACATAACCTCATGTATATGATTGGAAAAACATAAGTTAGAAAGTAGAGAAATTATCCTGCTTCAACTGCCAAGTTGGCTCTTGTCCAATTTGAAAATGGACAACCTCTTTTATCAACATGGTACCAGTGTTTGTGTATCATGCAGTTTTTGCTTCTAATGTTTGTCTATATTTTTATACTTCATCTTCTTTTGACATCGTAATTTCTTCACACATGCAGAATCCTAAATTCTATTAAATAAATTATACAATTATTTCCAATTCGGTAAATTGTGAAAGGGCGATCAAAAGTTCAAACATGGACAGTATATTTCTTCTTGCCTAAATATGAACAAGTTCCTGTTTCCTATGTTGTGTTTATTCTCTAAGCTATACACCTAACTCAGAATGCAAGAGCGATCTCCATTCTTCATTTCATAGCCTTGATATTATTTTCTACAACTTTGCATTGGTCCATGGTCTTCATGCAGTTTATCACCGAACTAATTAACATGCTGAAATTTTAATGCATTACGTTGGCAGGATGATAGCAGGGAGCTAGCATCTACATTCTTTCCATCCACGAGGTCCTTGTTGAGAAGGAAGAAAGATCATGGTACTTGCTCTCCTTAGTTATATAATCATGCCGTGTAGTGTGTAGTATATTTTCTGTTCGTTTATTTTTTTCTTTTTCTGAGAGAAGATAAAAGAGAACTACATTTTCCTTGGCCAGATCAATGGCTTGACAACTGCATGCGTATTAAATTTTCATATCAGAAACTACTTTTGTATATTTGTTTTCTTGTTCAACTATCAAGCAAGTCAAAGCAAGTTGTTTATTGGTCATAGATCCATAATAAGTTGCACGCTCTGGGTTTTCTTATTCTTGCAGGCCGAGCCGAGGCCCTACTCATTGCTGCTTATGGCAAAGGCCTAAAGGTGATGCCTGATACTTCATGCATTTTAGAAGATTCAACACCTCTAACACAGGAAAGTGTCATGTTATAAAATAGGAATGACAGACGCGATATAAGATCTTTATGTTATTGGGAAGTTTCAGTGAATTCTTCAGATGTCCAAATATGGTTCAAGGTTTTGTTGGAAACCATTCTTTATGAAGTTCCTATCCTGCTGAAACTAATTATTGAAATATTTGTCGCATAGGATTTTAGACAGGAATGTAGTGAGATGAACTAGATTAGTGGGAAGGAATTGGTCTATTGTAAGGTAAAACATGAATGAGAAACACATTTCTGTAATGTATCACATTTCTGTATCGATATGGTAAATTATTAATATTCAATTCTTCTATTTTTCTTCTCTAAGGCTTTAGCTTGCAGCTAGAACAATGTCATATTTGTTCCTTATTTCTTTGTAGAAAGGCCAACAGAATTATGCTATTTTGAACTTGCTGTTGCACAGAAAATGTGTATACCATGTTATGGCATGCAGTTTATTCTGGGAAAATCAAGGTTTATACGAATTTTTTAACTATGGGAAGTGATATTTTCACATAATTTTTTAATATTTTCACATGTAAATTATCGTTATAAATCTATAACGACAGTTAAAACCGTTTTATAGAGCTATAATAACACTTTACATGTAAAAATACCACAGTTGCACAGAAATTAAATTTAAATCCACTCTTTCCTTGGCTGTTCTTTCTTACTATTTTAAAAAAAATGAACAAATAGAAAAATATTCTCCCATACCTTTACTTGCCACGATATTCCCCCCTTCAACCCAAAACACAGTTTTACTGGTCCAATAGACAGACTAATAACTTTGCAGCCAGAAAATAAGCAACAAATTCAACTTTACAACAAAACTTGAAACCGCTCAAAAATAAAACTGCTAAAATCATTTTTCTGAGCCATGCGGTAGGATGCACGTAAAATTTATATAAGCTCAATTGTAAGAAGAAGAAGAAAAAAAAGCATTCCAATTTCTGATGATAAATCTGAAGCCACTTTTTGCCAAAAGACCTGATGCATTTTTAGATGTCCCAAATGAGTCGATTCATAATGCTCTTGTAATCCATTCCAAAGACTTCTGAAGGAGATTTGGTACAGTAATTAAAGGGTGATCTCATATATAACTCCTTCCAGGTTTCCAACAACGGAGCGCGACCCAGCAATTTCATTGATATTCAATCCATGCTTAAGAGTTCAGAAGTTACCCTTACATCCATTCTGCACAGAAGAACCAGTATAAGCTATAACTAATGATCAGCAAACTAGATCGGCCTATGCTATTATAGGCATGGTTAAAATGCCAAACTTTATTTGGGTAATGAATGAGCATGGTCAAGTACTTCAGTAAATGAAATGAGTATGAATGGTATCCACCCAAATGTAGTTAGCGTAAGTGCTTGGGCTTTGGGATAGGACATGTCCTTTAAAAGCTAAAGCTAGAACGGTGATTATTTGCAATATTCTTTGGGTTAAGAATATTTATTTAGCCTACTATTATTGCCAAATAAACAATTGAGAAACCATTTGAGAATGAGTAGCCTAGTACAAATTTACATTGATCTTTTCCTCGAACTTGGAGGAGCTTTTCCACCGTATCAAATAGCAAAGGAATGCTACTCTGCTGAAAGCTTTCATATTTGTTAAGTGGACTTCTGATTTCATCATTTTCAAAACTGAAAAGCAGATAAAAATAGTGTGAAAAAAGAATTTCCCTAAAATTTTATAGCAGTAGTGTCATCTACAAGTAAACTCTCTAGGCTCAAGCAGGTTATGATTAAACAAAGCTAGGTAACCATTTGAAGTTTGAGCAATAAGAAGAATCTGTTATAGAGAGACAACAAAACAAGAGAAGAAACATATAACATAGAAATGACATCAACCAAATCTTTAAGGCATACTGACTCATTTTTATTGAAACCTCAAATGATTTTGATATTATGGACAAACCCTTGGTTGAAATGTAAACTTCTAATGAAAATCAATAGCAACCGCGAGTTAATAAAAAGGAAAGTGTTCTTTAATTATTAGGTATTACCTCATCTCTAACATCAGACCAAAGATTTCGGAAAGTTTTTTTTGGCATATTCAAGGCATCAGGTCTGCTTTCATGTAATGCCAAGGTTCGTGCGCAATTTGTCATTATTAAAAGTTGAAATAATACTGGAAATGTATATTAGTTTCATATATTACTTGAATGATGCAAAACTATATTAGGATATAGATGTCAGCCCCAAGAACAACATCGAATCCTCCAGGATGGCTGTGTAAAATTTGGTTGAGCTGAGCAGAATCCCCCCACTCTAGCTTCTCAGCTATAATCCCTGTATATATGTTGAAACCAAGATAGTAGCTTATTTGTATGGCATCTCTGCCTTTCTAGAATTTAATTTCCTTACCAGCAGAAGAATTAGAGTTGTCGGAAGGTATATGAAGCTCTATATCTTTCCTCAAGATCTGAAATCAAAGGACAATATGACGAGTTAAGACGATCAGACATAAAACTTACCAGATACTCAAACTGTCACACATTGATGAGACTTTGCCTTCAAAACTTCCTCATTATGGTCCGTTAACATGATTTCATGACAAAATCGGTAGCAGAGAATTCCAGTAACACCTGTAATTCAGGAGCAGCGACCAATTTATATCTTCAAACTTACAAGAGGACAAAAGGAACTATAAAGGGCCAGTGAAATCATTTTTTGTTATGTATTCGAAAATATGTTGTCAAGTCAGCCTACAGAATGTCACAAGAACATACCTAGCTAAATCAGCTTATATGTATATGGTAGAAACACAGAATAGTATGAGCAAGGGACTCTGGTCGATAAAAATCCGTCTAAATGAACAGTATTAATATATATATATATATATATATATAAGATGAAAAAAAAGGATCAAAACAAAAATATGGTGAACGGGTAAGTAGAACCTTAGTCCTAGTAGATCATTGATATTAAAACCGCTTAGAACCTTTAACTGGAAAGTTTGACATAAGCAAACAGTGAATAAACATTGTATATTCCGAATACACTTTTGTTTAAGCACAAAAGCTTGGAAGTTCTTACTTAGATATCTACTCCTCGAAATAGATTCAAAGAAATCATTGTTAAATCACGAAGCTTAAGAAGGTTTAGAGATTAAAGTTCACCTTCAGATAAATGAAGATATTGCAAAACTAACTCTACACTCTCAACAGACAATTATATTTACCAAAATTCAGCCTTATGTATTAACAATTCACTTTCAGAACTCTAGCACATAGAGCAGTGCAGATGCACTAAAGACCTTTGAGGACATAAAGGAGCACGAATTTGATACTGCTCACTATCTTTTGAAGAAGATAGTTGAATGTGGTTGCGAACCTAATGTGAACACTTATAGTGCACTCACAGCTGGACTTTGTAGAGAAGGGCGCTTTGAAGAAACGTGGAGGTTGGTTGATTATATGAAGAAAAAGGAGCTTTCTCCTGATGAAGATATTTATAACTCTTTACTAAGCTGTTGCTGCAAGTTGGGAATGTATGAGGAAGCAGTGAGGCTGCTTGATTCTATGTTCCAATGTGGTTTCTTACCACATTTAGACTCCTGCAAACTGATTGTCTGTGGGTTATGTGACGGTGGAAATACCGAGAAGGCCAAGGCAGTTTTCTGTAGTCCTCTTAACTGTGGGTACAATCATGATGAATTAGCATGGAAACTTCTCCTCGATGGCTTGCTTGAGAGGGGCCTTGATGACAGATGCTCTGAACTGGTGGACATTATGGAGGAAAAGGGTTGCCAGCTTAATCCTCAAACATATATAATGTTGATTAATGGGCTTCTTCATAAAAAGGATGGGAAATAAATAGGAAACTTTCAGTAGGTTTGCTTCTAAGTCCTGGGCAACAGTCCTCTCAGATTCTGTTCATCACTTCAGGGTACCATTTTCTACTCTGATGCTGATCATCACTTCAGGGTACCGCTTTCTATATTTTCTCCATGACAATATTCAACTCAAATCCATGAACCATGAGGTGAAATTACTGAAATGTTTCTTTACTTCCCCTAGGCTCTCTCTAATTAGACAAAAGACGGCGAACTGAATTAATTTGGTTGTGGTGGAAAAAGTTGGGTTTTAGTTCGTCTTTTGGTATCCAGATAACCAAGTCTTTGTTCTTGTGGTTTAAAATGCAGTTTTTGGTATATGGAGGCTTGTAAAGGATGAGTTAGGACTAATAACGAAGGCCATGCGTGTTCATTGGAGTCTGTAGCCATTGTAAGACCTTTCAACGACTAATATTTCATTTTTCTTCTAACATAGATCACGGGCCAGTCAATATATGTTTCTGAAAATTTATGTTGCTTTGCTACTATGTGTTGGTATTATTATTGGTAGCTGATGTTACTATAATGGGAGAGAAATAATTTTTGAACTTTTTTACTATTAATTTCAAACAGCATTTTCTTAGTATTGTGATTATAGTTTAGGTAAATAAAAGAATATATGCCCATATAGAATGTAAAAGTTTTTGGCCAGGGTTAGCCAATACAACTAGTAATTCTTTGATTTATCTTAATTCGATTATTAAGGTTGTGAAAGATATCGTACGTACGAGTATTTGTCCTGTTCTTGCTTTCTTGCATTTCAAATTATTGGAGTTAAAAAGTCCATTTTATGATACTTGAAATTTGTTATCGACGAAAACATCTCAGTTTTATTGCCTAGTCCGAGTAATTCTTATTGGTTTTCTTTGTGGTGTAGTTACAAATATGTCCACATTCATATCAGTTTTGGGCATTCTCTCTGTGTCAATGAACAGATAAATGATACATCCCCAACCAAAATGCACACGAGATAAAAGAAATTGTGAATTCTTGAAGAAAGGGTGCTTTATGCCTTCAAAGGTTTTACATAACATGGCGGGTTGGCCGGATTAACAGCCTTTCGTGATTCAATACCATCATGTAACCATAGAGCCTCCTTTGAGCCAGTGTTTGGATAAGATAGGTAAATAATATTCGTTGTTAAATTTTCTTAACTCTGATACAACGTTACAATCATGCAATCCAAGTAATAGTCTTTATTTTTTCTTTTTTTTCTTTCTAAAAATGGTTCTTCAATAAGATAGATGGTTAATAATTGTTTTCGTAAACTTTGCTATAATTATGCCACAGCTCTGGGTGTTACAAAACCTACTCTTTCCGGTATCTTGTACAAGGCTTTCATGGGGATTATTTGTAATAGGATAGGAAATGTTCATCAGGACTCTGGAGACTACTTATCTTTTATTGGTAAGTATAAATTCATTTATGGCTTCCTTGGCTCATTTTGTTTGCTGTGGACCTCATGGTAATGAGTATTCTAGAATGTCATAATGTGGTGGCAAAGACCGGCAATTTCATCTTCCAACCACGAGAAGGATGAGGTTAGAGTTCTTCAAACCTGTATATTATATAACCTTCATGATGAAGTTTTTCAGTTTCCCTTTTATGTTATCTCTCTCTTTTATATTTTTACCGTCCCTTGGAGGCAGATTTTTGTTTTAACTTAAGTACCTTGTTCTTCTTCTTTTATTTATTTAAATCCCCATAGACAATACTTTGTTGTTATTTCTTTTTTAAAAGGGGATATAAGTTTCTCAGCTAGGAACAAGTTTTGTTTAGTAACTTCCTAGGGGTTTAAAAAATCATGCAGTGTAGATGCCCAAAAAAGAAGCAAGAGGAAAGAAGAAGAAATAAAACACTCCACCCGAATAAGGAAAAAAAACAAATTAACTTCCATTTGTTCATTGGTTTACACACATCAATTAATTTGAACATTTTGAAAACATAATAAACCTTTTTAGTCTTCTTGACCATTATAAACAACAACTGGACTCCTCACGAAATGACGTGGGCTTCTCCATATCAATGACCCTGAAACCAATATTTTTGCACTAGATATTGCTTTAACCTTCACCACAACCTTAAAGCTCCTCTTCTGCGAGACACGAGTGAACAAAAGACTTGTCGGCTCAACGGTAATCTCCACTCCTTCCGGCGCTTTAATCGTGACATTGTAGGTAGATTGAGCAGGACCAACATTTGTGACTGTCCTTCTAAACACACCAATCTTGGGCTCACCCTCATTTAATCTGAGTTGCATAGTTGGATAGTTTATGGCGTCTTCACCATTAGCAGGGATCAATGTGGAGCAGTTTATCGATTTTGTTCCAATTAAAGGGGCGAAAGATGATCCGTTGTAGCCCTCATGGCACAAAAATTGGATGTAAGCAATGTCATCCATGTCGTAGATTAATCCGGGGCTAATGGCTTTTCTAGGGTTCACTTGACCAGCACCATAGGCAAATTCGGCATCTTGGTTGACCTTTGAGCTCATAGGTGTTGCTTTGATCATGATTTGCATGCATAGAAGCATAAATTATTACGAAACTTAATGGTAAAGAATTAATGTGTATATGAGTACTAATTTCACAGAGATAAATATTCCATCTGTCCCAAAATGAGATTACCCTTTCTAAAATAACATGCATTTTGAGAAAAGTTGTCAATTTCTTATTTAACCTCCTAACCAATTAGTAACAATGGCAAATTTGAAACATTGAATCATGTTTTAGTATTTTCTTGGAAAAGCGACCTCTCATTTTGGGACTAACTGGGAAATTAGACGGCATATGCTCAGGCAGGTTTATTAAGGCTAATTTTTATTATTTATTTTTCTCAAAGGAAGACGTTGAGATCAAATTACCAGTAGTCATGATAGCGGATTTAATTGCAGATGGAGACCATTTTGGATGGAACGATTTCACGTAGGCGGCAACGCCACCAACATGCGGGCATGACATGGAAGTTCCAGACATGAGGGTGAATTTTGAATACTGAGTGTCACCTTTCAACCCAGTAAGTGACTTTAAAGGTGTGTATGCTGCCAAAATATCAATCCCTGGTGCTGCAATATCAGGCTGCCGCTCCATTGTTGTTCCATCAGTGAAACAATTTCAATTAGGTGATAGGCCTAATAGTTAAGGAAAGATGCATATTGTATTGATGTGTGATCAGGAAAAAACTTAATACTCCCCGTGTCTCAAATTGAGTGTCATATTTAAAAACACTATATCTGTGGCATGAATTGTAAGACGTGCCATAGGCATAATTAGATATAAATCTGGGACTGAGTAACATTTTGCATCAATATATACCTTGTTTGTAGTACTATATTAACACTGTTGATGGGTTTTCTTTATGAATCCCACTTTTGAAAAATCTTATACTGTAAATTGGAGATCTTTACTATATATACCTTGAGAAGGTGTTTTGCTCCATGGCTTGGACCTCGAGATGAAAATGAAGCGATAAATGGAGCTGGGATTTTAACTTCCTTAGACTTGTATATTACTCCTGTTGGAGATCTGCATATATTGTTTAAAACATCAATGAGTACCTCTATTAAATCATTGAAAAATTTATCAAAATTTGAGGTCTTAAATTTTAATACGGTACGGCATAAAAACATGCCTTGTCGAGCTTATATAGCGAGTGACGATTTTGCCTTGGGTGGAATTCACCATGGTTGAAGGTGCCATAAAAATCCGTGCAGTATCAGGAAATATATCACTTTCAATGATAGTTCCAATCCCTCCAAGGCCTTTGACAACAGAATCAGCACCCGATGATAATAGCTTGCAGTAAACAAGCTTTCCCTTAACTTTTTTAGCATCCATTGAATCTTCAATACAGTACCTGCATGAATATATATTGTGCAACTAATTTAAGTATGATTATTTAAGGTTTAGCTTGATGAATGATGTCAGATTGGTAGTACCCTGCACTGTCCTTGCTTTTTGAGTTCTTGGCTACATCAGCTCCAGTGGCGAGGGGGTACAACTTTTGCTTTGGATCAAACAAGTCAACTCCGACTCCCTGCATAGTATATGTGCAATTATGCACTTTCTTTCTTTCATATTCGGTGAAATCAAAGATTATCTAATATTTGGCCTATAAAATCATAAAATTAAAAAGAAAAAGCAATTGTATGCATGTCTTGGAACAACAAATGTTCACACATCATCATATTGCAATTGCAATTGTAAGTAAATACTACTACAAACTTACCAAAACTGTTTGTCCATTGCCCAAAACAACTCTACTATAAAACTGCCTCCCAGTGCCGCTCGCCGCCACAGTTAAAATCCACGGTGCATGGTTAGAAACACGACCCAAAAAAGGCCCATCATTTCCGGCAGATGCCACGGTAATGATCCCACGCCTCATTGCATGAAATGATCCAATTGCAATCGAATTCGTTAAATAACTCCCCGAAACCCCACCAATGGAGATCGATATAACGTGGACGCCGTCATAAATTGCAGCCTCAAATGCAGCCAACATGTCCATGTCCGAGCATCCATAGCTGGCCCAACAGACCTTGTACATTGCCACCCTAGCAGACGGCACCGCACCTCGGGCCGTCCCGTTTGCGAACCCGAAAAGGTTGGCATTGGGAATTAGGGTTCCGGCTAGGGTTGAGGAGGTGTGAGTTCCATGGCCATCAGTATCTATTGGAGATAATATGTCTCCTGGATCAGGACGTTTGTCTAGCTTGAAGTATTTTGCTCCTATAAGCTTGCTTTAAAGGTACAAATAAAGATGGTTAATTAAAGAGGGATGAGTTAGTTAGAGCTAGTAATTCTCGATCATAATAACCATGCAAAATTACTTGATGAAAAGTAGCAAAAAATTGAAGTTATTCTCAATCTTTTATATATATATATGGGTTCATTTATGGCAACCCGTTGATGGACTACTGTTTCGGCAATCAATGTAGGGAATATTTTTGTTGTGAATTGGCTCTGTTGTTTATCTTTCTTGCTACAGACCAATTTATATATATATATATGTGTGTGTGTATATATATATGTGCAATTATTTTAGTTATCAAATATTTTTCAGACTTTTGAAACTTTTTGTTCTTATATTAAAGTTTGCCTAGGCTATGATAAAACTTTCTAATAACAAATTAAATTTTAGTCTTAATATTAAGGAAATTATTGAATAATATTTTACGACCAGAAAAAGAAATTATGATTTTGAGATTCAAGATTAAGGAGTATATAGTGACAGTGCAAAATAAAAATAAGTGCTTGCTTATGAAATAATTAAGCATAAGCAATTATATACCTTAAGTTAGGAGGTACAAGAGTACTGTTGATGATTTTTTGGAATATTTATTTGTATTAATTAATTATATCTAGATTGCCTTATTGTTAACTTACTTTTGAGTTTTAATTTTGACTTACTCTTGGAGGATAGACAATATATATATATATATATATATATATATATAAATAATTAGGATGAGGATGAAAATTATATTGCAAGTTGAAATGCTAAATCAAATTATACTAACTTGTTGCACCCTGAAAAATTAGCATAGCGAAGGCAACTTCCTTTCCAGTTGGCCGGAGGGGGACCAAGTCCATCGTCCTTAAAGCTCTCCGATTGTGGAGTGATCCCTATCAACCCGCCCAACATCTAAATTTCAATTCCCTCACTTTATATATATATATATATATATATATATAGACATATATATATAATTAACACAAAATAACACATGTAATTAATTAGCTTATTAAACTGGCAAAAAAACTTCATTAACCTGTGTCAAGTAATCCCACTATAATGTTGCTCTCCATTTTCAACTTCCTCCTAGCAGTTTGAGGCAGACCAATGAAATCCCATGATTTTGTAGTATGTAGCTTGTGATATTTATTCTTGAAAACTGAGAGAACACCATCGAAGCCTAGAAAACGTTTGGAAGACAATTATTTATTTTATTAATATATATATATATATAAGAGAAAAAATCGTATTCAGTGTATAATACTCATGCAAATCACAGATAATAACACGTATTTTCTGTGTGTTTGTGTATATACCGGATAATTTGTTGGCTTCATCTTCAGATAATTTTGCGACAAATGCATTGAAACTTTTCGTATAGCTATAAACAAGAGACTCCCTAGCATCATCCTCACTGTTACAAATTTTAATATGAACACAATAAAATTAATATGTTAGTTTCCAAATTTCTACACAACAATAAAATTAAGACCTAGGATAATAAGCATGGAATCAACTCATCCCATATAAGTTTTGCATGCTATATATAAAGACATATATGTCTGTCTTTTTTTAAAAAAAAATCTTTTTATTCTTAAAATTTCAATTATGCATAATAAGGATGTACATATATACACACACATATATATAGCAACTAACCTTCCCTTCAAGGATGAAAGGACATTAATGTGTGTCTGGCGAAGTAAAGATTCTTCGTCGACTAGATGATCTCTAAAGAAAACAATGTAAAAATCCTGCGGCAGTTAATTATAAGATGTTATTCTTCACATCGATCATTACATTATAACGGGGGGGAAAGAGTCTTACTTTCTTTGTATTTAACGAAGAATATGGTACTTGTAATTTTCTAGGAGGGAGATACGATCGAATGAAAATAAGCTACCAACTACATAATCAATTAGTGGTAATACCTTTTGCAATTCTCCCTTAGCAGCTAGTGAACCTGTGAAGAAAATAAGAAGAAGAAAAAGAGTATAAATTGGAAGGAAACTGAAATATGATTTCCTCATAATTAATTCTTGCAGGACTAATTATTGCTAGCTAGCTTTGACATATCTGAGATATTTTTGCGGGTCGAACTCTCTATAAATAGTAAGAAACCGGTAAGAAAGTACCAGCAGGAAGCTTCAACTTAAACAATTAATATATATGGTCATGATCAACAGGAGAGAAAGGATAAGTATAATTAGAGACTTTAGCTTAACTTCTTGGTAGCTAATTGTTTGTGATTTGGATTGGCAATCGTAAAAGAAAGATAACAATTTTTTTTTTTATATTTTAATTTGACAATGAAGGATATGGCTGAGTTCTGAAAATGGCTTCTGGTTTTTTATTTTGGAGGAAACTTGAGCACCATTTTGCACTTTCTGTTTAATATATACTTTGTTGGAAGAAACAGATGAATAGTGTTGAGTTCAATTGAGCCTCTGAGGAGACATATATATGATGTGCCTATGCCTAACAACTGTGGGCCATCCTTTGTGTTCCTTTCTCAAGCTACTTGGAATTATGATGTCATTTATTAAGACAAGAACTAAAACTATATATGTTTATTTACAATAAAAATATGGGCACCAACAAAACTGTAAAAAATATATTACAAATACAATTTATTTCTATACAATTGCATGCATTATTTAGTCAATTCTTGTAAGTTGTAACAAAATATTTGAGAAAAAGTTTCATTCCTGTAAAAAATAATGTTGCTTTTGTGATTTTCTTTAAAATACTTTTTTGGTGCTTGTTGTTTAATTCTTGTATATATATAACTAAAACTAATATTTACGAGTTCTTCATCGATCAAGGTGAGGATTCAATTTGGGCTGCGCCATATAAAGCTTGTGATGGGAATTAATGTATTGTTTGCAAGTAATGCACAATTCTAATATAAGACTAGCTGCTAAGCTATGAATATTGTTCCTTAGATATTATCAGTATAATGACATGCATGTATGTAGAAGAAGTGGCTTATAATAAAAAACGAGCCCACCCATTACATCGGGAAAATCCTTGCTTAGATTTCAATGCAAGTAAGTCTCCTTTGTTTCTGTTAGTAGCAAAGAGAAAAGTTGAACAAGTTTCTTTAAGAAACTGTTAACCTCAAGCTCCAGCCTTCAATGAAAATGAAGAATCAAATGAGGTCATTTAATTTACGCCCTATTAATTCCCAAATATTATGGGCTTTAAAAATTAATTAAAGGTCAACTGAATGTCAATACATTCAATGTCCTTTACCCTTCTTTTCACCTTTTTGATCTTAAAGAAATGAATTTACTCTAACTTTAAATTTACACGAAAATATTTTTATTTTAAATCGATAATAATAAAAACAAAATTTTAATTTAATAAAAAGGTATATAAAAATCATAAAAAATACCTTCAAAACTCTAATAAAAATTACAGTATTTAAAATTATTAAATAAAAAAAATACTATCTAAAATAATATTTAAAAAGAGAATTATTATTTACTATCTAAAATAATATTTAAAAAGAGAATTATTATTTGTCCAAGTATATTTGTCTTGTACAAATATCAATTTCAACGAAAAATCTAATTAAAAACTGAGAATATGTGAATGGGATTCTCATCAATAATTAAATAAAATAAAAAAGAAAATGTGATTTCTATTTCGACTCCAACCAAACGACGCGTTAGTTGTGTCAATTTCCTAAAACCCCTCTCTTCTCCCTGTAAGCACAGTCGAACTAAAACCCTTCAAAATGCTCATCTTCATCATCACACAAATCACCCGCCGGAAAAAAACCCAATCTTCTCTCTCCGCCGTGTGCCACCACCTCTTCTCCACCTCCACCGCCAATTCTTCTTCAAATCTTCAATCCAAATACTCGTTTATCCCCCCTGCCTCTCTCCACCAAAACCCTACTTCGACCCGACCCGATGCCAGGCCCACCAAGAAGCAAAAACCACCCTACCGCCCTCCTTCCTCGCTTGACCGTTCCGGCAAGAAGCCTCTCCGATCATCCCTGCCATTCGATTTCCGGTTCAGTTACACGGAGAGCAACCCGGCAGTGAGGCCCATTGGTCTCCGGGAGCCCAAATACTCACCATTTGGACCGGAACGGCTGGACCGGGTATGGACTGGGGTTTGCGCCCCTGCTGTGGACCCGAAGGTGGGATCCGTGGAGGAGGGGAAGGAGGATTCGAAGTTGGAGGAAAAGAGGAAAGCGACCAGAGAGAAAATACAGGGGGAGCCATTGACAAATGCTGAGAGGAAAGCGCTTGTAGATAGGTGTCAAGGGCATAAAACTAGGCGGCAAATTAATATTGGTAACTGAATTTCTAACTTTTATGTATACTTGTTGCCATATAGTTGATGAGAGTATATGGGTTTGCTTTGTTTTTAAAAAATTGTCAGTAATTTTCAATCAAGTAAGCTTTTGTATGTTTCTTCTGATGGAAATGAGTATTTGGTTTTGGTTCATTTTGATGGGATTTTTATAACTAGTAAAGAATGTAAATTATTATTCCTTTGTTTCGTGATGATAGTCCATCTTTTCATTTTCGCAAGTGTCTAAATTTCTTCTGATTCTAAACTAAAGTGATATAATATTACAAATGTAACCTAATGAGAATTGGCTAAAACAAGCTTTTTGTTTAAAATTTTGTGTGTTGAGTTAACTTAGAAATTTGAAAACTTTTCTTAAAATTTATGATTTTTCAAAGTGAGCTCTTATTTTGGGACGTGGAGATGTCTCAATTGCTTTTAGTTTCTGATCTTCCTTGATGACTTTAATTTACATATATTTGTGTGCTGTGGAAAGGGTGTACCTACTTTAGATGACATGAAAAACAAGCATTGTAAGCAAGTCCAAGCAGTTCGAAATTTAGATAGAATTGTAATTTACCAGAGTGAAAATGGAAAACTTTTTGTTACTTATATATTTGAATTATAATCTTCTTCCAACTTTTACTGTCAGAGAAGATTGATTTGACTGGTCGTATGAATTTTGCAAGAACATATTTTAGTAGGAAAGTTGATATTTTGCTGTTACTGATGATGGTGTTCTTTAATGTTAAATTCGTTGTCTCTGGTTTCTTATACTGATATCTAAGGAACATGTACATCGGCCTGGACCAGTTATGTGTGTGATTAGGTACAAGAGTCTTTTTAGTCAAATTTTAGGTTCTTTGTGTAATAAACTGATCATCATAATTCTTAGTTATAAAATTTTTGCAGCTTATTAAATCTCATTTTGAAAGACTGATATTTAGATTAAAAGCATATTTAGCTTTTATATAGGAAAATAAAATTATTACAACACACGTTATGCAAAAATCATATGCTCATAAGTTAGCCTATGCCTTCTTTCTTGCTAAGTATGTATTACTTGCAGTAACTTCTTTTTAACATTAAATATATTATATATTCTCTGGTTTTAGCACAACCTCTCTCCCATTTTTTTACTTTACAGAGTAAGCTGTGCACTTTTGTATAAATCTCTCTGATTTTTCCTTACTGTGTCAATCATGTTCTGTGCATAGGGAGGGATGGTTTAACGCACAACATGTTGAATGATATTCATAATCACTGGAAGCATTCTGAGGCAGTCAGGATAAAGTGTATGGGTGTACCTACTGTTGATATGAAAAATGTATGCACCCAGCTAGAGGTATTATTACTTTTTTCACCACAAATATAGCACTTCCTCTTCCTGTGTCCATCTCCTGTTACAAGTTGCTCTTATTAAAAGATTTAGTAGAGACCATTTTCCTCCGGAGGAACTTTTGAAATATTTAGTCATTCTGTATTTCAATTTTAGCTAAGCTAAGCTAAGCTTTGTGCGTTTTGTATATCTATTTTAGCATCCCACTGTTTTCTGCTATGTTTTTTTTAATCATTTTTTATGCATATTGGCTCCAGTCTTGTTATTGTGTCATGTAATAACAAGCTATTTTCATGCCTATCTCTTAGGATAAAACATTTGGTAAGATTATCCAAAGACACGGTGGTCTATTGGTATTGTACAGAGGAAGGAATTATCACCCCAAAAAGAGGCCAATTATTCCATTAATGCTGTGGAAGCCCCAAGAACCCATATATCCGAGGCTGATAAAAACAACTATTGAAGGCCTGAGCATCGAGCAGACGAAAGAAATGAGGAAAAGAGGATTAGCTGTTCCTGCCTTAACAAAACTTGGTACACATTCTCTGTTTGCACCATTTACCTTTATAGAAGTGCAAGTTTGTAGACCCTAATACCGTAATACTTTATGTTGTAAATGCAGCAAAGAATGGCTATTATGGTAGCCTTGTACCCATGGTCCGAGATGCTTTTCTCATGGCTGAGCTGGTTCGAATAGACTGTAAAGGCCTTGAAAAGAGTGACTACAAGAAAATAGGCTGCAAACTTAGGGTAATAGTATTTACTTGTATATTTAATCATGCTCCGAGGAAAATTATGATGTTGTTGTGATAGTTTGTCTCTTGCCCCCCCCCCCCCCCCCCCCCCCCCCCCCCCCCAACTCCCTACATTAAAGAAAGCTTTTTTTTTCCTTGGTTTAAATTTAAACTAAGGTTCATATTTTTCCCTCAAGTTCTTTTTAAGTCCATCAAGATGTATTCCTACTGCTGATTCTCAAAAAGGACCTTTGTTTTAAAAGAAAATAAACCTTGATTCTCTGATGCATGGACGGTAGCTTCAGAAGAGCACTAAACTGATTAGGAGTCTCCTGTGAATCATATAAATATTGTCATACTCCGAAAGTGTATGCGGTCCTATGCATTGGAATACAGTTGGTGGTGGATGCTTGTTTTTAAATGTCATAATGTGTTACTTCTCGTCGGAACTCACAGGGCTGGGCAGGGGTGGGGAGGGGGGTAAGGTAGCTTCATGGCAGACAAGTTTAGTGTGAATTGGATTCAAAACTCTTTATTTAATTTGTTCAGCGTTCACCTGAAACTAAACCATCTTAGATTTGGCTTTAGACTATAACATCGAATCAACTTTGACCACCAATATCCAGTGGACCCTATTAATGCAATTTTTCAGTTTGATTTCGATTTGTGATATTTTTTGCGTTACTAAATTGCTCCATTGCAATTACTTTCAAAAAGATATACATTCTTCACTACAATAAGAAAGAATATGGATCATTCACCTGCTTAAGAACTTATGATTTTGCAGCTATTTGTTTGAGATGCAAATAACTAAAATATTAACATGAGTAAAAAATCCTAGAGATACTTTGCGAGGCCTGTGGATGTGTTTGACCTGTTTCCTTTGAATTTCATTTGCACAAAAACAAAGTTCTAATACTGTGGTCGGTTGAAATAGCTTCCAATATAATAGTGCTTGTTACGTGTTGCACTGGGATATTGAACAAATCAACCCATAGAGCAACAAAATTATTTTGTTATTTTCTTTTCTACTAATGTTCTAACCATGACACAAGTGAAACAGAACCCATCCAAAGTTGGTTTTTTCTCTTCTTTCTTATAACTGTTCCATTTTAGTTTTTTGATTCAGTAGCTTGCAGTATTTCCCATTGTTGAGAGTTTCATGCTCAAATGGTGTTTTAATCTTTAATTGTTTACATTATTGTGGATGCAGGATTTGGTTCCGTGCATATTGGTGACATTTGAGAAGGAGCAGATTGTGATATGGCGGGGCAATGACTACAAGCCTCTAGAGGATGGATTTTTCCTCACTGACCGGGAATCATTTGATAGTACAGACAGTGATTTGGCCACCAATGCAGAAGGATGCAAGAGTCTAGATGATGACTGCCCTAGTCAAAATGACTTTTACTCTGGTGATGAAGATTAGTACTTCCTTTTATTGAGGATAGAGCTATAAACAATGCTGGTGCCATCGACTGAATGCCGATACTCCATTGATTCAATGCCTGTGCCACTACATCATAGCAATAACAGCAGCAGATCCCAGAACCATGACAAGTACAAGTATTCTATTGCATACACTGCACCAACATCAACTGTTGCAAAGCACTCTAATGCTCAGTTATGTAGCTGATATGGCACTAGGTTTTCAGAAAGATACAGGGCACGATTTGCAGTGTAATTAGTTGATTAATAACTCACGAAGGAAGCTAGTTAGTGACCGTCTTTAAATAGGTGAGAGCTCGGCCTTTTCTGTAACTACATCATTTTTCCAGGAATAAACAAGATTCATTTTTCTCGCTTTTGCTGCTTCTCTGTTTTCAAGGGTTTTAAATTGGAATCATATTAACAAAGCATTAGATCTACCCTCAATACAACTTCCACAATATGTTAACTACCAGAGCAGCTGAGACCAAAGGTGATAGTCTAATAGTAAAAGTCTCTTCTTTTATTGTGGAAGGTCACAAGTTCAACGGCGCAAAAAGTCAAATTTCAACATATGCGTTAGAGATTAAAGATAAGTTTTTCTTAGATCCCTAGAATTGAAATATGCATGTAAATTTAGTAATTTACTACTTCGTAATAGTATAGTTTTCTAAATAAAATAAAATAAAATAAAAGGAGTACTACTCACTTTGTCTCAAAAATATAGTTAATGTTATCATTTAATCTCTTCAGTTAAATTGGGAAAATATATAATTTTAGAAATGGCTCATTTTAGAAGAATAAAAAACCCAAGACACTGATTTTGGGATTAAAAAAATAAATACTAGTAGCACTATGTATTTATTTATGTTTTTTTTTTTTTTGAAAAAAGGTTGCCATTGGATCGACTGCAGGGCAGGATAGGTTGAACACTTTTCACTTTAAGCTTTTGTTTTGCCCTTTTGGAGTTGTTGCTATCTAATCGTGTCGGTATGTTTTAATTATTTTTTGACCTAATATTGTTTACATTTATTTATTTAAATAGGCGTATGTTTTAATAATAATTTGTATCGCTATCAAATTATTTAGTGGTTACACACACCATCACATTAAGTTACTAGCCGGCATCACCCATGGCTCCGACACTATATGTATGAAGAGAAAGGAAAAAGAGAGATTGTCGAGAATAAAGTTAAAGAGGATATAATAAAGGGTTAAATTTATCTTAAATTTTGGACGATATTAATCATTTATTAAGATGAATAGAAAATTTTAAAAATTCAAAATTAATTATATTTTGTTATATATAATTGATTAAAGAATTGTTACGGAGATCAATGCAAGAGAGTGGCACTTGCGCTACATTACGACCTCGTTTAAGTTATGATTAAAAAAATGATAATAAACAAATTTAACTTTGTTGACCATCTATCGTGTAAAAAAGAATATTGCAAGAGAATATATTATGATATATGTAAGATAATTTATAATATCTTTTACATAGTTGAAAAATATTATAAAGTTATCTTGAAAATATAATTTTTTATAAATAGCAGATAATTATGAGTTTTAGAAAATATTGTTTGAAAATATAAAAAAGAATGTTATAAAATCGATGGTAGGGAAATGAATTTTTACATTAGGAGCGAGAATACGTTAAATTATAAAAAAAATATACATCTCAAAGAATAATATAAAAAATAAAATTTTTTTGAGAATAAATAAAAATATATATTATTTATACAAACTCAATAAAAAAATTAAATTGCGAAAACTTTATCATCAATTTCATTATAAATTATAAATCCATATGAATGGGACATGGAAAAGTGTCTTTCTCAAAAACAATTTTCCTAAAATTTCCAACAACAAAATAAAGGAAGATTTTCAAAAACTAAAATATAAAAAAAAAAATCCAAAAAAGGAATAGAAATTGACCACCCACACACATCCAATGTACGTGTCCATATTCATTTATGTTTAAAGTGACAAAAATGGGGCCATGAAAAATCGACAGCCACAAGGCCCACAACTCACTTTTCTAACCACGTCCCCCAAAAAAGCCGCTACAGTGTCTGACTCTCCGCCTTCCCATTTCTACTCCTCGTTTACTCTCAATTCTCTCTGGTTAAGCAACCTCCATAAGATTGCAACAATGGCGGATCACGATCTATCCGCTCCCTTTTTATCCTCTTCTGACCACTTCTCGCACCCGTCCAATGATGAGCCCCAATTGATCATCACCGTCCATGACGAACACTCCCACAATCATGACCCACAAACCCAACAGCAATCCAGTGATATCCATTTGGAGATACTTGAGAACCCATTTGAGTTTCTTGGGTTAGATGGGTTTGACTTGCCCGAATCGACCACTATGGATCCGTTTAGGAACCATACATTTAGAATTGAAGGGGTTTATGAGTGGGTAAAGATTGGAATTTGTTTGCCGATTGCGTTGGCTCGGCTTGTGCTGTTCGGCTTGTGTATGTTGGTTGGATATGTGGCCACAAAGATTGCTCTTCAGGGTTGGAAAGATAAGGAGAGTCCAATGCCCAAATGGAGGTGTAGGCTCATGTGGGTTACCCGTTTGGTAACCCGGGGAATCCTCTTCTCTTTTGGGTAAGCTACTTCACTTATGTACTAATTTATTGGTACATGCTTAGTGATATGTTAATTTACGATAATTTTCTATCTCTCCACGTGTTATTAATTTGGATTGAATTAGCTGTGCAAACTTTCTTTTAGATGATAATTAGTTTTAGATGGTTAAATTTCCAAAAGTTTGAATTTTGAACTTACTATAGGTGTATTGGGTCCATTTTACTTGATTTCAGAGTTTCTAGACTATCTATATCAAAAGCTTTATCTTAAGTTTTGTTTCGTGGATTTTTAAAAAAAATAAAATTTGGGACTTATGAATTTTGAGAATGGATTATGATGTATAGTTAAGCAGGTAGTTCTCCAACTTGAAGCTAATCGAGGAATATCAAATTTCTATCGTCAAATTCATTAACTAGTTGATTACTGGGTAAATGAGGTAAAGAATCCTCCAGAAACACGCCATTGTCATTTCTTATGAATTTATGGAAAGCTTCCAAAAATTGCTCAACTCCAGAGTATTAGAGCTTTGGTTGCGGCTCATTCAGGTAGGGACATGCAATGGAAACATTTTTGTTTTTCATGACTTTGTATAGCCTATACATGTCCATCTTTGCTTTCCTCCAAGAGGAGAAGCCAAGAGAACAAGAGAGAAACAACTCAAAACTTTTTCTAGCACATAATCACTTGCACCAAATGTCTTTACCTATGAATTCACTACTTCTCTTAAACAATAGAATTGATGGACACTTGTTTTATTTTTTGAATTTAAAATTGGCTGCCATTATTAACACTCCCAGTATATCCTCTCCCGTTTAACAACTTTCTATGGGAAAACAAAGAGATGGTTTGATCATTTTGGAGTTCTCCTTACCAGAGCACTGAGTTATGGTTTTACTGTGTATGCATAGGTATACGGTGTTTGCTCTTCTCCTTGCATTCTTCAAAGATTGATTAAATTGTTACGGGATTTAAATATTTAATTCTCTTCAGCACTTCAATCCATGTATCTTTTATTAGTTGGTTAATTTAAATATGTTATTGTATTTGATGTGGGCAAAGCTATATTATGTATTCCATCCTTCCCAATTCTAACTTCTACATATTCATGAATACAAAAGTTTGCCTCAAACACGCACAGGTTTTGCAAGAAGTTCAAGCAGCTTTGCAGTGTTTTAGCTTCGGTCCATCCTTTAATTAGTCTGATATTAACATGATCTTTCATTTTTTGGATGTTGCAGCTATCATTGGATAAAACGAAGAGGGAGACCGGTTCCAAGGGAGATTGCCCCTATAATTGTATCTAATCATGTATCATACATAGATCCTATCTTCTATTTTTATGAATTTTTTCCTACCATTGTTGCAAGTGATTCCCATGATTCCATGCCCTTCGTTGGAACCATCATCAGGGCAATGCAGGTATGTATAATACAAACCTTGACTGAATTCAAATCTATAGCATTGTAAAGCTTTCTAGTTTCTACATATTCAGGTTTATATATATCACCTGAATTATGTTTTCTTGTGTTCAATACTAGTAATTTTCATATATATTGTTCTTGCATTTTCTCTCTCTCACCTCAGTTTTTAGGTGATATATGTCAATAGGTTCACACCATCATCAAGGAAGCATGCTATCAGTGAAATAAAGGTAGGAAAATTATATGCCTTTTGCTATCTTGTTTCTTTCGATTGTTCTTATGATGAATTTTGTTGATTGGCTATAACGACAATATCCTAATCGTGTCATCATATTTATTCCTTATTTGCTTCCCACTGTATTATCATTTAAAATAGTAATAATAACCTAACAAATAAGGGAGAGTCTCGGTGATAAGTTTGAGAAGAGAAGATAATCTTTGTTCACACACCGAACAACTTAGGTTGTAGATTTGTTAGCTTTTGATTTCAAGATCCCAAATTAATCAATACCTATATTTAAAAATCCGTCTTGAATTCATTTTTCAATTAATTAGAGGATCAACCGAGTTAACTTGGTAGTAATTCGTATTATCCAACTGAATTGACTCGGTAGTAGTATATGTTATGATTAATAATTATAATCGAGTTGACTTGGTAATTGTTAATATTATATTTAATATTTGTTGCATTAATTTTTAATTTTTTTTATTAATTATTGAGGACGGGTGCATAAATTTTAGCATTAATTGAATACCCATATTTGTTCATTTTTCGAGTTTCATGAATGCGTCAAATCATAGTCATATTTATGAGCTCTTGTATTTTCTACACATATTTTCCAAAAGAAAAGAAAAAATGACAATAAGAGAGAAAGAAGTAAAAGAGAATTACAAATTTATTGGATATTTTGCAGAAATTCATATAATTGAGAGATCGAGAATCTAGAACCCCTTTTATAGGGAAGGCCACAAATTGACCAAGTATTTTATTTTTCTTATTGAGTTGTTCATATTTTACTTGAATTGGACTTGGGTCCAATTTTGAATGAATGAGGAAAACTGACAATTACTATATCATATGTTTAAGTATAAACTTTTGATTAATTGTAAAATTTGGCATTTTATACATAAAGATAAAGATTATTGAATTATCCAAAAAACTTATGAAATGACAAAAAAACAATGCTCGTGCCTTACACGGGCTAATAGACTAGTATGTGTTGAATAAGTTAACTTCAATATCAGTGTTATGCTAAAAATTTAGTCAAGAAAGACAATGGTGATGGGCTACAAAAATACTTATTGTTGTTGTGATTTTTACTGTTTTTTCTCTCAGCTACACTGTAGCAATGCTCCTATCTCTTTCCGATAAACTGACAATTTTGGACTAAGTAGACCTACATAGAGTTGAGTTAGGTCTTTTGGATTTCAAAGCTCAACTCATTTTATAAATTTCCTGAGCTCGAGCTTGAAAATATCTTATCTAACATTGAGTGTTTAATAATGGAGTAATTCATAAGTCTTAGTGAGCTACTCGATCTTCAATTGAATTCAAGCTGCTTGCATGCTTCAGCAATGTACTTGAGCTCATCTGTGCTCAGTTAAACTCATTTATTTGACACTTTAAGAAACAGTAGCTATTAATGTAATAATTTGTACTGCATAATGTATATACTAACTTATATATAGGTAGCATTAATTAGCAACATTATATTATTTATTATAATTAGTAATATAATTTTATTTATTATAATTAGTAATATAATATTATTTATTATTTTAATAAAATGATATATAATTTGTTGAGATTCATGAGCACGCTCAAGTCTGGTAGCTTGTTGAGTTATCATGTTGAGTACTTAAACATCAGCAGTCAAGCCTAAAATGCTGAACGAGGTCAGCTTTTTCTTTTTTTTAATCTAAATGAGTCCAGTCAACTTGGGTAATTAACTACTTGTCCAAAAATTGTGGATGTGATTTTAACTACAAACTGCAAGAACTTTTGTGGTGTTTGTATGGACTAAAGCATGTTTAGCTTATTTTGCACACTGTATTATGGTCTAAAATGTTGGGAGTCACAGTAATTTGACCATTTAGTTAGATTGCTTTTAGCTGTTCTATTGTGTGCTTGTAGTAACACTTGTTTAAGCGAAGCATTTTGAAAAAAAGCTTGACCTGTAATTGGTTCCAGCCTCAAAAGTGTACAAAAGGAAATTGAAAATTACTGGATAGTATGTGATAATATCAATATGCATTTTTTAGGTATATGATGTAATTTTTTCCTACCAAATTCTTTAAATTTTGTCAATATATAAGCTATTTGATACAGAAGTGTGCTTTTAAGGATTTTAATACAGAGAAAAGCTGGTTGCAATAGATTTCCTCGTGTGCTTTTATTTCCTGAAGGAACCACAACCAATGGGAGAGCCCTCATCTCATTCCAGCTTGGTGCATTTATTCCTGGCTATGCTATTCAACCTGTAGTTGTTCGCTATCCACATGTCCACTTCGATCAATCCTGGTAGGATTCTCTCTCTTCAGCAAATTCTTATATTGGTATTTCAGTAGCTCCTGACCAGTACTGCTTTGTATTGTTGTCATTTTGTTCAGGGGGAATATTTCACTGGCTAAGCTTATGTTTAGAATGTTCACACAGTTTCACAATTTCATGGAGGTACGGTTTAATCACTCTCTCCCTCCTGGTCCTAAGATTATTTATTCATGGTGCACTATCTGGAAAGCATAATTTACGTATTTCTATTATTTTCATGTGTGAAGTTTTTTTTTTTTATCAATATCCAAGTTGGAAAATGAAATGTATATTATTAAATTTATGTATGTGCTGTAACTTCCCTTGCTACTTGGTTAACTATATCAGTCTTACTAGGTTATCTATTAATCCAGCACAACACTCTATCTGAGTATGTTCAGACTATGTATTACATATGAATTGTATATTGAAGGATAAGTAATTGTTTGTTCTCTCATGAGCCTTAGTAATATTCGTCATATGATTTGTTTGACATTATTCTGTTCAATATTTCGCTCCATATGTTTTACTTTGGAATTGTATAAGGTGCATTTGATGAATATTGAACAGAATAATGTAAAGGGCACATATAGTTCTTCTTTTATCCTCCCTCTACATTATATAGTTAAGGTGTGTTGTATTCTCCTGGTATTGGGCACTTTGCTTTGATGTTGTTGGGGTTGAGGTGATAGATTGGTAGGCCTTGGCAAAAAAAAACCTAAAATGGATTAGTATACTTGAATCCCATTAGATTCTCATTTAGTTTTGATTATTTTTTTATATATGTAAAAAAGTATCATTGTTAAAAGCAGCTAAAAGGGGGTGAAATCGTGCACACATGATGCATACAATTAAAGCATAGGGACAACAAGAAAAGAACTATCCCTACCCATCTCCTAACAAAAGCAATGTACAATGACTTAGTAGCACCCCATAAATAGCAGGATACAGAGAAAGTAGATACAATTTCGCTCCTCAAACAAACTCTCCTAGAAAATTATTAAAGAAACATCATCCCTGGGTAGACCTCATTTCTCTGTAAAAGCTTAAGACAGAGAGATATGTATGGATTACTTCTCGTCCCTCCATCTGCATGGTTTAAGGTACAATTAATAGGTCATGGTTAAGTACAATTAATAGGTGCTCCTTTGATTCACTTCATGCTGTAAAGAAATTATGGAAAGCATACTGCTATAGTTGGTAATTCCCCACTCTGAATATCACCTAGTACCTGTGTATTGCCTTAAATTTTAGTTATACACGCCCATGAAAATTATAAGTCCAACCGACGCTTCTTTTCTTTTGTTTCTAATTTTGTGGTTCTGTTAGTGCATTGCTTCTGTGTTGATTCTTAATGAATTAAGATGTAATTCTGAATTTGTGCAGGTTGAATTTCTTCCTGTTGTTTTACCCCTGGAAAATCTAGAGGATAATGCTGTGCGTTTTGCTGAGAGGGTGAGTCAAAGTTATAAATTTTTACTGCATTGTAGTTGTTTGATGTTTTCCCACATAGTGTCTGGCATTCCTAGGTTTTTATCCATCAAACTATAATAGCTTTTTATTCTTTAATTAGAGTTCACTTTTAAATTAAAAAAGCACAAATTAAGTTATGTTTCAAGGTTATATGGAACTGCACTAACATTCTGCATGAATATGCTTTTATTTCCAAACTTCATTTATCAACACAATGTGTTGTACGCTCACTACATCCATTATTGAGAGGCTTTAACAAAGGATGCTTGAGCATTATAGTGACCTTGTGTACTCCTGTAGCTTAAAATAACATTTTAACATTATGTAATATGCCAATAAACCATGTAATTGGTTAGTCTTCCTCTGCCATCATCATTGAAGGGTTAATGTGTGCCCAATGATGGCCTTTCCAGATATGTTTAAAATTTTCATGTTCTTATAATATAGTCATAACCTCCTAGATGTATCCTCTGTGGTACTAATGAAGTAGCATGTAAGGGCATAAGCAACCCTAATTCGTTCATAAATTGATTTTGGTCAACTTTTTATAGTTTAGATAGAGTTGCCTATAATCACTCATTTAGTTTATTAGGTTTTTAAATTTGTGTTCTTCTATGGTAGTTTAGACTTGGCTATCTTTCTCTAGATCCTTAAAGCCTCTTTATTTCTTTCTGGTTATTTTTTTATGCTATAAATCAAGAGAAAATTACTCGATGCTTTGAAAAGCTATAATTGAATGATTGAAGGCTCCATCAGGTTCTTGTAAGAAATTGAAATACAATTAGCTAGTTAGTTGGAGTTAGTTACAGGGTTAAAATTCTCATTTCCTTTAAAATGTTTGTTACATTTGGGAGGTAAAGTTTGTTGAGGCTTGAGCACTGTTTTCATTTTTGTTTCCTGTTTATATTCGAGCTGTAACATTCATCATAGGTATGCGAAATGAGATTTCCTTTCTAACAAACACTTTCTCTCTCCTGTTCTCTCTATATCTCTTTCCTTCTCTCTCCCTCATTCTTATCTGAAAATTCTCACAACATTAACAATTAAGCTCACTAGAAGAAGCTAGAACCAGTTAAATCCATTAATTCCTTACAATTTGGTATTAGAGCCTTGTCGATTAGAGGCCATAGCAACGAATAATCAGATATTGAGCAATCTGGAGAATATCGTGACTTAGTTTCAGGCTCAATTAAAAACCTCAGTTGAGACCTTGAAGAAAGGATTTGAGGATAAAATGGAGCAGATGATGAAAGGTTTCGAAGCTATTTTAGCTTCTCAGAATCAACACAAGGATGTTCATACCTCTTCTGGAAATAGTAAGGCTTCTTCTGGGCATCTTCAAGCTAGTTCTTCTGGAACAAAATCTAAATCACTTTTAGGACCCTACAAAGGAGATTCACAGTTATATACATCTAATGAAGGAATTTTCAGAACTATTAAGTTTGAGTTTCCTAAATTTCATGGAGGTAATCTTAGATCCCGGATTAGGAAGTGATACAAATTGTTTTCTCATCATGCTGTTGCTGAATCACAAACGATTTACCTAGCTGCTATGCACTTGGAAGGAGATGTTGAGACTTGGTATACTAGTTTTGTGGAAGAAGGTGTGGATCTGAGTCGGCCTTCCTTAGTGGAAGAATTGTTTGCTAGGTTCAGTCCTAAGGTCAAAATAAATCCTATTGATGAGCTTAAAAAATTACAACAGGTTGGAACTGTGGATGACTATAGAACCAAATTTGATGAACTTAAAGGTTGGGTTCTACTTAGGAATCCAAAACTCGATGATGAATTTTTTGTGGACTGTTTTGTGGGTGGATTAAAGGAGGAAATACAGTGAGGCATTCAGGATTAAGGATTCACTAATTTGAAAGAAGCTATTAGATTAGCTAGAGTGGAGGAGGCTAAGATAGAGGCTTGGATTAAAAAGAGCAAGAGTGTCATGAGGACTGTGGCGGTTAGTACCAGACCTTATAGACCTGTTGGTGGGAACTCTGCTGTAGTCAAGCCAACTGCAAGTGGCACTGACACTGATGCTATTGTCATTAATAGTACTGCAGCTGCTGGAGTGGCAGAACCTAAGAAGTTTATTCCTATTAAAAACATGACTAAGAATCAAATTAATGAGAAAAGAAGGAAAGGACTGTTATTCCTGTGATGAACCTTATGCACTTGGTCATGTATGTAAGCAGCCTCAGCTGTTTATGATGATCCAAATGAAGAGGAAGATAATTGTGCTGATGAAGAAGAGGAAATGGTTGAGCAGGAACCAGTGGTGCAAGAACAGGCGCATGGTCCAGGGGTTCAAGCTGAGGATGTGCAGATCACACTATATGCATTGTCAGGTCAGAATCCTAATAACACTATCAGAGTGAAGGGAGCTGTTAACAACTAGCCCTTGAGCATCCTCATTGATAGTGGAAGCACGCATAAGCAATTTCTTGAATCCCCAAGCTGCTAAAAGGCTTAAACTGAGAATAGAGGATAGTAAACCTCTAGTAGTTTATGTTGCTACTGGGTTCAAAGTTCAATGCACACAGTTGCATCAGGGCCAGGGATGCTTTATCCTCTTCTTATACCTGAAATTCCATGGTGAGATATCTCCATGGATTTTGTTGAAGGGTTACCTAATTCTCATGGTTATAATTCCGTCTTTGTAGTAGTAGACAGGTTGACAAAGTATGCTCACTTCATAGGCCTTAAACATCCTTATACTGCTTCCACAGTTGCTGAGAGTTTCCTTAACAACATTCACGAGCTTCATGGGTTTCTTGCTATTATCATTTCAGACAGGGATAAAGTTTTTCTTGGTCATTTTTTGGCAGTCCCTTTTTAAATCTTTACGTACACAGCTCCAGCTTAGCACACTTACCATCTTCAAACTGACGGTTAAACTGAAAGGCTCAATCAATGATTGGAAGCCTATTTGAGCTGTATATGCAGCCAGTGGCCTAAAAGGTGGAGTAAATGGTTATCTCTATCTGAGTGGTGGTACAATACTCAGTATCACAGTGGGGCTCAACTCACTCCTTTTCGAGCTCTCTATGTTTATCAAGCACCCCACTTGTCATTTCATTAGTTTGTGTAAATTACTGATCCCACAGCTAAGGCCTTTTGTCAAGAAAGGAATCAGATCATTCAGTTGTTAAAAACTAACCTTCACCAAGTCCAGCATCATATGAAATTTTATGCTGATACCAATAGGAGTGAGAGGAGTTTTGAAGTTGGAGACATGGTCTACCTGGGGTCAGGCCCTATGGAATGCCATCAATGACTCAATCCAAGTATTCTAAGATGGACTCCACATATTATGGCCCTTTTACGGCGTTGGCCCGAGTTGGTCCTTTAGCTTACAGGTTGCAATTACCAGGGGAAGCTCGTATTCATCCTGTCTTTCATGTTTCTGTTCTTAAGAAAAAAATTGGTGCATCTGCTGTTGTTTCTCCTGTGTTACTTCCAGTTGATGCTCATGGCCAATTTGTGATCGAGCCTATAACTATTTCAGACAGGAAACCGGTTAAACGTAACAATGCAGCTGCAATGGAGGTCTTACTACAGTGGTCCAATACTCTGCCCTCAGATGTTACTTGGGAGGACTGGGATGACTTACTTGCTCGATTCCCTCACTTTACTTCTTGATTTACCTCGTTCTTATTAGACTTGAGGCCAAGTCTCTTTTAAGGGGAGTGGAATGTAAGAAATTGAAATACAGTTGGTTATTTAGTTAGAGTTGGTTAAAATTGTCATTTCCTTTAAAACGTTTGTTACATTTGGGAGGGAAAGTTTGTTAAGGCTTGAGCACTGTTTTCATTGTTTTTTCCAGTTTATATTCGCGCTGTAACATTCATCAGAGGCATGTGAAATGAGATTCCCTTTCTAACAAACACTTTCTTTCTCGTGTTCTCTCTACTTCTCTCCCCTCCCTCATTCTTATCTGAAATTTCTCACGACATGAACACTTAACCTCACTAGAAGAAGCTAGAACCGGTTAAATCCATTAGTTCCTTACAGTTCAGTTGAAGAGAATCTTGTATCTGTTTACAGAATTAGTCCTCAACAGTGATTCCATGTGAATCTATTACATATGCTGCATGCGCTCCATACTTGTCCAGAAAAATAAAAAATAAAAAATAAAATGCTGTATGAGCTTCTCTAGGCAATAGGCATGTAGAATCCATTTAATGTGCACTATTGTTTTTAGTTATTAGATTTTAATCTATTAATTGATGCCTATGAATATTGTGCAGACTGCTCATGCTATGTGTACTGCTCTCAATGTTGTACAAACATCTCATTCTTTTGGGGATGTGATGCTTCTTGCTAAGGCGTCTGAATCTAAGCAGGTACATCTTGCTTATATGGCTTTGTGGTCTTTCTTGCAACTAGGTGTATATCTGTTATCTATTTTTTGTCCTTCGGCTCCATGTTTCTATGTGTTTATTTCCGTTCTGTTGTCCAAACCTATGGCCATCTTGATAAATGAACTTTGAACATAAGATGCAGATAGCATTGGGAAGGATGATTCACCTTTTACTTTTTTTATTTTATAATGCATGACGTACAGTTGTTGAAGCTTCCTGCTTAGTGCTCATAATTCCTCTAGTCAAAAAAATCTTAGAAGTTGAATTGCAAAATAATTCCTGCTGGAGACAAAATAATACTTACAAATTAAGCCAATGACTAGGTGGCAGCTTGAGATTACTGGGAAGTGAAACCAGAAAGTCTTACAATTTCGTAGTTGCTAATATAAGTGGCGTCTGATTATTTCCATCTTTAGCAATAATCAGTGTCAGCTTCATTAGAGTCTGTGTTGAATGTTTACTTCCTTTATTACATTAGGTTAAGGAAAATGGGATGTTTATTGCTTAGGATTTTTTAATTTGACTTTATTTCTGTCCATTGTAAAGCTTCAGTAAAATAATATTCTTGTGCTGATACATCACGATTGTTATGTTTTCCACAGGAAAGTCAATCACTTTATATGGTTGAAATGGCAAGGGTGGAAACGGTGAGTTTGTGATAATTTATGTATCTGTCAGTGTTGTACTGTACAGTTATCTGGCTTAGAAGGCTCTCTGATAATACTTCTCTTACTAATAATCTAATATGACAAATATTCTTTCTTTTCCCTCTCTGGTTAACATAGTATCAGAAGATACCTCCTGTTTGCATATAACTGTGTTTGAAACATAAAGGCCTCATATAATGCCCCATTGTATGTTACTTCTTAACATAATATAGTGCGTAGTACAAGTATTGGTAAAATACATGTCTTTTTGTTGGAATGACAAAAGTAGCTGATGTATTACAAAGAGTAAACAAGTAAAAAGAAGGCAGAAGAGAGAAGAAGAAATGATCTGTGGTATTCTCGCAAGTGATTCACTTGCCAGCAGGCAAAAAATTCCTTCCACGTAAGGAATAGATAACGTTCTCAGGCAAGAAGCACAAAGATTTTTTCCAATATTTTTGAACTTTATTAGAACTATGAGGTTTACAATACCTACACAGGAATAAAAAACCTGATACTTGAATGCAGAATGCATAATCCAAATAAGGAAATATCTCTAATAATTTGAAACAACTTAAACTTGATCATTAATATGAAAACGTACCCAAATATATTAATTGAAATTAAATAGTTTGAACCTTCAAATCCCCCAATAATCGCAAATTACATCAATTAAAACCCATCTAACTCTATATTTAATTACACAGATTCCTATCCGTAGGAATTGTAGTGATTCTTAATCTTTAAAATTTTCTTACTAGTGCGTCTGCATTTTTCTCCATACCATTAGGAAAACTAGATAGTGGCAAAAAATAAGATAAATCTTTGGCATTCTATTCACTATTTGGTTCAAAATATAACATAAAATTTACTCTTTTAATTGAATGGAGCCGTTTGATTGAACTCTTTGTGTATGTCAATTTTTTTCTTAATTCCAATTTTATCGGGGTTCCTTTCTTTTAGTCATTTGGATTAGGGTTTTCTCGGTGTATCATTGTATATATGTTTGAGGACTAAGTTCAAGAATTTCACAAAGAGATGCCTAGGTAATTATATGTGATTTAAGAGAAATCGTCTTGCGAAGTATTGGTCTATATGTTAAGGTAACATGAGTTTGGTGTTCGAGTGTGAAGTTGAATGTTTAATGTACTAGCTTGGGCCTAGACTTGTAAGTTAAGATTTTTGGTAAAGTCGGGTTCAACAGGTTTGTTACAACATTTGTTATGGACTCCCCAGGCTCCCAAACAAATTGGTATCAGAGTCAGATCCAAGGTAGTAGTAGTTCAGCAATGTTGGGACTCACATGTGAAGGGGGAGATTTGTGTAAGGTAACATGTAAGTTGACATAGTCTGGGTCAGGTTGGATTTGATAGGTGTATTAGGACCTTATTTGGTATCCCCTTGCTCCTTTACAATTTATTTAGAATTGGGTTTTGCAAGTAATAGAACACACAACTAAGCATGCCATGTATCAGTTGGGTGGTTGTATATTAGTTTCTTGTCTAGTCCCTCTTTATTTTTCTTGGTTGGCAGTTGATAGTTCTCATATATGCGGCCACTTGCCAAACCATATAAATATTGTCTTGACGTATTTGCTAATGGGTACCAAATTATGATGTAACTGAACCTCGGCAAGCATGAACAAAACAATAGCATCATAGTTTGATATCCAGGTTTGGTTTACAAGGCAGAACAAAAGAGCTTGTGAATGGGATGATTAGGTTTAGGAGTAGACTTCTGGTGGCACAAGAGTTCCAAGAGTTAGACAGGTATATCTCATTTCACTAGTGGATTATCTTTTGGCAGATTTGATGTGATAGAGGTCCTCTTTCGGTTTTTGGATCTCCCCTCTAGGTTCAATCTCTTGAGTTTCAGATGCAGCTTGTGATGAGATTCCTGTTGCATCCTATTTGTGGTGAATTCGCTTTCATTGGTCTGCAGAAGGAAATTTTACTGCCCTTTTCACTAGAGTTGGATGCCAGGCATTTAATCCATTTTATCCAGATATATTTCATGTGGTCAATATTTTAAGGACTCACGAATATTGAGCATGATGTTGATATTTGGGGTGCTTTATGGTGTTTTGTATACATTGCTTGTAATTGGGTAATGCTCCCGTTTGGTGTCTTTATGACTAAAATATACTTTACTATACATAATACACGTGAAGTGGTGCTGTTATCATGGAGGATCATTTAACTTTTACCTAGCTGTTATTTTGGGAGGTTCATTTAAACTTTCACCAATAAGGGAATTTAAGTCCTGCATGTCTCTACGCTTAACACCCTCATTTTCCTTCTCTCTATTTTTAATTATTTACCTTATTTACTTACAAATTGCATGTATATAGTATGGATGGGGTGGCGGGTGTTGATTGTGGTACGATTGTGTGGCTGTGGTTAAAGTTAAACTTAGAGATTATTCTGCTGTTACAAATTGTAATTATCATGAACTAGTATTACACGTGGCCAAAATTTCGAGGACTCAGAAGGTTATCAAGATTAGATGGTTTAACTTCGCTTTCTTTGATGAGCTAGGTTGCATAGTGTAAAACTGGCTTAGGGTCCAGGTCCAGTAGCACTTCCTCTCATGGTTATTGTCGATTGATCTTCCAGTATTCTTGTTTCAACAACTCTCGGTCTTTACATTTCTTCCTAGCTACTTGCCCATAAGTTTTATTGTATAGATTATAATTTATATCTTAGACTACTTTCTTGAATAAAAGTTTTCTCCTGTTTCTTTCAGTCATCCCGTATAAGCTCATTGGAAGCTGTGCAATTTCTGGATAAATTTCTTTCAATGAACCCAGACCCCAGGTATTGTGGCTTGATCTTTTCTTTGTTATAATTTCTGTAGTATAAACTAGAGTGTAACATTAATTGTCGTGTAACATTGATCGTCTTTGTGGCTAGAAAAATGTACATGGTCTTGGGACTGGTTGATTTCAACTTTATGTGTAGTAAATTTTATTAGTAAATAGTGTCATTAGTAGGATGGATGACTTTGCATCTCACCTTCATAAATTGATAGACAAGTCTTGAATTCTATCATAATATATCGAAGCCTTTTACATGTTAATCTATTCACATGGCTTTTACTTGTTAATCTATTCTCATTTTCAAACTTCAATAGTAAAGGATATTTATTTTAATTCGATCTTTCTATTCCGATGTGTATTTACTCCAAATTCCTAGAATCTTTTCATATCAGTTATGCAAGGTTTTAAGCTTAATTCAATCGTAATAATCTTGATACCAGGTTCTTATTATTTATGTGATAATATGTTAAAATTTATTATCACATTTATTATGCTTCCCTTGCATAACAGATACAGCTAATTTCATCTATAGCCAAGGACTCAAGGATTCAGTGCATAATTCTTTTCGTCCTTTCTTGGTAATAGCAGAAAAATAGAGTTCCATAGTTCTTTGTAAAATACATCACTTCTGGTATATTGCTTTTCCTAGATGCATTAGTATTCTCTTCAAGTTTAAAATTGTTGCAAATTTCAACCACTTTAGTTTCACTTTCTTCTCAATTATATATACTTGTTTACCATTACACTGTACACAAGTCATATTGGATAAATATCATGAATTTCCTAAGTTTCTTAATTATCTCTCAGCCTTTGTAGTTTCCCATGTTTCATGAATTGTTACACTGTACACAAGTCATTATTGTTACATTAATTTTCCACATGATTGAATATCCAAATCATGCGTGTCTAAAAATTTGTTCAACTTGACGCTCTCGTATTGAATTATGTTATATTATTTTCTTGACTATGTGCAAGTTCATTGGAGTTTATGTTATATTGTTCATGTCTGTATTATTTCTCCTTGTTCAGCGGACATGTTGGAATAGATGACTTCTTAAGGGTTCTAAGATTGAAGCGGTGTTGTCTTTCTGAAAAGGTCAGCTACCAAATTTTCCTTTTAGTTCAATTGCAATGTTTTTTAGTGTCAATACTTTTTCCTTACTCATGTTGGTCATGTCTGTTTCAATAAGCAACCGTGTGGCTGTTACCCAAAATAAAAATAAAAATTCCCATTAAATATGGATTGGCTGATGCTTTACGATACATGGATATAATTTACAAAACACCATGATGTATTGATGTGGAAACAGATTCATATGAATTTTCTTATGGGAATCTAAATTATTCTCAAATGGTTGATTAAGGTGCTGTTTGAAATTGAAGTATAGATTCTGATTCTTTTTAGTTTTCAAATAGACCATGGTTTATGGACTTTGCTTAAGATGATTTTCTTATTATGGAACTTTGAAGTCATCAGTAATCACTTGCTATCGTTTTCCCTGTTTCATGATAACTATTTATTTGTTTCAGATATTTCGGTTCATTGATGTGAAGAAGACTGGTCGAATAACATTTAAACAGGTCTCTCTCCCTCTCTCCCACTGTCTCGCTTTCTATCTCCTCTTGTGAGTGTATTATTATGTTTCAATCCGATGCACTCTCACACGAACACACGTATCTGTTCATTTATGCATGTAAATACACTCCCAGGCCCATGTTGACTTTTGATGGCATGTTAATGAGGTACTGGAGTAACGGCAAAGTGATTTACTGCATAATTGTAATATGTACATTGATTAATTGGGAAAGTTCATTTTTTCATGGCAGCTTATGTTTTTGATTTCACAATAAAATGCCAAGGGATTTTTTCTAGAACTAGTGTGCAAGATGGTTGACATTTATTCCTGTAAATTAACTAATTCTTTGGTACTCCTATTATTGATGAACCTTTAAAATACCCCATTAGTGTCACTGATTGGAAAAAGAAAAGCAGTGTCAAACAAATGAACTTGCATTTCTTACGTGATTGATAGATGCAAGTCGAACCTTCTTAAATTGCTTTATTTGATTGTTACAGCTGAAAAAACTGCTGCTGTTTGGTTTGCCTTGAGCACATTTATCAGTGGTTGCATATCTGAATTACTTGTTTAGATGTGGAACTCTTCTCTCTTCCATTATCCTGCAGCCCATAGTTTTCATTAAAGAAAACAAAATAGGCCTTGAATTTTGAATATACTGTGTTTGCTTGGTGGTTTATAATCTCAACCCTTGGCCTTAAAGGGTTGGAGGCTCTTTTTTGGTGCCACTTTGTTTAATTGTCTCACGACCAGAATATGTACCACTTGCAGTTTTTGCTTGGGTCAGCTCATGTCCTGAAGCAACCATTGTTTCGACGAGCCTGCGAATTAGCATTTGCTGAATGCGACATTAACAGAGACCATTACATTTCACAGCAAGAAGTATGTCTTTCTCTATCTATTCTTTTATACTGATTGGACTTTAATTTGCATATGCTTGATTTTTGAGTGCATTTGCAACAGTTGGGAGATTCTCTCACACTGGCAATTCCAAACTTGAACGAGGATGAGGTGAGTTATGGATTAGCTCATCAGTTTGATTGATTGTTTTGATACCTTTTTTTTATAAAAAGAAGAAAATGAAAATGAAAAAGGTAATGTTGACTAATTTGGTTGTCAACTATTACTCTTGAGGTTTTATCAAACTTGGCACTTGCAGATCCATGAACTCTTCAGATTATTCGACAACAATAGTGATGGGAAGATTAGCAATGACGATTTCATGACCTGTTTAAGAAGAAATCCATTACTTATCACACTTTTCTCTCCTCGGTTATCGCAAATCGACTTATCCTCAAAAACTGTTGGTAGAACGGTAGAAGAGATGGTATGATGGAATGTGTTGGCTAATCGACAGTTATGTAGCTCAGTCATGGTGAATCTGTTGCATCCCTTAGCGAGGGAGTGTAGTACAGCCGTACAGGGCACAGAAAGTTGCCTGTTACCTAAAAATTTCCCATTATTTTGCTTGGGAAATTTTTCCGGCCTATATCTGGCTTTCTTTCTTTCTCTTTTGTCTGTACAACCATTAATTTGTATAACACATTTATCAATGATTAATTTTTGTGTCATTTGCATGATATTGTTGGACCAGGATCCTCTCCATGCAATTTTCACCCAAATTTTCCCGAAAAATTATAGTTACGCAATAAAATTTGTCGTAAATAATTTTATCTTTAAAATACTTGTGTCTTTAAATGTGTATCGAAAGAAACTGTGTGAAAGTTATATGCAGCCCTTTTCATCAAGATGTCAACTCATGAAAATATTTTAGAAATATGGAGTAATTATTATCTTTTGGAAATTATGTTTTTCCCAGTATTTGGTTGGACAAATATTTTCTGGAACAAACTTCCGGAGTTGAATTTTCCAAAGGTATGTTGGTGTGGGTCATTAACATAGTTGATGTTACATGCATTATCTTGATTATTAAACATGTATATAGATAGCACAGAATCTCAGATAGTTATAATAAAGTTAAAAAATAATTTACTTTTTGAAAATATACTAGTACTGTCACTAATCATGGAGTGCAATGGAATGGAGACGCAATATATCGTAGACATATTTTATATTATCAAACAAAATAATAAATCATCTTTATTTATTATTATATATTTTGGAATGGGGGAGTTTTATATTTAAAGGGTTAGTAATTTTAATTTAATCAGTAATTACATTTTTAGTTTATATGAAAAAGTATATGTTGGAGACAAACAAAATTTGTTTTATATTTATCCATTAAAATAAAAAAGTTATTAATTTAATACTGGTGACAGGATAATAAAATTATGATGACAAAATTGAGAATATTGTGTCATTTTATATTAATATTTATAAAAACAACTTTTTTTTGTGTGCGTGTAATATTAAAAAAATTGACAAATAAAACTCTTTTAATGACGCAAAGTAATTTTTTTGAAAAAGAAAGGTATTGTAATTTGTAGTTAAAAAAAAAGGAATTGAATTTTATTTTATGTGGTAATAATCTACAAAATGATCCACTCATGTTGTTTATTTTCATCATGTGCTCTTGAATATTCTAATTTTTCCCTGGTAAACTATTATTTTTACCTAAACAAATGCTAATCTTTCGAGTAAACATGTGTTCAGTTTATCTAATTTAATAGGAAAAAATAAATCTATTACAATATTTGATAGATAATGAAGAACATTTCATAAAAAAAAAAAAAAAACAATATAAAGCACATTACAACAGTACTTAACACAAAAGGGGCCAGTTTTACAAATTTAATTGATTTCATATAGAAGTCCAGGGGGGAAAAAAACAAAAAAGTGATGATATAAATTGTGGACAAATTATATGGTTTGAAATCTGAAAGTTGATTGAAATATATTAAAATTATAAATTGTTATAAACAATAAAAAGATTATAATATAATGAATTGAAATGATAATTCTTTCAAAAATATAATAATAGATAATCAAGAAAATAATCAATCATAACAACACTTAGAGGACACGAGATATATTCCGAAAAATAGTTATAATCTCAAAATAATAACAGAATTTATAGATCTGGATAATTTTTCAATACGAGTAAAAGAATAATAGACCGTCATGATAATGTCATATTCAAATCTGAACAATCTATCTTAAACTATTCACGCATAAAAAAAAAATTCTAACAAGCGAAAAAAAACTCCCAAAAAATGGTAATAAAACTCTCTCACAAATAGAAATAAATCAATGATATCATAGAGAAAATAAGTCACACGAATAAAAGATAAAAATAAACTACACAAGAAAAAATAAATTATTAGAGTTCAAGAATAGAAATCTTGAAAAATGGTCTCTTTAAAATAAGGAGAGAGACCTCCACAGATCTAAGATGGAGTATATAATTTTTGCTTAAAAAGAGGCAAAGAGCAGAGAGAATAAAATGAATGATTTTTGCATGTTTGGCATATTCCCAAAAACTTTAGTAAAAGTCTTTGTGGAGCCGGGTTCAAACATCTGTCTTTTAAGCAATTAAATGATATAAATTTTTTTGAAAATAAAATAAAAAATTATATAAGAATAACTTATAAAATTAGTATTTTGCATTATTTAACAATAACATGCTATCTAGATAATTTAAGAGAAAATCAGATATTTCAAATTCAGTATGATTGATTAATTTAATATAATAATAATTATAATAATAATTATTATTATTATATAATTTGTTATTAAAATTTATATCCAATATGATTAGTTAGACATTTTTTAATAATTTTGTGTGACAAACGAAATATAATATTAATTTTCCTTTTTAAGTAACTTAGAAGATTAGTGGTATATAAGTATATGCAAGATCCATTTTTCATCTATATTAGGAGAGAGAATATCCGGCAAATAAATATGTCCACTCAAAAGTAAAGGATAAGTGATGGACAATTATTAATTAGACTAGTACAACTAGTACCATTTGTAGTCTGTAGATACAAACGTTGACGTGTGGAGTGTTTATGACAAGTCTGATGCGGAAATTACATGTATGCCATGAGGTAAATTAAGTACATTTAAAGTTCTTGAGTCCCAAAATGAAGGCCAATTTTTAAAATTACTAAAGAAAAAAATTGTACTCTCAAATTTAAAAAGGGAATTGTTATTTACACATTTTTTTTTTTGATGTTTTTACAAAGATCTATTTACATAAACATGAGTCCTACTTATTATTTATATGAGAAGAGTTTTATGAAATTGTCAAATTTTCTTGTAAAAATATAAAATTTTAAAAAAAATTACAGAGTTATGTTTCAGTCTTAAATTTATTTATTTTTTAACTTATTTGTGAATTTTTTTTCAAGATTAAGTTTGCTTGGACACACTCGGATATAATTTTTTTCAGTAATTTTCAAAATTTTAAAGAAAATGCCCCCCTTAAATATAAACGAATTACATTAATTTATTAATAATTGAATTATTTAAGGATTTATATGTTTACATTAATATGTTTGAATGAAATCTTGGACACTTAAAACTGATATTATATAACGGCACAGTTTATGATATGATAATCACTTTTTCAGTCACTTGTAATTAAAGCTGTTATTTATATAAGTTGCGCTCAACGCTATAACAAAAATATATCATAAATAATATTAGGGTACAAATAAAGTTCACAAAAAGAGAATCCCAACCAATATTTAAATTGTAAGATAATATTTCTTATATGTTAATGCACTAATACCCCATAATACAGGGATCTAAGTTCTCTGTATTGAATATGTATATAAGTACTATGGATACGTAAGAGGGAACAAAAACGATAAATGATTGGAGGGATTTTAAAATAAAAAAAAAAAGTATAAGTACATAAATATTAATTTTAAAAATTAATTTTAATTATTAAAATATTAAAATTTATGTCATATTTTATTTTTTAATAATTAAAATAAATATTATAATTAATTTTATAATTAAATATTATATACGTAAATTTATTCATTTAAAAATATAGATAGAATTAAAATTAATGAAATGGTTAGATACCAAACTTCAAGGCAGGTCCAACAAAATGTGGTCTGAATTTGAATGTCCCCCACCTGGCCTGCCCAACTTAAGTTGCTACTGATTTCTTAATCCTATTTCTTTTTCCGAATTAAAGAAAGAGAAGAGAATCGCAAGCCTAGTGGTCCATAAATCTCATCAAGATACACAGACTGTGAAACCTAAACGCTACTTTCTCTCTCATACACACTAAGCAACCTTATTTTAAATTAATTACTTCAATAATATTAATATTTTAGGATTTATATTAAGCCTATTATTTAGGTCAAACATGATAATAAAATATTTTACAAGAGTCTATGCAAGTCGTTTGTTTTCATGACATTAAACGTAGAGAACTGATATTTTTATGAGAAAATTGATATTTTAATTTTGTAAATTTCATGCATGGTAAATGAGATTTATATTTATGTGGCTGAAAACTTGTGAAACATTAATTTATTCTTGTCAAAATAATAATTCCATTAAACATAATACCACTACAAGAAAAATAAAATTTTCTGTCGATGATAACTAATTTCTGTCAAGAATAATTTATTTTTGACGGATTATATTATCAAAAATTCGGTCAAAAATAAGTTGGTCGAAATTAATTCTATTGAGAATTTTTATCTGAAATAATATTTTCGAAAAAATATTTCTCACAAAAATTCTGTTGGAAAAAGGTATAATTTGTTGGGGCTTAAAAAAGAAGAAGATAATAATGCTCTATAAGACTAGACTCAAGTTATAAAAAAAAAAAAGAATCTAGAGTAGATCAATTAATATAGTAAATATTCATTTATTTATTCTTTTTACTAATCCATAAATAAATATCTTTACTAATAGAAAATTGAAACCCTACCCTCTCCCTCACACACACAGTTGGTTTCCCTCTCTAGCTAGGTTAGAGTGGCCTGAATGTGAAGGCAAAAGACGGGGGGGGGGGGGGGGGGGGGGGGGGGGGGGGGGGGGAAAGAGAAGAAACTAGGCCAATGCACATAGAAGGAAGCCAATTCTTACTTACCACCTGCTCGAGTGCTGACAGGTGTCAGCATCAACTTTAGCTTAAATTAATAGAACACATACATTAAAATATGCTATATATAGTAATACTTATTTATTTAATTAAGATGTGAAAAATACTATTAGACAATAAAAATCAGCAGACCTTTCTCGATAACGCAACTGCTGGTTCAGACCTCCTCGTTTGCTAGTGACACGCTACAGATCATAATCTTTATAGTATTATTAACACGCGAATCGATATTTTTATAAGAATTTTCTCGTATGAAAGTAAAATATTTTATATATTATTTATTTAAATAATTTTATAAAAATATTAAATTTTTTAATAAAAATATCAATCTTTTATTAAGAATTAAAAAACTTAATTTAATTAATTATAATTAATATTTAGAAAATTAAATCGATTATCGAATCAAAAAAGATACTGAGTAGATGAGTCACTGGTGTAACCAATGATCGAACCGTTATTAAATCGATGACATCATAAATACATAAAAAAATATATTATTAATAATTAATAAAATTTTAAAATATCTAATTTTTTATAAATTAAAATATAATAAAATAATTTTATAATATTAGTAAAAATATTTTTATAGAAAAAAAAGTCTTAAAAACCGGTTCAACATTGATTATAATATTCTTCTTCCTCCGTCGCTTTCCTTTATATTATTTTTATTTTTTCCCATATTTTATAGTAGCATAATGTTGCATATATTATGATTTTTTTTCTTTTTTTCTTTTTGGGGTTCATAAATATGAAGCTAAGCAAAAAATTGTCAATACAAAATGCCTTGTGTCATTTCTTTATCACATTGTCAACATTTCATCAATTTTTTCCCATTCTAACAGGTAAAGCTAATCATATTATACGAGAGGAAATATTTATACAATGTACGTACAATGTTATGGTGTTACAGGAAAATTTGACGGTCACGTCTTAATCGCTATAAAAGTATACCAACATGGCAAATCTTTATTTATTTATTTGCTTATAAAAAAATATGAGGAACTTTACGTGAACAAGCAATGCATAGATAATTGTGTACAAACATGGAAAATAAGCAGTAAACGAGTCATGCCATTTAAATTATTGATAAAATATATTATTTTTTATACTGTTTATTTACTATAATAATAATTTTGTATAATTATTTGTACACAATTTGTGTACATAAAATTACTCGAAAAATATAGGGAATTTATATATTTTTTTATAAGTAAAAATGATAATTCCACAAGATCTTCGTTACAAAAATAGTAAATAGGCCCGCCATTCATGTGACAGAGAGTTTATGGAAGGAAACTGATATTTACACACTAAAAAATAATATTTTCACATTTTTTTCTTTTACGTGAATGTGAAACTTATTTATTATTTATGTAAAGAAAGAGAGTGAAAATATTAATTTTTTTTTATGAAATTATTATTTTTACATTAAAAATATTAACTCTCCAAATATATCGACGAAACAAGCGAATAGCATAACCCAACTTTTGAATGGATGGAAATAAATGAACCAAAGACGACGCATGTAACTTGCTTTTCATTTATCTCCATTTGGTAAGAAACAAGAAATGAAGGCGCAATGGGAGGTTAAGAAAGAGACCAGGTGGGGCCCACAAAGGACTGTGTGTCCCCACATTGACAACCCGCAAGGATATTAACAAATCATAACACCCCGATGCGTTTTCGATTTCCTATTGGTCCATTTCCTACAAACAGGTACTATTGGATGTGTTTCTATTAACAAATCATAAAACCCCAATGCGTTTTCGATTTCCTATTGGTCCATTTCCTACAAACTAATACTGTTGGGTGTGCTTAACTTGTACGGATGCCCCGGTTTATAAATTATAGCTCCTCCCACATATATTTTCCACTTCATCTCTCTGTCCTCTTTTAACTTTTTCAACCAACAATTTCTCTCTCTCTCTCTGTCTCCTCTTTTTTTTTTTTTCCACCATCTTTCTATTTCGATCTTGTTTGTTATATTATGGGTTTACCAAAATAAGCAAAAAGAAGAGGTTTTCATCAGAAATAAAATAATATTCTCTCTCTCTCTCTCTCTCCCCTTTTCCTTTCATTTGTTTGGTGGGGTTTGTGTTAATAAAGAAAAAAAAAACAGAGGAAATAAGAAAAAGGATGAATGAAAAAGGAACGATGGGTAATGTCAAAGTTTGAATCTTTGCCCTTCGTTTTGGTGAAATACCCATAAAAAGGACTAAGAATCAATCAATCACTATTAAAAACTTACCTCTGTTTTCAACCATTCTTGGGCTGTTTTTTTTCTGTGTATTTCTAGACCTTTCTCTCCCCCTGTCTTTTTCTCTCTCCTCAACATTTGTTTCTTAACCTTTTTAGGCCAATTATCCATCCTCTCTAGACCTACTCTCTGCTTTTCTATCTTTTTTTGCCTCTTTTGTAAGTTCTCTCTCTGTTCCATCGTTTTTTTTTTCCAGTTGATATATATATGTATGTATAAACTGAGATGAGTAAAATAAGAAGAGTAAAGTAAGAAAGAATATATATATATATGTTTGTATGTATGCATTTGTTAATGGTTTATGATTAAGTGGTAAAGTTTTGATTTTTAATTCGTGGGTGTTGATAATTTTGGAAGGTTAGATTGAAAATGGTGAGGGGCAAGACTCAGATGAGGCGTATAGAGAACGCCACAAGCAGGCAAGTGACCTTTTCGAAACGGCGAAATGGGCTGTTAAAGAAAGCCTTTGAGCTTTCTGTTCTTTGTGATGCTGAAGTTGCTTTGATTATCTTTTCTCCTAGAGGCAAGCTCCATGAATTTGCTAGCTCCAGGTACATAATGTTTCTCTTTTCAAGGTGTGATGTTTTACACATATATCTATATATATGTGTATAATATTTGTTGCAAGACTCGAGCTTTATGAGTGATCTACTAGTTAAAGTTAGATTTTTATGCTATTTCTTGAATTATATCCATATGGGTCTTTTTTAAATTTTCAATTTTGTACTTGTGTTATTATATTATAATACTATATATGAGTTCAAATAGTGGAATTGTTTCATTAAACTGTTTGTGTTTTTAATTTGTACCATGCATATGTATGAAGGTCTAATAGGTTATGGTCTCATGATCCCTCTCTCTCTCTCTAGATCTGTGTTTCTGTTTTGATAAAACAGATCTCAGACCTTGTTTTGCTTTAGGAGCCAAATCTTTGTTGACTTAGAGGAGACCAAAGTAATATATTTTTGTAGGCATCAGTCTGAAAGCTGAGTGACAGATGTGTATATATATAGATAGGGAGTGTGTGTTCGCGTGGTGTTTCTTCTCTCTCCATCTAATCTTATACGAGCTTCATAATAATTTGTATAAAGTACCGATAAATTTTAAAATTCACGTATCGTACATGCTTTAGAAATGATATATTTTAACAAATATTTATAATAATAATTATAATATTTGTATTAGGTATGTTGATATTTGAAAAAAAAAAATGGTTATGAATGATAAATTGAAAAAATAATCCATACATCTTCATTCCGTATGATGAGCAATAATTATTTCAAAAGAACATATTATTGATACATAGTGATCTTCCAGAAGTTTTGGGTGTAATTTAGTGTTGTAATTAGATACTTAGGCTATGTTTGTTTATAAAAAATATATTTAAGATTTGACTATTTGTATTGATTTAACACTACTTCGAATTATTTTATCTCATTATGAGAGATGAATAGTCATTTAAATAATTTTATAGATTATTTTTTTTTTATCATTCTTAAGACTATTTATGTGAAATTATATAATTTCATAGAAAATTTAAAATTAATAGTCATCCCGTTTTATGAGATTAATAGTCCAACATTAAAAGATTAATAATTTCTCATTAAAGAATTAAATAATATAAATAATACTAAATTAAAATAAATAATTTAATCTTAAATATGTTTTTTTATAAATAAATATAACCTAAGAGTCTTATGTATGGTACATAAAGGGATAAATAACCGTTTTATTTTTTAAGTTGTGTCACGGTTTTTTATATTTATATTTTAATTTATTATCTCTATTTCACTGTCCCATTATCTCATAATCTCTTTACTACTATTTTTTTTCCCCGCACTTGCATGTATGTGATACAACCCGGTAATGTAATATAGCAACTTGAATGAGGTAATTTCATACTAATTATATTCATAAATTAGGAAATCTAATGGTCATAACATAATAATATTTCTTTGGCAAGTCAAAAAGTAAAAATTAAAATATAATATTTAAGACTAGTAAAATTAATGAATTATTACATTGCATGTTAATTAAGGCTAAAGATACATGGCAGTGACGGAATCAGGACCATATTATAAAGGGATCAAATATCTTAGTAAAAAAATTATTTATCGACGCTTGAACTGTTTCTTTCGGCTATACGACTGAGAGTAGATAACTGTATTCTGCGACTCTGCATAGTTTGAAAACGTCTCAAAAAATTTACTAAATGAAACGACGTCGTTTCATTTAGTAAGTTTCAAAAAAAAATGCCAAATTTATTTCGCCTGAGAAAAAGAAGTTTCGAATTATCGGTAATAGAGGATCAGATGATGGAGATTGGGAGGTCAAGTTGAGGGTTGAAGTTACCGGGTCAGACCCGGTTCCGCTTATGGATAAATGTTAGTAAAATAAATTATCTTTTTTGAAGAGTGGACAAAAAAAAACACTATTGTACAGCAGGACCAGATATTGTTGGTATGGGTGATGTGGTGATTGATAAAGAGTGTTGCTTGTTATTCGGTTTTTCCCATTTAAAACTTTTGACACAATCCATTCAAGATCCAGTATGATTAAGTTTTATGCGATGTTGGAAAGAACTTTGAGTTGTTCGTTAATTATATAGCAAAACAGGATCAAACTGTCCTATGTTTACATAGAAATGAAATATAGGCATAAACTCGATCAAATTGTCCCTTCATGTTTATGCAGAATTTGAGCTTGGAAATAAAGTTTTTCAGTGCTAATACAATATAAGGTGTGTATCATCACAACAAAAAAACACTTCCAAAGTATATTTTATATAAGGGATCTATTTATTTGATACCCTTTTAAATTAAGTCTTTGGCTTAGAGGTATAGTCCAAGAAGGTCAATAGCTGTACATAATTAATTTATCCCCTTTTAGCACAGGCTTTTCTCCCCCATTATGTTTTTATCCGTACACCCAAACTTTTATCTCTTCGATTCATTCTTTATTTATTTATAATTTCTTTAACTAATACATACATAAAGTTAAAGGAAAAAGAAAGTCAATTTTATCCTAAAATTGTGATTAATTTGTTGAAAATACATATACTCATCTGAAATTATATCTTGATTCAAAAGGTTAACCTATTAGGTTTATAGTCCATTAGAAGATATGTGTCCTCAATTTTTCTCCTTATGTTTCGATACATGACATTACTATCATGTGGTATATTAATAATTTCTCCCTTAACACGTGATCTTTTCATCCACATAGACATCAAGCTCCTCATTGAACTTTAACCACCCTTTTTAATATTTTATGTTTGATATACCAAGCGTCTATACTAAACCTATCAAGTCTCTCTATCTACATTGCATTGCTTACCTTACTAGTATAGGCTAATGTCTTGTTATTTAGCGACCCCATCGTTCGACCATTGAAATGATCGTTGTCCTAAGGAAGCTAGAGCGCCTTGAAGCACTCTAATGGGGGAGTGACTCCTTCCTTGCCAATGGATGTAAACCAAGCATCCATGGAACTAAAATTTATGCAGCATTCCCTTGAAGGACCTGTCTTTTAAGGAGTTCTGGTAGGAATAACGATCGGACATGATGGTCCTGCTCCCAAAGGTTGAACAACTGAGAGACCAGATGACTTGGACTCGGACTCTCCAAAGGGTCCTAACCCACTCCTGGTCAAAGTAGTTCCCACCTTAGAGCCCGATTGAGAGGTACTTCTGTTCGAGCGGGGGTCTCCTTGGTCGTTTCTTCACCGACCAACTTCTCGACTGTCATAGCGGGAGCCACAACATCAGTTGGCCTTTTCTTCCTTTTGAAAGGAGGATCCACCCCGATCGATTTTTTCTTTTCATAGTTTTTTCCCTTTGACGCTTGAGGGAATTCAATAACGCCTGCAGTCGTAGTTGCCTCAATTCATTCGGGTATCTGAGCCCTTGTGCTGGTTCGTTGATTAGTTTTGGCATTGGGGCAAGGGCCACCAAGGCCTTCGTGTCAGTCTTAAAACTTCTCTTGGCCATGATAGGATCGTCTTAGAGAACCGTGAAATGAAACACATGATTAGACGGATAAGCAATACATATAAAAATCTAAGTAATTTTTTCCTAATGTACAATCTGCCTATTTAGAAACCAACTTCAACATTTAAAATTAAAACCGTTGGCTTTGGAAGTCTTTCAAAGACCAGGGCGGCATATCACGGGAGAGTTAAAATCCCGAGTAAATTTATCCTTACTAGTTGTGTTAATGAAGAAGTTGGCAGAAATGCCACTTCACCCCCTCGGATGTATACCCACTCTTTGTGCCACCCTTTGTTGCTTAAGGGGGTGATCACTAATTCGGACTGACCATCTTGTCGTTGAACTTGATAAAATACTTTAGTAAGAGATTTTAGAAATTTAAATACTTTAAAAAAACAAGAGATGATTAGGTTTTAATTTTCGCTCTGAGCATTGGGCAATGAAGGTGTTTATCAAAAGAATATAATTCAGGACAATTTTCCCAAGAACACAATGAAAAAAGTCGCGTAGCAGTTCCTTTATGAATGAATGAAGGTGAAATCTAAGACCAAATCTAAAATGCATGACATGTTATCCGACCCACTACCCCTCGAGACAGAAGAATATTCTCTCCTGAATAGTACTACGGCTATATTCGAGAGGCAATCGAATGGCAACTCATAGGGCATCTTGCGTTATCGGATCTATTAGTCTATGTCACATGAATGTTACGGTCTTTTTAATTTTTTTTGACAAAGTTAGAAAATGCAACTGCCTCCATTGTGGGGGATCACTTTCTTGTGTTCCTCGGCCACAAAAGTTCCTAAGGAAAGAATACTTCCCACCTCAAATGCTGGATCACTTTGAACTTTTGTACCTTTCGGAACTCCCGAAGACACGTTATTCGCCCCAGTTTGAACCATTTGCTTGTTAGGGGACTCTGAAGGAATTCTCGAGGATGACCCTTCACTCGTCGCCCCTTCACCACCCTGAACACCCTCATCGGTTACTCTTTCTTCAACTCGAACACCTTTACCGATTTTTGACCTATCACTGGTGGGTAAATCTACCCTACCAATACTAAAAAGAACCCTAATTGTTCAACAAGAAAAATGAAGCAAACAAAAAATAATAAAGAGGAAAATGGATACTGGGCGCCACAAAATAAATTCCCAGGAGAGTAAGTTCAATGAACTTACTTGACTTACAATGATAGAGAAAAATGGATAAAAGGGAGAATTCTCTCATGTAGTAAATGATTTCCGATGAAAGTTGGGAGGGAGAAAAATCACGACAGGTACAACGCCAAAGCAAAAGTAAAAGAGAAAATTTACGGTCAAGCACTATTTATATACCCCTTTTCACTAGGATTTGCTGTTCATTTCAAAATGAATGGTTGAGATCATGCGAGTACTTGTAACCCCCACATGCCAGGTCAAGCGATGCTTCTGGCGCTATCATTACCACATGACACGAGGAACAGTGCATTTAATGCGTATCATAAACCCATGTCCCCCACTCATTGGTGAACACTAACGGTCACCTCGAGCGATTTGATTGACCCACACTTTATTGATTGAGAACTATGGTTCGAGCTTCATATATACTCCCCTATCCTACTAAAATAAAATAAGGGAGTATGATGCAATGTTAAGGAATAATTGTTGGGCCCGGAGCCCATAACCTAGGCTCAAGGCTTAATTAACCCACTATAGAGAGCCTAAAATATCTTGGACTATGAGGAGGAATTATGGGCCTGTAACTCTCGATCTGTAAGGATAGTAGAGCCTAAATCCAAGATCCCGTTAGCCCGTATAGCCCAAAATTGGGGGCCTAGATGTCCATTGGTGTCGAAATGACAACGAGAAGCCCATCTAACAAAGGCGGCTAAGGATGGTTGCTGGAATTGAAGCCGCCCATTGCATATAAAGTGGTCCCCTACCTACTATGATACGGATGAGATATATTTCACTATCGAACTTGACTATAATAGAGGAATGAAGGTGGCAAAAAACGGTTAAACACTCTTTTTACGCACACAAACATAGTTAATATTAAGGGATTGATCGATATTCTCTCTCTCTCCGATCATTAATATATACGACGGAGACGTTCTATGGTGGAAGTGTGGAACAACCCCTTGAACTACAGTGAGAACGTGGTTTATAGGGTTGAAGCATGAAGCGGAACACTAAGAGCCGTGCCAAAAGGATAGAGCATCATATATATATATATATATATATATATATATATATATATATATATATAATGAATCTGTTAATTGGTCATCATAACAAAGAAAATTTTATGGTAATTATAAATTAACTTATCTTCAGCTACATGCAAGCTATAAATTCAATGCATTTAATATTGGAAAACCAGCCATAAGCTAGTGGCAACATAAATAACAAATAACAGATTGTGTTAATTAAGCAGATGGTTATAGTGTAGATTCAGATTGTAATAGAGCAAACACAGATTTTCTAGATCAAAAGAGCTAAGTAGAACTAAATTTAGTTAGTGTTTGATAGTTGTATAAAACCTTGAGCAAGGTTTTATATCTCAAGAGTTGAAGTTTTGCATGAAGCTCTAGTCGAATATCAAGAAAAAGGATTTTAATGATAGACACTACTGCCGTCTTTTAGTTTCTATGGATAAAAGGATTAGACATATGATAGATTTGAGAAAATGGGCTCAAATTCAAAAATTTAAAACATCAAACTCTCTATTTTTCAAAATATAAAGTCATTACTTTTTGAAGTAAATTGAGATATTTTAAAACTCAAAATTAATATATATTCATTTACTTTAAGTTGATTTATTTATGAATATTTAAAATTAAACTATCTAAAATGTTTTGCTAATTATAAGTTTTACTATTTTTATAATTTTTAATGAATGTTATCACTTTTGAATTTGAAATTATTTAAAATTAATTTTTAAAAGTCAACAATGTTCTTATAATTTGAAACAGTTGGACTATAAGCTCCCTTCATTCCTTTCTAATTGTCATTTTTGGAGTATGCGTATAGATTAAAAAAAATATAATTAATGATTTGTTTGATTAATTAAATTGAGTACAAAATGTAAACATAACCGTTCTAAATTAAAATTCATTAAAAGGATAACGTTTAGATATAGTATAGATAACTAAGTAATTATTTTTTTCTTAAAATCTACAAGGGACAGAAGAAAAAAAAACATTCTCTAAAAAGAAAGGTAAAAATAAAACAGAGGGAGTATTTTTATTTCTTTATTTATGAAGGTGGATTAGCCCATTCCTGCCCAGTCTTAATGAATGGTCCTGAAAATAAAGTAACAGAAAAATATTTCTTGCGTTTCAAATTATAAGATTATTATTAATTTTTTAAAATAAATTTGAGATATTTTAAAATTCAAAATTAACATATATTCATTTAATTTAAGTCGATACTTTGATGAATATTGAAAATTAAACCATGCATCTTAAATGTTCTAATAATTATAAGTTTTATAATACTATTTTCATAATTTTTAATGATTCTAATAAATTTTGAGTTGAGAATTATTTTAAATTGATTTTTAAAAGTTAACAATGTTCTTATAATTTGAAACAGACAGAGTGCAACAATCTTCCTCCATACATTTTTAATTGTCATTTGTGGAATAAGCGTATAGATTTAAAAAAAATATAATTAGTAAATTGTTTGGTTAATTAAATCGAGTACAAAATGCAAATATTACCATTCTAAATTAAAATTCAATAAAAGGATTGAAAAAAAAAATGGTATTTAATGTAGATAAGTAAGTAATTACTTCTTTTTTCTTAAAATCTACAAGGGACAAAAGAAAAAGAGAAATAAAATCTCTAAAAATAAAATAGGAGTATTTTTATTTCTTCATTATATTAAGGTGGATGGATTAGCCCAGGCCGAAGGTGGATTAGCTACATTACTACGCAGGCCGAATGAATGCGTAAATTGTTGGGGGCGGAATTTCGGAACTATCAAAGCACTTCGTTCTCAAACTATCACTTTCAAACACCTCCTTTAAGAAGTCCAAAAATCCATTGCAAATTTCAGCGCCCAATTTCTAGAACAATCTCCAATGTATAATTGGTTTGCCCTACCCTACCCTAATTGTATTATAATTAAAAAAAATTAATATAAATTTTAAATTAATTTTAATTATTTTAAACTTTTTTTTGACCTTTTATGTTTTAAAATTTTTAATTTTAACATCTTTTTTATCACTTTTTGAAATTTTATTGTTGTATAACGTGAAAAGGAGTAATTTCTAAAGAATAATATATGGATAAACATTTGTATGGGCGATCAGATTCTTGGATCTCGTAATAGGAAGCTCCCACATCTAGCTAAGAGGTTACAAAAAGTGGGTGACCATTCCCATTTCATCCGTAGCCTAATCGTTACGCTGTCTAGTCCATTTCACTCCTGGGAAAGAAATGGTAACCAAATGCTACTGAAAGATTCTTGAAATTAGACTTTAAATCAAGGTTACAAAAATTGAGAGATTATATAGACTCTACAAAGTTCTCTCTTTATATATATATGTATATGTATATGTATATGTATATGTATATGTATATGTATATGTATATGTATATGTATATGTATGTGTATCATACATGTTTAATATTAATTACATAAGTTATACTTGATTAATAACTGAGGACTTGAAAGAAACTCCCAATTATCTATCATAATAGAAGGAAATTATTAAGTTTAGTTATACTAGTATATATAATTTAAGGAAATAATAACACCTTATTATGTTAGAATACACAATTGGCTCTCTCCGTTAGATTGTAGGATACTAAAATAGGGCTCTACCTTTACTTGTATATATTCAAACACCCCTATGAAGATGCTACATGGTCATTGGAGAAAAGTGTATCATCATATAACTTGTACTTTTCTATGTATTCTTTGAATATTAGATTGAGTCTTGAGTATGGTTCTTGTTATTAAAAATGATATCAAAGTCGACCCAGGACTAGGGGTGTCCATCGGTTTTTTACCGAACCGGAACCGAAAAAACCGAACCGAAACCGAACTCGAATTACCGAAAAACCAAGAACCGGTACCGGTACCGAATTACCGGTTTCGGTACCGGTTCGGTACAAATTCGGTTCGGTTTTTTCGGTTCGGTTTTCGGTTTTTACCGATTCGTAATATATATAATTATAATTTATAAATAATAATTATATATTAATTTATTTATATATTATAATAATATATATAATTAAATATATTATTTTATATATAATAATATATATAATTATTAGAATTATTATAATAATTAATAAAAATTTAATATTATATTATTTATTTCGGTTCTTTCGGTATACCGGTATTTACCGAAATGCAAAATTGTCCATACCGGTACCGGTACCGAAAAGTATAAAAAAATCGAAAACCGAAACCGAAAAAACCGAAACCGAAAAAAACCGGTACCGCCCGAACCGGTACCGATCGGTTCGGTAAAAAACCGAAAAAACCGGTACCGTTGAACACCCCTACCCAGGACTACAATCATATGGCAGTATGGTACTCAACTCACTGTTACCTATAAGTTTACATGTGGCTCAAAAGCCGGGTAGATCCTATGAGAAGCTGCACAGTACTAAATATAGTTAGACTGTGAGACAGCAGAACACTGCCAGGGTGGTGGGTAAGACTGGTGTGGTGAGCCTCACGAGTTGGTTAGGAATTTAAGTGGGGGTAATAGCAATATCCTGTCCAACATCAAAACATGGGATGAACTAAAGTGTATATGAGGCTTCAAATTAACTATGAAGGGTACGAATAACTTTTAATGACAGGTAGATGAGTTTGTGGTATGCAAAGATATCGATACTCCTGAGATGGTGGATCGAGTGTTGGGGCAACTGAGATACTCCTAAGATGGTGGATTGAGTGTTGGGGCAACTGAGTTCAAATCGTTACATTCTCCCCTTCTAAAAAAGTTATAATTTATACATAATAAATATTACACGCGTAGGAGTACACGAAGAAGATTACATTTTGTTAAGAAAAAGAGATAAAAGTTCAAATATATTACTAGTAATCAACCAAAATTGACAAAAGAAAACGAATGCTTATTGAAACTAATTGGTGAAATCAACTAGCAAACATATGAGTGATGGACTTTAGCTCAAGTACTAATTGTCGAAACAATGAATTAGAAAATAATTACTCATGCAAATCGTGCAAGCCCTTGAAATGACACGTTGATAACCCAGATTATGGAATAAGTTGGCCAAATAGAAGAAATCATTGGTATAACCTAACAAAGTTTCAGGAGATAAATATAGTAACAAAACAAGTGGATGACAATCAAAAGCCGAACAAGGATGCAGGATACCCCCGTCTCCGAACATGTGTTATAGCGATAACTTATAATTTTTGGGTACCATGATGAATTAACTGATTGTTGGGAATATTCGTTCCATATATATTTATTTAAAACTATATTTTGACTCAAAATGTTAACCTATTAGATTTATGTTCCATTAAAGTATATATGTCTTCACATTTTCTCTTCGTGTTCTGTTATGAGACTTTACTATTAATTAGTATCTTAACAATCTCTCCCTTAATGCGTGATCTCTCTATCCACATCGACACCAAGCTTCTCCTTGAACTTTAACCATACTCTTTTGATTATTAGCCCATCAGTTCTTGAAGTTGATGAGTCACCATCTTCTGCTGAGCTCATCAAGTATTCTCTCAATATCTTGTCTGATCCATCATGGCACACCGATGGACATCTTGGTAAAGAGCAAAGTCCTTAGCAATTTCATTAGCTCAACACCAATAACATTCTTTGTTAGCTATCAAGTTCAATAACAGAAGCCTGAATAATATGATAAACAACGAGTCTAAAAGTTTTAATTTTCATTATAAACTTCTTTTGACTTTCTATATTTTAAAAGTTTAAAAGTTTTTTTTTTCTTTTTTGAATTCTAATACTTACAGGTATTGTTGTATTTTAATCATTTTATTTTGTATAACATCAGAACGAGCAATCCTTACAAAATAATATCCAGAACTTGGGATTAATAGTTGTATCTATCTTTACGCGATCAGATATTAAGTGGTTTAATAAAACCATGAACCTTAGAGTTCTTCAATAAGATTGAAATTATTGTCATTTTCAGGACAAAGGTTTGTGCTGCCTTGTATACCCTAAAACACCTTTCATCTTCTTTATCCTTTGCACTAATAAGATCCTTTATCATAATTACAAAAAGGTTTCTATGATATTTGATGATATGGAATGAAATTGCATATAAAATAGTTTATTGGGTAATAAAATTAATACCCAAGATTGAGTTATTGCCGGAAAACTATCCAGTAATTTCTCTTGGAAATACCCTGGCGGTGCTAATGTTTAATAAAAAAGGGAATACCAACCTCTGGATTTAATTGTAATTTTATAGAATTTTTTTTTTTGGGGATTAGTCGTATAAAATGACTAGTTTTGACAACTTTGATGATTCCCGTAGTAGAGTCACTTGGATTTCTTGTATCTTTCTCTTTTCAACAAGTCGCTTGAATTTCATATCATGCCATTACTAAAACTGTTTCCTATGAACAGAGTAATACTCTTGGCTTTTTTTTATGTATGACTATTCTGCAAGACTATGTATGTAAGGATATTTCTTTTAACTTGACATTTGTAGAACTGATGTTTAATGTGTTTGGAACTTGTCCAGCATGCACGACACCATAGAACGCTATCGGAAACACACCAAAGATGTTCAAAGTAATAATAACACACCGGTGGTACATAACATGCAGGTTATCCCTCCCATTATTTTGATCACAATTTTTCAATATAGCTGTAGTTTTATATTGTTTCTCGCGTAATTAAAAAAACTTGACTAAGCTTTGTATCCAATCTTAATCCCATCTAATTGGTGTAAAACACTTTGTGTTTCATTTAAGATCATTTTTCTAATTATTGTTCAACTGAAATGGCAGCATTTGAAGCATGAAACAGCAAGTTTGGCAAAGAAGATAGGGCTTCTTGAAGTTTCAAAACGGTTCATCTGCATCTTATTCTGAAATTCGGCACTATAATCTTATAATTAAGATTCAGTTATTCCGAAATTCGGCACTATAATCTTATAATTAAGATTCAGTTATTGTTAGAACATCTATAAACATATAAATGTGAGTGCAGGAAACTATTGGGAGAAGGTTTGGGATCATGCACAATTGAAGAACTTCAACAGATGGAACAGCAGCTGGAGAAGAGTGTATGCACCGTACGAGCAAGAAAGGTATCCTTTTGGGAAAAAAGTGAATTAGGTTCATATAAGATTCTCAAATAACTTATAGTCTAATATATCTTCTATCATTGTATATATATATATATATATATATATATATATTCCAGACTCAAGTCTTCAAGGAACAGATTGAGCAACTAAAGGAAAAGGTAAGCTCTTCTAACTATGACTATTTACACTGCATTGCTTAAGAATTTGAAAGAGAAAAATGGCTGCTTGGAGTTGAACAACTTTTTGATGTAAGCCTCAAAATTCAGTCTTTATTGTTTTTTCTCGAGGAATCAACGGGAGAGGACTATTGTGCTTATTATATATATAAAGCATCTGTTAAAAATGTTCACTAATTTGAGGCATCATATTTTCTTTAATCATGTAAAATATCAGGAGAAGGCCCTAGCAGCACACAATGCGCTCCTATGTGCAAAGGTGAATCCATTTGCTTTCCTCCATTGTATTTGAAATGTAGATTTGTACATGAGAAAGATCAGGCGTCAAGTTTTGCACTTTCTTTGTTTGGTTCAAAGGAAGGAAAATGAAAACAGAATAAAAGAAAAAGGACCAAGAACAGGTTCTTTTTCTACTTATGCACTAGAGATCATGAAGGAGTTGTTCACCAAGAACAGGTTCTTTTTCTACTTATGCCCAAAAGAGTCGAGTTTGTGTATATATTAATCCACAACCCTCGAGGGCATTAGTAGAAAATCTCATCATGATCTTATAGAAATGAGCAGTGCCAAGTACAATGCAAAACTTCAATTTTATTTTGTTATCATTTCATTATTTTTTCAGTATGAAATTCAACCACCACAAGGATCAACTGAGGAGAGAGAAATCGTGACCTCCACAGATAACAGTGAGAATTCGGATGTGGAGACTGAACTGTTCATTGGACCTCCGGAAAAAAGAATCAAGCGCAACTAAAGCAAGGCCTTGCAAGTTATATTTTAGAATGGCTGCCGTTTTCGTTTTCGTATCAAGTGTTATATATAGTTGTCCAAGAAAAGTACTTGAATTTCACCAAGCAATGATACAAATAATGGCTAGTTTGGTGAGTAGTGTTGTTTGTGTTGTTTTAATACTAATTATTTCTTAGTACATGTGTATACCCTTTATCCCTCAAGGAAATTATGTATATCTATTATCATAAAATTACTTGTAAAATAAATGAAGAAAAATAACCAAAGCACATATCTAAGCAAAATTAAAATAAATCTGCAGAACAAATAAGAACAGCATGCTTATTAAAATCAAAAACTTTGACATTCCTTTTTAAGTTGTTATTATTACTCAGTAATGCGCCTAAAAGTATACATATGGAGTTATATTAAACCAGATTACCTAAATGTGTGATGGTATCCAATCAACTAAGAGTAAAAACAATACATGTTAGTAACTTTATGTTATTTCATGATCTATGTTTGAAGCGAACAAGAGGGAAAATGTGTACTCTATACTAGAACAAGCTCTTTCGAGCAATGAATTTAGCTCAACACCAGTGACAGTCATTTTTGGATATCTCATAGGAGTTCAATACCAGAAGTCTGAATAATATGATGAACAACTAGTTTGGAAGGCAGAATCACGCAGAAAACCACTTAAAACAATCATTCATCTAGTGTATGTCACATAAACGTAACTTCTTTTCGTATTACTGGAAAAATTAAGAATCCATGAAACACAGCAGTCTACTAGATGTATACTTTTTTAACAAGTTACTTAGACAACTCTTATAGGAGAAGGATTTCAACATATTTTGGTCTCTATTTCTGGCAAATGTTAGTCATCATTAGACTGTTAGGCATCATTAGTAAGTTCTTATAGAGATTATGGTTATTTTCTGAACAGAGGTTTGTGCTACCTTGTATACACTAAAACACCTTTTATCTTCCTTAACCTTCGCACTAATAAGTTGCCTGTCATTGGAATATTCTTTAAGTCTATTGGATTTCTCATATCATGCCATTGCTGAATCTGTTTTTTATGAACAAAGTAATGCTTTTCACTTCGTTTATGACTATATCTGTAAGGACATTTCTTTCAACTTAGCATTCATAGAACTGATGTTTACATTTTCTTTTATGATTTTATGGGTAATTTTTTGAACATTTTCAGCAGGCATGAGACTAGAGAACTCTATCCGAAACATACTAAAGATGTTCAAAGTGACAACACACCATTGGTACAGAACGGGCAGGTTATCCCACCCATTTTAATCACAATTTTTCAATAAGAGCTACTATTCAATAAAAAAATTATAAATGTTTGTGTGCATGTTACTAAAACAGTATCAAGGCATCATACAAAATCCACCATTCCTATGGCCTAAACATGCTTCCTCCCCTACACGGTGATACCAAGAAAAATTTGATGAAAAGCATGAGCAACCAATTCCAAAGAAGTTCATTGCATGACAAATCTGACAAAGTCTTAATTAAACAGAGAACATAAAATTTGATGAAAATCCAGGTATATATGTTAACACTAATAGTTTAGGATTTGTTTTCAAAGAATGCAGAGCTTAATTCACCACTCAAATTTCCCTATCTAATAATGAACAGTAACCTTTAATGTTAGCTTCATTCCATATGCCTATGATGCTTGCTCGAGCAGGCGGAGCAGCCGCCTCTGGAGATCAGTGATAGAATGCACCAACAATATGAAACTCAATATGCAGAACAAACCAGAGCAAAAACTATAACTCAAATCAGAAGGACAAAAAATTGCGACATAACTTCTTTCCACATGGGTTTTCATCTTCCTTAAGGAATTTCCTTTTCCCCAACACTTGTTTTTCCAAAAACAATGGCTCTGAAACTTCATCCATACTGATACCATCCAGGAAACTCAAGTCAAAGATATCATCATCCATGCTAATAGGCATAGCATCCAGGAAACTCAAGTCAAAGCTATCATCCTCCATGTTAAAAGGCATAGCATCCAGGAAAGTTAAGTCAAATATATCATCATCCCAAAAACCTTCACCCTGATTCTGAAGATTATTAAGAGCTAAATCTCCCAACTGCCCGTAGTCCATCATTGCAAGTCCTTGAAATTCACCCAAATTCTGAAAACCATTAAACTCGATAATTGTTGATTCTTGAAATTCACCCAGATTCTCAAATATCATTGTTGATCCTTGTAGCTCACCTGGATTCCCAAAACCCTGATACTCGATCATTGTAGATCCTTGAGACTCACTAGAATTACCAAACACGTTGTACTGATCAAGAACTTCATTCAGGACTTGAAGTGGTGTAGTATCCTCCTTCAGCAACTTTGGATCAAATTCACTTGCAACTTCTTCTTCCAATGGTACTTCTAATTCTTCCAATGGCTGATGAACTTCTGATGATACACTTATAACTAATTCTTCCAATGCTACTTGATAAACTGATCTGCTTGCAGATTCTTCACCATTAGTCCTCTGATCACTGTCTAGATCACTAATAATATTGCTCTGAATCACTAATGGTGTTTCTTGATGCAATTCCTTTACTATCCTCTTGGAATCATCCCTTGTTATTGCACAAAGCACATAATCACCACCACCCGAAACAGAAAACTCATGCATACCCCAATGACCATAATTCCTAATATAATCTTGCTTATCATTACCAAATTGTCTGGGCTCAAAACTAAAGTATTTTCTGGACCCAATGACCTTACCCTCGCCATTCCTGATAAGTCTAGGAGCAGTCTGTCCGTCCCAAGTGCCACAACCCGCAGTTCTTTCCTTTTGTTTCTTTCCCTTACTCTTCTCCTTCAACTTCGTGAACACGTAAATAATCTTCTTGTTCTTACACTTTGGCGATTGAATCCATGGGTCTTTTTCATAGTCAAATATCTCCCACGGCGTCGAGTTTTTGCCATAAACAACCTTCTCACAGATAATGCCACAAGGCAGCGCCATTCCATGGAGCTTTGGAAGTAAGTAGTACGCGATCAATTCTTCATCAGTTGGCTCGAACTTAAACCCTGGTGGAACTAATTTTTCAATATCCATGATCAATGATAATTCTTAAGATACAGAAAAGTTATAAATCAGAAACTCTTAGGACATGAGTTATATATAATGTGTGGGCTTGGCTTACAAGTAAGAAGAACCGAATTAATATCCCCAAGTGAATCTCGAAAGATTTTAGTAAATCCAAATAACGCGTTTTATAGTTGGTTTTTTTCTTTGTAAAAAAAGAAATACTACACACTCTGGACTTGTTCTAATCAATTTACAAATTTTTAGAAAGTAATAATTTTATCTAGTTTTTAATTAATGTAATATTTAATATTGTAAATTATTTGGAAAGTGTAACTAAGTACAAATTTGTTATTTTAAAATTTAAATAAATTCACATCACAATTTTTTATTTTGAAACAAGGTAAAAATTGATTATTCCCAGGTGCAAATTGAAATCCTTGTTTGGTTTTTATTTATTTTATTGATCTTTTAATATGTATTAATCCTTCCTTTCCGTTATATAGATCGTTTAAGACATAACCACAAATATTAAAAAATCTCATTAATACTATTGTTAAGTAATTAATGTTGGTTTGAAATTTCATTACTATTCATGTACTAATTAATTACTCTTCCTCATCTCTTTCTCAATTACTCCATCTTTAAGGGTAAAGTAGGAAATGATTATAATTTTTCTCTTACATATATGTAAAACGTCTTCTATTTTGAAAAGAAAAAAAACTAATAAAAAAGACTTTTATATTTAAAATTTTGTAACAAAAAAGTTGTTCAAAAGTTCATTCAATTGGGTACACTTAACACTCCATAGTTAAAAATACTAAATTATTTTTTTTAAAAATTCATAAAGTTAAAATAAAAAATTCAAATTTTGAATTGTTTAGACAGATCAATTATTAAACACATTTGTTTCATTCAACTTCTAGAAACTTTATTTTGTTCAATTCTTCAAAATAAAATTACCTAAACTGAGACCATAAAATTTGATGAAAATCCAGGTATATATGTTAACACTAATAGTTTAAGATTTGTTTTCAAATAATGCAGAGCCTTAATTCACCACTCAAATTTCCCCATCTAATAATGAACACCATACCTTAAATGTCAGCTTGAAATATGCTTATGATGCCTATGATGCCTGCTCGATCAGCCTCCTCTATGGAGGAAAAATTATTGTATGCTCCTGGGACAACGCTACAATATGCTCTATCCTCATCTCACATGAGGGTGGGGTCCACACGGTCCCTTTATGTGTGGACCCCACCCTCATGTGAGAGGGTGGAGCGTTGCCCCGGGAGCATACAATAATTTCTCCCTCTGGAATCCAGTGATAGAATGCAGCAACAATATGAAACTCAATATGCAGAACAAACCAGAGCAAAAAGTATAACTCAGATCAAAAGGACAAACAAATTGTGACTTTTCGGGCTTGTTCAAAAAAGTAAAAGAAGAGGGTGGCAGTTACAAAGGTTCCTACAATGTTCATTCGATCTAGCACCATTCTTCTTTTTCTTAAGGAGAGGGATCAGGAGGGCTTTATAATAAGGGCTTGGGATAACACAACAAACATGCTGAAATGAAGAAAAATGAACGGGAGGTGTCGGAGGAAGGACCGACGAACTACTTGTGTTTCTGTGTCACCAAAAAAAGAGTTAAGAATTGAAGACAAAGCATACAGCTAAAATTGAAAGTATGCTTGTTAAAGTCAAGAACTTTGACATTCATTTTAAGTTATTATTACAGTAAACCAGATTACTACTTTAATTACAATAGTTCTCCGTGTTAGAAAGGAAAATGGATTACTCATAAAATGACAACTTTCATGATTCCTTAATAGACCTCTTGCATCTCTCCTTCAACAAGTCACTTGGATTTCATATCAGGTAGCTGATTCTATTCTAGCCATGAGGTAATAATATTGAGGCTGCTATCTCTTAAGTTCTTAATAATGAACTGAAAAAGAAGGTAAGGGAAGTATATTGATGAACAAGAAAGGTATTACATCAGATGAATCTATCACACATTTCTTACCTAACTTGCTATTAGATCAGTTATATTTATACTACTATTACTATTAACTAACTGTAGTCAACCGACTCTAACCATAGTTCTAACGGTACTAATTACTACAGCAGTTATTTGTAACTAACCCTATCATCTAGTGACATGTGTCCGTAGGCAGTTATGCGCAATTCTCAGTCCCATTCTAGAAGCTTCAAGTCTGATGTGCTGTGGTAGCATTGCTTGACCTTGTCTTGTAACTCAAACCTGCCTTGTTTCTGTGTTAGTGGCTGCGGCTGATGCTGAGAATAAATAACAGCACCAGCTATATTAGATAACTCAATACACAAGTCTTCAAGGAACAGATTGAGCAACTAAAGGAAAATGTAAACTGTTCTAAATATAAATCTAGAGGTCCTAATAACTATTTTGCACCGAATTGCTTAAGAATTCGAAAGAGAAAATGACTGTTTGCTGCAAGTCTCAGTCCTTATTTTGATGCAAGACTCGAAACCCAGTCTTTATTGTTCATCTTGAGCAATCAGTGGGAGAGGACTATTGTCTTATATATAATTTGTGGTGCCATACATTCTTTAATCTTGTAATGTATCAGTAGAAGGCCCTGCAGCAGACAACGCACTCCTATGTGTAAAGGTGAAGCCGTTCGCTTTTCTCAATTGTATTTGAAATGTAAAATGTGTACATTAGAAAGATCAGACGTTGCATTCTGCACTTTGTTTTGTTTGAAGACAAAATATAAGAAAAGGACTAAGGAGAGGTTTCTCATGGGAAACCATTTATGCACTAAAGATCATTAAGAAATTGTTCACTTATTCAGCTATTCTGTAGCCTTAAAGGCCGACTGTGTATATATATTAATCCTTGAGGGCATTAATAGAAAATCTCTTCATGATTTTAAGAAAATGGGCAGTATGAAATTTGACCACGACAAGGATCAACTGAGGAACGAGAAACCTTGACATCGCACATATAACAATGAGAATTCGAATGTGGACACTGAACTGTTCATTGAACCTCAAGAAAAAAGAGTCAAGCGCAACTAAGGCAGGGCCTTGCAAGTTACATTATAGAAGGGCTGCTGTTTTCCTTTTCGTATCAAGTGTTACATATGGTTGTCCAAGAAAAGTACTTGAATTTCACCAGGCAATGATACAAATAACGGCTATTATTACTCAGTAATAAGCCTAAAAATATAAATATGTAGTTATAGTAAACCAGATTACTACTGGATAATAATCCAATCAGAATTCCAATCATATATAAACAGTTATGCAATTATCTCAAATCCAACAATTGCATTCATATAAAAACAATTAAACAAAATAGTCGGTCATAAAAGCTATTCCTCTTCTTCAAAAAATTACAAGTTTTGATGCCCAACATGAGTTCCACATAACTTCTTTCCACATGGGTTTTCAGCTTCCTCAAGGAATTTTCTTTTCCCCAACACTTGGTTTTCCAAAAACAATGGCTCTGAAACTTCATCCATACTGATACCATCCAGGAAACTCAAGTCAAAGATATCATCATCCATGCTAATAGGCATAGCATCCAGGAAACTCAAGTCAAAGATATCATCCTCCATGCTAATAGGCATAGCATCCAGGAAACTTAAGTCAAATATATCATCATCCCGAAAACCTTCACCCTGATTTTGAAGATTATTAAGAGCTAAATCTCCCAACTGCCCGTAGTCCATCATTGCAGGTCCTTGAAATTCACACAAATTCTGAGAACCATTAAACTCGATAACTGTTGATTCTTGAAACTCACCCAGATTCTCAAAAATCAGTGTTGGTCCTCTCTGCTCACCGGGATTCCCAAAGCCCTGATACTCGATCATTGTAGATCCTTGAGACTCACTAGAATTACCAAACGCGTTGTAATGATCAAGAATTTCATTCAGGACTTGAAGTGGTGCAGTATCCTCCTTCAGCAACTTTGGATCAAATTCACTAGCAACTTCTTCTTCCAATGATGCATCTAATTCTTCCAATGGCTGATGAAATTCTGACAATGCACTTATAACTAATTCTTCCAATGCTACTGGATAAATTGGTCTGCTTGCAGATACTTCACCATTAGTCCTCTGATCACCGCCTAGATCATTAATATTGCTCTGAATCACGTCCTCGACGACGACTAATGGTGTTTCTTGATGCAATTCCTTTACTACTCTCTTGGAATCATCCCTTGTTATGGCACAAAGCACATAATCACCACCACCCGAAACAGAAAACTCATGCATACCCCAATGGCCATAATTCCTAATATAATCTTGCTTATCATTACCAATTTTTCTGGGCTCAAAACTAAAGTATTTTCTGGACCCAATGACCTTACCCTCGCCATTCTTGACAAGTCTAGGAGCAGTTTGTCCGTCCCAAGTGCCACAACCCGCAGTCCTTTCCTTTTGCTTCTTTCCCTTGCTCTTCTCCTTCAACTTAGTGAACACGTAAATTATCTTCTTATTCTTACACTTTGGCGATTGAATCCAAGGGTCTTTTTCATCGTCAAATATCTCCCAGGGCGTCGAGTTTTCGCCATAAACAACCTTCTCACAGACAATGCCACAAGGCAGCGCCATTCCATAGAGCTTTGGAAGTAAATAGTACGTGATCAATTCATCATCAGTTGGCTCGAACTTAAACCCTACAGGAACTAATTTTTCGATATCCATGATGAATGATAATTGTTAAGATGCACAAAAGTTATAAATCAGAAACTCTTAGGACTCGTGAGTATATATATAATGTGCACAAAAGTTATAAATCAGAAACTCTTAGGACATGAATTATATATAATGTGTGCGCTTAGAAGTAAGAAGAACCGAAGTATCCCCAACTGAACCTAAAGATTCCGAAAGATTTTAGTAAATCTAAATAACGCGTTTTATAGTAGGTTTCTTTCTTGTAATAAAAGAAATACTACACCCTCTGGATTTGTTCGAATAAATTTACTAATATATCTAGTTTTTAATTAATATAACAGTTAATATTGTAAATTATTTGGAAAGTGTAACTAAGTACAAATTTGTTATTTTAAAATTTAAATAAATTAACATCACAAATTATTATTATTATTATTTTTAGACAAGGTAAAAATTGATTATTCTCATACTTTGAGGTGCAAATTGAAATCCGTTTAAATTTTGTGGGGACAATTTTGTCATTTTTAATTGACATTATGCATATTTTTTAAAAGTTAGCTTTTTTTAAGTTTGTTTGGTTTTTATTTATTTTATTGATCTTTTAATATTTATTATATGATTAGTAATATATTTTAAATTTTGTAACATAAAAGTTGTTCAAAAGTTCATTTAATTGGGCTAGCGTAACACTCCATTGTTAAAAATACTAAATAAATTTGTTTAAAAATTTTCAAAACGTTAAAATAAATAAAAATCAAATTTTGAATTATTTAGATAGATCAATTATTAAATACATTTATTTTATTCAACTTTTAGAAACTTTATTTTGTTCAACTCATCTAAATAAAATTGTCTATTTAGAACTTTTCATTAAGTTTAATATAACAACACTTAAAAATGCTTTAAAAAGTACACCGTATATTAATAACTTTGATACTCCTCCATTCCTACAAAATGACAGTATATTTTCTGGTAAGTTCCCAAATTGAAGTCCTTGATAAAGAATGAGTATAAAAATATTATTAATTTTTTAAAATTAATTTAAAATATTTTTAAAATCTTAATTACCATAAATTTATTTAATTTTAATCAATATGATAATGAATATTATAAATTATATAAAAAATACTACTCATTGTAAGTTTTATTATTTCATAATTTTTAATAAGTAATCTCAATTTTGAGTTTAAAAATATTTTAGATTGACTTTCAAAAAATTAATAATGGTCTTATAATTTAAAATAAATAGAGTAAAAACAATTACTATATATAAAAGCACGACATATAATCTATGTGTCAACGGAGTTAACTTGGTGAGTTGACTTTGTTAGTATATGAATTGACTTGATTTGTTAATTATTTAAATTTTAAATTATCAATAAACTTTTAATTATCAATAACGGGTGTGAAAATTTTGTCATTGGTAAAACATTCATATATGTTCGTTTTTCGAGTTTCGTGAGTGCAATTAATTATAATCACATTTGATAAAAAAATGTTGTGATTTATTATACAAATTAATTTAATATTCAACTTAATTGTGTTATATATATATATATGAAAAATATATATATATATACAGCTGTATAATATACAGTCGGTTATGACGACAATTTTTTTGGGTTACGGCAACGATTCAACCGTCGTCATAGTTATTTCTGGTTTATGGCGACGGTTGAACCTTCGTCGTAGCAAAAAAAAATCGTCTTCATAGTCAACTGTGCACTACACACCTGTATATATATATATATATATATATATATATATATATATATATATATATATATATATATAAAGCCTTATATATATAAGAATAAAATAAAAATATTTATACTCAACACATGCATGCATCACTAATACTAATATTTAATTAAAAAATTTCAAATACTAAATACAATAGCCTCTTCTATATGTGTGTGTATATGCGTATGTACATATTTTTGTGTGTGTGTTTTCACACACACACAAAATATATATATATATATATATATATATATATATATATATATATATATATATATATATATAATCTAACAAACTCATACTTAATACAAAATTATGTTTAAGATTTTATTAATTCTTATATTGAAACGCAATTAATTGATTCTTAAATAGTTTTATCAAAAAAAGTTCTAATCGATGGTGTTTAAAAGAACTAAATCTTAAAAAATATTTACTCACATATCTATTCGTTTTGATTCAAAATATCAAATACAAATACACTACATAATAGAGAAACTAAATAAAAAATTAATAATATGAATAAATCAAAGACCCGCTAATATAATCTTAAAACAAAATTAAATATTCACAATTTATATCTTTATTGATTTAAATATAACATCAAATGACACACATGCCGAAAACATAAATATATATTATAAAATTAAAGAGTATGTACACATGTACTAATTAGCATAAATGAATACAAATAAATAAGAATCAAAATTTAATAATTAATTATTCATAGATAATTAATAAAAAAAAATTAGAGAAAAAAAGAATGATATTTAACCTTAATCCTAAAAAATTGGAAAAATCAAACGGACTCATGAAAACAAAAATTGATATTTGAATTTAAAAGAGGATATTTCCGATTGTTGATAAGTGACCCAATTTGTTTTAAAGGGGGAACGCCTCTTTGCCATATTAATTAACCTTATACCAATAAAACAAAATTAAAAAACAAGTGTGGGCACTCGCCTCCCTTGCCCCTTCCTGGATCTGCCCTACTTATTAAAGAATGAGTGTAGAAGTAGTATAATGTTTTTAATTTGTCCTTAATGAAAATTAGAAAACATAAATATAACTTTTAATTGATTTATATCACTTATCATCAATAATTATATATAAAAAGATATTAAGAGATTTTATCTAATAATTTTATAATTTTAATAAGTTATTTTGATTAGTTATGAGTCAATACCGAGTTAAGATCAAGTTATTACCGAGTCAATTATTTAATGCTCTTTATTTTTTTTGATATAACGTATAAACTTTTCATATATCGTAAAATATATACAATTATCTTCAATATTATTGGCTAGTTTATATAACTATTTTCATAAATATTTGATTATTTTTTATTGTTATATTTATCATTTTTTATTGACATAATACATATATAATGTTGAAAATAATTGTATATATTTTATGATATACAAAAGTTTATACACACACACACACACACACACACACACACACACATATATATATATATATATATATATATATATATATATATATTCAATAATATACTTTACAGTATACGAAAAGTTTATATATTGTATCAAAAGAATGAAGAGTATTGAATGATTGACTCGGTATTGATTCATAATCAATTAAAATGACTCAAAAAAATTTATAAATTATTAGATAAAACCTCTTAATACTTTGTTAAATATAATTATTAATATCAATTAATTTTACAGATGTCACATTCTACATGCTTGGCCTAGTAGAGAGCAACGTTTGGCCCAGTGGGCCGATGTAGGAATAAAAACCGGAAGAGCATTGTTGTGGTGTTGTAAAAAGGCTAGATGTACTAAGACGGATGAAAAGAAAAACGTTTTAAAATAAAAAGAAAGATAAAAGATCAAAACATACAAGTTTACAACGGTAAAAAGGGATTCACAAGAAAATACTCCGGTCTGGCCCAAAGATAGTTGAATTAGTGAATAGTGACTATGGACTTAATTTTGAACAGTACTTCTCCTATTTCAAAATTTAAAATATATTTTTATACAAAACGACTTTTAAAAAATAATAATTTTTCTAGCCTCATCTCTAATATTAATTAAAATAAAAATAATAGTATGTTAATAACTTGATGCTATTTTTTAGTGCTTCTCTCTCTCTCTTTCTATATATAATATATGCAAATGATTTATAGTAAATAGTTGTTATGGATCAACAATGAGCAAATATCATCTCTATAATTCAATACAAAAATAAACACCTGACATTAAAATTGGAATTACGATATCTATTACTAATAGTAGCAGATGACGAGTACATCTGAATAGTGATAAATTTGTAAATAATAGTAACGGATGTAATGCCGTTATTCGCTACTAATAGTAATGGTGTTTTTGCAATTATAATTTTAGCCATTTATTTCTATATTGGACATTAATGATAGTGTTTGTCCTATTATATATGGCTTATAATAAGTATTTGATATGAATCATTCTCTCTATATATATATATGTATAATTTTGAAATAGACAAAATGTGTCTTTAATTTTGTAACCGAGGGGAATAGTAGCGAGGAAGAGAATGAACTCGTGAGATTGCTGAATGAGCAAATATTAAGCAGCACAGGCCATACAATGAGTTGGCTTATGCTAATATGGAACCAAAGTATGCATCCATGCATGCATTTTGTTTGGGTCCTTAAAAAAGTGCACACAATCTCATGGCAAGCAAAAAACACACAATGCAATGTTGTACTCAATTTCCTAAGAAGGGATATTATCACATAAATACATAATAAGAGTAAAACTCATCATATATATAGAAAGAAGTATCTATCTCAATCTCATCAATATCATTAAACCCAAAATATATGTGCCAAGTTTTTTTATATCATCTATATATAGAGATGTAATATCATCTATAATCCAAATATATATAAATATATATATATATATATATCAAATAACCCAACCATGGGTGATGTTACTTTCAGCAGCCATGCTCCGTGGAACGGATGGTCCTTCAGCTGGAACATAGTGTTGGTACCTGCTTTCAAAATCCACTAAAATTCAGAAAATTTTCCTTTCTAAAGACTTTTTTTAAAACTTTTAACAAATAATGATATGGTAAGTTACCCATGTTTAATTTCCTTACTATACATTATGCTTGGATGAATAATTTTTGACACACACACACATCAGATATATATTCCCTTTCATAAATCAGAGTCTTATTTAACCCTATTTATTATATATAAATTTTATTAAGGTTCATTGGAATAGAATCTATCCTCCATTACATATTTTTCCCAAAACACATTTAGGGACAGAATAATGCTTATAGCGACGGTACCAGCGACACAATTACTACAATAATGCAATAATTGTGCTGATAAATATGTATTCAGAAAAATTAAATGAAAAGTGTATTGGAGGGTATCCTAATCCAGGTTTACCTAGGTCCTCATACATAAACTAATTAGTTTCAATATCTATTTTCCAATAATAAACTTTGACCTCGTATATGGAAAAGAGAGTACCCTATTTGCAAGACAGGTTCAGGATCACAGGCCATGGGATTTGACTGAGAAGGGTGCATAGGGAAACTAGTGTTTCCAGCTGAAGAACTAGAAGTCCATGGGCATGGAAGGGACCAATAACATTGTCCTTCTCACTCAAGCTGCAAAATTTTAACCAGAATAAAATATATATATATATATATATATATATATATATATATATATATATATATATAGAAATGTTAATTGATCCGTAAAGTCCTTTCTTTTCAATAGAAAATGGCAATGATACAATGTGAAGTTTCATGATTAGTACCGCTGACAAATCAAGTGAAACCTTAATCTTCAGGTGCTTGTTCATGTCTCCAAGATTTGAAGCCAAACCGTGTAATATACCACCAACAAAAAAGACACCAGAACTGATTGCCAATAAAATTGGTTGGCAAATGAAGATAGCAATTGATGCAACAATCAAATCAAAAGAAAGAAAAGTTGGCATCTCCATTGAAACCCATAAAGGAACTTGAAGTTTATAACTTTGCCAGCTGCAGCTTAAGAGTATTAATTAGTGCCCAGTGCGTCGATGCTAACCTTAATCTTGTATCTAAAGCCCTTTGGTTCTTCAATAACAATCAAAAGCTTAAGGTTTGTGCTGTAAAGTACTCCATATTGTCAACATAGTAACGATGTTCAAGTAACAACACACCACTGATGCTATCGGAAATGCACTAAACATGTTCAAAGTAACAACACACCACAAAAGCAAACTACAAAACAAAAGAACTTTGACAGCATGCTAAAATTGACATTATGCTCTAATTTCTGATCCCTCTCACCAAAAGAGTGTGTTTTAGAATTGAAGACAAAGCATACCGCTAAAATTGAAAGTATGCTTATTAAAATCAAATTCATTTAAGTTGTTATTATTACTCAGTACTAAAAATATAAATATGTAGTTATAGTAAACCAGATTACTACTAGACAATAACCCAATCAGAATTCCAATCATATATAAACAGTTATGCAATTATCTCAAATCCAACAATTACATTCATATATAAACAATTAAACAAAATAGTCAGTCATAAAAGCTATTCTACCTCTTCAAAAAATTACAAGTTTTGATGCCCAACATGAGTTCCGCATAACTTCTTTCCACATGGGTTTTCAGCTTCCTCAAGGAATTTCCTTTTCCCCAACACTTGGTTTTCCAAAAACAATGGCTCTGAAACTTCATCCATATTGATACCATCCAGGAAACTCAAGTCAAAGATATCATCATCCATGCTAATAGGCATAGCATCCAGGAAACTCAAGTCAAAGATATCATCCTCCATGCTAATAGGCATAGCATCCAGGAAACTTAAGTCAAATATATCATCATCCCGAAAACCTTCACCCTGATTTTGAAGATTATTAAGAGCTAAATCTCCCAACTGCCCGTAGTCCATCATTGCAAGTCCTTGAAATTCACCCAAATTCTGAGAACCATTAAACTCGATAACTGTTGATTCTAGAAACTCACCCAGATTCTCAAAAATCTGTGTTGGTCCTCGCTGCTCACCGGGATTCCCAAAGCCCTGATACTCGATCATTGTAGATCCTTGAGACTCACTAGAATTACCAAACGCGTTGTACTGATCAAGAATTTCATTCAGGACATGAAGTGGTGCAGTATCCTCCTTCAGCAACTTTGGATCAAATTCACTAGCAACTTCTTCCAATGGTGCATCTAATTCTTCCAATGGCTGATGAAATTCTGACGATGCACTTATAACTAATTCTTCCAATGCTACTGGATAAATTGATCTGCTTGCAGATTCTTCACCGTTAGTCCTCTGATCACCGCCTAGATCATTAATATTGCTCTGAATCACGTCCTCGACGACGACTAATGGTGTTTCTTGATGCAATTCCTTTACTATCCTCTTGGAATCATCCCTTGTTATGGCACAAAGCACATAATCACCACCACCCGAAACAGAAAACTCATGCATACCCCAATGGCCATAATTCCTAATATAATCTTGCTTATCTTTACCAATTTTTCTGGGCTCAAAACTAAAGTATTTTCTGGACCCAATGACCTTACCCTCGCCATTATTGACAAGTCTAGGAGCAGTTTGTCCGTCCCAAGTGCCACAACCCGCAGTTCTTTCCTTTTGCTTCTTTCCCTTGCTCTTCTCCTTCAACTTAGTGAACACGTAAATTATCTTCTTGTTCTTACACTTTGGCGATTGAATCCAAGGGTCTTTTTCATCGTCAAATATCTCCCAGGGCGTCGAGTTTTCGCCATAAACAACCTTCTCACAGACAATGCCACAAGGCAGCGCCATTCCATAGAGCTTTGGAAGTAAATAGTACGTGATCAATTCATCATCAGTTGGCTCGAACTTAAACCCTACAGGAACTAATTTTTCGATATCCATGATGAATGATAATTGTTAAGATGCACAAAAATTATAAATCAGAAAATCTAATTAGGACTCGTGAGTATATATGTAATGTGCACAAAAGTTATAAATCAGAAACTCTTAGGACATGAGTTATATATAACGTCTGCGCTTAGAAGTAAGAAGAACAGACTTGATATCCCCAACTGAACCTAAAGATTCCGAAAGATTTTAGTAAATCTATATAACGCGTTTTATAGTAGGTTTCTTTCTTGTAATAAAAGAAATACTACACCCTCTGGATTTGTTCTAATAAATTTACTAATTTATCTAGTTTTTAATTAATGTAACAGTTAATATTGTAAATTATTTGGAAAGTGTAGCTAAGTACAAATTTGTTATTTTTCGATTTAAATAAATTCACATCACAAATTATTTTATTTTTTTTAAACAAGGTAAAAATTGATTATTCTCATACTTTGGGGTGCAAATTGAAATCCGTTTAAATTTTGTGCGGACAATTTTGTCATTTTTAATTGACATTATGCATATTTTTTAAAAGTTAGCTTTTTTTTAAGTTTGTTTGGTTTTTATTTATTTTTTGAATTGTTTAGACGGATCAATTATTAAACACATTTATTTCATTCAACTTTTAGAAACTTTATTTTGTTCAACTCATCTAAATAAAATTACCTATTTAGAACTTTTCATTAATTTTAATCTTAAAAATGCTTTAAAAAGTACACCTTATATTAAAAATTTTGATACTCCTCCATTCCTACTCAATGACAGTATATTTTCTTGTAAGTTCCCAAATTGAAGTCCTTGCTAAAGAATTCGTATAAAAATATTATTAATTTTTTAAAATCAATTTAAAATATTTTTAAAATCTTAATTATCATAAATTTATTTAATTTTAATCAATATAATGATGAATATTATAAACTATATAAAAAATATTACTCATTGTAAATTTTATTATTTCATAATTTTTAATAAATAATCTCAATTTTGAGTTTAAAAATATTTTAAATTAATTTTCAAAAACTAATAATGGTCTTATAATTTGAAATAAATAAAGTAAAATCAATTACTATATATAAAAGCACGACATATAATCTATGTGCCAACGGAGTTAACTCGATGAGTTGACTTTGTTGGTATATGAATTGACTCAATTTGTTAATTATTTAAATTTTAAATTATCAATAAACTTTTAATTATCAATAATGGTTGCGAAAATTTTCTCATTAGTAAAACATTCATATATGTTCATTTTTCGAGTTTCGTGAGAGCAATTAATTATAATCACATTTGATAATAAAATGTTGGGATATATTATACAAATTAATTTAATACTCAACTTAATTGTGTTATATATATATATATATATATATATATATATATATATATATATATATATATATATATATATATATATATATATATATACATACATACAGAACCGTTCAAGAACATACCCGGCTAAATGACATACCCAGCCTAAATGACATACCTATATAACTTATTCTAAAGTCAAATCCCGCTCCTCATTTTGACCAAAAAGAAGCTGCCTGGCAACACTCTCCGTTCTCTCTCTTCACAAACCAAGGCTGGGTTCCGAGAATCATTCTCTCTCCTCACCAATTCTCAGCCTCATTTCAGCGGATGCAAACCAAGTGAGCGAGAAACAATGGTGATCCAACGAAGCAACAACCGGCCAAGATCTGACCGAATGAGCAAGAAAGACCAAGCTCCGACCGACCATTTACAGAATCCTCATCTATAGAACAAAAAATCGTCTCTCAGACCCATCTGAAGAACAAAAAGTCATCTCATACTCGATCTGAAGAACAAAAAGTCATCTCATACCCGATCTGAAATTGTTTAGGTAAAAGCCCCAATTTTTTTTTACAGAATTTAGGGAAAAATCTTAAGTGATAGGGTTAATTTATACGATATTTTTATTCCCTAATACTTAGTTTTTATATTTATTGTGTGCTTAAATATTTAATTATTTAGCTTATTTTGATTTTAATAGGTTTTATAGGATTTTAGTTAATTTAGGTAATTTTATAGTAATTTTATATTTCTTTTTATTTAGGAATTTTTATTTATTCTTAGTGTTTTAGGTGTTTTATTAATCATTATGCATTTTTATTATTTTTATGTTATTTTTAATTATTTTATATTTTATTTTGTAGGAAAAAAATAAGCTTGGGGGCATTTTTGTAAATTCTGCAAAGTCAGATCGCAATTTGGTAAATAAACCGCTCGGTGGCAATTCTGTAAAATTCCGGAAAAAGTTGGCACTCACACCATGCGCGCGGAAGAATCGGAATGCAGATTGGAACGACGACGTTTTGGCAGCAGACGCGGAAGAACAGTCCGCGCAATGCGTGAAGAGCAAACATCAATGGAAACAACGTCGTTTTGTCTTCTGTGTTGCGCGCAATGCGCGGCTGCTGGCGTGTTGACAGGTCAAGGGGCGAAGGCAGCGTTTGGTTGCGCATTAATTGCCAAAAACGAGATTATTCGCGAATTTTGCTACATTTTGATTCCAAATTGGATTTTAATTCCAACTAAGGTTAGAAAAATAATTATTTTACTTTTATTTTATTTTTAATTGTAAATCCTATTAGGGTTTGAATAAGTTAGGAGGTTTATAGAGCCTATAAATAGAGGGCTTGAGACACATTGTCAAATACAACTCTTATTAAAATAAAAATTCTCTTCTATTATTTAGTATTCTTTATAATTATGAGTAGTTAAATTCTTTTTCTTGGTTTAAGTGATTGAAGCCATCAAGATTTATATACTGTGAGATCTAATTTATTTTAATTGTTCAATTTATATTTTGAGTATTGAATATTTTTCTGTGTTTAATTTTATGATTAATTCGTTTAATTGCTAGGATACATACTAGTTTATTATTCGTTGAAATCTACTGCTAAATTAAATATCAAATCCGTAATTGTTTGGTCACTTTAATTTGCGAAGCAACTAAGATTAATAATTATTTTGCTTCTCAAAAGATTATTTTATCTTAGGAAGAATATTCATCTAGATTAAATGCAGACGCTTGAATTGTGTTATTTAGTTTAACGATCTCTCTATTTTTTTATGCTGCTACTAGGTTAAATCTTTAGCGCTTGTCTGAGATTATTTAGTAGTAAGGGTTATTTAGATCGCTTGTTTCTGCTTAACTAAAATTAAGGAGAGATAGAAAAATTATTCGAATGAGAGTAATTATTCCACGTTGAATATTTAAAATATGAATTGATTTATTCTTGCATCAGTGATCAGTTGTAAATTCTTGATGGTGGATGTTGACTTAAACCAAGGTTTTTTATTTTTATTTATTTCTTGCATAATTATTTTAATTAATTTTATTTAAATTATTTCTTCAATTAAAAACCCCCCAATTCTTGTTTGCAAAAATATTAAATTAAGTTAATCATTCTCTGTAGGATCGACTCTTTCTTACACTACTACATATTTATTTTTCCAAAGTAAGATTTTATTTTTGGGTGCTCGCGACATCACACCATTAAGTGTTGCGATTTCGATTTTTTTCATATTCTAATAGCTAATTATAGTTCTCTCTCCTCAAATGGAAGTGTTGCTATTTTTTTAGGTTATTTATTTATTTGTGTGTATGTAAATGGTCTGCACATCGTAGAAGAAAAAAATGGGATATATGATTGTTTATCAAAGAATGGGTAATTTTATTTGTGTGATGAATGTTTGGTTTTAACAGCAAAATTGACAGGAGAACAATCACTATATTGTTTGCATTATTGATTGAGAAGTCCAAGTTTATAGCATGTTTGGAATGAAGTTGGGGTCGTACATAACAGGTTGGTTTTTCTTTTGTGTTTAAATTTCATTAAGGCACTAGATATAGTCTGTGTTGGTAGTTGAGTTGATACTATATTGGTTGTTGAGTCTGTTATGGCAGTGTTGGTAGTTGAGTTGATACTATGTGATTTCTTAACTGTCCCTTCTGAATCTTTAATTTTCATGCAATTGATGACTGGAGGAGACAAAGAAAATGAACAAATCAAGCATGAAGATGTATTGATGTTGCAAACACAAGTCCTAACATTAAAGAAACAGATTGCCAAGCAAAGATCAATGGAGAAGAAATTATGGATTGTTGTAGTAATTTCTTGGGTTGTAATTTTCTTTGTATTGCAAACAAATGTGTAGATTTGAAAGTATTGAAGGTGGTTTGTTTAATATTAATGGAATGGTTGTGGTAGTTAGAATTTATGTAGGGAAGAATATTTTGGCAAGTATGTATTGAATAGTTGTGATCACTCTTGTAAATGCTATTTGCAATACGAAGGAACAAGTAATATTGTGGTTATGGTTTTGTACTATGAACCTAACTTCTATTTCTGTTACTAATTGAACACCATTAGATATTGATCCACTTCATAACATTTTAGAAGTTTTTGTCATTGTGAAGCAATTTTAAATTTTGATATTGTAAATTACCCAAATTTCTATTATGCTCCATTTCAAAACATGAAAGATATTTTGACATTATAATACAAAACATGATAGATGCTTTGACATTATAATACAAAACAGAGACAAAACATGAAAAAGATGACATTATAATACAAACCGTCCATGCTTGGACATTATCATCAACTTATATCAGTGCATTCTATGCTTTGATATTATGATACAAAACATGAAAGACAAAATTATGGTGGAAAACAGAGACAAAACCATTTGAATTGTGATGGATAAAAGAAAAACATTACTGTCAAATAGACACTGCACTGTGAATGGATAAAAGAAAAACAAAGATACAAAACTCATTTACTATTAGAGAAATAACACATGAATTAACTTAGTATTGCAAATATTGAAATTAACACAGTTCTGCAATCAATGTCCTCTCTGTAAATATTGAAATTACAAGTCACTCCATTGACTACTACAAATATTGAAATTGAATAGCATCCCAATTAACTCCAATGATTAGTGCAATTCTGAAGCCCACTCTATAAAAAAATATATAAAAAAAATATGAAAGTCAAATTTAAAGAAATAACATAGCCAATTTAAAAAATTGATCCAATTTTTAGAATAACTATCCACATTACCCATTCAGAACATATTGTGATTAAAAACAACTTAAAAATATTGGCTTTTAAGAAAAGATATACTTTATTAAGCAAAGATCTGAAATAAGCGTTGCTCTTACTCGTTAGCCCTAAACCTCCAATATCTAACTTTATTTGACTAAAATGAAGTTATAATCTTCATTATTTTGAATCATCTCACCAAAAAATCTTATTGATTCAAGTAAAATCTAAAAAAAATTGAACTCACCATACCTATTCGCTGTTCGCTTCTCAGATGGTTGGCTTGGTTGGTCGGTCGAAGCTTCGTTGGTTCGCTTCTCAGATTACTGGCTTGAGGAGAGAGAATGATTCTCAGATGGCTGCCTTGGTTTGTGAGGAGAGAGAACGGAGAGTGTCGCCAGGCAACTTCTTTTTGGTTGAGAGTGTTGCCAGACAGCTTTTTTTTGGTCAAAGTGAGGAGCGGGATTTGACTTTAGGATAAGTCATATAGGTATATCATTTAGGCTGGGTATGTCATTTAGCTGGGTATGTTCTTGAACGGTTCTGTATATATATATATATATATATATATATATATATATATATATATATATATATACACAGCTGTGTAGTATACAGTCAGTTATGGCGACGGTTTTTTTGGGTTACGGCAACGGTTTAATCATTGCCATAGCAATTTATGGTCTATGGCGACGGTTTAACCGTCGCCGTAGCCCAAAAAAATCGTCGTCATAGTCAATTATGCACCACACACCTGTATATATACATATAGCCTTATATATATAAGAATAAAATAAAAACATTTGTACTTAACACATGCATACGTCACTAATACTAATATTTAATTAAAACTTTTCAAATTCTGACTACAATAGCCTCTTCTATGTGTGTGTGTGTGTGTGTGTGTGTGTGTATGTACATATTTTTGTGTGTGTATTCACACACACACACACACACACACATATATATATAATCTAACAAACTCATGCTCAATACAAAATTATGTCTAAGATTTTATTAATTCTTATATTGAAACGCAATTAATTGACTCTTAAATAGCTTTATCAAAAAAAAATCTAATCGATGGCGTTTAAAAGAACTAAATCTTAAAAAATATTTACTCATATATCTATTCATTTTGATTCAAAATATCAAATATCAAATACAAATACACAACATAATAGAGAACCTAAATAAAAAATTAATAATATGAATAAATCAAAGACCCGCTACTATAGTCTTAAAACAAAATTAAATATTCACAATGTATGTCTTTATTGATTTAAATATAACATCAAATGACACACATGCTAAAAACTTAAATATATATTATAAAATTAAAGAGCATGTATACATGTACTAATTAGCATAAATGAATACAAATAAATAAAAATCAAAATTTAATAATTAATTACTCATAGATAGTTAATAAAAAAATTAGAGAAAAAAATAATGATATTTAACCTTAATCCTAAAAAATTGAAAAAATCAAACGGACTCATGAAAGCAAAAATTGATATTTGAATTTGAAAGAGAATATTAGAAATATCCAATTATTGATAAGTGACCCAATTTCTTTTAAAGGGGGAACACCACCTTGCCATATTAACCTTATACCAATAAAAAAAATTAAAAAACAAGTGTGGGCACTCGCCTCCCTTGCCCCTTTTTGGTTTTGCCCCTACTTATTAAAGAATGAGTATAGAAGTAGTATAATGTTTTTAACTTGTCCTTAATGAAAATTAGAAAACTTAAATATAACTTTTAATTGATTTATATCGCTTATCATCAATAATTATATATAACGAGATATTAAAAGATTTTATCTAATAATTTTATAATTTTAACGAGTCATTTTGGTTAGTTATGAGTCAATATCGAGTTAAGATCAAGTTAATACCAAGTCAATCACTTAATGCTCTCTATTTTTTTGATATAACGTATAAACTTTTTATATATCGTAAAATATATACAATTATCTTTAATATTACGGGCTAGTTTGTATAACTATTTAATTATTTTTTATTGTTATATTTATCATTTTTCATTGACATAATACATATATAATGTTGAAAATAATTGTATATATTTTATGGTATACGAAAGTTTATATACATTGCGCACAATTCACACACACACACACACAAACACACACACACACACACACACACACACACACACACACACATATATATATATATATATATATATATTCAATAATATATTTTAAAGTATACAAAAAGTTTATATATTGTATCAAAAGAATGAAGAGTAATGAATGATTGATTCGGTATTGATTCATAATCAATTAAAATGACTCAAAAAATTATAAATTATTAAATAAAATCTCTTAATACTTTGTTAAATATAATTATTACTATCAATTAATTTTATAGACGTCACATTCTACATGCATGGCCTAGTAGAGAGCAACGTTTGGCCCAGTGGGCCGATGTAGGAATAAAAACCGAAAGAACATTGTTGTCGTGTTGTAAAAAGGCTAGATGTACTAATACAGATGAAAAGAAAAAAGTTTTGGGAGATTTACATTTACCAATACATTTTTTTAAAATATTATAATAAAAATACATACATAAAATATTTACAAAATTAGTACATCTTCAATTTTTAATTTATAAATTAGTGCATTTTTATTCCTTTAATTTAGGTAAGTGGTTTAATGGGTAGTTAGTTGGTTTCAAATTTCAAAATCCAAATTAGATGATTTTTATTCATTTCTCTCTCCTCCATTTTATCTCCTCCATCTTCTTTCTTCTCCATAGTTAGTGGCGCCACTCCTCCTCCCCGCGCCCGCCACTCCTCCATCCCTTCCGCCCGCCTCCCCCCGTCTCCACGCCCGCACCTCCTCCTCCCTTCTCCCCCTGCCTTCTCCCTTCTTCCTTCTCCCTTCTCCCCCGCCTCCTCCCGCCCTCACCCCTCCTCCCCTCGACCACCACCCCCACCCCCACCCCCATCCCAGCTCCTCCGACACCCCCCCACCCCCGTCCCCTTCCTCTCCCCACCCCCGCACCTCCTCCCCCCACCCCCGCCCCTCATCCCCCTAACTCTGTCCCTCCTCCTCCCCTCGTGGTGGCTCCAGATCTGATTGTGGTGGCCACCCCCTCCCCCCACCTCCTTCGCCTACTTTTTGGTTACCGTTGTATTAAAGGTTGATTACATATGTATTAAGGTTTGGTTACCTTTTTGTATTAAGGGTTGATTACCTTTATATTAAAGTTTAGTTACCTTTATATTAAAGATTGGTTACCATTGTATTAAGGTTTGGTTACCTTTGTATTAAAGGTTGGTTTCCTTTGTTTTAAGGTTGGATACCTTTTGTATTAAGGGTTTGGTTACCTGTGTATTAAAGATTGGTTACTTATGTACTAAGGATTGATTACCTTGTATTAAAGTTTGGTTACCTTTGTATTAAAGGTTTGTTACCTTCTTTATTAAGGTTTGGTTACCTTTGTATTACAGGGTTGGTTACCCTTGTATGGACGAGGTGGGGGGAGGGAGGCGGTGAGGGGTGAGGCAGGCGGTGAGGGGGTACGGAGGAGGGAGGAGACGGGGGGAGGGAGGCGGGGACGGAGGAGGGGGGACGGAGGAGGGAGGTGGGGAGGGGGGACGAAGGAGGGAAGAGGTAGGCGGGGAGGGGGGAGGGGGGAGGGAGGACGAGGCAGGCGGGACGGAGGAGGGAGGGAGGCAGGAAGGCGGAAGGAGGAGGCAGGCTGGAGGGGGAACGGAGGCAGACGGGGAGGGGGGAAGGTGGTGGCAGGGGGAGGGGGATGGGGGACAGAGGAGGGGAAGAGGCAGGCGGAGGCGGGAGCGGAAGCGGGGGGGGGGGGGGGGGGAGGGAGGGAGGGAGGGACATGTGTCCTCTTTTCCCTCTCCTTTGTTTTTTCTTTCTCTCTCATTTGCATTCTTTTTGTAATTATTTTTGTTAGTGCACTTTTTTTTAATTATTTTTGTTAGTGCACTATTTTTGTAATTATTTTCTAAAAGTTGTATACTTATGTAAAGGACCCAAAAGTTTTTTAATAAAAAGAAAGATAAAAGATCAAAACCTATAATTTTACAACGGTAATAAGGGATTCACATGAAAATAGTCCGGTCTGGCCCAAAGATAGTTGAATTAGTGACTATGGATTTAATTTTGAACAGTACTTCTCCTATTTCAAAATTAAAAATATATTTGTATACCAAACGACTTTTCAAAATAATATTTTTTCTAGCCTCATCTCTAATATTAATTAAAATAAAAACGATAGCATGTTAATAACCTTATGCTATTTTTTAGTGCTTCTCTCTCTCTCTCTTTCTATATATAATATATTAAAATGATCTATAGCAAGTAGTTGTTATGGATCAACAATGAGCAAATATCATCTCTATCATTCAATATAAGAATAAACGATTGACATTAAAATTGAAATTATAACATCTGTTACTAATAATAGCGGATGACGAATACATCTGAATGGTGATAAATTTGTAAATAATAGTAGCGGATAATAATAATGGCGTTTTTGTAATTTTAATTTTAGTCGTTTATTTCTATGTTGGACACTAATTATAGTGTTTGTCCTATTATATATGGTTTATAGTAAATACTTGATATGAATCATTCTCTCTCTATATATATATGTGTGTGTGTGTGTGTGTGTAATTTTGAAATAGACAAAATGTGTCTTTAATTTTGTAACCGAGGGGAATAGTAGCGAGGAAGAGAATGAACTCATGTGAATGCTGAATGAGCAAATATTAAGCAGCGCAGGCCATACAATGAGTTGGCTTATGCTAATATGGAACCAAAGTCTGCATCCATGCATGCATTTTGTTTGGGTCCTTAAAAAAGTGCACACAATCTCATGGCAAGCAAAAAACACACAATGCATTGTTGTACTCAATTTCCTAAGAAGGGATATTATCACATAAATACATAATAAGAGAGTACCCTATTTGCAAGACAGGTTCAGGATCACAGGTCATGGGATTTGACTGAGAAGGGTGCATAGGGAAACTAGTGTTTCCAGCTGAAGAACTAGAAGTCCATGGGCATGGAAGGGACCTATAACATTGTCCTTCTGACTCAAGCTGCAAAATTTTAACCAGAATAAAATATATATATATATATATATATAGAAATGTTAATTGATCCGTAAAGTCCTTTCTTTTCAATAGAAATTGACAATGATACAATGTGAAGTTTCATGATTAGTACCGCTGACAATTCAAGTGAAACCTTAATCTTCAGGTGCTTGTTCATGTCTCCAAGATTTGAAGCCAAACCGTGTAATATACCACCAACAAAAAAGACACCAGAACTGATTGCCAATAAAATTGGTTGGCAAATGAAGATAGCAATTGATGCAACAATCAAATCAAAAGAAAGAAAAGTTGGCATCTCCATTGAAACCCATAAAGGAACTTGAAGTTTAAAACTTTGCCAGCTGCAGCTTAAGAGTATTAATTAGTGCCCAGTGCGTCGATGCTAACCTTAATCTTGTATCTAAAGCCCTTTGGTTCTTCAATAACAATCAAAAGCTTAAGGTTTGTGCTGTAAAGTACTCCATATTGTCAACATAGTAACGATGTTCAAGTAACAACACACCACTGATGCTATCGGAAATGCACTAAACATGTTCAAAGTAACAACACACCACAAGAGCAAACTACAAAACAAAAGAACTTTGACAGCATGCTAAAATTGACATTATGCTCTAATTTCTGATCCCTCTCACCAAAAGAGTGTGTTTTAGAATTGAAGACAAAGCATACCGCTAAAATTGAAAGTATGCTTATTAAAATCAAATTCATTTAAGTTGTTATTATTACTCAGTACTAAAAATATAAATATGTAGTTATAGTAAACCAGATTACTACTAGACAATAACCCAATCAGAATTCCAATCATATATAAACAGTTATGCAATTATCTCAAATCCAACAATTGCATTCATATATAAACAATTAAACAAAATAGTCAGTCATAAAAGCTATTCTACCTCTTCAAAAAATTACAAGTTTTGATGCCCAACATGAGTTCCGCATAACTTCTTTCCACATGGGTTTTCAGCTTCCTCAAGGAATTTCCTTTTCCCCAACACTTGGTTTTCCAAAAACAATGGCTCTGAAACTTCATCCATATTGATACCATCCAGGAAACTCAAGTCAAAGATATCATCATCCATGCTAATAGGCATAGCATCCAGGAAACTCAAGTCAAAGATATCATCCTCCATGCTAATAGGCATAGCATCCAGGAAACTTAAGTCAAATATATCATCATCCCGAAAACCTTCACCCTGATTTTGAAGATTATTAAGAGCTAAATCTCCCAACTGCCCGTAGTCCATCATTGCAAGTCCTTGAAATTCACCCAAATTCTGAGAACCATTAAACTCGATAACTGTTGATTCTAGAAACTCACCCAGATTCTCAAAAATCTGTGTTGGTCCTCGCTGCTCACCGGGATTCCCAAAGCCCTGATACTCGATCATTGTAGATCCTTGAGACTCACTAGAATTACCAAACGCGTTGTACTGATCAAGAATTTCATTCAGGACTTGAAGTGGTGCAGTATCCTCCTTCAGCAACTTTTGATCAAATTCACTAGCAACTTCTTCCAATGGTGCATCTAATTCTTCCAATGGCTGATGAAATTCTGACGATGCACTTATAACTAATTCTTCCAATGCTACTGGATAAATTGATCTGCTTGCAGATTCTTCACCGTTAGTCCTCTGATCACCGTCTAGATCATTAATATTGCTCTGAATCACGTCCTCGACGACGACTAATGGTGTTTCTTGATGCAATTCCTTTACTATCCTCTTGGAATCATCCCTTGTTATGGCACAAAGCACATAATCACCACCACCCGAAACAGAAAACTCATGCATACCCCAATGGCCATAATTCCTAATATAATCTTGCTTATCTTTACCAATTTTTCTGGGCTCAAAACTAAAGTATTTTCTGGACCCAATGACCTTACCCTCGCCATTATTGACAAGTCTAGGAGCAGTTTGTCCGTCCCAAGTGCCACAACCCGCAGTTCTTTCCTTTTGCTTCTTTCCCTTGCTCTTCTCCTTCAACTTAGTGAACACGTAAATTATCTTCTTGTTCTTACACTTTGGCGATTGAATCCAAGGGTCTTTTTCATCGTCAAATATCTCCCAGGGCGTCGAGTTTTCGCCATAAACAACCTTCTCACAGACAATGCCACAAGGCAGCGCCATTCCATAGAGCTTTGGAAGTAAATAGTACGTGATCAATTCATCATCAGTTGGCTCGAACTTAAACCCTACAGGAACTAATTTTTCGATATCCATGATGAATGATAATTGTTAAGATGCACAAAAATTATAAATCAGAAAATCTAATTAGGACTCGTGAGTATATATGTAATGTGTACAAAAGTTATAAATCAGAAACTCTTAGGACATGAGTTATATATAACGTCTGCGCTTAGAAGTAAGAAGAACAGACTTGATATCCCCAACTGAACCTAAAGATTCCGAAAGATTTTAGTAAATCTAAATAACGCGTTTTATAGTAGGTTTCTTTCTTGTAATAAAAGAAATACTACACCCTCTGGATAATTTGTTCAAATAAATTTACTAATTTATCTAGTTTTTAATTAATGTAACAGTTAATATTGTAAATTATTTGGAAAGTGTAGCCAAGTACAAATTTGTTATTTTACGATTTAAATAAATTCACATCACAAATTATTTTATTTTTTTTAAACAAGGTAAAAATTGATTATTCTCATACTTTGGGGTGCAAATTGAAATCCGTTTAAATTTTGTGCGGACAATTTTGTCATTTTTAATTGACATTATGCATATTTTTTAAAAGTTAGCTTTTTTTTAAGTTTGTTTGGTTTTTATTTATTTTTTGAATTGTTTAGACGGATCAATTATTAAACACATTTATTTCATTCAACTTTTAGAAACTTTATTTTGTTCAACTCATCTAAATAAAATTACCTATTTAGAACTTTTCATTAATTTTAATCTTAAAAATGCTTTAAAAAGTACACCTTATATTAAAAACTTTGATACTCCTCCATTCCTACTCAATGACAGTATATTTTCTTGTAAGTTCCCAAATTGAAGTCCTTGCTAAAGAATTAGTATAAAAATATTATTAATTTTTTTATATTAATTTAAAATATTTCTAAACTCTTAATTATCATAAATTCTTTTAATTTTAATCAATATAATGATAAATATTATAAACTATATAAAAAATATTACTCATTGTAAGTTTTGTTATTTCATAATTTGTAATAAGTAATCTTAATTTTGAGTTTAAAATTATTTCAAATTGACTTTCAAAAACTAATAATGATCTTATAATTAGAAATAGATAGAGTAAAATCAATTACTAGATATAGAAACACGACATATAATCTATGTGCCAACGGAGTTAACTCGATGAGTTGACTTTGTTGGTATATGGATTGACTTGAGTTGTTAATTATTTAAATTTTAAATTATCAATTAAACTTTTAGTTATCAATGATGGGTGCGAAAAGTCTCATTGATAAAACGTTCATATTTGTTTGTTTTTCGAGTTTCGTGAGTGCATTTAATTATAATCACATTTGATAATAAAATGTTATGATTTATTATACAAATTAATTTAATACTCAACTTAATTGTGTTATATATATATAAGAATAAAATAAAAACATTTGTACTCAACACATGCATACATCACTAATACTAATATTTAATTAAAACTTTTCAAATTCTGACTACAATAGTCTCTTCTATATGTGTGTGTGTATTCACATATATATATAATCTAACAAACTCATGCACAATACAAAATTAAGTTTAAGATTTTATTAATTCTTATATTGAAACGTAATTAATTGACTCTTAAGTAACTTTATCAAAAAAAAAATCTAATCGATGGCGTTTAATAGAACTAACTCTTACAAAATATTTACTCATATATCTATTCATTTTGATTCAAAATATTAAATATAAATACACAACATAATAGATAAACTAAATAATATGAATAAATCAAAGACCCGCTAGTATAGTCTTAAAACAAAATTAAATATTCATAATTTAAGTATTTATTGATTTAAATACAACATCAAATAACACATATGTTGAAAACTTAAATATATATTGTAAAATTAAAGAGAATGTACACATGTACTAATTAGCATGAATGAATATAAATAAATAAGAATCAAAATTAAATAATTAATTACTCATAGATAATTAATAAAAAAAAATAAAAAAATTTTTAATGATATTTAACCTTAATCCTAAAAAATTGAAAAAATCAAACGAACTCATGAAAGCAAAATTTGATATTTGAATTTGAAAGAGGATATTTAAAATATCCGATTGTTGATAAGGAATTTGTTTTAAAAGGGAACACCACTTTGCCATATTAACCTTATACCAATATTAGAAATTCAAAAAACAAGTGTGGGCCTCCCTACCCCTTCTTGGTTCTACCCCTACTTATTAAAGAATGAGTGTAGAAGTAGTATAACATTTCTAATTTGTCCTTAATGAAAATTAGAAAACATAAATATAACTTTTAAATGACTTATATTGCTTATCATCAATAATTATATATAAAGAGATATTAAGAGATTTTATCTGATAATTTAATCGAGCCATTTTGATTTATCATAAGTCAATATCGAGTTAAGATCAAGTCAACACCGAGTTAATCATTCAATACTCTTTATTCTTTTGATATAATGTATAAACTTTTCATATATCGTAAAATATATACAATTATCTTCAATATTATGGGCTAATTTATATAACTTTTTTCATAAATATTTGATTATTTTTTATTGATATATTTATTATTTTTCATTGACTAACCTATATAATGTTGAAGATAATTGTATATATTTTATGGTATATGAAATTTATACACATTGATCACAATTCATGCATGCATGCATATATATATATATTTTATAGTATACGAAAATTTTATATATTGTATCAAAAGAATAAAGAGTATTGAGTAATTGACTCAATATTAACTCATAATCAATTAAAATAATTCAAAAAATTATAAATTATTAAATAAAATCTCTTAATAATTTGTTAAATATAGTTATTGATATCAATTAGTTTTACAGATGTCACATTCTACATGCTTGGCCTAGTAGAGATCAACGTTTGGCCCAGTGGGCCGATGTAGGAATAAAAACCGCAAGAACATTGTGGTGGTGTTGTAAAAAGGCTAGATGCACTAAGACAGCTGAAAAGAAAAGAAAAATTAAAATAAAAAGAAAGATAAATGATAAAATGGTATAATTTTACACCAGTAGTAAGAGATTCCCAAGTAAATACTCCGGTCTGGCCCAAAGATAGTCGAATTAGTAGTGACTAATGGATTTAATTTTGAGATATACTTCTCTTATTTTAAAATTAAAGGTATATTTGTATACTAAACGACTTTTAAAAAAATTTATTTTTCTAATCTCGTCTTTAATATTAATTATAAAAAAAACAGTAGCATGTTAATAACTTGATGCTATTTTTTAGTGTGTGTGTGTGTCTCTTTCTCTCTCTCTATATATATATATAATATATGAAAATAATTTATAGTAAGTATTTGTTATAGATTAATTAACAATGAACAACTATCAACTTTATTATTTAATACAAGAATAAACCGCTGACATTAAAATTGGAATTACGACATTTGCTATTAATAGTAGAGAATGACGAGTACATCCGAATGGTGATAAATTTGTAAATAATAGTAGCGGATGTAATCCTGTTATTCGCTACTAATAGTAATGGCGTTTTTTCAGTTTTAATTTTGGTCGTTTATTCTTGTATTGAACACTAATGATAGTGTTTATTCTATTATATATGGTTTATAGTGTGTTTATCCTATTATATATATATATATATATATATATATATATATATATATATATATATATATAATTTTGAAATAGACAAAATGTGTCTTTAATTTTGTAACCGAGGGGAATAGTAGCGAGGAAGAGAATGAACTCATGTGAATGCTGAATGAGCAAATATTAAGCAGCACAGGCCATACAATGAGTTGGCTTATGCTAATATGGAACCAAAGTGTGCATCCATGCATGCATTTTGTTTGGGTCCTTAAAAAAAGTGCACACAATCTCATGGCAAGCAAAAAACACACAATGCATTGTTGTACTCAATTTCCTAAGAAGGGATATTGTCACATAAATACATAATAAGAGTAAAACTCATCATATATATAGAAAGAAGTATCTATCTCAATCTCATCAATATCATTAAACCCAAAATATATGTGCCAAGTTTTTTTATATCATCTATATATAGAGATGTAATATCATCTATAATCCAAATATATATATATCAAATAACCCAACCATGGGTGATGTTACTTTCAGCAGCCATGCTCCGTGGAACGGATGGTCCTTCAGCTGGAACATAGTGTTGGTACCTGCTTTCAAAAACCACTAAAATTCAGAAATTTTTCCTTTCTAAAGACTTTTTTTAAAACTTTTAACAAATAATGATATGGTAAGTTACCCATGTTTAATTTCCGTGCTATATATTATGCTTGGATGGATAATTTTTGACACACATACACATCAGATATATATTCCCTCCTCCGTTCATAAATCAGAGTCTTATTTAACTCTTTTTATTATATATAAATTTTATTAAGGTTTATTGGAATAGAATCTATCCTCCATTACATATTTTACCCAAAACACATTTAGGGACAGAAATAATGCTTATAGCGAAGGTACCAGCGACACAATTACTACAATAATGCAATAATTGTGCTGATAAATATGTATTGAGAAAAATTAAATGAAAAGTGTATTGGAGGGTATCCTAATCCAGGTTTACCTAGGTCCTCATACATAAACTAATTAGTTTCAATATCGATTTTCCAATAATAAACTTTGCCTCGTATATGGAAAAGAGAGTACCCTATTTGCAAGACAGGTTCAGGATCATAGGCCATGGGATTTGACTGAGAAGGGTGCATAGGGAAACTAGTGTTTCCAGCTGAAGAACTAGAAGTCCATGGGCATGGAAGGGACCTATAACATTGTCCTTCTGACTCAAGCTGCAAAATTTTAACCAGAATAAAATATATATATATATATATATATATATATATAGAAATGTTAATTGATCCGTAAAGTCCTTTCTTTTCAATAGAAATTGACAATGATACAATGTGAAGTTTCGTGATTAGTACCGCTGACAATTCAAGTGAAACCTTAATCTTCAGCTGCTTGTTCATGTCTCCAAGATGGCGCTCCTGCACGTGTAAGCCGTAGTAATTAAGCCACTATTATAATTATGCAATATAGCTATTACAAGAAAAATTATTGAAGAAGGAAATAGGTTGAATAATGTAGTATTATGTGTTATGAATATGGATATATGTAGTTTAAAGTGGATATGAAAGAGTCTTGAATGTTTACAGTTTCAATGCATGATATGCATATCATTCCACAACTTGCAATTATTAGCGCCAATGTTATACTGTTTTTTGGAGGGAGAATACAACATTAGGTAGTTGCATCCACATTGACTTAAGTTGTGCACTAAATTCGTGACCATCAGAGCACGACAGGTGTCACCAGGCATGGTAAAATAGACGGTATGCAGAGAACCCTTGACCTAGCTAGTCTAACCTAGGGACATATATGGTGGTTATTAAACCACCTACTTCTAATTTAATTCGAATTAGTTTAATTTCCTAATGGTTCATAGAAAGTAGTTTGACATACATTGATGTTTGGCAAGGTTTTTGTGTAGATTCTAGCTTGGAATAACTTGTAGCTAGCTGTACAAATACCAAAGCAGAAAATATGCCATTTTTGTTATACCTTTCTGCGGAGCTCTTCCATTTGTTCAATCATAATCTGAGACTGCATTTAAACCAAGAACAAGGAGACTATAAGAGAAGATTATTATCAAAGCTTATGTATAATTTTGATCATGGCTAATCGTATCATACTAATTTCTACTTTTTATAAATTTTACAAGAAATGAAGGAAAAGAAAACGACATTTAATCTTCATGTCCAAACAAATCAACTAGAGTGAGCCTTTGATAGTTGTAATATCTTTTTTCCCGCATTTTGCACTGTAAAATTAATGCTTTCTTATGATTTCATTTTTGCGCATATTGGTTAGTTCACAGAAAACCAGCCTTTGATAGAACATATAAACATTAAACTAAAAATACACAACAGTGCTAATCATCTATCATGCAATTAATATATTTGATAGAATATATATATATTAATTTGTAACAAATGCACAAAGCACCTTTAAATATGGATAAATGCACACATGACATATTCATGCATAACTCTGAGCTACTATAATTTCTTTCAAGTACCTTCCTGTGCCTTGCTTGTGCAAGAGCTCCTTCTAGCTGTTTTTCAAGATTTTGCAATTCTTTCACACTCAATGGTCCAAGATCTTCTCCAAGTAAATGCCTTCAAGATTAAGTCAACCAAATGTTAGCTTAGCAACACACTTCACGTATACTTGCCAAAGAAATTGAAAATTATGTTAGTGACAAAAAGGAAATTCGTTAGACCATTTGCAATATATAGCTGCAGCAGTAAAGTATAAGTACAAGATTACTTGATTACAGGAATATTGAATAATCACTATGAAAAGGAAAACTTAATTTTTTTAATTAGTTTATTGAGTGATAGAATTAACTGGCTTCACCTTTGAGTGCGTTGAAGGGATTCATACTTTGCCTTCAACTTTGAGACCTCTTGGTACCAGCTCTATATATTGACATAATAGAAAATACAACATTATAGAGGTAAATCAAGTCAAATCGATTGCAAACTCAAGTATTATGAATAGGCTTCATCAGTTCTAGTAGAGCATATCTACTAAAATACAACTTATTGTCGTATAATTGGAACTTTTCAAGGAAAAACTTATGGGAGCACAAACCTGTGTTTCACTTTCAATACTATTGGCTTGAGGATTGAAGCAGCAGCGCTGATACCGCTCAAGGGTTTTAGTCATACTGCAACGAGATCAACACAAATTCAAAGTGCTGCTTTTAATTACTGTGATACTGGACATAATCTTAAAAAGGAATATCATTGACAAAATACATTATTACAGTTCTTAAAATAATAACTTAGTACTAAATAGCTATTAACAAAAAGGTTTGTACAATAGACTGGAGAAATGATCCAACAAATTTGATGTATGCAAGAAGTACCTACAAACTTGCCCTTTTGACAGTCTGGATATCGTCAAACCCTACATTAATTACAAATTTGGCTGAACCAACTTAACACCTAATATTTGAGTTGTATACATAATTGAAATAGCGCATATGTTTAGGATTTGTGTAATATTTTGTTTGTAATATGTTAGTTGCTGAGAGGAATTTTTGAAGATGTATAGAATATTAATTACTCTTCATCTACCAGGTGAATTAATTAGCGCCCATGATGGATATCAAGGATGACAGTTATCCATGAAAGACATGTCAAAGAGAATGAAATAATCAATATATATGGATGAATTTTGGTACTTCTAAATCACTTGTCAATTAAAAATTGTGGTGCTTCTGGATTTCATCATTAAAAGGAGAAAATATTCAATTCAATGGTGGATAATTAATATCAAGCTCCATTCAAAAATCAACTATAATTTTTTCGACTAATTTTGAGCAACAATTACCAGCTACAAGTCTTGTACATACTTCTTAAACTACTATTAATTTCTTATATGCATTTGCTATGGCTCCACAGAAATGGCATGGCACCAAACTGCCAAACAAATACACACCTTGGGCATTGGCAATGTTAATAATATGATCTTTAGATAATTACTTCCCATATTAACATATATTAAAGAGAACTAGACCTGCCCATGTAGATAAAACAACAATATGTAAGAAATAAAACAGTGAACTTGCACAGTCGAACACATGAATTTATCATACGTAAGGTTTCTCTTTTTTCTATGTAATTGATCTAGTATTAAAATTAAAATGGACAAAATATATTACAAAACATACATGGATCTTGATTCTTGCCTCAAAATTGCTTCAACCAAAATTCTAACAAACAACATAAACAATCGAAGTTCCCTAAGTATAATTAATATTAATGAGTTGACTGTGAATAACAACCCATGTGGAGGCATTACTTCATTGGTTTACGATAGAAATCTATCTGGTTGAGAAGACTGTGGGAGGAAGCACAATAACTCTATCAGATATATATTCAAGCAATTCTTAATAGAAATTGGTTCGGGAGCTGATTCAAACTTTAAATATGGGTGCATTTATACGAGTACAAGAATCAACAAATGAGGCAATGTCCAAGACAAAATCAAGTTGAGAAGTCGAATTCAGACCAGAAATGTAATTTTCCCTTGAAAAGATTAACCAAAATCCACTCATTCTTGTTTAACCAAACCCCCCCCCCCCCCCCCCCAATTTTCCTTTGTTTAAGAGCATCTGTAGCCAAGTTAGTTGTAGCTCAAACTTTATTTTTGTTAAGTTCAAAAAGCATCAATGTTCTAGCGAAATGACTTAACAAGCTAGTCCACAACTATAGTTTATATCTACATGACGCATACTAGCTAGCTAGCTCTTTACTCAGTTTAACTTATTTATTTTTAGATAAATTGCATTAATAAATATTTCTCAGAAACTCGACCTGCAGTCTTTTCACTCAAATAACAGTATATATAGATTCAGACTTGTCAAAAAAAAAAAAAATTTAAAAAACAATATCTATTTAGACATATATAGGTCAACACATGATATATGTCAGTTGACTTTATTATACATTTTTAACGTAAGCTGTATATAAATAAAAAGAAATCTACTAGGCAAAAAATTAATAGAAAAACTCAGCTTTACAGAGAGCAAAGTCTTATCATATTCGTACTCATACGGAATATGTTTTGGAATTCTTAATATCAATGATTTAGGTTTTCATTTTGCTTTATTCAATAAAAATGTAATACAACCTTATTTTGGGCCATCCAAAATTATGTATATGCCACATTTGTATTATTTTTCATTGGTTTTAACGAAACTTCTTTTTTATGATAAAATAAAAAATTAAAATAAAAAATGAGTACTCATAAACTTGATTCTTGCCGGAACCCTTCAACGGAGAGATTAAAAGTAGCAAACTACTATATGTATGTAATCTATATCTATGATTTATTAGTATATAGAAAAGAGATCCGATGAGAGAGAGTGTTAGATATAAGAGTTTTTCAGTCAATGCATCTGTATCTCCATATTTTATTATTAAAGAGGATATATAAATGTTATTTGAAATGTGATTTATTTATATTTTGATATGTGATATAAATATGGGTATGCAATTCACTAGATATCTAAAATGCGCTATAAGTTATAGCTAATAATTCTCTTATAGAATTTAAATGTAATAAATTTAAATTTTAAAAGATTTTTAATTTAATCAACAAGTTGATTGTGTGAAAAATAATTTAGTGCAAATACAATTTTAAAAATTCAATACTAAGTTATAATATTAATATTTGTGTTAAAGGTAAAATAACAAATAAATTTTTCAGTACTCTAAATTTAAAATATTAATATATAAAAATATCATAATTAAATACACAAGTATTAATATACGGTTTACTGATTAAGAAAATTATCTGATAAAATGTACAGAGGTTAATTAACTTTTGAACGACTATAGATGTGTTGGCTGAGCTCGAGCATAATTAAGAGTACCTTTTTATAATAATAAAATATAATTTAAAAACACTTAATAAAAGACATAGGAAAATGTAACGATTGAAGGGTGAAATAGAAAAAGAGTGAAACGGTCAAAGGACTGAAAAATAGGGAAGAAACCACAACATCTCTTGTCAATATTCGAAAGATAAAAGTTTTAAAAAGAAAGAACGAAGACAAATATCATTTCTTCTAGGTTATGGATCCAACATTTAGGTATCTCTGGGGGCAAAACTAAGTGGTAATTTTTGGGTTTTAATCAAACAAAGATTGCCTATCAAAAAGATGATATATATATATATATATATATATATATATACCTAAATTTAATAAATTTTTGAAAATATTTTGTTGGACACAGCTCTCTTCTTATGTTAAGTTTGAAAAATTGGGGAGCAAAATGGCCCTATTTATCCTCCCTGTGCTGGATCCTTCGGGTGTAAATCCTTTGGTCTCAACCGTTTCTTTAGAGAGAAGAAAAAGGAAACCCTAGATCTTGCACAAAGGTCCATGAGGGGAAACACTTCCTCTTATTAATTCCCTCTGTTTAAACTCAGAGATGCACAAAACGTGTCGATCTCTCATTGGAAAAAACACAACCGCAGATATCAATCTTGAATCCGCAACCTTAATTTATTAATAATGTAGAGAGACAAAAAAAAATATGAGTAAGAACTTAAAGGCAAGCTCAGTTAACAAAAGAAGTTCAGGACTATAAATCTGATTCTAGAGAGAGAAAATATGGAGAGATTATGTAGAAAACAAGCCTAGTTTACAGAATGCAGAACATCCATCTGATACACAACCACCAAGACAGAAATTGTTAGAAGGAGAGAAAAAAAATGTGTGTATATATATATATATATATCAAATTGATCAACTAAAAGCATAAACAACAAGATATAAAAACATACATGTACCAAATAGTTTAGGAGAGCTAGAGAAATACCCGCCAGCGCTAGCGAACTCATAGAGCTTGCCGCGGCTGGAGAAGATGATGAGACCGACTTCGGCATCACAGAGAACGGAAAGCTCGTAAGCTTTCTTCAGCAAACCATTCCTTCGTTTTGAAAAAGTCACTTGCCGATTGATCTTGTTCTCTATCCTCTTCAGCTCCACTCTTCCTCTTCCCATTTCTCGCTCTCCTCTTTTACTTTCTCTCTCTAAAACTGCAGCAGCAACAACAACAACATGTCTATCATGTATGTATATATATATATATACGCATAGTTTAATTTCTTTTTTTCTAGTATATATGAAAAATGGTGGTGGGCAATTAATAATAATGAAGGGGGGAGTGAAAGTACGGGAGAAATCCTTAATTTTGTGAAGAAGAGCTGAAGAGGAATATCAACTGCTACTTACGTGGATTTTCCTTTCACGCGCTCATTTTCTGTGTGTTAAAAGAAAAGTTGTTCAGTGATCTTAAATCACTAACATATTGTGATTTTAATATATATATATATAAATTTTTTATTATATATATTAAAATAAAAACATATAAATAATCATAGATCATATCTTATAAAATAGCTTCTTGAATTGTCCAATCCCCTTATTCAAATGGCAGTGACTGAAAGTTAAGGTCATGTTCGCTCAATATTATATCCTGTGTCGTACAAAAGGTATTGTCACTTAAAAATATATATTTTTAAGGATAAAATTAATTCATGCTTACAATATAAAAAGAAAATACTTAACAACATATTTTGTACATATATGTGTATATAAAATATTTCTTTTGTTTTAAATTATAAAATTATTATTAATTTTTAAAAATTAATACAAAATATTTTTAAAGTTAAAATTGAGATGAGTAATTAACAATTATAAAAATAGTATTTTTTAAATAAGTTCCAATATTTACTATTATATTGATTAAAATTAATAGAATTCATGTCTATTTTAAATTTAAAAATATTTTAAGATAATTTCAAAAAATTATAATAAACTTATATTTTAGAACAAAAGAAATATAAAAATAATATAGTTGAGTATATATGCACAAAGTCCTTGTAAAATAAGACTATTGACAATTTTTTTGTCAAAAGTTTCTACATGAAGAATATATTGGACAGTGGTTAGTGAAAATATATACCTTAATTTAATTTTAACTAAAAAAAATAATATTTAAAACAAGCCGATCGAGTTTCATAATTAATTTGAAGGATATATATATATATATCGAGGTAAATATCTTTATCGTGGTTTGACAATCAAACCCCCTAGCTAGTAGTTGTTTGAGTATTCATTTAAATCTTTAATTTTTACGAGTAATTATACTTTGTGTATATATTATTGTATTATTTTATATTGTGTCATACATTTAAAATTATTAGCATGTGCAAGAATGCTAATGTGATAAAAATCAAAGTGCATGTCCTACAATCATCAACATATTGTGATTCAATAATTATATTAGTTGATGAAATTCACTAGAATGCAGGCTATTAGGTTTTGCTATGATAAAAACTATGACCAAGTGATAAATTAGACTGATCAAATTTGTCACCAAGTTCTATCTCAACCGAGACCTAAAAAAAGGCATAAATATAAATTATTACCTGAAGACCTTTATCCATTTCGGTGGTTGATTTTTTTAATTTTTGTAATTAGATAATTAAACTTTTAATTTTTTTTCACTTGCGTTCAATTGGACATGTATTTCTAGTCACAAATTGGTGAAGTGACTAAGTCGGTCAATGTTTATGTGTAATTAAAAAAAAACGCTATTTTAAAGGATTTTTTTTCACATTTATTAAACATCAAATGGTACAAATTCATGAAATTTATGACCTGCTATCCTTAATTTGATGTTTAAGAGATGTGAAATTAATCATTTAAAATAATTTTTTTTATTATACATAAGTATTAATTAGCATAGTCAATATTACACGTCATCAATTTATAACGTGATATATCTAACTGAATGTAAGTGAAAATAAAAATAAAAATTAATCACCTAATTATAAAAATTAAAATAACAAAATTGAAATAAATAAAAAAAATGAATCATTGAATCATATTCTTAGCTTTTCTTCATCTTCATTAAAATTTTAAACTCCCATAATATTTAGCTTTATTTAAAGGAAAGGAAAGGAAGGTTGGATCCACTTTACCACGGTGAAAGTAGGTTGGAGTTAAGAGGCGTGTTTCGAGAGAGGAGGAGGGGTGGGGTGTCAGGACACGTGTTGACTACTGACTGCACAAGTTGTATTCTGAAATGAAAATTGCTTTTATTTAACATGTCAACTTCAACTTTTACATGATCACATGATATGATGATGATATATTCTATCAAAGTTTGACGAATGCAAAGTAGTAATCGACTAATTTCAAATAGCTTTTCCTTTTTTCTCTAGCCAAAAATTTTACACTCTATTTTCGAGTTTGGAATTGAAAAAAAAATAATAGAAAAGACAAAAAAATAGAAAATATTAAATTAGTTTTATTATATTTATAAAATAGAGAATATAATAGGTCTTATAAAATATGATGATATGTTATTTAGTTTTTGATCTAAATTTTTTTATTTTTGGACAAAAAGTTTGATAAGAAAAGTGGCTAAATTTTTTGTCTATTTCTGTTTTTTAATTAAAAAACTTAGTAACAAAGGAATCGGACAAAAAACTTAATTTTTTTCATCCATTTTATGTTATTTAGTTTTCGATTCAAGTCCGTCCATTTTTAGGCGTAAAAAATTGACAACAAAAGTGGTTAAGTTTTTTGTCTATTTTTTTTTTCTGTTCATTAAAAAACTCAATAACAAAAAAATTAAATACAAAACTTAAATTTTTTTGTCTATTTTAAAACTCAATAACTGAGTATTAATCTTCAAAACTTCTAACTTTGATCTAAAGAGAGTCTTATTTCTCTTTTAAAGAGATTCTTTCTTAAATTTTTTGCTAATCTCTTACTTGTTTGCTATTTTTTCGTTTTAAGTATTGTTTTTCCAACGAAAGAGATTTTGCTTTTTTCTTTTAAATTTAGGGTTAGATATCTCGTTCTTTCTCCATTATTTTTGAAAGCCATTTTTCTCTTTTTAAGAGCTTAAATTCTCTATACGTAGATAGTTTGATTTCGTTTACTATGATTGATAATTGTAGTATGCTAATTGGATGAGAAATGCGGCATCCGGCATGCCTTTGACTATTATTTTTCGATAATTTTTTAGAATTATTATTTTCACAAGTAAAAATTAATATTTTAATAAAGTATCTCTCACATAAGTGTGAGACTCATTTATTATTCATATGAAAAGAATATTATAAAACTATTACTTTTATTTATAAAAATATAAATTTACTTGTTTTTTTTATTTCTCTACTTAAATCATGAAAATTTATAATTCTGATTTCATTATTGAACAGAGTAGGTATCATCTTACCTTTATTATACATTTAATTCGTCTATTTTTGATTGAGTGAATGAATATTCCCCAATATTATTTCTAGAGTTTCTCAACAAAAAAAAAAGTTTGACGAGTGCACTCCAATTTTTCATATTTATAAGGATATAATTTTTAAAATAAGTGCATTATTTTATTTATTCATTTATTTATTTATTATATAGTGCAGTCCAGCTAGTAATATTTAGATAGTATTTTATAGTAGTAGAGCTTATTTGATGGTGGCTTAGTCCCAAAAAGAATGTCTTTGCATTTAGGGTAATGTCCAAGCGCAGAAGTAGAATTAATTGCAAGAAGGCACAATAAATGGTGGTCATGAGAAACCTTTGTTCCTTTTGCAGCCTTTTATAAGGTAGCTGTGGTTGCTCCATTTCTCAATTCAAACTAGTATCGTTAGATCCTTTGTAGGAAAATTCCTCTTTTGTAACTTCAGAAATTTGGGGGAAATACCTTTGGAATGGCTAAATGGGTCTTTTTATGTAATTACAAATTCTATTATTTGGGGTTTTCTCTAAAATCTCTTATATAATGGGCGAAGGGGTGTGCCCTCGCAAGTTCGGTTACATTGCAACTATGTTTTTCTAAATTTAAATTATTTTGTATTCTGTCTGTTTTAAATTATAAGATCAATATTAATTTTTTAAAAGTCAATTTTAAACTCAGAATTGACATGATTTCATTTATTTTATATTATTACAATTTTAAATATTACTCCCTCCGCCCTAAGATAAAAGTATCAGTTGACCTTTTGCGTATATTAAGAAAGATGATAAAATGATAAAATTGTTTATATTTAAATTCTCCTTTAATTGCAAAGTTTTCTGCATATTACTAGTGATACTTCATAAATCTGCATAAAAAATAAAAATATGACAATTAATACTAAGGATATTATAGACAAATTATTATAAAAAATATATTATTTAAGGTAAGTAGACATTTAACTTGGGACTACCTAAAATAGTACTAAGAACTTTTATTCTAGAACGGGGGGAGTATAAACTATTTAAGAAGTATTACTAATTATAATATTTATTATTTTCAAAATTTAAATGAATCATTCAAATTTTAAATTTAAAAATATCTTAAATTGCCATTTAAAAAATTAATATTAATCTTTTAATTTGGAATGGATATAATATTTTCTTATTTTATCCTTCAAATTTTGATAAAAAGAAAAAATTAATATGTAGAAGTAATGTTGTTACATTATTAATTAACACACCACACACCATTTCATCTTGGTACCTTTTATGGTACAATAATATTTTCTGCGGATATATATATCAATAAGTTCTTAAATTTTTAAGAGCTTGCAATGTTGTACTTTGTACTCCCAATTGCATATGCAAACAATATTTATTTAGGAGCCCTACTTCATAAAATATCAGCCTACCAAATTGTTCATGCTCACATAATTGTCCAATATTACTCCATCAAAAACTCTCTATATATCTCAAATAATAAGAGCTATATTATTATTTTGGGCTAAATAGACTTCTGTTACACCAAGTACCATCAAATTTATAATCCGACCCCCAAAATAGTTGAGCTTACAATTTACTACATAAAACACCTAATTTTATATAATATAGCCTCCAAATTCAGATTTACTCCAAAATTGGCTAGAATATCTTAATTGTTGGCAGCAGTGCAAGGTATTAAGCCTTTTATTGGTCAAGAAATGGATCTGAAAATTATTTTGAGTGTGTAGACCCACTTGGAACAACCAATGATCAACTTATACAATTCTTAGCTGGCCGAAAATTTAGGTATTCCCATCGATTTTGCCCGGAATCTGAATTTGGGAGCTACATTGTATAAAAGTAAGTACAAATTGTAAACACAAATATTTTGGGGACCGAATTATGCATTTGATATATGATACTAAGTGTAATTAGCCCTATTATTTTTTTGCACTAAATAAATAAGAGTTATATTTGACTTTTGACATTTTTGTTTACGCATCTCAATATTTGTTAAAATGTACATAATATTAATACTAATACTAACATTTATTACTAAAAAAATTACTGAAATTTTTTGTTTAAAAGTGTCTTAACAATAATATTGTGCAACAAAATATTAAAATTCAAATAAATCTCTCATTTTGAGACGGATAAATTATATAAGCATCTTCTGCAATGCAGTCACATGCAGTTTTCAAAGCTGGAGAGTATTAAACAGAATTGGCATGACTATGTATATTGCATAAACCCTCGGAAAACTCCATAAACAAACACACCTTATACCTACAAAAAATTTACTACGAAGGGTTGCAAAATAGGAAAAATATATGGTTGAAATAGTAAATTAATGGGAGAAAAAAGTAGCTATTCCATTAAAGTGGTACCCAATATGTATCATTATCTGTGTGGACCATATACTTTTTGTACTAAAGCCATAGGGGGGCTATGGCTATGCTGTGATATTGGTTAGGGTTTTCTTTTTTAGGAAAGGTTTTGATGGTGGAGAAGGAAAATTATAAATGCCCCACTTTCTATTTATAGACAATCTCTCTTTATCAAGTATCAACTGAGCTATCAATCTTGAATACTGTGGCATGGCCTATAGCTAGCCATTTGTACCACTTTGTAAATTGCAACACAGATGGACCAAGGATGACGGGCATAGTTAGATGTGACATTGGAATAATAATTTGTCTTTTATCTACATATGTTACTTTTCATTAAATTGTATTCTTAGAGTTAGATGGTTGTGGAAATTAAGGAAGGTTATAATAGTAGTTTGAAGAATTTGTATGGACTGAGTCTCCATTGTACATCAAATCATGTGTGGTTAGGTACCATGGAGTTTAATATATGCTGGTTTGTTGAGTAAATTTTGGAAATTTAGTATTTTCTCTAATTTGATATTTTATTTAGAGAATTGATATTTTCACAACTAAATATTAATATTTTCACAAAGTCTCTCTCACATGAGTGTGGGGTCCTTCTACTATTCATGTAATAGAAAACTTGTAGAACTGTCATTTTTACTTAGAGAAATATCAACTCCATTTATCTTATGCTACCTTTAATAAGTTAAGATGTATTAAGTAAAGTTTGTTTAAACTGCTTCAATTTGGGTTTGCAAGAGCTCAGTAACATCCGATCAAAAAATTGTTTTCCAGTCTATTATATGGGTTTGCATGTTGTGCATAAGCTGATAAATATGTTGAATATTTTTGAAACTCTATTTTTTTGAGAGTACAAACTTACTTAAATGAGAATCGAACCTGAAACCTAAAAATCAAGGCTAAGATCCCATGAAAAAACAATTCTATATTTCTGGAGTACGGTGAATAATATGCTCTTCTCCTCACATGCATATGAGGCCCTCTGTGATAGAGTACAAGGAACTCATATGCATGTGAGAAAAAGAACAAACTATTCATCATATTTTAGGAGTATGAAATAGTTTCTCAATCTCATGGGCAAGTTAATAGTTTTCTAATTTCTATTATTATTGCTAGTTGTAAGCTTCAAATCAAAGTAAATTACAAAAATTGAACATTAAATAGTTCGCTCGTAATTAGATTGGGATGAACAAAGATTGGGAGCTTGGCCCATGGTTAAAACTGTCTTTTGAGCTAACTTTTTGCTGGCCCTCGATCCAATTTGAGGTCCACAATCCCCAAACTAATTAGGTAAATATGCATACAAAATTAATCTCAAAAAAGACAAAAATAGTATTACAACTCAATAACAACGCAGTGATATGACATTATTTTAAAAGAATTGATATTTTTATTAAAAAAAATTAATATTTTCACAAAATTTCATTTATATGAAGTGATTCTTACTTATTATTCAATTTTCTTTATAAAAATATCAATTCTCTATTTTAAATGAAATATTATGAATTCCAAAGAAATTATTTTATCACAACAGTCTTGAGGATTTTATAAAACTACTTTATATGTTTATGATGTATTAAGTTTATAGAGTATTAAATTTTTATTATGTACTTTTTTAGAGAGTTTTTTTTTCTTCTCTTTATTGCGAAACTTTACTCTCTTTTTTATATTTATTGTATTATACTTAATATTAAAAAATTAAAAATTGTTAGCATTCAAGTCTTTATACTTGTATTGATATTTTCATAGGTACAGAGAGTGTTCAAAAAAAAAAAAAAATTATACTGAAAATGAGTTTTTTTAATTATAGAAAGCTGAATTATTAACAAACAGATGATATGTATTGTTTTCAATATATATTTGAAGTATGAAAAAGATAATTGATATTTTTATAAAAAAAATTAATATTTTTATAAAAAAAATTAATATTTTTATAAAACTCTATTTACATAAATAATAAATAAGAGATTCATGTGATTAAAATTTTATGAAAATATTAATTCTATATATATATATATATATATATATATATATATATATATATATATATATATATTTAAAATAATATATAAACTCTCATGAAAAGGAGAACATACGGACTGAGAACTGAGAAGAGAGGGAAGAGAGGAAAAAGAAGAGCGAGAAAAAATCGAAGGCAGGAATGGAAGCGCGAAGAAGAGGCGGGGGACCTCATCACTCATCGGGTCGGGGCCCGCCCGGACCTCCTCATCATTATCATCCTCGTCCTCATGCTAAATTTGCTGCCCGATTCGAACCCGTGGATCGTGAGAAGGTCCCTTTCTTCTCTCTATAAGGCTTATTTATGCCTCTGTATGAATGTATTTATCTATATGTATCTATAACAATATATCTATACACATAATTATATACATGAATGAATTTATGGGTTTGATGTTTTGCTCTTTGGACTTGTGGGTTTTACAGGGTTTATTGATTGTGATCTTAGAAAGTTTTGTTTTTAAGTTTTTTTAGAAGTAGTTGGTAAAATTGTTATTTAAAGCAATGTTACATTTTTTTTAGCTACAGTATAATGCATTAGTTCAAAGAGCACAAATTTTTGTAGTTATGCATTATAATTCAGATTTTTTTATTGATAAATGGTAAATAAGGCAAGGAGGTTTGATGTCTTATGCCAAAGCCAAATGCACAGGAAAATGCAGGCAGACAATGAATTTTCTTATACTTTTTGTGATTCATAATTTAGTTAATATACATATTTTTATATATCTAAAAAAACCCAAGTTGGGAATTTGATAGAGAAGTAGAAAAAAATGGATTAATGGACGTATTGTGTAGTTATTGGTTTGTTAATTCTCCGTTTCCAGTCGTTTGGGGATTGGGTATTGTGGAAAGAGAGAATGTGTGCACAAGTAATGGTGTACTGCTAATTTGGAGCTTGAGGGCACCAATATCTCCTGCTGGGGACCTTTTTTTTATCTAAGTTGAGGCAAGAACTTTTGTTTCCCCCTTCTTAACATTAGAAACTTATTATAATTGCTAAAAGCAAAGGACCAAAATGCTTACGATTGAATGTTTTATCTAGTCTCGTCTCCATTATTCTTCTTATTTTATGTTTCTTTTTGGTAAATGGGATTACATCAAGAAATGTAACTTTTAATTGCATTTTTGTTTTAATCATATTGATAAGATTCTTCCTTAATGATATGCAGACATGTCCCTTGTTGCTTCGAGTTTTTACAAAGGTAAATGTACTATTTCTAAAATCTAAACTGGGATAACCTCGTCGTTCACAAAGTTATTTTACATTCTTCTGTCTGTCTTCTATGTTATACTGCTGATTGATGATAATACTGCCACCAGTAGTGGTCATAAATAAAGTCAATATATTTGTGCAAGATTTGATTTGCTTTTGAATTTTGCAGGTTGGAGGTCATCATTCTGATTTGGAGTTTTCAGTGAGAGGGAAGGAACCCAAAGATGAGGTCCAAATTTATACATGGCTGGACGCTACGCTTCGTGAGCTAACTGATCTGGTATATTCTCCTCTCTCTCTCTCTCTCTCTCTCTCTCTCTCTCTCTCTCTCTCTCTCCCCATGAGGTCTAGATTTGCTTTAGGAGCATAGTGTAGATAGCTTTTTGGGAGGATCTTTGTATAGGGTTGGGGCATTGAGTTTGTGGCATAGGTGTGCCTTTATTCCCCCTATGGCGTTACTATACTCTGAGTTTGCTTGGGTTCGCTACCCTTTTTGGTGTTTCTGGTGGATTTAGTTTCTTGTCAAAAGAAAAGAAGAAAATAATCCATCTAATAGTTGGAGCATGGAAAGGGGGAGAATAGATTTGCTCTGCTTCCCATGTAATGTAACATGTTGTCATATTGATTCACACTGAGCATGAACCATTTTTAGTGATTTGGTGCGATCTGCATATATCTTCTAAAACTGTATGTAGGTTTGTTTATATCCTATCTGATATGTTTGATGACTTGTTTATGCCTTCAGTCGGTCAGTTCCCTACTTTGGTACTTCCGATATTGATTGTGGTTCTTTTCAGGTTAAAGAGGTAGCTCCAGAGGCTAGAAGTAGAGATGCATCACTTTCCTTTTCTTTCGTATATCCTACTAAAACTGGCATTTTTGTGGTTAGAGAGGTAACTTACTCTTTCTCTGCATGTGAGTGCATGATGTATATGTACTATATATACTGGTCATTTTAGGTATGTACTTTATGGGCATTTGTTCGTATTTATGCACTATATTGGTCTTTTCAGATGTTTGCAAGCAGATATGCATTACTGTCTAACTTTAGTCTCTTAACTGTATTTTTCTTAAAACAAAATGTCAATATTAAGATGTTTGTGATGATAACCATCACAAGACAAAACCTTGGTGGAGTATTAGTCTTTGTGCTCAGCATGACAAGCAATTGATTAGCATGAAGACAGTGTAAATTGAGAAGATTGAATTAAATTGGTGAAAGTTCTTCTCTTAAAAAACTTATCAAACTAGACACATTTTTGTTACAATTTATTGCATGTGCATTCTTCATCAATTACACTTGTATTTGCGTTGAATGCGATCCATTAATTTCTTTGATTAACCCAAATGACAAAAACAGAAAAATAAAAATTATAAAAAATAAAATTGAAAACCATTCAGATAAGTTGCTTGCTGTATTATGAAGTGATCACAAAGTGTAGAAAATAATTTAGCAAGTCGAATGCTTGAGAGTTTTAGAGATTCATATTGATACAAATACTGCCTTCTTTCTTTTGTTAGCATAGAGTGCTTGCTTCTGTTCTATCTATATTTTTTTGGCTTTTAACCTTTGCCCAAGACTTTTTCATCTAATTTGCTAACTTGTCTGAATTTGTTGTTAGATTTTATTCTCATGCGATCACCAAGCCTAGATTTTTGCATATTTTTTATTAAAACACAAATTACAACCCATGGTTTACGCAGATTCCCACTTGACCATGTGGTCCTATAGCTAGAAAAGGTCACGTGTGAGTCAAGTGTGGCAACCAATCAATTTATGATGCATTGACATGTGGTAAAACCCCCCTCAATTTTACTGTGTCAACTGTCATGTGATTTTTTTGTGCCATCTTTTAGGACAACAGGTGTGATTTGGGTATAACACAGGTTTTAACTTGCATTTTACTTTGTATATATTTGAATAATCTAGTTTGTTCTCAAGTTCCTAAACTTTCAGATGCCAGTATGATTATCAACAATCTGGTTTTACTATGTCTCATTTTTTGACACAACGGAGGATGGGTAAAAGAGTAGAAAGTAGAAACAATCACAGGAGTTCAATGTATGATATTGTGCAATCACATGAATTCACAAAGCAGGATAAAACTGACTAAGCAGCTGCAATGTATTAATAACATTAATAAGAGTTGTCTTATACTAATAACCCTAAAAGACTATTTATACTACCTAAACCCTAAAAATAAATAAAAATCCAATGAACTTAAAAAGTAAACCCAAAACATAAATGGGCCTAAAAATAATTTAACTTACTAGGCTATCCTAATTAATAAATAAAAATACATCAAATATTTAAATTTTTCATAAATTCCAAAACATAAATTATAGCAAATCTTGACGGATAACTTTTCCCGTCTCATTTCCTTTTTCTTGGAGAAAATTCGACCTTAAATTTTAAAATGAAGTAACATCAAGCGCCACTAACAATTAAACATTCGCAGTCTTTTCTGTACCATGTAGTCATGATGTTGCTTTTCAAAGAAAAAATTTGAAACTAATTATGAAAGAATCAAAACCTTCATATTAACTTGCACTTTAAACAAATGTTAAAGAACAATGAATCAAAATTTTCCAAGTTGGTAAACCCTTGAATATGAACAATATCATGATCAATCTCAATTTCCACGGTATTGATATATACATCCTTATGTAGAGTTGACTCCAAATCATGATCTTCCTCAACCACCAAGTTTGGTTTGTCTTTAACTAGAATCTCTTCTTCAATCTCCTCCTTTGTGTCTTCCAGACGCTCTACTAGAAGGGATAAATCACATGATTAAGAAGTAGGATTGATAACACTACAAGTTTCTTGAAGATTTTCCTTGCAAGCTAATAAATTCTTGCAACACTTGTTAACTTCATCAATTAGAAAAGTAATCACCTTTTGGAGCTCTTCTCTAGCCTTTCTTTTCTCAAATTGATGCCGATGTTTCAACTTGCCAAGTCTATAATCCAATTCGTCCAAAAGATCATCCAATTCGGGCAACAACATTTTACGATGACGCACGTAGATTTCATATTCGAACAAGTTGCATCTATCTTTGAGATAATAGATTTTATCCACAACTCTACTTGTGTAATCTTTACTTTTGTAGCTCGAGACATTTTCAATATCAAAACTTTAGGCTCTAAACTAGAGTGATATAATTGAATGATGTATAACAATATGAATATTTGTGGACCCAAAATGGAGAAAAAATTAAGCTAGAGAAACCAAATTGTAATTTGCTCAAAATATACCATAACCAGATCACATTACCACGTTACTTCCAACCTCTTGTTATGCCTCCTAAGTAGGGCTATAAACGAATTGGGCTGCATGCGAGCCCGACCCGACTTGGCTCGACTAAGGGGCTATTTGATAGCTTCTGAATGAGATTGAATAGCTGAATCGGTCAGCCATTCAGTTCGTTTGTTTAGAGCTAAATGGGGCTGAATGGCTGAATCGGTCAGATTTTTGGACTAAATGACTAAATCTAATTTTTTTGACTGAATGGTTAAGTTTTGGCTAAATGAAGTAAAAAAAAAAAAATTAAAATATTAAGTAATATTAAATAAATTTACAACAATTTTGAATTTTTTCAGATAGGTAAAATAGTAAAAATATATTATTTAGATATTTTAGACATGTCACTTAACAAACAACTTTTTCATTCAGTATTCAGAAATTTACTTCATTCAGTATTCAGAAATTTACTTCATTCAGATTACTTAAACATTCAGAACTATTTCATTCAGTTTTTATCAAACACCCCTTAAGTCCCCTTGAGCTGGTTAACGAGCCAAGTTTAAACAGTGTGGTGTTCGACTCGAGCTCAACTCCTTTAGGTTTGACTTGAGCCCAGCTCGTTTAGGCCCAACTCAAGCACGACTTGTTTAACAGTTATTTTGTTAAAATTTTATTTTATTTATATAAAACATATAATACAAAAAATAAACATAATTAAAACTAAGGTCATAGTATGTTTGTGTATGATATGTTTTAATTCTAATTATAATACATATATCTACACAAGCACACACATATGTATATATAGTCAAAACGACAAAAAATTATCGTTTCATATTAGTCCTTAACTTTTTAATGTCAATTGTAATATTTTTAAAGTTAAGTATATCTAATTAGTGTTAGTAGATGACTTAAGTGAATTTATATTTTTTTTTTCAAAAAAATCTAAGAACTGAAAGAAAAAATATCTAAACGAGCTGGGCTTAAGCTTGAGCTCAACTCGACTCGCTAAAGCTAGACTTGAACTCGAGCTCGGTTCATTTATAAATGAGCTGAATTCATATACAAGATTTTAGGCACGTTTAAAGTTTGGCCCGGCTCAGTTCGTTTAACTTTTAGTGGAGCTCGAGCTCGACAAGCCAAAGTCTGGTTCGGTTCGACTCGTTTACAACCCTACTCACAAGTTAGGACAGAGATTAGCAAAGTCAGTGACAAGATTTCAATTATTTTACTTCCCAAATCCAAGCAGCAGCAAGATTTTTCCCTCTTATCAAACCCCAATGGCTTTATTTGTTGGAATGACGATAGTGGATAAAATCTCTGATGGTAATAGATGTTGGGGTTTTAGCTTGAGGAACTAACGGCGGCTGAATTTTTTATCAGACATAATGAACTTTTTTCTTTATTTTTTTTCATTTTTTTTTATAGAAGTAGAAAAATTAAAGATAAATTTGATTAGTTTTAACTAGTCCCCAAGATGAACGAGCGGTTGCTCGCAATCCCTGGCTAAGCAGTTTCGATCGACATTATTTTCCTTCATAGTGACGTTGGAGTGGGTTATCCCTAGCTTAATCAGTAGAATCGTCCTAGTCGTGGGCTAATTCCTAAGCTCCGATACCAACTGACACAGTGGGTAAAAGAAAAAATCACAGGAATTCATATGAAACTTTGCAATCACACAAATTCTTAAAGTAGGATAAATTGACGAAGCAGCAACAATATATTAATAAAATCAATAAGAGTTGTCCCATAATAATAACCATAAGAGACTATTTATAATACCTAAACCCTAAAAAGAAATTAAATTTCAATAAACTTAAAAAGTAAGCCCAAAACATAAACGGGCCTAAAAATTATCAAACCTACTAGGCTATCCTAATTAATAAATAAAAATACTTCAAATATTTAAATTGTTCATAAATACCAAAACATAAAATATAGCGAATCTTGACAAATAACTCCTCCCGTGTTGTTTTCTTATTGGGCTGAAAAGCATCTTAAAATAATGATAACCAAGTTGAAGGCAGTGATATTTATGGTACTGCATATACTATATTGGAGTGTGGAATTAAAGGATCATAAAACTAGGGTTTGATTATGTTTTGAGATTGACATTAGGGATAATAAATGCTTATCACATTCCAACTTTAGTTCGAACATCGACTGTGTTTTAATATTGGATTTCTGGGTTTTAAGATGAAATTTACTCTCCATGCTAGACATTTATCAGTGGGTGTACTAATATTACACCCCTACATTATTATGGTTAATATTTTAACTTCCATTGTGTCGCACAGGTGGGAAGAACCTTCTCTTATCCAAGTGCAAGAAGACCAGATGATGGTAGCAAGGCACTGGGTGGCCTTAACTTTGAGGTAAATCTTTGCGCCATTCTTGTCAACATAATCAATAATATGAATTTGTTTCCAACTTGTATCTCGCAATTTGCAGATTGGAGATTACCTGGACGTGGCAATTCTGTAAAAAAGATCTTCCTGTGTTCAGTATTTTCCTTTTGGTTGCATCTTATTTAGTAGATCAGTGAATGTTTTGTAGTGCAGCGCATGTTAGCTTTTGCTTGTTAATATGATGGCTCTTTTGATGCATTTGGATTTGCTCAAGCTCTGATTATGCACCAGACATCAACAAATTCATAATTAGAAAAGACAATATTAGATTTATGCCTTTAATGCTTGATTTTCTCTTTGCTTCAATAGCTAGTTCTGCAATGATTTAGCCCGTGTTAATTAAATGTCCACCCTTTACATATGTTTGGTTCTGCTGCAGCTATTTGCATCTGTTAGTCTCCATTTGGATGCTTCTATGAATTTGAGAGTTTTGGCTTTGGAAAGAACTCTTGTATAAGATAATAAGAATAATCATCAAAAGAAAAGATAATAAGAATAATACCAACAACCTACTACAAAAAGAGTCTCACTTTTCAAAAGAATATATATATATGTTACTATACCACCACAATCAAACTAAACATTTATTATATTTGAGGATAAGCCCATAAGAGAAATATATCCTCAAGCTTTTCAATTTTACAAATGTGATTGCTTTTGTGGATCGGAAGAAGTAATAATATTCCTTTTATTTTACGATTAAAGATATATTTTTGAAATGATTGTCATTTTGGGAAATATATAAGTTTACAAATATACTCTTATTATTAGTAATTTATTATTGTTGGTGAGATGTTAGAAAATATAATAAATAAGTAAAGAAAAAATGCTTTATAAATTTCTAATTTTGAAAGGGAGGGAGTAATACATTCTCTTGTGGTCAGCCGTTTGGTCCTTTTTAGCTTTTGGACTTGAAGAACATTTTTTTTTACACACATTGAAGCAATTTCAGTTGAAACTATGTTGTGATAATACGAATGTTCGGTTATCAAAGTTTATAGAGTTTGTAGCGATAGTTTTTAATGCGTTTAATTATTATATCAAAAGTAATACTTATAGTTAAACTCTAAATATCGTGTTTATAAGTTGAATAAATTATGTTTTGGTTAAATTACATTATCTGTGTAACACATTTATTAGAAATATGTATTAGTCGACGTGGTTCAGAACAATATTAATGATCAGAGAACTAATGGTGAAGAATGTATAGCAAGCGGAACAGTTCATCAAGTACCATTGAAAGAATTTGTTTCAAGTGGATCATCAGTAGTTCATCAAGTAATATTGGAATAAGAAGTGGCAAGTGGATCATGAACCAGAAGCCCCAACTTTTTGACATATATAATACTTTATTCGATTCAAATTATAAAATTAATATTAATTTTTAAAAAATTAATTTTAAATATTTTTAAGTTTAAAATTGATATAAATTCATTTAATTTTTGTCACTATAATTATAAATATTATAAACTAGTTATAAGATTTATTATTTTTAAAATTTAAATAAATTATGTCAATTTTAAATTTAAAAATATTTTTAATTAATTTTAAAAAAATCAATAATAATCATATAATTTTAAATAAATGTATTACTGATCATATTGTAAATATTAAAAGATCAATCACGCAAATAGAAACCAAATAAACTTAAAAAAGACTAATTTAAAAGAATATGCATAAAGCCAATTATAAAGGGAAAATGACCAAACCGGCCCCAAGAATTTGAACAGATGTCAGTTTGCACCTCAAAATATGAGAATAATCAACTTTTACCTTGTTTAAAAAAAATTAATTTATGATGTGAATTTATTTAACTTTTGAAATAATAATTTTGTACTTAATTTTAGACCTAACACATCGTCCAAGCTCACGGGTCAGTCTAACTCACCCATAAAAAATTGATTTTAGGCTTATTTCTTAAGCCCAATAAAACCTAGGCCTTTTTGGCCTAACTTAGTTTTGGCCAATTCAAAGCAACCCAACCCACAAGTGGCCTAACCCAACCAAACTCAATACATTCCCAAATACAATTCAAAACTAATTTATGTCACTAATGCCATCCACTATAACAATACTCTCAAATTAAAAATCAAATTTAACTATTTTAGGAATTTAGAATAAATAAACAAACAAAAGAAACATTACTGATAGTTCTATTCTTCTCGACTTTTATTTCCACTCTCTTTGTCTTCCATTCGTTTTACTCAATTCAATATCTTTATCGAAATGTTGTTTATGTTTTTTTCTATATGATTGAATAGGATTTTGCATGATATATCTGCTTTAACTATATTTTATTACTAGTAAATAAAAAAATATTATATTTTATCACTGATATCATCGTTTTATTGCCTAAACTTTTGAGAACGATAATGTCGAGTATAAGTACTGGAATCGTGTATAAGTAGACATATACAACATAAAAAAATAAAAGAAAAAAGTCAAAAACAATTATTGAGTTAGTCCAATTGATTATGTATTATCGATGCTATATTAATCAATTAAAACTATTTGTTTTTGGAAGGACGTACTCTAATCTAGTGATCAAAGTTGTATTTTGCTCTGCACCATTTTTTTTCTAGATGATTATTACTCTTCATAAAAAAAGTCATTAACAGAAGAGTGAAATGAGTCTTTTATAAATATATTAGACCCTTAAGCTTTTGTTAAATTTCATTTATAATCCTATCAAATTTATAGGTATAAAATGTATTTTGGGATTATTATTTTTAAATATATTTTTGATATTTTTACAAATTCTTTTTTTACATAAGAGTAAAATGAGTCTTTTATAAATACATTAGACCGTTAAACTTTTGTTAAATTTCATTTATAATCCTATCAAATTTATAGGTATAAAATGTTCCATCCATTATAAAATATAATATTAGTTTTGATATATTTTTTTAAAAGTAAATTTGACATATTTTTATTTTTTTAATAATAATAACTCTTGCATTTTCTTTTTTTTTTTTTTTTTTGAAGCCATAACTCTTGTAATTAGTGCAAAGGATAAGGAATATATATTATTAATAATTATATTTTAATCACTGGAGCACTGCTTTGTCTTCATATATCTTCTTGTTCATGTGATATTGATATATTTAAATTTAAGCTGCTATATTTCACTTGTAAAATAAACGACTAACAATGTCCCACCAATGTTTTTTTATTTGAAAATTGAAACTAGCGGTGGCACATATTTTGTCGCCCATTAATTACGCAAGCAAATTTAAATAATAGAGTCCTTTTATATTTATTTATTTTTAATTTTTTTTTTTATATAAAATAAATAAGTGTGATCTCATCATATTTTATTTTTAATTTAAATAAATAAGTTATACTCATTTATTAACCAAGCCACTTAAGTATGAGTCGTCGGCTCATTAGGCACGCGGTCAGAGTCTCAACTCCTCTTACTGCTTGTTATAATTGTTTTATTGATAATTATTAATTTTATAATATTAATAATTTTAATTTTAGACTAAATATAAAATAAAATATATTTTTTCAGTTTATAAATTTTATAAATGGATGTTTTTTAGAAGGGGAGGGCTTATTAAATTCAAGACTAGAATTAAAAATTATGTTTGAGAAAAAAGAGAAATTTAATTTTTTTTTCTAAAAGAAATTTAAACTATAAATGTAGTTGAATTTAAATTTCTAATCAAGTCTTCATCATCGTCTTTCTCTTCTTTCCAATATTAGGGCTTTTTTCACACGCTATATCCCCTCTTTATCACACTCAATATTTGCTTTTACACCTCTTTGATTCCTCCATATATATTCTCTCTCTGCATCGGCATTATCCATTTTCATAATGTTGATCTTGAGATGCTCGACGGTGAAGTTCAACTAGCAATTATCAATTTCTTACTGTGAATTTGTGTTAATTAGGAGGGTGTTGATTGGTGATGGCGATTAAAAGGTGGTTTTCAGGTACGGGAATCCACAGGAACAGAATTGGTGGATCTCGATTCCCGATTGCCATTATCATCTTCTTTTCCATTCTAGCTCCCTTGATTTTCTTCGTTGGACACGGACTCTATAATCCCACGACTTCAATTGGGTAGTATATGATTCTAATGTTCAAACTCACTCACTGAAGAGAATTTTTCTTACAAGTAAATACTCCCTTCTTTTTTTATATATTAGACCAATTTGACATTTTATAGTCATTTTTGAGGTATATTCAAATTCTATTCATTTCTGTTTTAGTCAATACAATTATGAATAATGTAAATTATCAAGAAAGCTCTACTAAATGCAAGATTTATTATTTTCAATTCTTAAATGATTAAAATGTAATTAATTGACTATAAAAAGTCAAAAATTGATCTTATATTTTGGAATGGAGGGAGAAACATTTTGTCGATGTCAAATCGGTTGATTAAAGTTGTATGATTGAGTAGGACTATTACTTGAGGGTGTATTATTTTCTTACATATTATCTCTGTCCATCTAAAAGAAAAGATTTTTAGTCAATCAATTTAGTAGCTCATGATATTTAAGTGATATTGTTCTTGGTCTTTGATTATATCAAGTTCAATTTTCCTTTAATTCAGTTGAGGAAACTAATGGAAAAATAATTTCTCTGAAAATATTACTTTAGTTCTAGAATCATCTTAGTCTGTTTTTAGGGTCTAATTTCTAGCATCGTTGTGGGCTTTGGCTACAAGAGCTTTTAGAGTAGTTGCTATCCAAATGTTCATAGATATTGGCTGGCAGTGCTTCATTAGTTTCTCTTTATTCTTCCACTTGTATTTCTTTGGAGGACTCCTTGTCCTCCCTTTCTGTACTCTCTATTCTATCTTTTAAAAAAAAATCTTATTTTATCCAAAAACGTATGCTTCAAATGTGATGGCTCACATGTGATGGCTCACATTTGTAAGTGATGGAGTTGTCAAGGATCATGGTTTTATGAGATAGCCTCTTTTTGTGTGTCAAACATGTGGTAATATAGTTTACATAGCTTATAATTAGTTAGGTTGTAGATTGTTGTTTTTTCCCATTTTAGTATCTGGATTACATATTGGTGGTTTCTAGACTCATTAAAGTTCAAAAATGCCTAGTATTAGCAGAGAATTTGGTTTTGACCGGTGGCCGTTCTTGCATATATCAGGCACTGTGAAGGATTTGAAGAGAATGATAACTGATGTTTTCAAAGGTCCAAGGATAATGTTTCAAAAGTTTGTTTCACTTTGAATCTTAGTATCGACTTAACCTCATGTTAACTTTGAAAATTTAGCTTTTAGGTGGGTTTAACTTTCTGTTAACATTTTGTGAACTTGGGGTACTTCTGGTTCGAGTTATTCCTTAGATAATTTTTTGCGAGATCTGCTGCTTACCCGGTTTGATACCTTACCTGTTAGGTCTTAATTAAAAATTACATTTTCTATCCAATAATGAGTGGATATATGGTAATAGGAAACTGATGCGTGACCTTCTATTGGTCTCTGTGATTTTAATGAATGGTTTCCCATTAATTAACAGAACCTATTAAATCATTAATGTATTGGCTTTCAAAACGCAGTTTGTCTGGTTGTTTTCAATTTTCATATGCATTCATTGTTAAGCAACCTTTTATTTTTCTGCAGATCGGAATGATATCTCAATCAGTTCTAGTAAGCCGGTATCGTTCTTTTACTTTGACATGCTTTGGGCAGCACTTATAGTGCACTTATCTTTGCTGAATAGAACATATTGGAAAGTGCAGGACATAGATTGGAGAGAAAGTTTGGGGCTGCAATATGTTAAATCCCTCTTCTCAGGGGAGGTAAGTTTGAACCAGTTAAAATTTTCATACTAGTTTATTCAGTTATTGTGCTCCAAAAGTTTCAGCTTCTTTTGTAATAGTTTATTACAGTTTGCATGTTTTCAGATAGTTTTCTCACTACTTTAAGCATCTGATCTAGGTTATTGATGTTATCAAGGCCAACACAAATGATTCAGGACCACTGAGTCTTGATTCTTTTAGGAAAAACAATCTATCTGCTTCGTGAAAGTTTGTTGGACAAGAGATTCCAGTTGAGAAGATTTCTACTTCTGCGGAGGTCAGGATTACTGCTAGACTTGAGCATGTATTTCATGCTCATTGCTGTTTGTTACCATATATAATGCAAATTCCGTGTCCACACAAATTTGCTGATACATTTTCTTATTGTGCCCAAAGGCAAACCGAATGGCTGCAAAAACTAAACAAGAAATCCCTAGAGGCAAACAAGATGATTTTTTAGATGGTACTAATCTTTCTTTTAGTGTTGATTATGAACTTCACTCAGACGGGGATATGAATTTAACAGATTCCATTTTCCCTTGCAGATGATCGCTCTCAATTTGTTGATACACCTGCAAATCTAGCTAGAAGGGTATATTTCATCTTTGTATCCAATGGTTTTTTGTTAACTTAGCGTCTTTGCATTTTGAAAATAGCTAGGTTGTTACTGAATGGCTGTTAATACACATCTGCAGATCTTACCCTCTCGTTTCAGTTCATATACCATTTTGAGCTATAGTTTTTCTTTGTAAACTTTTTGCAGCCATTGAGAGAAAAAAAGCGTGAAAAACGTGCTGCTGATTTGGTAAAACAAGACGTTGAAGTTATTGTGAAGCTTGAAAATGCTGCCATTGAACGTTCCAAATCAGTTGACTCTGCAGTCTTGGGAAAGTACAGTCTATGGAGGAAAGAGATTGATAGTGAGAATTCTGACTCGACTGTACGCTTGATTTGAGATCAAATAATTATGGCAAGGGTGTTTATTAATATTGCGACAACGAAGAACAATACTGACTTTGTCCGTGAACTGCAGAATCGACTTAAAGAAAGTCAGCGTGCTTTAGGAGATGCAGCTTCAGATTCTGATCTGAATCACAGGTAGTAGACGTGTTGCTCTTGTGCATGTATTGTCTTTTATATAATTTTTTGTTCTACGTATTCCAAATATGTTATGTTTGCAGTGCCCCTGAGAAAATTAAAGCTATGGGCCAAGTGCTGTCAAAAGCTAAAGAGAAACTATATGACTGCAAGCTCGTTACTGGGATGCTGAGAGCAATGCTTTAAACAGCTGATGAGCAAGTTCGGAGCTTGAAAAAACAGAGCACTTTCCTGAGCCAGTTAGCAGCCAAGACAATTCCAAATGGAATCCATTGTCTATCCATGAGCCTGACCATAGAATACTACCTCCTTTCACCAGAGAAAAGAAAGTTACCTAGAAGTGAGAATCGGGAGAATCCCAATCTTTATCATTATGCTCTCTTCTCTGACAATGTCTTGGCTGCATCAGTGGTCGTAAACTCAACCATCATGAATGCGAAGGTATCTATCTCTGACAATGTATCTGTTAGTCGTAACTCATTAAAAAAGTGAACTCCGAGTTTCCTTTAACACTATTTATCCTATTAAATTTTCCGTTGAAGAAACTCTTAATTTGAGGCTTAAGACCATTATACTGGTATATCTGGCTTGAAAATGTAAAACTCTCACTAGTGTGTACGTATATGCATGTATTTACTTGTATTCTACTTAACTCGTTAAACACTAAAAAAAAAAAAAATGAATTCGCCCCACGTCACAGAAACACCTGATTCTGTTTTTTCTTTCTACCCTGTACACTAAATATGCTACCTGTCTGGATTGCAGGAACCAGAGAAACACGTATTTCATCTTGTTGCTGATGAATTGAACTTTGGAGCTATGAATATGTGGTTTCTTTTGAATCCTCCTGGGAAAGCTACCATACATGTTGAAAATGTTGATGAATTTAACTGGCTTAATTCGTCTTACTGTCCAGTTCTGCGGCAGCTTGAGTCCTCTGCCATGAAGGAGTACTATTTCAAGGCAGATCATCCCACCACTGCTGGCTCTTCTAATCTGAAGTACAGGAACCCAAAGTATCTGTCTATGCTTAATCACCTTCGGTTTTATCTTCCACAGGTTTATCCTAAGTTGGATAAGATCCTTTTTCTTGATGATGACATTGTTGTTCAGAAGGACTTGACCGGACTGTGGTCAGTAAATCTCCATGGAAAAGTTAATTGTGCAGTCGAAACCTGTGGCGAGAGCTTTCACCGTTTCGACAGGTATCTAAATTTCTCAAATCCTCATATTGCACGAAATTTTGATCCAAACGCATGTGGTTGGGCATATGGTATGAACATCTTCGATCTTAAGGAGTGGAAAAAGAAGGATATAACTGGCATATATCACAAGTGGCAGAATATGGTAAGTTGTTCTCAACCTTCATTTATTTCTACATCTCTTGCAAAGAATCTCATACTTGTGCCTTGTTAATTAAATTTCTGTAGAGGCCAGCAAGATATCTAGAAAAAACCAATCAATCACTTAGCAATAGAATTTTGCAGATAAATTTGTGTTGGATACCTTTTAACTGCTTTCATGTTTATGTTTCTACTGGGTGTGAAATGAGCTTAGACTGCCTTACTCACAAAATTTTACTTCAGTAACAGGAAATGCAATGTTAAAATTTTTATCGTCTCACCCCGCACCCCTTGAGTTCTCTTTAATTTTGGGTTTTTCTGCTCCTGTTTGCATTGGTATTAGAATAAAGACAGGGTTCTATGGAAGCTTGGGACTTTACCTCCTGGATTCATGACATTCTATGGGCTTACACATCCACTTGAGAAATCATGGCATGTGCTTGGTCTGGGTTATAGTCCAAGCGTTGATAGGACAGAAATCGACAATGCAGCTGTTGTGCACTATAACGGAAACATGAAACCCTGGCTAGAACTGGCGATGACAAAATATCGATCATTATGGACCAAGTATATTAAGTTTGACCATCCCTACATTCGCAAATGCAACCTTAGTGAATGAACTGATGATAAAGTGTGGCGGGTTGCCTCTGGCTTTTGTTCCCTCTCTGTTCAGTTGTGGCTACAATTGCTTTCATGTAGTTTGGGAAGGCAGAAATTTTAGCTGGTCTCCCTTCCTATTCCTTTTTCCCCACATTGTTTATTCTTCTTTGATATTCAAATTTGTTCATTGCCGTGATATAGTAGTCAAAGTCGTGTGGCCACATTAATCTGTAAGAACTAGCCTTTGCGGAGCTATGTTTAGTTGGGCCATATTAATCTGTAAACTAGTTTCTGAGAATGAAAATATTAATATGATGTATTCTTTTTACAATTCACTCACTTATTTTCTAGAGTTCAATTTGAATGGATCTAATACTCTTTAACAACAAATTAAACTTCACTTCTCTGTTTTTTGAGGTTCAAGTTCCTTAGATAAGGGAGGTGATATATGGACTTAAGTTGCTGCATTTGCATAATTGTGCAAGTTGAAATAAGCTTCAGCAATACTGGAATTATATTTAATTAATGAGCAAAATGACCCATTTGGTCACTGTACTCATGGATTGGTTTCACTTTAGTCACAGTACGTTTTTTTTTTATAAACAAATCTCCCTACACTATTTCTTAAAGTATTATTTTGGTAAATGTTGCCACCTCATTAAAAATAATATGACTTGGAGTAGCTTTATGATGCCTAATTGTGTTGGCGCATCTTAAAATTCATTTTAAATTAATATTTGTTGTTTAATTGCACAATTTGGAATTGAGTGTTTATAATTTATATGTACAGCTCTGTCAAATAGTGAACTGTAGATAGTCATTTTCAATTTCTTCCTCTCTACTTCACTTATCCAACGCCTATTCATTTTATTTTATTTTGGTAAACCCCTTAACAACCCCCCCCCCCCCCCCCCCCCCCCCCCCCCACACACACACACACACACACACAAAACCCACAACCCTTCCCGTCACCCATGAGCCATTATTCATGGTATCAAATGATACCTGGCCACTGCATATTCTTTAATGCGACCATTAAACAATTAGTAGTGTAAACCCTAACCAAAAACCCCACTTGTGGAGTTCATGAGTCAATTTTAACTACCCCCTCAAGTGACATATGGTGCAGCACCCAATAACTATATATATGTCAAATTAGGCTCCATATTCTCAATTATCTCCCCCCCCCCCCGAAACTACTTCTTCACCATTCAAAAGCTTCTGGCATCCTCCTTTCCTAGGATTAGGATGTTCTTTTCCCCTGATGAGGAACCAACACAATCGTACTCATGGTTACACCATAAATTCCGGTATGTATAGTCTGTCTCACGCATAACAAACAATTACAACAATAGGTTGAACCCAAAATTCCGGGTACGTATAGTCTGTATCACACATAACATACAATTACAACAATAGGTTGAAGCCGAAGCCTTCACAGAAGAAGCTATACCTTTAAATAGAAACTACATGTGAAATAACCTCACGGATTGGATGTGATATGATTCTATTAAGCACAATAATTCAATTTCTTTTTATCAATCAAATCTTGAACAAAACACCCTTTTTTAATCCACCACCACCACCCAACCTACCTTTCTTTCACTCAACAAATTGGGAAATCTTGTTCCTCATATCTCAAGGACTAAGGTCTCCACCACACTTGACAAAATGCTTTGGGATTGCCTTGCTAGATCTCCTTTTTATTGAGGTGATTATACAATGAACGAAATGAGAGAACAGTAACTAGTTTGTTGTCGAGTGATATTCTTACTGTACAAATATATTTTAATGCTCCAAGATGGTCTTGTTGTGTCCATGAATACGTTGCATTTTACTATTTGGGAACCTTTGTGCTCCAAGCTCGACATTTTGATAAACCACCACCTTGTTAGTTGCTTTTTATGGTACTTGTGAAGTTAGCGGAGGTTGCACTTTTTCAGATATCCTATATTGGAATATAACTCATAGTGATAGGTGAATTTTGTTATAGGTTTTACAATTTCATTTTACCCGTATGCAATTATTATATATACCAGGATTTGAGATACAGATGTTGTGTGTGCAATTTATACTATATTATCAATTTTTTCAAAAAACTTTTGACTCCGATGGTAAAATGAGGGATCCAGTTGTGATGAAGTTGTCACCAATTGAACCATAGTCGATGCTATAGATTTTTATTACACGGGTCATAACAAGTGTTACATTGATAATATCTGTAGTTTTTTATTGCATTGGTAACGTAACATTTGGTATAATCAATACAATAAAAAACTATAAGAATCGACTATGGTGAAGCTAATGACAACTTCACCATAACCGAATCCTAAAATGAGGATATATTAAATTTGGTGGGTAAAACATGAAACTATCAATGAACAAGTATGCTAAACAAAATTTGATGGAATTAGGACTAAGACGTATTCATAATATATGGTTCGAGCAACCTTTTTCACTCTAATACTGAACCAGACTCTTAAAAGTAAGGAGCTACAACGAAAAAGGAAACGTTAACTTGGGTGCTAAGAATTAAAAATTCTAACCTGAATGGCAGAATGGAAATATTATTATTTTCTGAGGGTAAAATATGAAAAAATTTATTCGGGGGATAAATCCGGGAAATAAGTTTGGTGAAGCCACCGGCTTCATTTCTCTAATTTTCTCCATTTGCACTCTATTGCAAGTTAAGCTGATGTAAATTTTGTTTTTCAATAGAGCAAAATGAAAAGATCTGAAACGCATCTATCACTTCAATATATATATATATATATATATATATATATATATATATATATATATATATATATATATATATATATAAAAGGTAAGTTGGTCACTGATTAATAATGATCACTTCATGTTGTCCTGCTGGTAAGAGTATATAAGCATGTGACATTTTCTATAATCCTGCATTTCTTAATTTTTTTTATATTTATATTTTCAAAATAACTACCTTTTCTTTCTTTTGTTGCGTAAGGTACGCACCAGCTCCTTTGAGAGCGATTAGTTAGGTAGCTGTTCTTTCTTTCATTGCGTGGGGTAATAACCAACCCCTTTATAGACCAAAACTAATAACCATAAGAGTATATATATTTTACATGCAAATCATGTAATCATCTATAAATAAGTGTATTTGCGGACCTAAAACATCTTCGTGTTTTCAAATACAAGACTTACAACTCCTCACATGTTAAGCCTTAAGCGATGATAGTATGGTGATATTGATAAGATTGATAGATGACATTTTAATAGTACTAATAAATTATATATTATTAAGTACTGTGTATAATTACGGGTTTAACTTATCATATAATACAGGTTACAAAATTTTATTAAAATAATAAATATAAATTTCTCCTAAGGTTTTCCCTAATTTCCTAACGGCCTCGCGCCCAAGTTGGGGGCCCTCCCTAAGATTAAATGACATGTAATAATACAAATTTCTCAAAATAGATAAACAAAACAAAAAAGAAAGACAGAAAGAAAAAAACCCTTGAATTATCAAATGATTTTAAGAATGTAGGATACATGCAATCTCACCTATAAGCAAACAAAAGCATATTTTACACAAGGACATTTTCGATTTTTCATATAGAAGACTTAGAAATTACAAGTTCCCCCATGCCAACATTTAACCACAAGGTAATATGTACAACTTAGAAATTTTTTTCTATTTTTATTTTGGAATTATGATGATGCCCTTTCATTGGATTCAAAATTTGCTATGATTAAAAATCTTGTTTGGATTCAACTATGTTATTGGAAATATAGAAACTCTGCCTGTTTTTGTGTCTCCCACAAAGTTTAGTGAAAAGAGTTGTTCACACAAGGTGGGTGTTTACTTCTCTTCTTCTGCCTTTGTGTTTTTGGTTTTTGTCAACATCTTTTTCTTGTTGTTTGTTGAAGCTGAAAATAGCCCATTGTTTTAAGGTGTCTTGGCACTTGGCAAAAGTGGATGAAAGATAATTAGAATTTTAAGACCAATTAGGTTTTGTTTTGTTCTTTTCTTTTCTCAAATCAAGGACAAAGTTAATGAAGAGGCCTGAGAAAAGAATGAAACCATAATTAGGATCAAATTTTCATGATTTCAAAAGTTTGTTCTATTATATCAAAGTTGAACCGTGTAGTTCAATTGTTAGGTACTTTCTAGTTCAAACTTTTATAGGATTGTACAGTACAATCTTGTATAGTTTTGTCTGCGTAAACTAGACTACTTCTGTCTGATTACCTATTTTACTCCGTGTATATATATATTATGAAAAGTACATATGAAGAATCCAGCCTTTCCAGAAGGCAACAGTTGTAGAAAATAACTTTTCCTCGAGCAATCAACAACAAATGTTTTCAAGAATTAAGATAGCATTTTGAGCAGAGTAAAGCACATTAAGAAATGAAAAGTATGTTTCAAGAAGATGTGTATTGTTCAGGTATGCTACATACACTACACTACCAAACAACCAAACAGAAGAACGAAGTATTCATATATGAAGTGAAGTAGGGACAAGACTCCAACATGTCTCACCAAAATCCTGTTGTTGGAAAAGGTATCCCATGAAAAAAAAAAACCTTTCTGTGTGTTAGGTGTGCATCACATATCATCCGTTTCAAATTCTCTGTAACAAAATTTTCCTATATCTCTGTTGCGAGATCTATAGCGTCAGTTTTTAGAGTCTATGGCGATAGTTTGTCCCGTCGCCATAGAGTAGGACTATGGCGACGGAACAAACAGTCGCTATAGACCCTAAAAACCGTCACTATAAATCTCGCAATAGAGATACATGCAAATTTTGTTACAGAGAATTTGGTCCACGTATCATCATATATGTCACATACATTTTATGTCACTTTTTATTATTACCATCCATGTATTACTCTCTAAACAAGAAAACAGATGCAGAGGACGCAATGCAGAACTAAATCATGCTCACTAAAGAAAGTGGGAGGGAGAGGAATGACGCAACAGTTAATTATATGTAAGATTCCTGTTTTTGCTCACCGACTTCCCCAATGAACGGCCTTGGCTTTTCTCTTCACTTCCCTCTCTTATACTTATATTATTAGAACTCTCTTTTCTTTCATTCTCACTAACCATCTTTCCATTTCTATAAGCCACAGTATTATACAAATATATATATACATAATAGATAGATAGATCTGTGTGTATATATAGTGGCTCCCCATTCTAAATTAACACAATAGCTGATTAACCATGCCAATGTCTTCTCCTATTCCACTCACATCTAGGCCTCCACGGACAAAAGAAACAAAAGAAGAAGAAAAAGCACTAGTATTTGATGCATCCCTTCTTCAATATGAATCCAACATACCTGCACAATTCATATGGCCTGACCACGAAAAGCCTTGCCCTGATCAGCCGCCACCACCGCTTGTTGTTCCTCCTATTGACTTAAAAGGCTTCCTCGCTGGTGAACCCCTTGCCATCTCAAATGCCACGCAGCTTATCCAAGAGGCCTGTCAAAAGCACGGTTTCTTTTTAGTTGTAAATCATGGGATTGATTCAAAACTGATTAATGAAGCTCACAAGAACATCAGCAGCTTCTTTGGAATGCCACTCTCAGAAAAGCTAAGAGCAGAGAAAAAGGTTGGTGATTATTGTGGATATGCTAGTAGCTTTACTAATAGGTTCTCCTCCAAGCTTCCATGGAAAGAGACACTTTCTTTTCGATATTCTGCTGATCAACAATCTTCCTATAAAGTTGAAGACTATTTCTTGAATGTGATGGGCGAAGATTTCAGACAATTTGGGTAGGGAAATTAATGGCACAAAACATATCATTCCATGTATAGATATGTGATCATCATTCTATATTTGTTGATATATTGTTATTTTCTTTTCTTAGGAGGGTATGTCAAGAATATTGTGAAGCCATGAGCAATCTCTCTCTCTGTATAATGGAGCTTTTGGGGATGAGCCTTGGTATCGGTCCATCATATCTTAGGGAATTCTTTGAAGGAAACGACTCGATAATGAGATTAAACTACTACCCTCCTTGCCAAAAACCAGATCAAACTCTAGGAACTGGACCTCATTGCGACCCTACGTCCTTAACCATTCTTCATCAGGATGATGCTGGTGGTCTTGAAGTGTACGTAGATGAAAAATGGCACTCTATACGTCCCAATACGGAAGCTTTTGTAGTAAATATTGGTGATACATTTATGGTAAGTTCATCAATGGTATTGTATACTCTTATAAAAAATGTCTAGGTAAATACTGGAGCATAAATTAATGTTGTTCAGGGTTCTTTTTTCAGGCTCTGTCCAATGGAATTTACAAGAGTTGTTTGCACAGAGCTGTAGTAAACAATCGAACGCCAAGAAAATCTCTTGCATTTTTTCTTTCTCCGAAGATGGACAAGGTGGTGAGCCCGCCAAAAGCATTGATTAAGAACGATAGCGAAAGGGTTTTTCCAGATTTCACATGGTCAACTTTTCTTGAATTTACACAGAAGCATTATAGGGCCGACATGAAAACTCTGGATGCCTTTGCAAATTGGCTTCAAGCTGCAAATAAGTAAAGATGCTATACGAAAATGATATATATGACCTTCACATTATGAGTTAGCTAGGCTGAGAGAGAGTTACAATTGGTGGGTAAGGGGAAAAAAGGGCAAAGGGGACAAGAAAAAGGGAGCGGCTAGGCTTTGATTAACTATTACAGTCCTAGCTAGTGATGAAGGGAATCATAAATATTTACGGTGTAACATAAGCGTGAAGCAAACTGTATGAATAAGGAGATTTATTGAACTCAGTCTTCATTTATCTTTTGTTTAATTTGGAAGATTTAGTTTTATTAATCTCTCTTTGTGGCAATCTCCAAGTTTCTGGTTTTGACTTGAGCAGTTCGTGCAAATTTTTCATGATCATTTCAAGCCTTTCTGGCATAATAAAAATAAACTCTATTATTTGGACCTAATTTACTCGACAACGCGTGAAAAGGTAGATATTATTGATGAATGTTTAAGATTCAACTTTATAGAGATTTCATAGGAGACTCTAAATTAAATAATATGAGCTATGAATGCAGCTGATAATATCCATGTCCCATGAGACAGAAGAATTCTGGTAAGTTTTCTTGAAAAGAACCCACAAAACTCTCTCCCCCCCCCCCCCCCCCCCCCCCCCCACCACACACACAGAGATATCCAAGATTTTTAAAGAACTTGTGGAGCACTGAGCATCTAGAAGAGTACAGCATCTCAAATCCAACTGGTGCTGATATTTCTAGATTTCAAAAATCAAAAGAGATTCCATATATACATATAGTCCTCTCTTCTGCATTTGCCCTTGGAAAAAGAACATCTCCCAAATATTTAATTTATGGAAACTACAAGATGAACACACAATAGCGAGCTTAGTATAAAGGTGGCTATTCATGTGAGAATGGCAGTGACAATATTATCGTGGACAAGTTACAACTTTTGAGACATGAAATGGGAAAAATTATTGAACCAAGTTTCTTTCATGAAAAGAAACCATAGAGAACTGATGCAATTGAAGCAAGCAATTTCATCTGTCATGCTGGTTGATACGGAACATGACATTTCAAGCAACTTAAACGTCTATTACAAATGGTTTGGAAGTTTACGATCCGAGCACTTCTTCTTCTTCTTCTTTTGATTGTTTAGTTTTTTTAATTTAAATAATTTTGAGGTTTTTTGAGGGAGGACCCCTTAGCAACTACTCTCTTTTGGTGTGCACCTGAAACCCCCTGGCCCGAAAATGACAGACACTATGGAGTTTTCGCACTACTTAAAATGATCATGTACTGGAAGGTTATTTGTCTTCCAACAAATTGTAGTGCTTTCTGTAAAAGAATGATTTACCTGGATTGGAATGGTTGATTTAAAGTATAGTAGGAAATCTTGGATAACAGATTCACAGTTCAACAAAGCCATCTATCTAGTGGAGAGGAGATTCTTCTTCTCAAGGTACAAAATTTATTGTCAAAAAATAGTCCAGTTGGTGGCAATCTAGCCAAACTTGTTACTGAAGTTTATTCTCTTGTTTATACCTATAAATACTCATCCTACATGTCGATGTTTTTCCTTTTTATAGAGCCATCTGATCTCTTATATGGTACGTATTCTAAAGCTTCTGTTATTATTTTATCGCAGTAAATTTTCAAATATAAAAAGAGAATGTATCATTCTCAAATTTAATAATATGCCTATTGCCACTAAAAAACAATAATGATCATATGCTATAGTTTTTACTTTTTCATTTGATGAGCCTTCCTATAGAGAGACCCGACCTCCAACTTCAATACCCGGGCATTGTTTATTTTTCATGGAAATTTCTTGGTATTTCTGTTGGGTGAAAGTACAGGGGGCTAGGGATAAATAAATAATTCTAAAAGGTAATAGATAGACAAGTATATTGAAATTAAGATTCACCAAACAGTGCATCAGCATTGAAAAATATTCTGAACACGAGCTCAAGAACACAGTGGTGGTAGTATGATATTGACATGAGAAAGGGAGGGGTGGTGAGAATATATATATATATATATATTAGGAACAATGACACTAAGACAAGTTATAATTCAACAAATCAGACAAAGTGAAAAAGTTTATAATAGTGTAGTATAAAGCAAGTTCATTGAACAAAAGAATTAGATATGGGAGGACAGAGAAAATATAGTTTGGCATTAGATGCTCGAACAAAGTCCAAAACGATCATGATGGAAGAACAATTACCTCTCTCTGTAACGTCTTGTAATAAGTGAAGTTCTGTTATACTCCAAATGCATCATTTGTCACTTTGGATGCCATTCGGTAAAATGCCTTCACTAAATGTGGTATCCAGATGGTCTGTTATAATGAAGGGCACATTGAAATAATATCATATGAAATAGACATTGTCCAAAAAATTATTAAAGCATCGATGATTAACTAAAAAAACATTCGTTACTTTAAGCATAAATTCTTGACAGAGGGACAAGAAGTAACATGAATAAGTGATAACAGGCATAGAAAGCTCAAATCTTCCTTGTTTCTAGATCATATTTTCATTAGATAATTGTTGAATTTTTTCTATAAAAATCATATTTATCTATTTATTTAATGTTTATTAATATTGGACATTTATGATTAATAAAAGTACATCATTCCTCATTCATTAAATGGTCATTTATTATGTTTAATATAAATCTCCAAATTTATATATATTATGATTTATGTGTATAAATAAGTATTGTACACAAAAGATATAAATCATATGTAATATATATAAATAAAGATATAATAGTTTATATCCTATGATAATTTGGAGATATTATCATGTAAGTTATAGTGTTTTAATATAGATGATTTATCTTGATCATAGAAGTTAGATTTCTAATTAAAGTACTAGTGCAGTAACGGTGTGCATTAAACGGATAATGTGATAATATTTTATTTATAAAATATTTTCACATAAATACAAATTTATTAATATTTTTTTAATTTTGAAATAATAATGGACTTAATATTGTTAAATATATTAATTTAATATTCCAACGAGTGAAATTAAATTGTGTTAATTAATACCTCGGAATGTTAATTAATATATTTAATTAATACTAAGAACATTATTATTGTCAAAACATCTATAAGATTTTTCATAAGATAATTTATTATTGATCATAGAATCTTGGCCAGGTCTTTTAATATTTATTATTAAAAGGATTGATTTAATTGTTAAATCAATTTACAATCAAATGATGATAAATTATGGACTTATGAAATTAGTTTAAATATATTAAGATTATATTTAATTATGAAATATTTATGTATATCTGTGACGCCCCCAAATCCGGGTCCCTTGAACCTCGGGTTCGGTGCTCACTATTCAACACTTGTCAAACATTCATAAAATATAACTTCAATAACTCGCGAAATCATACATCATTTCATTACGAAACGTACCTTCAATCCCAGGTTCCACTAACCTTAATACATCATCATTACCTTATAATACAAAAGATTTACACAAACAGTACGAACTAACTACGTTTACTCGTTCATCTTCCCTTTGCCGTGGTACTCTTTAGATAACTCGGCTTAACTGAAAAATAGTTCATGATATAGCAAGGGTGAGCAACTACTTTGCTCAACAAGTTTAATTAAACAATAAAAGATATATCATGAATGAAAAAGACTTAGCTCTGGAAACTTCAACAATATACAATAATTGTGAAGACATGCAACTTTGAATAATATAATTCAATTGACATAACATACTTCTTCATCATGCTGAAAAGGGTCACAAGACCATGAACACACGTTTTGAGTATTTACAATACCCTGTAGACAGAAGTCTGTCAGTTCGTTTTGAATATTAACAATCATTTCGATTGACATATCCGGTGATGGGTACTTTAGGTGATCAGCCTATCGTACGTTTATAGAGTGCACAATATAACCATCTAGTTCGTTTTGATCGGGAATATTCCATCCGACCGTAAGCTATCTGCTTACAATACTCTGTTCATTTCAGCTTATCCCATCAGATTCCGTACCACAACAATATGGTTTGGACTAACTTCAATAATATTCAGATTATGAATTTAAATCGTACATGGTCTAGCCGAAACAATTGGCATAGAACCCTCACTTAGAACAGTTCATAACAAGAACAGTCATAATATCACATACAATATCTAGCTGAAACAAATAGCATAGATATTTCTCTTTAAACAGTTCATAACGTGAACGGTCATGCAAATGCACCTAAGTGCGATCGTCAATAACAATATAAATATGAAATAATTCTTAATAATTATTTCATCATGCAATTTGAAATAAATTTCAGATTCTACATAAATAACTTGCCAAATAAATACAAGTTAGGGTTCAGAGAAACTTGCCTGTTCCGCTGACTACTGCTATTCAACTTAAAAATACTTCCTTTGGGTGACCTAATATTCAACAACATTGATCCTCCAATTAGCATAACACATATAGGTTTATTTAACATTAATAACCTTACCATATATGTCTTAATCATCTATCACTTAATCATAACCTTACATCTCTTAATAATATTATCAATCCCTTGATAATATTTTAAATCACATAACTGTCACTTCATTGCTTTATAATATTATCACCTTTGATAATATATAATACCACAAATAATATTATTAATCGTATAATAATATTTTAACCATTTATTATTTCAATAATAAATCATCTAGTTCCTTAATATTATTAACCATCTAATAATCATCTTAATCTTTTCATTATCTCAACACTTATTAACATTATTAACAACTAAATAATGTTTTACACTATTCCCAAGGATATTATTTATCAAATAATATCTTAATTATTTATAAATATTATTAACCATTTAATAATATTTTATCATCTTACTAATATTATTAATCCTTTAATAATATCTTCTTCTCTCATTAATATTATTAACCATTTAATAATATTTTATCCTCATACTAATATTATTAACCATTTAATAATATTTTAATCATTTATTAATATTCTGTTAACTTACTAATATTATTAACCATTTAATAATATTTTATTAACTCATTAATACTATTAATCATTTAATAATATTCTACTCATTATCTAATATTATTAATCATTTAATAATATTGTATTCCCTTTATAATATTATTAATCATTTAATAATATTCTTCTCATAATCTAATATTATTAACTATTTAATAATATTTTATTCATATTGTGATATTATTAACCATTTAATAATATTTTATTCATATTGTAATATTATTAACCATTTAATAATATTTTAATCCTTTATTAATATTATTAATCATTTAATAATATTTTATTAACTTACTAATATTATTAACCATTTAATAATATTTTATTAACTCATTAATATTATTAATCATTTAATAATATTCTACTCATTATCTAATATTATTAATCATTTAATAATATTTTATTCCTTTTATAATATTATTAATCATTTAATAATATTCTTCTCATAATCTAATATTATTAACTATTTAATAATATTTTATTCATATTGTAATATTATTAACCATTTAATAATATTTTAATCATTTGTTAATATTATTAATCATTTAATAATATTTTATTAACTTACTAATATTATTAACCATTTAATAATATTTTAATCCTTTATTAATATTATTAATCATTTAATAATATTTTATTAACTTACTAATATTATTAACCATTTAATAATATTTTATTCATTATCTAATATTATTAACTATTTAATAATATTTTATTAAGTATCTAATATTATTAATCATTTAATAATATTTTATTTATTAACTAATATTATTAATCATTTAAATAATATTTTATTTATTTAATATTATTAACTCTTTAGTAATATTTTACTCAATTTATAATATTATTATACATTTAATAATATTTCAATGATTTTCTAATATTATTATATTAATAATAATATTTTATTAACTTAATTATATTATTAAACCTTTAATAATATTTAACTCTTTTTATCTATTAAATCACTTATATTTAAAAAAAATATATTTGTTAAGTCCAAAAATAATAAAATATTTTTTGGGACATTTTCCATTTTCGGATCCGTACGGACCCGACCCGACCCGGTCCGGTCCGGCCCGACCCGACCCGACCCGATTCGGTTTTTATTTTTTTTCCAGGAACTGTGGACTGCGCCCCGGCGCAGTGTGTTACACTACACACTGAGCCCCGGCGCAGTGTGGCAGAATGTTTTGCCAATTTTCATTTTTGAGACAGTTTTGATACCCTTTGATCAAACCTTGATTAAATGAAATCTACACATCCAAATGACACCAAATCAGTGTTGATGTGTTCCTAACTTCTTGTTTTACAATATTCCATGGTTCGATCGTCTTTTTGAAAACGTTTTACACGAAAATTACGGATCGAACCATCTAGGGTCTAAAAACGACATCCTTTTCGGTAAAAGCTATAACTTCTTCGTTATTCAATATTTTTGAAAGGTTCCAAAAGGGTTTGTCTTTAAAACTCATAGATCTAGCTTTCTAGACTTTTAGATCACAAAAAAAAACTTGTACATCTTAAATCATAAATCAACAACCTAGACATTTAACTAGGACTTTAAAACCAAACATGTCCATACTACCATTTCTTCCATCATCTTTCATACCAAACATGTTAGAACACCCATCTAGCATATTTAACCATATATCTTAATATGTAATCAAGATCTAACATCACATGGGTTTTTATTTCTTACATAACAAACTAACTAACAAGTTAAGGTTCAAAGAAACTTTTAAACCTTTAATGGAGATCTTCTTCTTGGAAATGGTTCTAGCTCTTCTTTGATCTTCTTGTATGGACCAAAAATCACCCACACTTGATAACACTCAAGGTGTTTGCTCTCTAGAACTCTCACAATTGCTCTAGCTTCTCTCTACAACCTTCTCTCTCTAAATTTTGGTGAATGGAGCAAATGAACCAACATTTGCACAAGTGTTGGTCATTTCTATTTATAGAACTCTAGGATTTTACCATTAGTTCTACTAATCAACTAACATTGGTTGATTAAGGCTCTAATCTTGCTTACTATGCATAGAATGACCACTTGATGGACATTTTGATTGACCCATTGATTGACTAGGGTGGTTGGGGCTTACTTGCACCACTTTACACTCCAAAATCAACCAACAAGCTACATTTATATCCATGTGGGCCCCAAAATTCGGGATTGACCAAATATTTATCCAATTTGACTTTATTTTTAAGTCCTATATAATTATATAAGTATCCATATATATATATATATACATCCATATATGTATACATATTCACCTATACAAACTTATTGGGCTCCACTTTGGATCTTAGTATTAAATTCTATTGGGCTCATTCAATTAAATTGTTTGGGCTCAATTTATATCACACATTGGGCTAGCATTTACATAACTATGTTATCTTTAATTAAAATAAGCATTGAGCTTATTTAATAAATTACATGGACTAGTAATTAAATTAATTACATAGGCTACAAGGTATACTTAATTGACCTAGTTTAACAACTCATTTGGATTTAAAAATATAATCCAATTAGATTTGCTAATTATAAGTCCATTGGACTCCTTAATTAAATTAGCTTACATAACACTATCAATTGTCAATTATTGGGTTTGTTTTAATAAAACCCTAATACATATTAATACAAGTACATTGGACTTGATTAATTTAATTCATTCACTAACCCCTATCATCAAATTGGGTTTAAAAAATAGTTAACCGTACACAAACAATTATTCCCACATTGAATTATCTCAAATAATTCACTTGCTTCTTCTTTCGCATTATTCATACAAGTAATTAACTTGCTTAATAAAAATCTTCTTAATTGCCATACAATGCCAACATTCAAGTTTTGTGATTTTATCACATAAGCTTCTCTCGCAATCTTTTTCCTTCTTTAGTTAATTAATTTAATTAACTAATTTAATACATCTCATCATACCACTTATCACATACACACATATTTCATACCTCATATTTTCTTATGGATATAATTAAAAAAAAAAAAATTGGGTTCGTAATTTTCTCGGTCATTACAATATCTATAGAGGAAATATTTATAGTTAATTAATAAAGGGTTTATTTTATTTAATTCCTGGACTGAAGTGCAATTACAATTATTTAGTTGAATTAATTGTAATTAATATTTATTTAGTATATTATTGTTAGATAATAATATATAAATAAGTATTGGAGTCAGAATAAGAATATCTTAGGATCTCCATCCTAGCCTAATATGAATTAGTTTTATAAGAGAGATAATAATCAATAAGGATATAAATATATCATTGGTCAGATACGAAAATAGGTTATTATTCCAAATCAGAGGAAAGACCAAATAACGTATACTCTCTCTCTCTTCTCTTAAGAAAAACACATGAAGTGTTTTTTCAGAAGGGTGCTTTGGAGACTACACTTCAGATTCAGCATAAGGTCATAGGAAGGAAGATCCTGAAAATACTCGAAGATTCAAATGTGTTAATTCAACCAAGTACTAAGTAACAATTCATACTATAGATACATAGTATATATATAATTGTTATTTTGTATAAAACCATGAGTATTAGATAACAATTCATCCTTTTTTATTAGATTTTTAAAATTACTTTTCGGATAATTTTCCCAACAAATTTTTCCTTTAACACTAGGGTAGAACAGTTGAGAGAGAGAGCTTAGGATCATAGTTTTGATAACCATTTCAGGTTATGGCAATGTATTTGAGAATTTCTAAGATAAATCAGTTATCAGTTACTGTGAAGGTAGCCAGGTTAAGCAACTATTAAAAAAAGGGTAGCCAGGTTAACCATCATTTGCAGTAAAGAAAAGACTGAATTAACAAATTTAAACCAAGTAAATCTCCGAAGTTGTTGGTAATTGCTGTTTTTATTTATATATTACTAATGGGCAATGTTATTCTGTCAATGTCAAGTAACAAAAAAAAAAATGAGAATTTATTCAGTCAACATGCTTGCTCAAACTTTATCCAAATCATGAACTTATCCCAAATTGGAGATAAGATGCAACGTGATGACTCACATTTTACTTCGTCCCCTCTAACCTTCTGGGTAAGATTGATGACATGGGTCATTGTCAAGGAATCTCCTTCTAGCAAGAATCTAATGGCCTATTGCCCAAAAAGGTCATTAACTTGATAAAAAAAAAAGAGTTAAACACTCAAAATGCTATATTACGACAAGTTTACGTTGATATTAAATATTAATGTATATGAATACATAAAATATAAGAGAATAAAAAAGGAACTCGCATATTATTATTTTATCTCATCACTTAGGGAATCGCAATCCAAATTCAACATGAAATTAGTCGGCATATAAATCATTTTCCAAACTTAAAATGACATTTGCTTTGGATACTAAAAGCATAGATTGTATAGCTTAGAATAATGGAGATAAATAAATAGTCCATTGGATTGAAAAACTGCAGTCCAACACAAAACCTCTAAGGCAGGCCAAGGATGGGGGCCAACATATGTTTCTATATCTACTTTATATATTGTACCAACTCTCAAACCAACCTTGTCTCTTTCCCCCCACCAACTACCTCCTTCCTCTCTAACAAAAAAAAGAATTAAAGAAAATGATGTTTGAGTAAAGTAAGAACCAACCACTAATTGCTCCTAGAAATAACGACACGATAATGAGCTGTAATCTTATTTTAAACTCCGGCAAGATTAACCCAGAAAGAAACTTAAGTCAGGCAATCCACATAAGAGAGATTGCCCCTCTCTTTTAAGTAAACTGTTTCCTGCACTGAAAGAACAGACCAAAGCCGACTCTAAAGATTAACAACCCAGTATAGTGTTAGTTTTTTAATACTTACACTTATGAGTTTAAACTCATTTCTATGCTAAAAATCCAGGCCATTAAGATGTCTCTATCATGAAGTTTAGTTTGTCCGAATTAAGATGATGAACTTCATCCGAGCCAGCAATGCAATGATTGCATTGATAATGACCAATGCCAACTCCTCAAGAAGCATGTTTTACAAGTCTGTCTGAATGTTTGATACATGTAAAATGAATGTATACATAAAATTGCACTACTAAAAAGGAACAAACATATATTCATTATTGTGAAATGAGAGTCTCAATGAGATCATCAATCATATATCAACATGTTTAATAAACCATTTCACAACTAAAGAAAGTAATACAAGAGGAATATATATATATATATATATATATATATATATATATATATATATATATATATATATATATATATCACCATCTTTCATAGCAATGCTGTCTACCCGATTAAACGCAATTGATATTTAATTAAGGCTGATTCGCTAGCTCTTGGAGAAGAAGACAATCAAATGATGCGGTACAAGAAAATCTATTTTTTTAAATTGAAAAAAATAATGCACATTATCATGTTATTGCTAGGACTGGGATATAGGCAACCAGTGACTATTTATAGGTATGGTTCAAGATTGGTATGATGTGTCAACTTATACTATATCCTAATGATCGAACGTTCACCAAAGAGGCACAAACTGTAATAATAAGAAATGCTTCAAGAAGCAATGTGATTGTGATGCAGCCAATTGATCTTCAACTTCACACCATGATCCATAATGTTGTTAGATGGGAAGTAGGCAGATTCAATTGGCCTAGTTTTGTGTGCGTGTGTACGTGTAAATATATATAAAAAATATACAACCAGTATACAAATGGCAAAACGTAAATAAAATAGTGTGTATGGGTGAAAATGATCCCGAGTCGATCCGAACATTCTGATGCTCAAGCTCGACTCGGATCAGAAAATTTGTGTTCAGATTCGACTCGAATTCGAAATGATAATTTTTAAGGCTGCTCAAGTTCGACTCGATGAATTACTCGATACTACTCGGCTCGAAATTACTCGACTCGTTTTCACAACGAGTAATTCGCGAGCCTCTATTCGAGCTCGAATCTGAGATGGATCACACCAAAATGAGACATAAAAATGAAAACTTAGAAAAACTTCAATTTTATTTATATATAAAAATACAAATTACAATGATAAATTTATAATATTAATTATACTATAATACAATTTCTAGTAACATCATTATATTTATCAAATGTCATATATCAAACCCCTAAACGAGTAGGGTTCATTGAGTAAGGATCGAGTATGGATCAGATGAAGAGAGTGTACTCGAACCCTAAAACGAGCGAACAGTGTGCTGCTCAGATTCGAGTTCAGTATTATAATCCCATAAACGAGCTTGGCTCATATTCGGCTCGGATGTCTACCGAATCCGAACCCCGGATCATATTCTCGAGTCGAATCCGAGTCGGGTACCGAGTAACTCGGACCGATTTTCACCCCTAATAGTGTGTACGACATTTACAAGAAACCCCTCAACTCTTTCCCTCTAACTAAAGAACCTAAAATGAAACTGAAATAACAGCTTTCAACTGCATATAAATGGGTTCAAGTTCATCGCCTCTTACCAAAATAAACTGGACTGACGGAGAGTAGAGAGTTGTAACTAAATCAAATTATCCACACCATGAGTTTCTGGCTCACCTTAGTCAAGATGGTAACCCCAAAATAGTTGCAATACATAAATTACTAAACTAAAGGAACTCTATAGAACAGTTCTTTACAAGCCGAGTTCAGAGTGGATGGCAACTAGAAACATGCATAGACAAAAGGAGAGAGTGCGAAGACACTATTAGGATTACAAGCCGGACTAGATTATCATAATTACAGCCATCCCTTGATAAACAAAAATAGAAAAGTCAACTCGGAACATAAGGCGTGAAGAGCATTACACAAGGATCAGAATCATTCTGCATAATATCTGCAGCACGTTCAAACTCCTCCCTCAGGACTCGAATGCTATACTTGTCCACCACACGACCAAGATCATGTGATATCTCAAATGGATCCTCTATACATATCAGATGACGATCATTATCAATCCTCGTAGTCCACCCTTTCTCATGCTTGCTGTAAATTTCAACACATTAAGGTGACTATGGGTTAGCCAATAAATACGCTCGAGAGCAATATGCAAAACTGTCCCCCTCATGTTTACCCAATTTTGCAATGTGCTACATGATGTTCTGAATTTTCAATGTCCTCCACCATTTACCAAATTTTTGCAACTGTCTCACCTCTGCCCACTAATTTGGTTTTTTAAAGAATAGTGTCATTTAATTTTTTGGGTGCAAAAGCCATTCTATTTGGGTTGGATGTTTCTCAAATGTTTTCATTCAAAAAAATTGGCAAATTGTAGACATGAACAAAAATAAAAACATTATGGAGCACATTTCAAAAGTGGGTCAACATGTGGGACGGTTTTGCAAATTGCATTCAAAGAGGTATATAAAATCTCCAGGTTTTCAGGTTGGGACAAATTTCAAACTGTTGCCAATTTTTAAGGTCATAAAGGAATAATTCATGATTCAAGAGCTAAAACCTCGTGTAAGTCTAATTGCTTAAACTCACTTGAGAATGAATGCACAAATTGACATCAAAAGAAGGGAAGCCTCTTAACACCACAATAGCCTTGACTATGCTACTTTTATGTCAGCGAGGTTGAGTGCGAAATGTTTAACAAGCAGCGTAGACGTGCAGAAGCTTATGACATTATGTGCAACATAATATGAGATACTGCTCTTCTATAAATTGAATTAGCGTGCATGTGTGTACATACGTATATACATACATACATATACATAGAGAACAAAAGTTATACTTTATATACAGAATTATCTCACCTCAATATGCCTCCTGTACGCACAGATATCACTTCATTTGGATAATCGTGATAATACGCCCAATAACTGAAAAATGCCCAGACCAGTTGAGCAATACTTTCCTTATTACGGGATCCAAAACCACAAAGTTTATCTACTTGATCAAAATAAGCACATTCAGTATTGTCTACATTTGTTGCATAAGTTCTCTCCATTCCCTGATAAACAAATAAGAAAGAATGAATTAAACAATGTACAAGTATGCATTTGTCCATAGTAATCTTGTTTTAGGAAAAACAAATACTATCCTAGTTATGTCTGCAGTTGCTAGTCAATAAACCTCTGTTATTGCATTTAAGGCATATGTTAATCGTGAAACACCAAAGCTAATTTTTCTAAATCTACCCTTGCAAGTTGCAATAGTATCTAAAGAGTGAGTAAGATCACACTTCGTTGGATGTTACATACAACCAAGTTCAAGTAAAATTACCAGCAAAAATAAAGTACTGGTGAATTGCTGTACTATATAATTAAAAGAAGAGGGAAAAAAGATCGTATTCTTTCACATTGTGTGGTGGAGAGATCTTTGGTGTCCAAAATGCTTTCTGTTCTGGGGGTGAACTGATTTAAGCCAATCTTTGTGCGTACAGAGATTCACTTGCGGCATTAAATATGGAATCTTTTGCTTAATTAGGTGTTTATGGGCTCCGATGAGGCTTTTGAGAATTTACCAAGTTTTCTGAATTGGAGGTTGCTTTATAGCACCAGTCCTTTGTTTTACTATGCTATTTGATGTATACTGAAGCACCAGTCCTTTGTTTTACTATGCTATTTGATGTATACTGGACATGTGAGCACATGGACATTGGCCACCTGTCCTGGACAAGTTTTAATATAACTCTAACCAAGATCATAAACCAAAAAATAATTACAGGTAGAAAAGGCTTTCTAAAGTTCACACCTCATGCATGAAGAATATATATACATATATATATATATATATATATATATATATATATATATATATATATATATATATATATATATATATGACCGAACTAAACTTGATGCAAGTACCAGGGAAACACTAAAAAGAAATACAGTTTTGGAAACATTAGATATAAATGGTTAAGGTGCAAGGGTCAAGCAAATTTGGAGTTCATTGTGGTACACTCGAGAAAGTTAAAATAATATGATCTAATTCATTAAAACCTAAATGGCAAAGTATTGCAGATGTCATGTTTTGCTAGGCATCAGAAAAATTACTAAAAAGATAAAACCCAAAAGAAAATAAGTAGAAGACAACAAAACAGTTTAAAATATGCTTATCCTGCATGTTTCTCTTTTGATTGTGAATTAACATTCACCAAAGAATTCCAGGGACCATAAATTTTTTCAAAAAACACTTGGTATTTTAATCAGAGAGCAAGCTGCAAATAGATTCCCATAATGCAATACAAGGATTTCCCACCATACGCCTTATAAAACAGGTTTTAAAGCCAAAATGCCATATAAAATATTAGTAGGTCAAAACACCTCAATTAAAAAAAATGGCATCACAAGGATGTAAAATCCGATCTATAAAATAGAAAACTACAACTCCTTAGAAGATCATTAGTCTCTTTTCAACCACACAAAATGGAAAAGAAAAAAAAAAGTTAATTCAGAAGTGTGCAACTAAATAAGTTGAAACAAAAAGATGATAGAGCAGCACATAAGTTTTTTAGTAAACTCTTAATTCGGAGCATCTTACAGTCATTAGATCCAAATGGACAGTATTAGTTTTGGACATTCTTGAGTACCAAATCAAAGTAAGACATTTTATGTTGAGTACCCTTCCCAACAATGCCACTTGGTCAGCAGCAGAAATGAGTAAATAGGAGACACATTCAATAGAATACGGCCAAGAAGCACATCCCAGTCCATGAAGATTATGGAAATTAAGTACATTTTTAGACAGCACGACAGAACACGTATATCTAGATAATGGCAGACCAAAATTCAATGCAAACAACTATCCTCAAATGCATGCTGGAAGTCTGAAAGGCAATAAAATAACACACCTGTAAGCATGGAAGTATAGCAGGTGAACGCTGTTGTAAGAAATGAATGCACATTAAGACATATCTGCAAAAGGATCAAAATAATTAGCTCACAACTGAGATAAGTAGAGAACATAATTATCTGCCATTGGATTGCTAAAACCAACTCACGCATAGCTAGACAGGGTCCCCTGGTAAGTCTCATTGACTCCTCTCAACTTCGCCCAGTGCTTCACAATGAATGCCAACTGCCGTAGTCTTGCATCTATATGTGCATAATCTTGAAGCAGCTTTGTATTTATAACAGCCAACAAGTTGTTAACACATATGTCACAGGAGATTCCAGTCACCGGATCCATAAGCTTCACTATGGGCACCCTAGCACGCGTCAGCGCCTATAGACATAATTAAATTAGAACCAACGATTAACTGAAACTTACAATTGACGATGAAATCAATCGACAATTAGATTGTTGAGTATTAAGAAAAGTCCCGGAATAGCATTTACTACACAAATGGAGCAAATGCAGATATGATAACTCGCTGAAAAAGTTATGATAATAAACAAAGAATAATGCAGTTCACAATCTCAATTAATACACCATCTGCAAGGTCTTAATGCAACCCCAAGAGGAAAAGGTTAGTCTATCCAAGTCTCCAAAACAACTACCAGCAAAAGGAAATAATCTGTTCAGACATGCACACCAATTCAATTAGTGCCATGTTTCAAAACAGTGCAAGCGGTGTGGATTATAAGGGGCTCGTTGAAGCATTTAGAGATACAGTCTACAATATTTTATTATTCAAATTTTCATTTAGATGCTCAAGAATACTTTCAGATATATAATAAATAATATTATTCTTATATGTCATCCACATCTTAAAATCTTTGGCTAATACATTATTTTCAGGAGAATACCTAATATGAGATGAAGGTGGTACAATAGTTTATGCAAATTCTCTAAAAAAACAGAACATTTATGGCATTTACTGTAAAAATAAGAATTCTGAGAATCAAGACCTCTAACATCTCAAGTAGTAAAAAGATTAGAACTTAAATGATCATGATAGCATACCCATCCTTGGAGTTTAATATTACGCTTGCTGCATACATTTACCAGCATTGTAGGAATTCATCCTCAATTGACATTTTCTTCAGTTTTTTCTGCCACTAATGTGAGGTACTTCAATGGGAATTAATGGGTTTTACTAAAGCAAAACACTTTTCTAACCATCTCTGCCAAAATGCACCATTTAGTTTCCAAAATTGCCAATAATAAATGTACACATGTATAATCTCTCATCTCTGCCATAATTCTACTCATTGAACAGAATGTACACATGCTTTGAAAGGAAGATTTTGAACATCTTATTTAACAAAGAGAACATAGGAAGTGTAAATGCTTCTACAAGATTATTAAAGAATAAGTGATTAAGGAAATTTAATATATCTGGGTTCCGTCCTTCGAATGACAAGATATATGAAAACAAGCATCACTATATTACTAAAGAATATAGGGTGCATTAGAAACTTACATGAGTATGAGATAAAACTTCATAAGAAATAAATGGCAGAATACATTTAAATTGTTAACAGTCTTCAACATGTTATTAGCATCAATTCTATTAAGAATATGTAAGAGACAAGTCAGCTCCATCACCCAAAATTCAATAAATGAAAAAAGAAAAATGTTAACGGCACACATTCACTACAACCTAGCATTATTTTGTGGAGGAAACAATCATGCACAAGTTAACAGGTGAAATCTTCACCTGCACATTCTGGAGATTATCTGACTGCAAAATGTCAGCCAGTTTCAACAAGACCTTGGACTTGTTAACATCTGCACCCTCAATTGCAAGGCATACATCAATGTCACTTTTTCTAAACCCAAATGAGTTAGCACATGATCCATAAAGATACAACCGAGCCTCAGGCCATTCTTTGGTAACATGTTTCTCCAGTAACGCCAGTAATTGCTTCTGCTTCACCTTTTCTTCCTCAGATGGTATTAGTGACTCATAAATTGTAAGGAAAGCAGTATTTAGCTGGTTGATATCACTGCGGCATTCAATCTGTCTTCTGAATCTCCTCATGCGTTGGGGAAGTATCCATTGTCCTCTCTTATCAGATCTGTAATCCTGATCACAAAAAATACAATATAATAGCACACCCAATAATTAATAATCACGTGAGATAAAGAAATTATAGATTATTAAGCTTACATCTACTTTCATTAACCAAAATACTTCCTTTCACAGTTTCACATATATAGGGGTAGGTACGAAACTAAGACCTTACGTACAATTTTTTAACTACATTGCCATCTACTTTGTAAAAAAGTACATTTAGCATCAGGCTCAATACATAAAGAAACTCTTAATATCTGTTTAGTTAGAGAAGGTTGTTTTGCTTGTTCATGTATTAATTTCCATTGTAATATTTTCATGAACAAGGAAGTCATATTTAAATGATCTATATTATAAAATAGTTAATATTTTTTGTAATGATTAATACTATGAAGGACTATTACCTCAAATGTATTCCTACATTCCAAAATTGAACATACATTTCGATTTTACTAATAATATGTTGTGTGTGTGTGTATAAAATGCCTATATGTAACTATATTTCCAATCTAATGATTAATAGTATGAAGGACTATTACCTAAAATGTATCCCTCCATTCCAAAATTGAAGATACATTTCGATTTTTTAAGTCAATTTGCTAAAATCTAAAAAGTCAAAATTAATATAAATTCATTTAATTTTGAAAGCAACAAATACGGTAATTAATAGTACTTTTTTGTTAGTTTACAATAGTTATATTTGTTTTAAAAAAAAACAAATAAACTCGTACTGATTTTGAATTTAAGGATTTCGCAAATTTACTTTTAAAGTCAAAATGCATCCCTAATTTTAAAACCAAAGGAGTATTATTCTATTAGATATTCAAAAAATTAATTATAAGCAATAAAATGAAGTTTGTTTGACGGGTTGGCGGTTGTGGCGCTAGTTGTTTAATGTGATGGGTGAAAGTTGGATATGTCCCTCTTTAATAAAAGATCTTTTACTATACAAATTCAGGGGTTTTGGGCCTTTTGGTCATATGAATGATAGGAGGATTCTTTGGATATATGCTAGTTTTACTATTTTGTGTAATTTTTTGAGATAAAGACTACAAATATTGATTTACTTTGAGATAGAATATCTTTCTTTACTTCTCTTTAGGCTCATGCGATGGGAGCTTTTGTAAAAATATCTTTGTCCTATCTTAAAAGAAATTGGCGAGCAGTACTTAATTAATTTATGTTTTTCTCCTTTTGCTTTTATTAATTTCTTTTGAGATAACTTCTTGTCCTCCTCATACGTTGTAATCTCCTCTTCTAAAAAATAAAATATTGCTTGTTTTCCACACAAAAAAGAGGCAATGAAATCAAGTTCGTTTATAAAGCTATATTAATTATTATAGGCAATTAACTTATACGGAGTAATATATTAATTATTAAAGTCAACTAAATAAGTGACACCTCAATCAAGAAAAAAATATTCAAAGCGCATGCAATGCACAAAAAAAGTTTATAGGAAGAATAAAAAACGTATGAAATTGCGTAATGAGTAAGGCATGAGGCATGGGGCACAAACCTTTTTGAAATTGCGTAAAATGAATAAAATTCAATAACTATATATAATTCAATGGCATTCTATAATTCCTTTGACATTTTTAGTATCAAAACATAAAAGCAAAAAATTTCTTTTACCTATATGGCTACTTAACTACTAACAAGCACAAACAAGATATCAGCTAGAAGAACCTCCATTTAAAATTTAGATACTTGCTATTTTTAGCAGATTCACCCACAGGCTCTTCCCTTTATCTATTTCCAAATTTCACTCAACTTTGATGGGTTTGGGTAATAATATAATGAGTCATTGTTAAGTAGTCTATTAAAAGTTCTATAAAAAAAAGAGAAAGAAATGCAACCACTAATAAATAATAAGCTATTAAAAACGAGTTCAATATAATCAGAAAACTCATGTCCACTAATAAAAAAGAAGAAATGAGGAATAAAAAAAAGACTTTCTTGTGGGACTACAAAGAAAGCATGTAACTGGTTGTTTGAAATTTCGTGTGAGGCCTTCTTTTGGAATTTTGGGTTTTTAATTTCTTTTTGGGTTTGTCGATTAGGTTTCTCATTGGATTTCTTGATTGATTTTTATTTTTTCAGGTTTGGTTTTCTGAAGATAATAATAAGTCAGGTTGTTTGCCTAGGCGCACCTTAACTAGCCTTGCGCCTTGGGCTTAGGTGTGAAAGTCCACAACTTATCTACCTGTGATAGGCCTCAGTAAAGCGAAGCACAAAAGTTTTATCTTGCATGCCCTCGAAGTCTAGGCGCGCCCTTGATAACTATGGGCTCACTCTCACCACATGCTTTAGGAAAATAAAACAAATAAAGATACCCTTGTTCTTTATTTGGTGGAGAGAAGGGTAAGGGAGTTTGAGTTATATGCTGATTACTCCCATGTATTGCATATGCTTCACTTAACTTAGTTGATCATTTCAACAAGCACCTTCGCTTTCAAAAACCGTGAGGTGCATTTTAGAAGTATATAATTAGCAATAAGCATTCCTCAATGAGTTCTTTTCTTCATTCTAGTTGTTTCTAATAGACATAAGATTAGATGGAAAACCTTCTCAACTCATTTCGTTTAGGCACATAATCAGAGAGAATTTATATAGAAACTATAGAAAACATCCAAATGGAGATGCTCATAAAAGATTTAGCATGTAACTACTATGATGTTCATGGAATGAAATGCGTGCATGACTCACCAGCAGTGAGATGCTTTTTGCAAATCTATACATGACTTAACACATGTTTCCATTATGAAGTGCTACATAAATAGGTGAGACAAGAAATTGCCTTCATTAGGAGCATGTCATGTGACATGATAGCCAATTAGTAGACCTCAGGTGGAGCATGAACTTAAAAATTCCAAACAAACAATGAATACCTACGAATGAACCACGCAAAACATTCTAAAAAATAAGTAATAACAGTAGTGTAATACAAAACACATGTATACACATACCTATAATAATTTTACTTGGTATTGATTAGTACAGATCCAATCTTTGCTATGAAACTAGTAAACCCCATCAGCCAGTACATATGAATGGTTTGGCATGAACTAAAATTTTTTTTGATGATGTACCCCTTGCTCAGTTTTGAGCTTGTGATAAAAGCATGCTACAACTAATCACTGTTTTCATTTCAAACACAGCTTTACTTACTAATATCAAAAAAGGAAAAGGAAAAAATGATTTAAGTAGTATGATCGGTTCAGTAAGCAAAGATTGTATGAGCAAAGCCATTTACCTTATCACGCTTCTTTTTATCACTTTTCTTTTTATCACTTTTCTCAGCAGAATCAGCTTCAAGAACTAATGTACCAATAACCCGTTCATCTAAAACTTCCAATTCTGTCTGAACTTGATCACCTTCTCTCCTCATCGGATCCCCTCTAACCTCACCATGCAGTTCCAACAGAGACTCTTCAAACTCTGATGCAGGCGGACCAGGGCTATCAAGCTGGCCAATACGCTTTCTTTCACCAGACATCCTGCCATCCATTGCTCTTTCTTTCTCCTCCTCAGCAACTGAAATGACATTCCTATTATTCAATTCACCAAATTTACCCTTTCCCTTACTCCTATTCGGCGCAAAACTACCACTTATATTCCCCACACTTCTAGGGTTGCTAGAAAAACTTGGTGGAGGGCGCCTCAAAGGTGTTGCCACCCACCTGTTACTACCACCACCACCGTGATCCCCAAATGCATGCGCATTTATTTCCTTATTTCGATTTAATTCAAGAGATTTTTGAAACTCATTTTCCAAACCATTCTGGATTCTGTTCTCTAAACCCACTCCTCTATCATCACTTCGTAATTGATTACCACTTAAACTTGATACACCGGCATTGTTGTGGATATCAAAAGGCAATGAACCAAACATCAAATTGGTCTGTACTTGTTGATGAGCTGAGTTTAATTTGGGATTCGTACCAAAAGAGCCTACATTTCTAACATCATCTCCACCAAATAAGTTACTCTGATTGAGTTGATAATTCTGCTGGTAGGTCTGATCAAATCCAGGCCGTGGTGGCGATGCAAAGGACAAATTAGGGTTAGGGTTTTGGACGAAAAAGTTATGAGGAGCGAAACGGGTAGGAGAGTGAGACCAAGGAGATCGATTGGAGAGATGCTCGTGACCACTAGGACTGGATTGGTACAATGGCGTCGGGAAGGAAATGCTGGGTCCCACAGCCGCAACGGCGGGATCGTGAGGCAGATTTTGAGCGGGTGGTTGTGGTGCTAGCTGACGGGGTTGTTTCGGCGGATTTCGCAGCAACTGGAGGAGAAATTCGCCGCTATTCAACGGCGATGACGGCGGCGGAGTGTCGCCTCCACCGCCTGACATTGTGAGGGAGGTTTTACAAAGATTTGGAAGGAATGGGAAAAGGGGACTGGTTGAGAAGTACGGCGGCTAATGTCTGGAATACATGTGTACACTATATATATATAATTGTATATATATCTGGAGACTGTTTTAGAGAGAGAATTAGAGAAAGGTGTTTGGGATGGATCGAAGAAGTTTACATTTTACACGAGGCATCTGTTACCATTACTACTGTCTACTGCTACTTTCCCTTGTGCTCAAGTATTGAGGAAATATTTCTGGTGTGGCAGATTGCACTCTAGGTCTGGTGTGACCATTTTCTTAAAAATTTGCACAAAAATGCAAATTACAACACCAAGTTTCCCAAAATTTAGAATTTCCCCCTGCACAGTAATGTTCTTTTTTCTTTTTCTTTGAAAACCTCACTTTGGATGCTCAATTTGTCAAAAGTGACTCAAAAACTCCAAATACATAACTTAATGAAGGGTTTTGAGAATAATTTTGACTTTAATGCCGTCTCTTTATCTCGTAATTTCTTTTTTTTAGGTCACTATTTTTTTTATTAAAATAACATACTTTTCTCTCTCCTATTCTTTTTGTCAATTAGTATAAATAAAGTAAGTTCAAATGGATTCAGAATAGTGGGATTACGATGACAATTTTTTTATATTGTAATCACCTAGGTTATGTTTGTTTCTAAAAAATATGTTTAAAATTAAATTATTTGTATTAATTTAATAATATGTCGAACTATTTTATCTAATAATAAGAGATTAATAATCATGTAAGTAGTATTTTTTTATCATTCTTAAGACTATTTATGAATGATTATATAATCTCATGATGAATATGAGATTAATAGTTTCTTTATTTTAAATTATTAAATGACTTTATAAGACTAATAGTCCAACATTAATAGTGTGTTTAATTACCTCTAACTCTAAATGCCTCTTAATAGAAGTATTTCTGATTCGGTCAGAGGTTAAACTTATTTGGTAAAAAAAAAAAATTCCTCTGAATGCCTTTAAATCGTTAAAATAAAAAATTAAATCTAAACTATTAAAAGGCGGATCGAACAAAATTGATTGTTTTTTGGACAAAAATAACATCTTCAATATTACAAAATTCTTTTTGTATCCTTCTCCCTCTTCGATTTTTATATGTCCGGCCAATTTAATCTTAACCCTTTTCCTCCTCTCCTTCCTCTTTGATCTTCATAGTCAGACCACCACCACTGCACCATCAACCTATCACCATTACCATCATCATCTTCAACAACTTTTCCTCACAGAGATATCTTACCGACAATAAAAAAAAATAGAAAAGTAGTAGATCCAGTCAGTAAAGAAGGAATAAGTTATGTGAGACCAGTTCTGGGTCTTCTTAATCGTTAATTGAAGTTATAACTCTGTTGTTGTTGATTAGATGGTTTATGGGCAGTGATGAAGGTGATGTTACAAAGAGGATAGTGATGTTATGGGTTTCTGTGGTGAAAGTGTTGATGTAGATGAACAGAATAATATACATTCATGTCTTTTGACAAGTTCTTGAAGATGAATTGGTTTTGGTCTGTTAATGGCCTTTGTTACTCGCAGAGATATCTTGCTGAAAATAAAAAAAAAAATAGAAAGGAAGAAGAAGATGAATTTTATTTTGAACTTTTTGGCATCGGTTAACATGAATAATTGTGAAATCTAATCAAGTGTATATTAATAGAAGTTTAACTTGAAGATGAAAATGTTAAACTCTCAAAAAAAATTACTCAAAGCATACATAAAATATTTCATATACTGTATATGCTTAATAACTAAGTTAACAAAATATTTTTTTTAACAAATCATAATTTGTCTTCACAACTTGAAATGAAATGATAAATTGGATACCATTTATGTGTTACTTTGTCAATACATGTGTACGTCATAATAATAACTTCTCTTACGAAAAACCAAATTATATATTTTTATTAATAATTAGGTTGTGGATATTGCCTAAGCTACCAAAAATTATGTTATCTGAGCAAATATTTGTTTAACAAAAAATTTATAATTATTCTAACAACACTTAACACTTTAAGTTATGCATATTGCTTTGACAACATTATTTTGCTCTGACAATATCAGCTATCATATTTTTATTTATTTTGAAATCCATTATAGATAGTACAATATAATTTTATAATCAAATACGTCATCATAATTAATATATCAAAGGATATATTCTTTACGGTTGTGCCACAATATTTTAGGAGTATTACATTAATTGTTACAATAAATTATTGTCAAACATAGAATTCAATGGAAAAGGTTAAATCTAACAAGTGAAAAATTCATATTGTGAAAAAGAATCATTGGCAAAAGGCAATATTTGTGAAAAGAACTCTCACACTCTACAACTCGAATACACCTAAATTGTTCTTTCTTTGAAGTTTTGCTCAATGGAAACAAAGAAATATACTAATCGAATAGAGAAGAAAATCAAAGAAAATACGTATGTTGCTAGGAATTCTGATAAACTGAATTAATATATGTTCATCATTCAATGAAATAAAAATACATTAGGTAATCAAGAATATTAATGATGAGTACCTCAAGTCATGACAGAATACAAATTGAAAATGCAACATACAGTAGTGATAACAATATTTGCAACTATTTATTTTCCAATACCCTAATTGATCAAATATATCAACCCTAGTGCATGCATGTACGTACTTTTGATCATCACTAGCCAAATTAACTTCTTTAGAACATGTAAGACATCAAACAAAATCTTTGATAAAACTCAAGATGGCTGCAGCCCTTCGCGGATCGATCATATCGATATTATGAAATCCAACATCATCAAATTTAGCTTCCACTAATACCCCTCTCATCACCAACATTTTCACAAATTCTTGTTGGCGATCGATCAACGGATCGCCACCAAATCCGATTACCAAACACCTTCCAATCGATTTGAACTTCTCTTTGTTTGTTTCTGTCAAAGGGTTACAAAATCTATGGTCTCGATCTGTTCCCACTGGCAATGCAAGCTCCCACAAGAGATCAATCACCGGCAAAGGAAAATATTGATCTGTCGCCAGCTTAAGCTCGGATTTTGTTCTTTGTTTTCCACCTATAAAGGGCTGGTTCATAATAAGCCCAACAATTTTTAGGGGGTCTAACTTTGTTTCTTGTAGCCGTAGCGCGGCATTATATGCAATATTTGCACCACAACTAGCCCCATATAGGTAACATCTTGAATAATCCGCGTAGTCTTTTAGCCATTGGTCACCTTCGGGGTCCAATGCTTGATTTCTTACCCAATTAATAGCTTCCACGGCGTCATCATACTGTACCGGAAGGCGGTGTTCCGGTGCTAGCTGGAACTCGAGGCCGATGACGATGGCAGGGACCTCATGGGACATTTTGTTGCATGTCTCATGGCAAAAAACATTGGCTACACTTAAATCAATCCACCCTCCGGCGTGGAGGAAAATTATGATGGGTAGTTTAGCAACGGATTTGTCGTTTGATGGTAATTTATTTGGCCTAAAAATACGCATCCAAGTATTTTTGGTGGCGTCGAGGGTGACATCCTTGGATACGACAGTTTGACCGGGTAAAAGTTGTTCTTCCCCTGTGGCTGGAAGTTTAGGGATGTTGAGGTAGCGCGTCAAGGTACCGTCCTCATTTAGAACAATATTAAGGTGTTCATAAGGGTCGAATTTTGACATGATTGCAGAAGATTATAATTAGGCTTGAAATATTTACCTAAGGAAAATTTTGGACAAGAAGAGATAATTATATAGTTAGGGTTTGGTACTTAGGGTTGTTTAGTTATTTTTTACCAAGCAGAATGACATCTTGAAGTGATGTTTCTATTTATGTACAGTGTTTTGTAAATCGTGGTTAGAATGTGACTGGCTAAACATAAAGGTCGGGTGCTGGTAATATTTGAGCTGATCTTGCTAATTAGTTGATTAGGTTTTACTATTTCTTTAGCGTAGATTTATTATCCTAATCCGGTGTAGAAGGAGAGTTAATTAGTTTTACCAAACTTGTGGTGGATTTGGATTTTGTTTTAATTAATGCTAATTTTACATGTTTAAAGAAAATTTTCAGTTGTATATTTGTAGTATTGAAATGATTTTAGTACATTCACTTTAAATATGTTTATGCAATTATATTCCTAAAATTATAACGCATGTAATTAATAGGATATATACATACTCCTTTCGATCCGGCTCTAAAAATAGAAAGAAGAGTCTTATCGTGAGTGTTTTCTTGAATATTAAAGTTTGTACGTGACATTTTTTTTTATATTATTTTAAAAAAAAATATTTTCAGTTGCTTAATAATCTAAGAAAATTCTTACATTCGGGAAAAGATTAACAGGAAAAAAACTAAGAAAATGCTAGCCCAACAGACCCCTAAAAAAATGCTATTCCAACCAAAGGAATTGACAGAATTTAATTAGACATGCATATATGGCTCTCTTAGCCAAATCATAGTGAACTGCTAATTAATAATTTCTTTCGTAAAATAATTATAAATCAAATTTTTGTTCATACCTTATTTAGGGTACATAAACTTGAGCTAAATTGTAGTCATTTTCCCATTTTACTAACGGGATTCATCATCACTTTAGCTACTTTAACAACTCGGCCAATTACTTGAGATTCTCAATTATTTCATCAATGTTTGCTATTAACAATATATATAATGTAGCTTAGTTAGCTCTTTTTTAATGTATGGAGTATTAATTTCTTAGGAAACTCTACAATTTTCGCGTCAAATCAAGGGAAAGACCCGAATAATATATATAATCCATCCCATCAAAATTTTGAAATCCAAACTATAATTTTCTTTGAAGGAGACATTAATAATTATATTGATAGAATAGCAAGTGTCGCTGAAAAATTAAAATGATCATTAAAATCAATATTTATTACAAAAATATTAATTACTCTAGTATTATCAATTGTTAAAAAAGTGAAAAATATATAGTGATGACAGTTGAGATCACCCAAATACAATTTGGTACAGTGTTTAATTCAAGTTTTAAAAAGCCCTTTCTTATCGTAGGACTGAAAAGGATACGTTATCCAAGAAAAATAGAAAATCATGAAGTAGACAAGTACTTGTGAGGTCAATAAATTTTATCTCAATTCCATAATAAATGGACAACCTAATCTCTTTACAATAATAATTTCTTGATTTTATTAATTTGAGACAATAATAAAACTAAACTTATAAATAACAAAAAATAAAAACACTCAAATCAATAATATTATAAGAGAATTAATATTTTCACAAATAAAAATAATAGTTTCACAAGTTCTCCCTTATATGAATATGACACTTATTTACTATTCATGTAAGAATTATCTTGTGGAACTATCATTTTTTTATTGTAAAAATATCAATTCTCTATTACAAAAATATTTTGATGACAAAAAATTAAATATAAAAAGCAAATACAAAATAATAGAAATGGCAATTATTAAGTATAATCATTAAACACATTCATATATAATAGAACATTTATTAATTATATTTTGATACATTAATTTATAACTATTTTTTTTTATAAATATCTTTCATCGGACACCAATACATTACATACACAATTTTAGAATACAAAATAAAAAACAAACTCTATCTAAATTATTAAAAAGTGAAACCCGACACAAATCGTGTCAAACCCTAATTTATAATAATTTATATAAAAATTATATTCTAAAATAATGTAGTTCGACTTATTCTCTTTCATCGCCATAATATTTTACTCATAGTATTATTAGGACAGGTATACTGGTCCGAACTGGTGCCATAAATTACAATATAGACTTGTGCACGACAGAAACATCATGCAGAAGAGGAAATGAAATTCTTGATCAAATCATACAATGCCTCGGCCTTTCTTGGATCAAACAGCTCCTCAGCATGGGATCCTTCCTCCTCAAATCTAGCCACCACGTGCACTCCACGTGCCTCCAACATTTCCGCAATTCTCTTTTGCCTATCAACCAATGGGTCCCCATCGTAGCCTCTTACCAAACACCTAGGCAGCCGTTTGATCTTATCTGCATCCTCACGATCAAACGGGTTAGAATACTCGTGATCACGATCACTATCTTTGGGCAACGCTAATGACCACATCAGATCACTAACCACCAACGGCACAATCTTATCATTAACGAATCTTAACTCTGATGGGGTCCTCTCGATCCCACCGAAAAAGGGCTGATTCATTATCAACCCCACGATTCTTATCGGTGAAAGATCAGTATCAAGTGCACGTACACCTGCGTAGTACGTTATAGTTGCCCCAGCGCTACTTCCCATCAAGTAAACATTAGAAAAATCAGCCATCTCCTTCAACCACGGATCACAGCCGTTGATCTCCATAGCCTGATCCCGGACCCACGCGATTGACTCCATGGCATCATCGTACGCTGCGGGGAGGCGGTGTTCGGGCGCGAGACGGTATTCAACGGACAAGATTAAAGCGGGTAAATGAGCAGCCATACGGGCGCATGATTTATTAAAAGGAGCCGACGAAACACTGAAAAATATGAATCCGCCTCCGTGGAAATAGATGATGATGGGGATTTTTGTGGTCGGAGGAGAGAGAGAAGAGGGGCAAAAGAGGCGAATGAAGGTTTTGTTGGTGGGGTTGAGAGGAATGTCTTTGGAGAGATAAGGGGGCGAGTCGGAATCGGTGATTTGACTGGGTTCGGGGTTTGGAGGAACGGAGGGGAACGGTTGGTGCCGAGTTAGTGTGCCATCTGGGTTTTGGACGATGTTGAGGAACTTGTAGGGATCTATAGTGGAGGGAACTGGGGTTGATTCTTGGTCGGCCATTGTTGTTTCTTTATGTTTGTCTGTATGTATACTGATTGCTCCTCATAAATATATACATACAGAGAAAGAGAAAGAAATAAATTTGTGGTTAGGAGGAGGAGGAGTAAATAAGTTGTTGGTGTGGTGGCCTAGTACGTGCAATTAGTAGTTGCTATTATTGGTACATTTCAAATCTTATCTTCTTTTCTTTAAAATTTTCTTGTAGAAAAAAATAAAATTATTTATGACTGAGGGAGGGAAGGAGGAACTCGTAGCCGTCACACAGCACGGGTCCTGTAAGCCACATAGATCGGTGTACATCGGATCATGCAAGTTGAGTAACTTGTAATGAATGGGGTTTTTTTTATCCTTGTAACCGTAATAAATTGAGTGATCTGAGCAGAGGAGATTATTGGCCTTTGCATGACCAATTCAAATTTAGTCTCGGTCTGTATGTATTACTTGAAAATATTTAATGAACAAAAAAACTAGCAAAATTTACGCATATTATTAATTTAATCAACATGAAATTTTTTAAACTGATTAAATATTATATTTTTAAAAATTATCTCGAAATACCCGAAAATGTACTTCAAGTTCAAATTATGATTAAATTTTTTAAAGAGATAATTGCTGATGTATAATTTTTATAAAAAATATATATAACACGTATTTTATTAACTTACCAAATTAATTTAATTACTATGACATGGTTAGACTTTTATTGTTTGGTGTGAAATGGCATCGAATTCTTATGTATATAACATAAATTGAAATGCATGCATGCATGCACTACGTACTTGATCGGACCTTGCCTGCCTAACTATTAATCTGTTCTTCCCTCTTTTTGTTTGTAATGTTTATGGTGAAGAAATTATAACCTGACGACAATTTCTACAAGTACCGTAGCATGCATGCATGCATGTGTTAATTTTTAAGTGTTTATGCATAATTTGTTTATCTAGAAGTAGTTGTCGAACAATTATGGAAAGAAATTAAGGGGAAAATATATAAGAGATAAGTAAAACCCAAGTATTCTGCAACACAAATTAAGATCAAACAAACATTCCTTACCGCTGCCATGCATGTTGTAATTCTCATTTTCTGGATTGAATGTCTCACTACCGAACTGATCATTCTGCTACTTAATCAAATGACAAGTACCTTCTGTTTAACAATTACAATGAGCTATTAATTAATTGTAACAGTGTACTATGAAGAATTTTAACATAATTGTAATTGTTAAAAAAATTAATAATAAAATTGGCCCGTGGGCCGGCCCAACTTGGTTCAACCGTCTGACCCAGATTTGACCATGTCCGTTTGGGTCTGCTCAGTCCGTTTGCTAAGCCTAATTTTAAATCTCATTTTACTAATTTTGAGTGGATTAACTATTTCTTTTTCGTTTTTTAAGTGGCTTGGCTATTTCTTTTTCATTTTATTAATTTTAAGTGGATCAACTATTTCTTTTTCTTTTTTAAGTGGTTTGGCTATTTCTTTTTCTTTATATGTGTCTTGTGTGTGTAAAAGTTTGAAACAATTTGAGGGGTAAATGTAAGTCTATACTTAAATTAGTTTATATATGTCATTTCATCATAGAATGAAATAGTTTTATTATTAAATGATTTAGTTTTATGGTAAAATACATATATATTCGTGAAGAAGAGCAATATCCATAACCTTTTCTTTCTTTCTCGTTTTTTCAGAATAAAATATGAGAACCATAATATATCATCTAACTCACTTGAATATGTTAGAATCATAGCTTTATAGTGATTATAATCAGAAATTAGTTAACAAATATGATCCATATCTTAAAGTTTTTATCACCCACACCACGATCAATTTACTATGAGTTATAAAAAATACATCTCTGAGATATATAACAAATTTCAAAATTTAAACAACCTTATAATAGCAATTCACAAAATATTTTAGTCAAATACTTCTTTGTGACAATTATATGTTAATAGAAAAAACTGAGCGAGTAAAAAGAGAATTTCATATGCATTTTTTTTTTATAATGTAAATATTCTCCGTTTCTCATATATGCATATCTCTTCATATATTAACACATACAGATACATAAATAATTCTATTTTAATTACATATTATTATAAATAATGTCGTGAGTTACACATTAGTTATAATTATGTAAGTTACAAATTATTATAAATAATATAATTTAAATAGAAAAATAGAGACTACATTAAAAGATTTAAATTAATTAGTTGTCAAATTCAAAACATCTTGGATTTTTTTTTCTTTTATTTCATATAATTAAATAAAATTATACCACTTATAATTATAAAGCACCTAACTATTTTTTATTTAATCAATATAAAACCAAAACAAACTAATTTTTACAAATAATTTTGCACCTTATCTAATGTCTCACCTTTGACATTGACAAACATGAGCCAAATATTCTAACTTGAACCTAATGAATTACTCTCTTACTTTTCACATAAAGAATAATAAACTACACATTTTATACTTAAATTATGTCCACAAATGAATTTTATCAAACTTAAATATGACAAATAAGTCACGAAAGTATAAAATAAGGTGCAATATATAACAAAATCACTATGTAAGGAAGGTTAAGCTAAGAATTATATAAGCTGATGAATTGAAAATATGTACACCAATCTAATTTGGATACATTGAATTTAAATTAACACCACCAACAAGGAAACCTCCAGGCTTCGCCAAACAGACATCTATTTTCTCATGATTACCAAATAAGTAAACAAGTAGATATAGCATAAATGAATCATCAAAAAGTTGAGAGGAATACAATATTGACACAATGGCAGATATGCACACCACGTAGCTCCAGAATCAAATTCCTTTGTAAAAATGACGGATAACATTAATACATGAAGTAAATTGATGTTCTAAATAGAGTAATACCATGTGCATAAACTATTCAAAAGAAGTTATACACCAAGAACAGGAATCGTGTATTGCATATCGATGAAAATGTGTAAAATATCATATAGTAAGTCTCGCCTCTTAGTTTCCCTCTTTTTTATACTACTTGTACACAAATTTATTAACTTGAACCAAGTTAATTCGTATTAGAATTCATATTGCTCGACTATAAAAGAAAATGTCAATGTCCAACCGAAAGCTTAAAGTCATAAAGTTGATGCTAAAGCAATTTAGAAATGTTAGATTTTTCTATATTCTATACCAGAATCGTCACCTTGTGCAGAATCATACTCAATTTAATAAGGTTCAAGCATATGAATAACATTCCACATTAAATGACTAAGAGTAGAGAACTAAAATATTCTTTCCAGCTAATTAACTGCATTAGCTTCTTCCTTTGTCAACTCAAAACAAGAAAATAAGTGTTCCATCTCAAATATTCTCCTCATCCAGACATATATAATCAGAAGTGTAACTGCTAAATAATCATATTTCCAAGCAAAAAGAAGTAGATCATCATACAAATTTCTTAGGCTTGGGAATCTTACTAGGCATCCTCATACAAACTACAGAGCAATGTATTCACATATGCAATAAAGTTAGGGCCTTGACTACATAAATGTTTAATATAGAGGTAAAATATTAATTTCCATAACAAGTAATTAAACAAGGAGTTCTAGGTGTGATAGAAAGGATTTATAAGCTGCCATGGCACTATCATTATGGTTGATAGCACAACATAGAGTGCCTTGCTTCGAACAGTAATATTATAATGCTAACCTGAATTCAAGATGACCAATGTAGTTCACAAACTTTTCGTAACTTCTTTTATTTAAACTAATTGGGGTAACGGTAATCGACTCCCATATGTAAGCATAAAGAGTGATTCATAAACTTGCTGAAAAGAAATTTTGTTCCAACAGAATAAATGAAGGTTTGAGTGATGAACACAGAGGACTAAGCCGGTAACTAGAATCAAAATAGATCCGATCAGTCATAAAATTTTCTCATCTCCTCTGCGTTTCTCATCTACTAATGCTTTATTGCGGATCTGATTAGATTAGCTGGACATGGCTTTGTTAAATTTAGAAACATTTTGTTGAAGACATGAATTTTCAAATCTGTAATATATAGAGCAAGAGGTACACAAATAAAATGACGAAAATCAGAACAATTAACAGATGTATAAATATTTAAAGTGTCAACAGATTGCCAAAACACCCAGCATGTAAATAGTAAACTCTTATTGCAGACATTTTGCAAAAGAAGGCCCCATGACCAAGATTGGCTACCACATTCATAAAATTTTATTTTTTGTTTGTTTTTTATTTTTACTTTCCAGCAAACCTCAGACTACTTTTGAATGACGGCAGAGAACAGGCAAAAGAATTACTTGGGCCCATTTCTAAAGACATAAAAGGACCAAAGTCCAACGGCACTAAATTTGTTGATGAAGGTAGCCTCACCACTTAAAAAGTGAGTAGTTGTTACTACATAAGCAGTTACGTTTATGCTTGGGATTCCAAAATTTCAACAACTTGTGGGAACACAAGCACAGAGAAGCTTGTTCACAGTCAAAAGGTCAACTAAAATAGAACTCTTAAGGGTGTATCAAAACTGCAAACAATCAAGTGAAACCTGAATTCAAGTACTTTTTTTTCCTACAAAAAGATGATACAGAAAATGGACTGAAGGAGTACAATCTACTGTTAATGAAATTTGTACAAACATCTGATGAACTCACCGGGCATTTTTCCGGGACTTGAAAGGAAAATTAGATGGCGGTGATGGTGAAAATTCAAACGGTAAGTGAGGCGCCTCAGTCTCCCCGATAAGCATCCCAACAATTTCTTTCATGGTTGGACGCTTGCTAGGCGATCTTTGCAAGCAGAGAAGTCCAATTGTGATGCAGAGTAGTGCCTGCTCCCTATTTAATGACTGAATTTTAGAATCAACAAGATCTAATAACTTCCCATTATGTGCAAGCTGACGAGCCCATGAAATAAGATTTGCCCTTTCAAATTCTGACATTGGTGAGGCAGTTACTTGAAGTGGCCTGCGCCCTGAAACCAAAACCAATAGCAGAACCCCGAAACTATACACATCACATTTCTCTGAGAGCTGCCCACCACCACCATATTCGGGGGCAATGTAACAAACAGTTCCTCTCATACTAGGAGTACTACTAATTCCTCCACTCTTGGGGATATCTCCACTAGCAAAATCTTGGCTATTTCTCCGGCCATTTCGAAACTCCCCACGAAATCCATCTAACCACCAATCAATGCTACCTCTACTACCCCTACTCTTCCTCTTCTTTCTCTCTGGCACAAAATTCTCATCCTTTTGCCACCACAATTCTCCTCCACAACCCAAACTTAACCCCCTTCTCTTCTTCTTCTTCATCTTCTTCTTCTTCTTCTTAGTCAATTCCTCGCAAAATTCTTCCTTCCACCATTCCCTTGCCTTCCTTTTCTTCCTGTCATTTTGAATTTTCTCCTCATCCAATGACACCCACCATTCCAATTTTGTCCCATTTTTCTTTTGCCCCATTTTAGCACTATCCTCAACTGAGTATGGTGTCGCAATCCAATCCTTTTTAGGTCTCTCTTTCTTTATCTCCCTCCCAATCCATTCCATCACATAATCCTTCACCCTCCCGGATTCCGACCCTCCACCACCATTGTCCTGTTTCCACCACCAATCCCTCCCAGAACCACTCTTCTTCCTCCCAATCGCCCTTCTATTATCACTATCAACACTAATTCTATCCAAACAACTCGCTGATACACTCGCCTTTTCCATACCATCCGATGGCGATGCCTCCGCATCCAAAACCCTGACAACACTCTCTGGTGATTGCTCTACATTCACAACAACTTCCTCAGTCATCACACTCTCTGTCTCCTCAATTATCGATCCGTTATCTTCCCCATTTCCACCACCATTCTCCCTCTTTTTCCCCTTATCCATTTTCTCCTCATCTTCACCACATTCAATAAAAGTTTCCACAATCTCATCTTGACCCAAAACTTTAGCCAACCCAAAATCAGCAATCTTGGCATTAAAATCACAATCCAACAGTATATTAGACGGTTTAATATCACCATGAACTATAGGCGGATCACAAGAACAATGAAGATACTCGATTCCTTTTGCTATAGCTATTATAATTCTAAATCTTTTATTCCAATCCATTAGCTCAACACACTTGCGATAAAGCAATGCATCCTGTAAACTACCGTTCTGCATATACTCATAAACCAGTAATAATCTTCTCTTCTGACAACGGCGACTGCGTTGATCAGAAGAGAATCCAAGAAGTGATACTAAGTGCGGACAACATGTAGTATCAATTCTTGAAGCGAGCGATAGCTCATTATGAAACTCTCGCTCGCCTTGCAGAGAACCGGAAGCATCCATCTGCTTCACAGCTATCTCTAACCCGGAAGGAAGGGTTCCCTTAAAAACCGAACCGAACCCTCCCTGTCCGAGCCGATTAGATGCAGAAAATGATGAGGTGGCCCGGCGGAGGGCGGTGTAAGAAAGGCGGTGCGGGATTTTTAGATCCGCTGGTGCTGTTCTTTTTCGAGAGAGTTTTCGATAAAGGATGGCAAACAACATGAGGAATCCAAAGGATATGACCGCTGCTACAACTGGTGGGACGACGGGGGAGTGGCGACGTTGGTGATTGTGTGGCTTCGGCGGAGGAAAAGTGGCCGGAAACTCAGGGTATGGTGGTGGAAAAGGAGGAGAGGACATTGTGGATATTATAATAGTAAGATTGAAAATGAAGGGTCGGTGTTAGAAATGGGCATTTGCAGGGAGAGAGGAGGAGAATTTGTTAGATGGAAAGAGACTAGTAACGCTATGTTTTTGTTTCCTTTCTCTCTCATGGTGTTGTCTTCTTCAATTTTTCAGCTGGACTTTCTTCACTAAGTGACAAGTGAGGCGCTTTTTTTACTGAATTACTGGGGTGAGAGTCAAAAAGCTAAAATCACATGTCTGTCATTTTTATGCTACTTATGGCGGCAAAAAGGAATTAGTCAACGGTCGTCAAGTTGTAAGTAATACTTGTGACGCCCCCAAATCTGGGCCCACACAGCCCAAACTTGAGTCGTCAAAATACTACAACAAAATTATTACAACAAAGCACAACGTACAACAATACAGTGTATAATAATACACAACTAAGTCTTCACTATTATTGCCACACTATTTTACAAAACGTGAAGACTATGATAACTATTCCTCGGACCCTCACTCCATTCCCCGGCTAGACCCTGTTATGTTTTCATCTCCTGTTGAAAAACAATGGAACAAAAGAAAGGGTGAGCTCAAATAGCCCAGTAAAGAATATCATGACTAAGATAATGACGAATAAATTATCATTAGTCTTCAATAGTTGAGTTCTTGATAGAATACAATAGACTACAAGGTTTATATCAAAAACTGCAGTTAAATTCTTAAACAACGTTCAGATCAATAATAGCAGCGGAATGAGTAATCTATTAGAAGAATAATGCAGACTATAATGTCCACTCGGTTCTCTTTTTAGGAAAAACATCATCAACTTTTATCATCTGAAATATCATTAGTCAAGATAATACAAATTCACAGTTCCTGATCATAATCATGCACATCAACAGTTCATCTTTGTACTACGGGCCAAAGATATTCAATATAGCACCAACGGTCATGATTATACCAGATTCAGCCTTTGGTCATAATCATACCAAACAACAGTTCATCTTTGCACTACGGGCCAAAGAGAACATTCACCACGTGCCATAAAAGACACCGAACAGATGTATCGCCTTTAACATATTATATCGTCTTTAACCTATCATCTGTTCAACAAATATATCACATCTGTGCCCCCGGCCACAGATATTCACAACAGCTTGATTTTTGGATGATTAGAATGATATAAATGATGAACAGAATAAATAGGATAACAATAAGTATCGGAAGTTTACTTTGTACAGATTCAAATAATGTCCAAATTGTCAACATGATGTGGAGTGAAATTTAAAAATGATATTCAAGATCCACAGTTCAGAATAACAGTTACAATTCAATAGAAAGGTTCACGTAAATAGGAAGATTCAGTTGAAATAATGAAGTTCAACTATTATGGAACATATAATATTTTCAGGAATTATAGAAGCAATAGTTCCATAATAAATTTCGATTTAGGAGTATGAAAGAAAATAATATCCCTTACCGTAGCAGGTTTGATTAACAAAAGGTGAAGGAAATTAATACAAAGGGTTATTCACCAACAGGCGGCAATCCGCTCCGTAAGGTTATTCCCACAATTTAATAGAATTTGAGTACAAAGAGTTATTCACCAAACAGGCGGCAATCCGCTCCGTAAGGTTATTCTCAGAGATTAATAATGAATGAATACGAAAGGTTATTCACCAACAGGCGGCAATCCGCTCCGTAAGGTTATTCCCACAATTTAATACATGGAAATAAAAGGCACGTCTTATGAGTAAGGAAGAAACAATATTATTATCGAGAATCAAATAATGATAATCCCTTACCATAGTACGTTTGAATAATGGAAGATGAAAAAGATGGTATCCCTTACCTCAACACGTGACTGGATATTGATTTAAATTAGGTTGATTAACTTGAACAGTACACGTATACTTATAGATCTTCACAAATACTCAAGATGACTTAAGCACACTTAGAGAGAACTTTCACAAGAAGTATTTAGAGAGAGAAAGAAAGAACAAGTAAGGAAGTTTATGAAAAATCCTTAAGTTAAGGCTTCTATTTATAGCCAAAAATCTTATCATTCGTTTAATCTAAACCATTCATTTAAAGATCATCTTTTAATCTACACCATCCATTTCAAATATTATATTATCTTTAATCTACACCATTCATTTCATATCACCTAATAATCACCTAACTTTATATTATAAACAAATCAATTTAATTATTCAACAATAATTCACACTTTAATCTACACCATTCATTTCATATCACCTAATAATCACCTAACTTTATATTATAAACAAATCAATTCAATTATTCAACAATAATTCACACTTTAATCTACACCATTCATTTCATATCACCTAATAATCACCTAACTTTATATTATAAACAAATAACTTTATCAATTCAATTATTATGACTAATTGTTATAAATACAGTATAGTTAGCTCTTAGATATCAAGTCAATAAATTAATGAAATACAACTGTTTAAATAACATCATAATAGAGATAACAATAATGTAAAATAAAGCATACGTTACTGTGTAATGACAATTATTGATTCAATAATGTGAATTACTGTGCATATGTTACTGTGACAATTATTAGGTTCAATAATTTTAAAAACAGTGCAACAACAATTATTGACTCAATGATATAAAATACAGTGTAATGACAATTATTAAATCAATAATGCAAAATACTGTGTAACAACAATTATTGAATTGATAATATAAAATATTATGCAGTGACAATTATCGATGAAATGATGCGTAACAGTTACGGTGTCAATTATCAGACCAAAAATATGAGACACTATGCAATACCGTGTGTTACTGTAGAGTACCGAGTGCTACAGAAAATACCAATAACTACCGTATGCTACTATTCTTTTATCACCGGTATTTTAACAGTTCCGTTGACTATTTTTATATAAAAAGGTTATTTCTGTCGTTTTCTATATCCGACAAATATTCCGTTGTGGGGTCCACCAATAATTTGTTATTTCGGCGCCGTCGGACCAAACGAATATTCCCCGACCAAACGAATATTCCCCGACAAAGCGAATATTGTCCGACAAAATAAAATTTGCACATAACATCCTTAACTTTTAACTTTATCGATTTAACCACTTACTGTTTAAAAAAAATATCTATATGAAGAAAAATTAAATTTTGTATTTCATAAAATTCGGGGTCTTACAACCTCCCCTCCTTATGAAATTTCGTCCCCGAAATTGACGTACCTGACATATCGAAGAGGTAAGGATACTTAGATTTCATCTCAGATTCTAGCTCCCAGGTCATTTCCTCAGTATCTTGGTTCCTCCATAAAACCTTAACTTGAGGTATAACCTTTGAGCGTAGGATCTGCTCCTTCTTATCCAGGATCTTAACAGGTACTTCCTCGTATGTTAAATCCTCTGCTATAACGTCTGGTTCTAACTCAATGACGTGGTTTGGGTCCTTCACATATTTACGTAACATAGATATGTGAAAAACGTTATGGATGCGAGACATACTTGGTGGTAGGGCTAGTCTGTAGGCTACGGTTCCTATTCGATCTAGGATTTCAAATGGGCCAATAAATCGAGGGTTGAGCTTTCCTCTCTTTCCGAATCTCGTAACCCCTTTCCATGGAGAAACACGTAAGAATACATGATCTCCGACGTTGAAACTTTCGTCTCTCCGATGAAGATCAGCATAACTCTTTTGTCGTTCTTGTGCGGTCTGTATTCGTTGTCGGATCATTTGGATCTTTTCGGTCGTCAAGCGTACCAACTCGGGTCCCAACAATTTTGCTTCTCCTACCTCATTCCAACATATTGGAGAGCGACACTTCCTTCCATACAATGCCTCGAATGGAGCCATGCCTATGCTTGCTTGGTAACTGTTGTTGTAAGAAAATTCCACCAACGACAAGTACTTATCCCAACTTCCTTTGAAGTCTAATACACAAAGTCTCAAAAGATCTTCGAGGGTCTGGATCGTCCTTTTCGATTGTCCGTCCGTTTGAGGATGGTACGCAGAACTAAAACGTAGTTCAGTGCCCATAGCTTTTTGTAGACTGATCCAAAAGCGTGAAGTGAATCTAGGATCTCGATCAGAAACTATGGAAACTGGCATGCCATGCAATCTCACGATCTCATTTATGTACATACCGGCAAGACGTTCAAGTGAAAAGTTTTCTCGTATAGGCAAGAAATGAGCAGATTTGGTCAATCTATCTACGATCACCCAAATTGCATCTAAGCCTTGAGAAACTTTTGGAAGACCCGTCACGAAGTCCATATTGATGTGTTCCCACTTCCATTCGGGAACTTCAAGTGATTGTAATGGACCTTTAGGAACTTGATGTTCTGCCTTGACACGTTGACAAGTTAGGCACCTTGAGATAAACTCCGCAATCTCTCTTTTCATATTGTTCCACCAAAATGTATGTCGAAGATCTCGATACATCTTGGTACCTCCTGGGTGGATTGCAAACGGCGTGTTGTGTGCCTCCATCATGATTTTATGCTTTAATTCAGGATCGTTAGGAACACAGAGTCGAGAGTTGACTCGAAGTATTCCTTTCTCGTCGATTCTTGCTTCGGGAATGGCACCTTCTTGTACTTTCTTTATCATGTTTATCAGTTCCGGATCGGTAGCTTGAGCAGCTTTAATTTTATCGATTAAAGTTGGTTCTACTCGCACGTGAGCAATCTTCGAGTGGGTCCTTGGTGTCTTTAGCTCTATCTCCATCTTTTGCAAGTCGTACAAAATACACTTTTGTGTTGTCAGCAGTGCACTTGTACTTGCATAAGATTTTCTGCTCAAAGCGTCAGCTACAACGTTCGCCTTTCCCGGGTGATACTGGATTGTGTGGTCATAATCCTTTAACAGCTCAAGCCAACGTCGTTGTCGCATGTTGAGTTCCTTCTGGGTGAAGAAATACTTGAGACTTTTATGATCCGTATAGATATCCACTTTTTCTCCGTACAAGTAGTGTCTCCAGATCTTCAACGCGAAAACGACTGCTGCCAACTCTAGATCATGAGTAGGATAATTTTTCTCATAATCTTTGAGTTGTCGAGAGGCGTAGGCTATAACCTCTCCATGTTGCATAAGGACACAGCCTAGACCTTTGCCAGAAGCATCGCTGTAGATAACAAATTCTCCTGATCCTGATGGTATGGTCAGAACAGGAGCTGAAACCAGTCTCTTCTTGAGTTCTTGGAAACTTTTCTCGCATTCCTCGCTCCATATGAATTTTGTGCTTTTCCGAGTAAGCTGCGTTAATGGAGTGGCGATTCGAGAAAATCCTTCTACGAATCTCCGATAATAACCAGCTAGACCCAGAAAACTTCGGACTTCGGTTACTGTTTTGGGTTGTTCCCAATTTAGTACCGTTTCAATCTTCGCAGGATCGACTGATATTCCTTGACTAGAAATCACATGCCCAAGAAACGCGACCTCCTCAAGCCAGAACTCACATTTCTTCAACTTGGCATATAATTTGTTTTCACGGAGCTTTTGTAGTATCAATCTCAGGTGTTGTTCATGATCCTCGCGACTCTTGGAGTATATGAGGATGTCATCAATAAAGACAACCACAAAATGATCCAAATGTTCCTTGAATATCCGGTTCATCATGTCCATGAAAGCTGCAGGAGCATTAGTTAGTCCAAAAGGCATGACTAAGAACTCATAATGCCCATAACGAGTTCTGAAAGCAGTCTTTGGAATGTCCTCAGCTTTAACCTTTAACTGATGATATCCAGAACGGAGATCAATCTTTGAGAAATGTTGAGCGCCTTGCAATTGATCAAACATGTCATCAATCCGAGGTAACGGGTACCTGTTCTTGATGGTGACATGGTTCAATTCTCGGTAGTCAATGCACAATCTTATAGTCCCGTCTTTCTTCTTCACAAATAGAACAGGAGCACCCCAAGGTGATGCACTCGAAACCGGTATCCAACAATTCCTGTAGTTGGTTTTTTAACTCTTGAAGTTCAATGGGAGCCATTCGGTAGGGAGCTTTGGAAATGGGCTTGGTACCGGGTTCAAGATCAATATAAAAATCAATTTCACGGTTTGGGGGTAAGCCAGGAAGTTCTTCAGGAAAAACGTCAGGAAACTCATTAACAATGGGAATATCATTCAAGTTTGACGTATTTTTGTTCAAATCAGTGACATGAGCTAAAAAGGCTTGACATCCGTTTTTCAATAAACGAATGGCTTTATGGCTAGAAATAACAGTTATAGATTTCAATGGTTTAGTTGCTTGAATTTGCATGACAGGTTGATTAGGAATATGAAAACTAATAATCTTATGAAAACAATCAATTTTAGCATGATGGGTAGTCAACCAATCAATCCCTAAAATCACATCAAATTCATGCATCTCCAAAGAAATAAGGTCAACAGGTAATGTGAGGTTGTTGATTTGAACTAGGCAAGATTTATAGACAGTAGATGTAATGGTCATTTCTCCTAATGGGGTTTCAACTGATAAGTCAAAATTCAAGTTTTCAGGAGTTAAGTTTAAACGCTGAGCACATGCAGGTGAGATAAAAGAATGGGTAGAGCCAGTATCTAACAAAGCGTAGACTTCACGAGAATTTATGAATAGCTTACCGGTTATCACCTCGTTCGAGTTTCGCGCCATTTGGGATGTCACAACAAAAGCTCTCCCTTGAACTACAGATTTTCCCTTATCTGCGCTAGCTTTTGGTATCATCATTGCAGCTGGACTTGATTTTGTGGCAGGACAAAACCGCGCAAGATGACCCTCTTTCCCACAACTGTAGCACTTTTTGGACTGCAGTGTACAGTTTGGGCTGATGTGACCTTCCTGACCACACCTATAGCATCTCACTGGTGGTCGATCTTCTCCCCTTGAAACTGGGGTCGGTGCTGGTGTTGGTACTGGTGCCCTTCCATAATTATTATGGAATCTCTTTCTTTTGAAATTGTTCCCACTAGATTCTCCTCTTCTGTTATTTGGTGTGGAATTACCACCGAAGTGTTGGTTACCTCCTCGATGGTTCTTGTTCCTGTGGTTGTTGTCACTCCTTTCTCTATGCTGATCATTAACTCTTGGCTGCAATGTTTCATCTGTTTGCTCCACCCTTTGAGCCCTATCTACAACATCTGAATACAAACTGAATTTATGAGAACTAAGTTGTTGACGAATTTTGAGTCTCAAACCTCTCAGGAACATTCGACTCATTCGTGCTTCGTCATCTACTAGATGAGTCGCAAAACGAGACAGTTCAGCAAACTTAGCTTCATATTGAGAAACTGTCATGTTTCCCTGCTCCAGCTTAATGAATTCCACTTCCTTCATATGGCGGATGCTTTCTGGGAAGTACTTCTCGTTAAACAGTTCTTCGAATTCTGTCCAAGACATTTCGAGTGCTGAAGGTTGGATACGTTTTACCGCTTCCCACCAATGGTCCGCCTCACCTCGTAACATAAAAGTGGCAAATGAAACCTTCTGATCATCAGCGCATTGTAAGACATCAAGTATTTTTGTCGTCTGCTTCAGCCATGCCTCCGCTTTGAGTGGGTCAGGCTTCCCATGGAATTCAGGTGGTCCTAATTCTTTAAATTGCTTAACAGTGACCATCCTCAAATTGCCAGCGTTTCTACCGTTATTATTGACTGGATTTCCTCTTCCTTGATTCTGTATGAACTGCATGAAATTCCTAAAGAATCCATCGTTCATCATGTTATCAGGAACATTATTTCCTGAGTTGGCAGGAGGATTGTTTGGGGCCTCTTGATTCTCGGCTACATTTGCTTCGGGTATTCCATAGTTAACCTCTTGATTTTCAGATGCCATACCTAACTGTGGTCACAAAATAAATGTTAGTTCAAATAAACTGACTCATCACTTCATGTTCCTACATTCAAATCGACTCATTAGATAATAAAATCTATTTTAGGTAGGACACACTAGTGACTGATTCTATTCGTCTCTCCCCTCCTAGTTCTACCCCAGATCTCCATTAAAGACCATATCCCTAAGCTCTGATGCCAACTGTGACGCCCCCAAATCTGGGCCCACACAGCCCAAACTTGAGTCGTCAAAATACTACAACAAAATTATTACAACAAAGCACAACGTACAACAATACAGTGTATAATAATACACAACTAAGTCTTCACTATTATTGCCACACTATTTTACAAAACGTGAAGACTATGATAACTATTCCTCGGACCCTCACTCCATTCCCCGGCTAGACCCTGTTATGTTTTCATCTCCTGTTGAAAAACAATGGAACAAAAGAAAGGGTGAGCTCAAATAGCCCAGTAAAGAATATCATGACTAAGATAATGACGAATAAATTATCATTAGTCTTCAACAGTTGAGTTCTTGATAGAATACAATAGACTACAAGGTTTATATCAAAAACTGCAGTTAAATTCTTAAACAACGTTCAGATCAATAATAGCAGCGGAATGAGTAATCTATTAGAAGAATAATGCAGACTATAATGTCCACTCGGTTCTCTTTTTAGGAAAAACATCATCAACTTTTATCATCTGAAATATCATTAGTCAAGATAATACAAATTCACAGTTCCTGATCATAATCATGCACATCAACAGTTCATCTTTGTACTACGGGCCAAAGATATTCAATATAGCACCAACGGTCATGATTATACCAGATTCAGCCTTTGGTCATAATCATACCAAACAACAGTTCATCTTTGCACTACGGGCCAAAGAGAACATTCACCACGTGCCATAAAAGACACCGAACAGATGTATCGCCTTTAACATATTATATCGCCTTTAACCTATCATTTGTTCAACAAATATATCACATCTGTGCCCCCGGCCACAGATATTCACAACAGCTTGATTTTTGGATGATTAGAATGATATAAATGATGAACAGAATAAATAGGATAACAATAAGTATCGGAAGTTTACTTTGTACAGATTCAAATAATGTCCAAATTGTCAACATGATGTGGAGTGAAATTTAAAAATGATATTCAAGATCCACAGTTCAGAATAACAGTTACAATTCAATAGAAAGGTTCACGTAAATAGGAAGATTCAGTTGAAATAATGAAGTTCAACTATTATGGAACATATAATATTTTCAGGAATTATAGAAGCAATAGTTCCATAATAAATTTCGATTTAGGAGTATGAAAGAAAATAATATCCCTTACCGTAGCAGGTTTGATTAACAAAAGGTGAAGGAAATTAATACAAAGGGTTATTCACCAACAGGCGGCAATCCGCTCCGTAAGGTTATTCCCACAATTTAATAGAATTTGAGTACAAAGAGTTATTCACCAAACAGGCGGCAATCCGCTCCGTAAGGTTATTCTCAGAGATTAATAATGAATGAATACGAAAGGTTATTCACCAACAGGCGGCAATCCGCTCCGTAAGGTTATTCCCACAATTTAATACATGGAAATAAAAGGCACGTCTTATGAGTAAGGAAGAAACAATATTATTATCGAGAATCAAATAATGATAATCCCTTACCATAGTACGTTTGAATAATGGAAGATGAAAAAGATGGTATCCCTTACCTCAACACGTGACTGGATATTGATTTAAATTAGGTTGATTAACTTGAACAGTACACGTATACTTATAGATCTTCACAAATACTCAAGATGACTTAAGCACACTTAGAGAGAACTTTCACAAGAAGTATTTAGAGAGAGAAAGAAAGAACAAGTAAGGAAGTTTATGAAAAATCCTTAAGTTAAGGCTTCTATTTATAGCCAAAAATCTTATCATTCGTTTAATCTAAACCATTCATTTAAAGATCATCTTTTAATCTACACCATCCATTTCAAATATTATATTATCTTTAATCTACACCATTCATTTCATATCACCTAATAATCACCTAACTTTATATTATAAACAAATCAATTTAATTATTCAACAATAATTCACACTTTAATCTACACCATTCATTTCATATCACCTAATAATCACCTAACTTTATATTATAAACAAATCAATTCAATTATTCAACAATAATTCACACTTTAATCTACACCATTCATTTCATATCACCTAATAATCACCTAACTTTATATTATAAACAAATAACTTTATCAATTCAATTATTATGACTAATTGTTATAAATACAGTATAGTTAGCTCTTAGATATCAAGTCAATAAATTAATGAAATACAACTGTTTAAATAACATCATAATAGAGATAACAATAATGTAAAATAAAGCATACGTTACTGTGTAATGACAATTATTGATTCAATAATGTGAATTACTGTGCATATGTTACTGTGACAATTATTAGGTTCAATAATTTTAAAAACAGTGCAACAACAATTATTGACTCAATGATATAAAATACAGTGTAATGACAATTATTAAATCAATAATGCAAAATACTGTGTAACAACAATTATTGAATTGATAATATAAAATATTATGCAGTGACAATTATCGATGAAATGATGCGTAACAGTTACGGTGTCAATTATCAGACCAAAAATATGAGACACTATGCAATACCGTGTGTTACTGTAGAGTACCGAGTGCTACAGAAAATACCAATAACTACCGTATGCTACTATTCTTTTATCACCGGTATTTTAACAGTTCCGTTGACTATTTTTATATAAAAAGGTTATTTCTGTCGTTTTCTATATCCGACAAATATTCCGTTGTGGGGTCCACCAATAATTTGTTATTTCGGCGCCGTCGGACCAAACGAATATTCCCTGACCAAACGAATATTCCCCGACAAAGCGAATATTGTCCGACAAAATAAAATTTGCACATAACATCCTTAACTTTTAACTTTATCGATTTAACCACTTACTGTTTAAAAAAAATATCTATATGAAGAAAAATTAAATTTTGTATTTCATAAAATTCGGGGTCTTACAATACTCCACCAAATTTAAAAAATATATAATTAATACATTAAATTATTTAAAAATTATTATTTTATCTAATTTTTTAAACGGTCGTCTAATTTAGTTATTTTTTTCTTACATGACTTTATAAAGAAAAAAGGAAATAACATGTAAATTTAATTTATTTTCTTTATAATTTTTTTTTTCTCTATTTTCTTCTGCGAATCAGCCCTGACATCACTACCCTACACCGGTGGGTCCGCAAATTAAAATTTACCTAAGTTAATTGTCACGCGCTCTCAGGGTTGCGTGAGACTGCTACCTTGTTAATTGTCTCAGGTCAAAGGGTTGACAACTATCCAAATATAGCACCTTGTTTGAGTGTTATTACGATCGTCCTTTTAGGCTATTTGACTAGTGTAATTTAATTTCCCAAGTTTTAACCAACTACACTCACGTTCTCTCAAAATCTTAGAAAAGGAATCTTATTTATTTTCTTAGTCCACTAAAAATATACATGACTTAAAATATATTTGATAAAAATTAAATAAAATAATTTTAAATATTTAAATAATTAAATTAGTTGAATGAAATAAAATTTTGAGTAATTAATGAAAAAAATTATTTAATAATTGATATATTTAAAACATCTTAATAACAGATTTTTATTATTTTACTCCTCTGAAAAAATTCAAAATTATTAAAAATTTATTTAATATTACTTAATATAATATTTAATATTTTTGTATTTATTTTTTTCTTTATTCAGTTGAGACTTATTTATTTAGCCAAAAAAATTATACTTAATCATTCGGTATAAAATATTGACCGATTCAGTCATTCAGATCATTTTTATTCAAAATAAACGCACTGAATTGCTGACTGATTCAATCATTCAGCTCCATTAAGTGTTAATTAAACAGCCCCTTAGTACGTACTATCCGATCCAATGAAGTCTTAGGGGGTGTTTGATAAAAATTAAATGAGCTGAATCTGAATCTGAATCTGAATCTGAATGAGCTGAATCTGAATCTGAATGAAAAAAGTTGTTTGATAATTAACATATCTGAATGATCTGAATGACATATTTTTAATATTTTACCCCTCTGAAAAAATTCAAAGTTGTTGTAAATTTATTTAATATTACATAATATAATTTTTTTTTATTTATTTTTTATTTTTTTCTATTTTTTTTCTCCATTCAGCCACCATTCAGTCCATTCAGCCGCAAATTCTGACCTTAACCATTCAGCCGCGCCATCTGACCGATTCAGCCATTCAGACGAATATTTTTCCAAACAAACGCACTTAACCATTCAGCCACTTACCGATTCAGATTCAGACCCCATTCAGACTCAAACAAACAGCCCCTTAGTTTAAGAGTTAAGATTTTTATTTAAATACGTTTATTTTTTCTTTACGTGCGTTTTTTTTAATAAATTTTAATTAATTCTTAATATTATAAGAGTTATGATATACTTGGTTATAAAAACGTCCTTTATTTTTTGAATAAAATGTTGTTTATGAATTAGGATGGAAAGTTTTTAAAGTGATAAAAAATTTATTGTTTATTAAAATGACACAGTTTTTAAAATTAAATTATTATAATTATAAGATTATACAATATTTTTAAATATATTGCTTTTAAAATATTTGCAAAATTAAGACTTAAAATAAAATAAGTTACATACAAAAATATAATTATTTTAAGATCAACACATAATTTACTAAAAAGTTTATATCCAAAAACTTATCAAGAAGGAGACATATTAATCATTTTTTGATTTATCTATTAATAAAATTAACACTAATATTATTGATCGTAACTATAATTATTAAAATAATATTTTTAAGAATAAATATTATAAAAAATTTATTACGTAATTGAATAAAAATGCTCAGATTCATAATTATTTAATAATATATATTGAAAAAGATGTATCTTAAAAGAATCAAATCACATGAAAAAGGATACGCTAGAGATCTTCTTACACCAATATCGTCAAGTTGACTTCTTATTTATTTAGCTGCTTAGCACATTATATCATGCTGCCTCGCTTACAGATACGATTATTAAGTACTCCATTAAATAAACGGATAAAAATGTGGTAGAAATCAAAGTAAGAGTGAGTGAGATCACGCGAGTCCCACCCTCCACACCCACGCTTGTCGGGGGCTGAATCGAGACAAAAAAGATAAAAGAACGTTAATAAAACAAATGTTTGGCCGACATATTGGATAACTCACATTATTTAAATATTATATTTATTTTAATAATTAAAAAATAAAATATAACACAAATTTTAATATTATATTTTTTTTAATAATTAAAATAAATATTATACACTTGTATTTATTCTAAATTTAAAATATAAAAATATTCTAATGTACTTATTTTGACTTTTAATAAGAATAAATAAATTTTGCTTCTTTACAATTTTTTATAATTATATTCACTAAAATTAAAAGAATTGATATCAATTTTAACTTTAAAAATTTAATATTGATCTTATAATTTTGGAATCGAGAGTCGTATGAAAACGCAACCGCATATCACAAACTCTTTTTTATTCACGAATTACAAATTAAACAAAGTAATATAGCAGCTGCCTGCTAATATTTATGCTTTCAATTTCCACACTAGCACAAGAGAAACAATTAAAAAGTTACACCAATCTACTCATTAGGTACATCATCCACAATAAGAGATCTATAAACAGGACACTAAAGTGGCTTGGCGCCACCATTTTCTTGAGCAGAGTGGAGTGGGGTGCTTGTACCACTCTTCTTTGAAGATTGCCCTGTGATGCTCCTGCCCATGAACTTTCCAGCTTTGCTCAGCCCGCTTCCGACAGCTCCGAAGCCGCTTCCCACAATCCCGACTCCACCAACAATGCCAGAACCCACCATCCCGACACCGGAACCAACTGCATCCATTGTGCTCCCAATAACCCCAGCTTCTTTTAATTTCTTTCGCTCTTCTATGATCCTCTTCTCTTCTTCCAGAGCTGCCAGTTGCTCTTCCTTGTTGAATTCATGATACACGACCTAAAATTTTCAAGAAGTCATTCAATACTCGGCATATTTACATTATCTCTAGATAACCAAAACATTGAGAATACATGTCGATGAAAATGGAATTGATATATTCACTACACAACATGTACTTACTTCGTTCCACAAGTGTATTTTTTGTATTTAATGTTTTTGGCACGGATTTGATTACGTTTGATGTGGATTGAAAATATAATACTAGTATATCGTGCATTTATATATTTAGTTTACAATCTATTAACTTCTTAAAGTTCGTGATAAAAACACTACAAGCAACCCTACGCTAATTAAGGACATAGGGAGTATTTGGTGAGAAATATATTACAGACGCCTAAAAATGTATAAAGACGCAGAGTATTTTATTATATGTGAAAGTTGAAATAGTAATTTTGATATGTACCTTAACCGTAAGAGTTCCCCTGTCCTTCTTATCCTTTATCTTAAGCATATCAAGTGATGGTAGCAGTCTCAATTGAATCTCTTTTGTGGTCTCAGCTTCCAGCTCAAGTAACGGTAACTTAGCAATACCCAATCTCTTGTCTTGCCCAATGTCTTCATCAAAAACCTGTACAAGGAACTTGTAAATATGTTTGCATACAGAAAAAAAACTAGATTGATATTAGATGGAACCAAGGACAGGTTTAAAAAGATTAGCACTTCCAGCAGCAAGAAGCATCAACAAACTAGACCTTTGCATGGGATATAGTTCAAGTTCACAATAACAGAAATTTTGAAACTGGTAAAAATTTCCACCTTTTTTCCCAATATCTTTTACTATTAGTAAGAGTCCACATCTTAGTGTCTCTCCCATTCAGTAACATGCTGCATGTATCAGATAAGTCTGAGCAGATATAATGTAGCCCTGATCTCAAGTTCTACAAACCCAGGAAAATATTTTTACACATCACGGCACCATTAGGGTAAAAACTATTTCAGTTCCCAAAGGAAACTATTCTCAACCCAACCATTTTGAATACGAGAGAATCTAAGTTGAAAAGATAGTGGCAGACACAGGACTTTCCTGCACTGGGGCCTTAATATTAATTATAAGCTGAACAAGATTAATAGATTATATAGTCTATTTCTTGTACAACTAATAAACACAAAATGGAACATTCTGAAAAAGGTAAAATTATGAAATATATATCAAATATATAGACATGGTAATTCCCAAATATGTTAATGTGAATAAGAAGCACCATATGAACTTCGAAAAAGAGCAGAGTAACAACAAACATGGAGAAAGGGCATAGAGATACAAACCTCAAAAATAATAGACTGTGTTTCCTTGTCTTCTGCAATAAGCTCAAATGTTTGATCCCAAACAGGATTCAAATTGTTTTGAACTATCTTTGTCTTAACCTTAAATAATGGCCGAATGTACACAACCACGTATGGATCAGATTTTCCAATCATTTCCATGTTCTTTAAATCATTTGCCTTCACTACTGTCAAAGTAACCTCCCCTTGTGGTTTAAGCTCCAACTCACTGCATTACAGAACAGAAATATGTAGACTTGACAGTTAACAGACTCATGTGATAAACAATTTAAAGGTTTTGTGTATGTTCAGAGAATCTAGAGTAAAATATTTCTATTGTGCACGACTACTATTCTGCTTGTCTACCTGAACAATATACTTGAGATGACAAGACACAAGAGAACCCCAAGAGTAAATTGGAAGCCTAGTATGAGTGAACATACAAGCAAAGTGCTCCCTCTGTCCTAGAAAGAGAGTCCCTACTTTTTCTGTTTGCTCTTTTTTTTTTGGAATATTAAGGTTTGCATAAAACACAATTCAAGATAAATTTTCAATAGTTTATATTCAATGATAAATTTTAGTCTTAAACATTTAACATTGTGAACAGATCATCAAGAAAATTATCTCAAAATACATAATACTTAAACCTTAGTATTCGAAAGAAAAAGAATTAACAAAAGAATTAATATTTAACATAGAAACAAAATGCCAAGAAGTCACTATTTCAATTTTTCCTTCTCTATCTCCCAAATTTGCATCACGTTTTGCAAGCCACCACAGCCTTAAAAGATTCCACCTCTGCAATGTCCCACGTAGGTGGCAGCTGAGAGACATGAAATGTATGCAAGGACTTATAAGTGGTGCATTACTTGACAGGTAAATGGCGGATTACTAATTGGAGTGGAGCATTTTGAGCAATATAGGACCCAGCAAGTACTTGGGCCACTTAGATACTTTGGGCCTGGGTTGATTCGGCAACAAGAAGTAATTGGGCCACTTATAAAGTATCTGTTGCTCGGGTAAGTAACAACAACAAAAAAAAGTAATGATAGTTACCTTGTATCCACAGGTATACCACCAATTGGAACAACAATCCTATGGGGCCACTGGAGCATGTCTGTGACGATTGTATGTACAGTATCCTACACAAACACGCACAATAAGTCCACACAACAATAAAGTAATTCAGTAAAGTAATACAAGTACATAACCATGGTATTATATCTCAACTCACGTCTATCATATCTGAAAGTCCAGGAATAGCTGTTAAACTTCCTCCAACAGCCTTAAGAGTGTAATCAATTCTTGGCTTTGGCTGTTTAAACACATAGGAGTACAAGTGATTTCCTTATTGGGTGTAAGCACTAACAGTTCAAATATTACAAATCAATTAGGAGGCATACAAAAGTACTAATCACATCAAATATTTACGTGGAGACAACATAATATGAGAATAAAATCTAAGAATAATTTCACTCAGAAATAAGAAACTAAAGTACTTGACTAAACCCATGAGAATAATGAAAACTAACAAGTAAAATATAGCATTCTAAGAGGAGAGGGAGGGGGGGGGGGGGGGGGATAAAAAAAATAAAAAGACAACAAAAATGTAAGATATTTGACAGAATTTGTTACTCTCTAGATCTAAGAGTTAGAGAGAGAGAGAGAGAGAGAGAGAATTAGGGTTAGCCACCCATGGTTTGGAGAAATCATAATCCACTTCTTTAATTCATAGATCTCTTGGTGGATCACCTCTAGAGGCTTCACACTTGGGGAGCTAACATTGATCCGTGGAATCTAATCGGTGAATTTGAAGAAGAACGTGAAGGATTAAAGGGAGATGAACTTGTACCCGTGGAAGCTTGGTTCTACAAAGGTATAAATTCTTTTATCCTTCCTCAATTAATAATAGTCGCATAAGAAAGATCCGGGTTATTGGTTTGTACAAAAATTTTAAAATCTGATTTTTTGCTTCCGTTGCGCTTATATAATTTGATTATATGTATGCCATAATTTTTGCAAACCATAATATCATGCAACAGAGTTTTATACCTAACGGAACTTTTACATTATAACACTTCTCATGGTATTCTTCTTATTTCACCTGCCATAATGACAATTTTTCACTCTCATTTTCAATTTGGTTTTACTAGTTGAAGTTACACATAAAACAGTAACCGAACAACCCTTCTCCGCCTATCTAAAAAAAAAGAGAGGATAAAATGAGGATGATAAAGTAAATTGGGTCTGACTATACCTCAGAAAGTAAAGCAACAACGACAGCAGAGATGCAAGGAATTTCCTCAGCAAGTTGGAAGATAACACGAATAACAGTGAAAACTTGGAGATCCTTCAACTGTAGCCAATAAGCAGGCACCCACAAGATTGAGTGTAAAGGTGGATACACGTGAAATCCAATGTTAAAGATAAAGAATTTCATAGGAATGGCTAACAATTTAAAGCAGATTCAGTAAAGATATTTGATGTAATAACCTGAATTGGTATAGAGGCAACTAGTGCAGCTTCAATAGCTAAAATGATGCTTGGATCACCACCCCACCGGAAATCAATATCCATTGTAATTTGACCTTCTTTAAGGCACTGAACACGGATACCTGCACCGGTTAAGTAATTATGCACGCACAAAAGCTAAAGTATAAACATGGTGATTCATATAGAGAAGTGTGCCAATGTTTGCAACCAGAATGGCCATATATGGATGAGTTAACACAAGCACAATTACAACCTCTGAACTATTAGGTTCATCTTATGTGACATCAATTATTATTGAACAACCAGCTTAAATTATTCCTTCACAAAAATGTAAGCATAAATAATTGAGAAACTAGTTTTCGTAAATGATTAAATCATGATTACTTCTGTGGGAGCAATTGGTTGGAGCAACAAGTATAAAAACTAGAAAAACAAGTACGTATTGTCGACATGTGATTGATACCTTCAATCTTAGGAGGCACATTTCCAAGAGACAATTTGCTGAACTTCATTGACGTAATTCCTGGTGGTCGATATTCCTCCAACAGAGGTTCAACAGATTCCTTTATTATCGCTGTTGCTGCCTGAAAATAATCACATCCATCAGATTCAGTCTGGAAAGTTATAAACAAGAAACTGGAGGACTGCTGGCAAACTAGATAAAAAAAATGGCAGCATGATGCCAACATAGAGTACTTATAAAAAAATGACATCACAAGATGTGAGAGAGGTTCACTATGCACAACTGATGCATTGCATTATTCTGATATAATTTGAAGGTTCAACATACATGCAAAAGTATAGATCTCCTATAGCGTGGGGTTGCATTCAGTGGAGGGCTTAACTTGGAATTGATCGTTTCACAAATCTAGCATTCTCTTCAAAGTAAATTAATTTAACATCAGAACAAAGAGAGGATGGAAATGGAGCTACTAAAGAGCAGCAAGTAACAGGTCTTTCACATAGCTTATTCAAAACAATAAACATCTTTCCTGACACTTCTACACAACTTACTCGTGGGGGTGCCAGGGGATGGAAATGGAGCTACTAAAGAGCAGCAAGTAACAGGTCTTTCACATAGCTTATTCAAAACAATAAACATCTTTCCTGACACTTCTACACAACTTACTCGTGGGGGTGCCAGGGGTGGGGACGGGGGGAAGAGATTGTTTCAACATAGAAGGCAGATTATAGATAGCAGAAAGGCAACACCATGGAAAGTAGAAACACAATGCAATCTAATAATTTGAGCAACATGAAGCTAAAAATAGTAAAACTGGCATTGAAACTTTTACTTTAGAAGTATCATACACAAATACATGTTCCAACCAGGACCTTAACCCTGTACCTATCCCACTGGGATGCCAGGAGATAGTCAAGATACCATCATACCATTCAAGTTAAGAGCTTCCACCGAAAGCAATGATAAACAAATAAATGAAATTAATGAGAAATTATTAATGATGTCATATTGCTGAGAAAAAAATCTAAGTAATTTGACTGATTGCAAATTATGTTTTAGATTGTCATTTTATTTATTTTGTTTGTTTGGGTGGGAGGGTGCTGGGTGGGGGTGAGAGAGAGAGAGAACACATCAAAACTAATAACAAACAAACACAAACGTTTAGCAAAATTTACTCAGTACAATGCAAACATTATAAGAAAGGATTCCAATGAAACTACCCAACATACCCGTCCTTCCCCAGAACACAAGTCCCCAAAACTTATCCAAACTTTTGTGATATGTTTCTTTTAAATATCTAATACTGATCTTTATGAAGGGGAAAGATAAAGGTGTGAGCAATCAACAAAACATTTAACATCTTGCAGTCCCAAACTGATAAAGAAGATTGGTCCTAATGCATGTTAACGAATCACACATGCCGTATTCATGTGGATCATCAGGATAAAGCATAAACTCTAATATTATTAAAGTTGTATCATATTCCAGTATATTAGGTACTTAGGTATCATTACATTAAAATTCCTGAGGTCGGTCAAGAAAGTGTACTAAAAAAGATACCACTTTCCAAAGGACTGCAAGGCACAAATTCCTAGAAGAAATATTACCTTTGTAAATAACTTATGAATAAAATGTATCGTATTTTACCTTAATATTATGGACTAAAAGGATAGGAAAGGAGATAGCTTACATCTGCAATAAATGGCCAAAGTTTGCTCAGTTGTTTGTTCAGCCATTTCACCTGAAATTGCAAACCAAGAAAAATGGATTTGTAACTAAACTAATAACATAACTTTACTAACAAAAAAATATTTATTAAAAAAAACTAAATCAATAATTTTACTTTGCAATTCCATGTCATCTTACATGGAATCATCTTTTCCATCTATCCATTCTCTATTAAACTATATATGCCAGCAATTAATTTGACACTGCATACTCAAAAGGTTTCATATTATACATAATTACATTCAGCAACAAGTGATTGAGCAAAGTGGATACAGTAAGAGTGTATATCAGACCAATTATGAAGAAAATAAGAGAGAAAAAGTCAGAAACCAGATTAATATCATACGGAATCCTTGAGCAAGATATTCTTCTAAATATTTCCATAGGTATTGTGCCTCCATGATGTTAAATGGGCCAAAAGGCCCATAACTTAGGTTCCATGAAGAAGGTCACTAGTTCAGTAAACTATTCTTAACCATCAACGGTTCAGTAACCACTAGATCTTGACCTACTAAATTCACTAAGATAATAGCAAAACAAGCTAAAGGTATACGAGAAAAGAGGCTAACATCGAAAGTAACATACCAGCTGAACAATAAGTAAATACACTAACCTGTTCAAAAACAGGAAAAGATATCCATTCAGGAAAGTTGTCACCGCATATTTTCTTCAAATCATCTCTGTTAAGGGTCCCAAGAAGCTTTATGTCAGCTGCCTGAGGGAGAAAAATATAAAATAAGTGACTCTAATCCATCTTCCAAAATTAAACATGTCTTCCACTTGCAAAATCAGAAAGTAAGACGGCAGAAGTACAAGCATGAAGCTAATTTAATCTTGCTGATGTTACCCAGGAATTCAAAGAAGTAGACCAAACTTTGAACAAATACATGTAATGGCAAGAATAAAAGCCACTACTAGGGCCAGTTAATTAAAAAAAAAAGGGTTCAGAAAATCAATTTTATAACTAAATATATTTTCCCACAACATTTTCAACCTGTACATCTATTAGCGAGAACAAAAACAAAACATTACAACATCTTTTAACATATTTAAATACAAGCACATTTCTTAATAGATATAGGCCAATCTCATTCATTTTTTTAAAGTTTGAACCATTTCTAAAAATTAAAGAGTCAATTATGTGAAACGCATAGCATAGCTAAAAGCTGAAGACATTAAAACATAAGAAAATCTTCAACCACCGCAAGAATTTTTTTAGATATAGAAAAAATTCTTAATATAGAAGAGATTCAGTACAAGAATAGAGACAGAAGTCCTCCTAGGAGAAAAAGAACATTTGGAAAAGAAAGAAGTAAAACAATCACACATGAAGATCTAGCCACATTCCCATCCCTCCTCACATCCATTTTAACAATTTCAAGCATTGCTCGACTCTCGCATCTATTGGTAAGAACGAGGGAGCCCATTCAATGCATGTGCACACCTTAGGCCCTTAATACATATGTTTGAAACCCAACTTCATCCAAAAACTTAAGTCATTAGGTCTTCTACCCATTCATGTATATTATTCTTTCTCGCTTTTATTATTTCTCATGTGTGGGACTTTAACTCCCATGTGTAACCCCCACAATCTCCACCTGACCCCTCAAAATGAGGTCATCACATCAAGAGCTCCCACTTGAACACTTCTCTTCCAACCACCGCAAAACACCAACTCTCGATTAACCGCTCTTGGAACCACTATTCTACTAAACTAATCAAGAATTTAATTATTATCATAGAGAGCCTTTTAGGTGTGTTCCATAAAAAAATCAATCACTATCATATGTCTTTTGATTCGTAGCTCCAATACCAATTGTTGAGAGAGAACGGGACCGCCCTTGATTGCATGCGCACACCTTAGGCCCTAATACAAATGGTTGGAATCCAATTTGACCCAAAAGTTTAAGTCATTAGGTCTTGAGCCCATTTATGTAAATTTAATCCTTCTATCTTTCATTATTTCTCTTATCTGGGATCCTAACTCACTTGTATATCCCAACATCAAAATTTCCATTTTTATATTGCGGTAAAGTATTAGTCCATAATCATATGTTATTTTAATCCAAATACTGCTTGTATTAGTCCCAAGTCCCACAAGGCTATTCTTCTAGACTCATTTATTAACCTTTCAAAAATTCCTTTGCTCTCAAATTGCTCCAACGCAATCAATTTCCAAAATATTGCCTAACAAATTGAACCCTTTTTTCTTCTTGTTTGTTCCTTTCTTTACAAGTATTTCATTTCAAAGTTATGCATTAGAAATTTAGAATTATTATAAATCTGAACCACTTAAACAATTCTAGTAAGATGAAGCCCACCGTCTATTGAGAAAAAATAAGCCCAATCATATGAATTATGCACTACCCAGATTTCAAGAAACAATGTCAGTAGTGCATAACGAAGATTAAGTTAATAAGAGAGGAATTTTCCACAACAAAGTTACATCATTAAGTATTTGTCCGCTAAGTCGCAATTAACATGATCATCAATGTTTTGTCAAACAGTATATTGAATTTGGAAGAAAACTCCAATCAGCCAATCTTGTGAATTGTCCAATACTACAAAATAAGTATACTCAATGTCACATTTCCATCATTAATAACTCATCCAAAATTAATGAACTGTAGAACAAGACTATCAACTCACAGCTATGATGAAAAAATTTCCTTACCCTTTATTTGCACATTAAGGGAATATACTAAACGTGAGATAAATCCTATTCACAAATGGATACTTTACAAGTTACTAAGTTAGACCAGTAGTAACAACCATTGCAGCAGCAGTTGGCTTCCAAGCCTCAAACGATCTGAGTATTTTAGGCTTTGTAACCCTACCTGAGTTGATTTTTTGCTCTCCTATAATGAAATCTCCTCTCTGTTGATTATAAGTCCAATATTTGTGTGAACTACAAGATATGAAGATACAGTATAATCCTCAGACAATTTACAGAAGACTTCAAGGGATGTCCATAAGACTTGTGAACCTTCCAAGTCCACCAAAAGTTACCAAAACATGAATTGTAAAACAATAATTTATCCTATTGGTTAACACATTGACATCTCTCTCTCTCCCTCTTCCTTGTCTCCCAATTTCATCCCTACATGGCTGGCAGTGATTTTCCATGCCTGAATCACTCCTCAATGACTCTAAAATTTCATAGATCACTCCTTAGTTTAACTCACCAATAATTCCTGAAACTTTACACATCCCCTTTTCTTTTTCTCTTGATAAGTAATAAGGATCTACAAAGCTGAAGGAATCACAGAATAAAACTACAGCAACTCTTTTATCCACACTTTACTATCAATTTAGTTACAATTAGTTGACAAAGAGCCCAAACAAACCAAAACTTAAACTAACTACCCCCTAATCCTAAATCAGAATTGACTTCAAAAATTTAGTAATAAAGAATCCCATTAAATCAAAACAAAAGACAAAATTTAGGAAATGTCAATTGTATCAATATGCCATCAATTTAGGTACAATTCGTTAGCAAGGAGGGCAAACAAGCAAAATTCTCACTAACTAAATCCTAATTCTAAATTAAAATTAAAATTGAAATGATGATAAAGAATACCATTAAATCAGACGCAAATTCAGTAAATAACAATTGTACCTTGGCAATACGTTTATTGCTTCGGTACCTCATCATATGACGCCAACTGGCCATCATTGCGATCCCGCAGATCATCCCCATCAGAATCCCAGAAATCAACCCCATTTTCTGTCAAAATCAACTAACATTGAATAAAGACTCGACTTAAAAGATCATACAAATCATCAATTCAAGACAGAAATACACAAACTCACACTGAATTGAGTGAAAGATGATGAAAACAGACTCTCACTTGGTCTGAAAATATCTATCGCGGGGGCTTAGACTATCGATTTCTCTCACTACAAACAAAGTTTTATACTCTGTGTTTGAAGTTTTCTCTCTCTAAAAGTATCTATTGCTTTTCTGTTTGTTTTCGTTTTTTCTTGGTGTTCCCTCCGTGTGGATTAGAAGAGAGTAGTTACAAAGTAAATGATATCATAATTAATCTAGTAAGGTAACGTCGGCCAACGCTTGGAACCTCCACGATATAGGCATTTTCTCACAGTCACTCGCATTCAATTTACCAGATTTGTCCCATTTCATCGGTCGGTTTGATAGTTTAGCTTTTATCCATTTTTTTAAATAAATATTTTTTATTATTTATTAATATAATACATATATAATATTAAAGATAATTATATATATTTTATGATATCCAAAAAAATTATATATTAATCACAATTTATCCATATATATATATATATATTACAGTATATAAAAAAATTATATATTATATTAAAAAATAGAAAGTTTTAAATGATTAACTCAATATTGACTCATTATTAATCAAAATGACTCGATAAAATTATTTGATAAAATCTCTTATTATCTTATTATATATAATTATTAATTATTGATTAGTGAATTTTTTACCGTGCAAGTTGATATTATTGTAATAAAAATTATTTTCTCAAGTAACAAGTGTCGTTTAATGTGTACTATTTAATTATTTTACAAGTGTCGCTACATTTGTATTTACTACTTATTAATAATAGGTTTTGTGGCACACAAGTTATGTGCAAATTCAATAATACATGTGAAAAAAATGATGAAAGACAAACAATAAACTTAAAATATAAAAATAAAAAATAAATTAGAACTAAAGAATATATAGTAGGAAATAGACATGCACAATAGGTCGCCTTACCTTGGCCCGCCCTGGGCCTGCTAGGCCTCGGTCGTTGACCAGGTCGGGCTGGATCTTTGACTTTTGGCCTGTAGGGCAGGCCAGATTTAGAGCTCAAAAATGAGGCCTGTTGAGACCTGCAGGGCAGACCTTGGGTCAGGTCATGACAGGCCAGGCCTTGGGTCAGGTCATGGCAGGCCAGGCCTTGGGTCAGGTCTGACCTAGTCCGATTCGATCAATTTAAATAATTTTTTTAGTAATTTTAAATATTATTAAAACATCAATTGAAATTTTAAACTTAATTGATGTATTAATTAAAAGTAATGTATTACAAGTTACAGCTTTCAAATTACAATAATGAAAAATATCTTTTATTATTATTATTATTATTTTGCAAATGATTTTCTAATTATTACGCTAAGTATCTATTAAAATAAAGATGCAATGAAAAATCTGTAAGAAGTGTAGGTTGCTAGTTAGGTAAGGAAAATTCTTATATATTACACTAGTCAATGCGTTTTCATGGATTTTTTTATTTGTATATAAACAAACATGCATTAATGAACGTATTAAAATATGTCAATTTTATTTTATTTATTGAATAAGTTGTCACAAAGATGAAATTTTCGTCTATAGTGGAAGAATTGAAGTAGCGAATAAAGAAAATTGACAGACCGAACCAAACTTTTGGTAAACCAAGCCAGGCCCCAGGCCAGGGCAGGCGGGGCTTATTGGCAAGCCAGGTCAAGCCGGATCTGAGTCAAAAAAATGTGGCATGTTCGTGGCATTCAGGCCGAGCCAGGCCGGACCAAGGTCGAGCCGCAGACCATTTGTGCACCATTAGTAAGAAAGAGTGAAAGTTAGAGATGAGATATAGAAAAGAAAAAAAAAATAGAGAAGTTACTATAGTATTTTTATTGTGTCACAGAGTCAAAAAATAACCACCACATCCTCCTATTTTTTTATTACATAAATTATATAGATATAAAAAATTATTATTTTTTATTTTTATTCAAACAATATCAACATTCTTAAAATTTGAGAGAAAAAGTAGGAAAATGAAATAACTTGGGGAATATTTTTTTGTATAAAATAAAAGAAATTTAAATTAAGTCTTTACATATTGAGACAATAATATGTCAATTTTCATAGCGAATAAATATAATAAAATAGTTAAATTAATATAATTACATGAATAATTAACTGGTATATTTACTCGTAACAAAAGTCAAAATATCTTTATCAAAATATAAATCTTTTCGTCTTAAATTTGTGTATATGGGTTTTCGTAAGAAAGAAAATAACATAATATTCACTTTTTTCTTAAACGAGAAGATTTGGATAAATAAATTAAGTACTTTTATATATTATAACAAAAATATGTTAACTCTTATTGCAAGTAGATAAAATCATATATTTTCTTCATTCAAAAATAATAACTTCTTAAAAAAAAAATTATTTCATCCACGATCCCACGTCTTTTATTACCTGTAGTATAATTATTATATAAAATTAATTGTATATAAGTGAATAAATAATATATGGTAGCCTCTGACAAACACAAAATTATTATAAGGGTGGACAATGTTTTAATTAAATTATTACAAAATAATTAATAAAAAACAAACATAGAGGTATATGTGATCAGACTAGAAATCATTCATCGACCATGCCTTGTGATTTTGAAATGAAGTGTTAATAATAAATGTATTTCTTATGACCATATATTTGTTATTTTCTAAACTTAACAAAGTATATTAATTTTAAAATACCAAAAAATATCCAAATTCCTTCATCGAAAAGTACTTAATTCTTGTCCAAACACTCACCCCATAACCATCAACAGTCCACATGACACAACATAAACAACCACCCAGCGCACGTTAGCACCCGCAGCTCTCACCCCATTATCGCTCGGCGGCGTATTAGCGGCAACTGTGGCTGGCGGCGACTGGCCGTCATCGCCGGATGATGGAGGCTCCGCGTACGGCGGCGGCGGAGGTTGGTTAAGGCTAGGCGGGAGGCCGCTGCCGTGTTTTACGCTGACCTCGAACGCCATGCCTTGTTGACACTGCATGCCGTCGTCCGTGTCGGAGAAGTAGTAGTTCGGCCTCTCGATGGTCAACGGGACGGCGACGGTCAACGGCTGGCCGAATTGGTTGCTGCCGGTGGAGAATGAGAAGGTGTCGTTGCCTACAGATTCATCAATGGAGCAGCTGCGGTAGATTGTTTCGTTGTATGTTTGGATCACACTTTGATTCGTGTTCGTGTTGAATACTATACAAATCAACAAAAGAAAAATAATTTATGGGAAATGTCAAATTCAAAAACATTGCTAAACTAAAACTTGATTAGGTCTGAATTTATTATAAGTCAACAAGTATTCCTCCCACACCTACACTAATTGACTTTTTGAGCGCAATGTATGCACTACAGACATAATTAATGTGTAATTTGTGTTTAAAATATCACAGAAAGTCTTTTATGATATTTCCACCATTTCAAAATATTTTTTTTTAAATTAAGTTATAATATTTTTAAACTTCAAAATTTATAAATTCATTTAATTTTAAAAGATTAATATTTTCACAAAAAGAATATATTTTTACAAGACTTTACTTATATAAATAATAAATAAAATATATTTTTTAATAATTTTTTTCGTAAAAATATCAATTCCTTAATTCTACCCGCAACATGATAATGAAGATAGAAAACTACCATTAACAACAACAATATTAATCATATTATGATTTATTTTCCTATAATTTTAAATAAATCATATTTGTTTTTAATACCAGGAAGTATTACATATTATCAATTCACCAAATATTATAAATTAATATTAAGAGTTTTTGTCCTTATTTCCCCTCCAAAGTTTCAGGAAGGGAAAGTAGATATTCAAAGCAACTCTTCCTGTCCTACATCTACATTTTCTAGGGAAATGGAATTAATCAACTCAATCAACAGCATGTAATTAGACACTGATGAAGAAATTGAAATCAGCTCAATTTTATCTGTAAAAAATACAAGAGAGAGAAATAGGGAGAGAAGTCGGGACTTGATTTGAACTTACTGAGAAAGTCACCGAGATTGAAAGTTTGATTAGCGGCCCAAGCAGAGTAATCGGCCGAGGAAGTGTTGGTGGTGGTGTTGAAGAACCACCCGGCGGAGCCACCGACGGTGTGATTGGTGTATGCGGCGGCGGCCGCAGATTGCGATGCGGAGGCGATGATGAGGAGGATAGACAAAATTAAAGTCAAAGAAGCCATGGTCTTGTTGGTATCCATGGCTCAATGAGAGAGGGGATGGTTTTTCAAATCTGAGTGATGTTTTAAGCTAGGAAATGGGTAGAGGAAAGTGCGGAGTACACGGTGCTCGTATACTATTGATTTCTCTCTCATGGCTGCGTGGGCACATGGGTGGATCCCGTCTTTCACGTCTCTTTTTTTGGTTTTTATTTTTTTTCAGAATCTATATTATTACAATATAAAAGTACAATTAACAATCATATTTTACGTAAATCTGAGTTAAGTCGTCGATCAAAATGAGTTAGTTCATTTAGTGATGAAATAGGTAGAACGGTTAATATTATATTTAATATGATAATTAATAATTATAATTAATTTTTTTAAAATTATAAAAAATAATATAAAAAATTACTTTTTGAAATAGTAATAATAATATAATGATTCAAATTATTTTTAATATATATATATATATATATCAAATATTTGTAAAAAGAATGATATAAAATATCTTGTGCATTGCACAAAGTACCAAACTAATTATTACAATGAGAATAAATTATATACGCATGGACTTAAAAATTAATTTTTTATATTATTCAATAATAATATGTAACTTAAAAAAATAAAAAATTGAATTGTAGTAACAAATTGTATAGTTATTATTTATTATGATAAACTGTTTCATTAATTATATCGACTTTAAAGTCTCTAAATTTTGTAGTTAATAATATGATAATGGAAAAGGGAAAGATGAGAAAATGAGAGTTTAATGCGTTTTTTTCTTCTTCTATTACAATAAATTAAAAATACGAATGGTTATAAAAATAAAAAACAAAAGTAAGAATAAGCTCATATTTTAAGAAAATGATTTCTCCAAGTTTTGTTATGAACGGGCTTAATTAAATTTTCAGATTTGGACCATTTCATTATTTTGAAGGTTTGTTGAAGTTGAAAGTGGGCCTTAAGACTGGTGGGCTACAATATTGGTAACAATTCTTTTGGAACGCTTTTATTTATCTTTAAGCACAAAAAGGACTCGACCCAAATCAACATATGAATTGTGATTTATCAAGTTGCTGAAAATTCCATATTTCCATGCGGAATTTAACACTTTTCTTAATTTGAATTACATATTTTTTCAGTATACTCCTTTCGTCCCATAATAAACGTTTTAATTTAATTTTTATGATTAAATTGATTATTTTTAAAATTAATAAATATTTAAAAATATTAAAGATGTACATTGAGATAATATGATTATAATAAACTACAAATAATGAACTATTAATGTAAAATTTTATAATTTGAAAATTCTATATAAATATATTTATTTTAAAAATGATCAGTTTGACTATTAAAGTTAAATTATAACGTTTATTATGGGATAAAAGAAGTACTATTTTACATTTTGTATAATTATATATTCACTTGTTTCTATTTTATATTTTTTTCTTTTATTTTATTCCAACTTTTTCAAGTTCCAATTATAACATAAATAATATTTTTTAAAAAATAGTATTCTTTCCACTCCAAAGTATGATCTTATTAACTTTCAAAAGTCAATTTAAAATATTTTTTAAAAATTTAAAATTAAGAAACAATAAATCGGAATTACTATTTTCACAACAAAAAAAATTTACAAAATCTCACTCATATGAATGTGGACTCTGCTCACTACTCTTGTGTGAAGAGAACCTTGCGAAAATATCAATTTTTCTAAATTTTATCATAGATATTACTTTTTGGATAAGTTAAAATATGATCATTGAACCAATTAAAATTTTAAAAATTCACATTAATTTTAAATTTTAAGTTTTTATTAATTAACTTGGTAAAAAATAACTGGAATTTTGTTTTTTGTTTTTCATTTTTTTGGAAGACAAGGAGAAATTAAATTATACTAGTCTACTAACCGCGCAGCCAAACACACCCCACACCCAAAACAGGTCAAAAGGAAAACCCCAGAAAGATTGGATAAACGAAGAGGGTTTTAGCAGTTCAAGTAAACACTCACCGTAGAGAGAGTAATGGGAGGAAAAGGAAGGAAAAGGAGGGAGAAGAATTACAGAGCAGCTCATGGAGGGCAGGCTCGTCGACTTCCTCCTCCACCTGCCGCCTCCTCCATCGAAGCTATCCCCTCCAAACTTCGCCAAATTATGACTTTCACCGGTTCCTCCCAACCAGGTACAGCTCTTCCACTCTCTCTCTCCATCCCTATATATATATATGTATGTATTTATTTGTATACAAATCATATCTGCCTTTTTTTAGGATTTCAAGGCATAATTTTTACTCCCTCTGGTCCAAAAAAGAGTTCCATTTTGATTTTTTGAACTCAATTCTCTAAGGGGCCATTCAGGAATGATTTTTTTTCCCTTTAACTTGTTAAAATTTTAGTAGATTTATAAGTAAAAGTGTTAGGTATCTCTTTAACTTATAAGTCCGGAATTATAAGTAATAATTGTGGATGTGTTCGGTTAACAATGACTTATAAGTTAAGTAAACTGTAAAGATTATTAAAATATTTTTTAGTAAGGAGAATATTAGAAAAATAAAAAAGAACATTTTTGACCAACTTAAAAAAAAAACTTACAAGTCAATTTTTTTACTTAGGAAATTGTTACTTATTATTTTTGACTTATAAGTCCAATAATAAGTTGCAGCCGAATACTTTTTTGGGAAAAATGACTAATAAGTTGGTTTGACCAACTTATCGGTCGATGTCGAACAGGCGCTAAATGGTTAATTTAAAATTGTTGTGAACTCATTAAAATTTTGAAAATAACAAATTTTGTATTTTTTGAATAGTTTACAATATTTACAATTAGTATAGATTAAAATTAAGTTCTTATCAATTTAATTGACTTCAAAACTTGTCAAATGGGACTACTTTTGTGGGATGAGAGGAAGTAGTAGTAGTATATAGAAACACAAATGTGTGGGTGTGTATATTGGTGGTTTCGTAGCTAATGGTTAGCTTCATTGAATAATGGAATGGTTATGCATTTTCCATTATTTTATAATCTTTGTTTCTGCTGAGCACAAATCTCTCTTTCTCTGTGTATGTAATTGATTGCAGTAAAATGAGTTTGTGTAGTAATTTGGTGGGGGTTCTTTATCTGTTTTTTTTCCCCGGTTTGAGTGAGTGTTTTGTTATGCCATGTTTAGGATCGGTAGAAGTATCAATGAATAATGCACAGAGGAATAAAGGGGATACTGGCGGCAGTGGTGATGGAATTGAAAAGGTAAGCTGCTATACACTGTTCATCCTCTCCGTGTGTGAAGGACATTCACATACTATTATTTAATGTCAGATTCTGAAGGGTTTTGGCGAAACAAAAGTATTCCCTGCCTTTTTCAGTTTTCTAAAATGATCTGATTGTCAGTTCTGTGTTACTTGGGGTTAGAGGCCTCTTAAGAATTAACTGCAAGCTGTGTTTATCCCGCAGTTAAGGTTGCATGGCGTTCTAGATTGATGGGTAACAATTTAGAATTCCATCGTGCCGGAACTTTTCTACTGACTTTTAACGTTGTCAAGACATGAATTGAAAGTTTTACCCCATTTTTTTTTGGGTGGAAGAAGTTGTGTTTTGGTAATATGATCTTATATGAAAATTTTGAGAAGCAAAATAGAGCTCAATAAGTTTAATCTCGAGTGCCAAAATCAAATAATATGATGACCCTTTTGTTTATATTTTGTTGCGTTCACTTTGTAAATCATTTTAAAAGAGAGTCCCAAGTTTCATTGACCTAATGCTTTTGGTGGAGCTTTAGAAATCTGTGAAATCCTGCTATTTGGGCGATAAACTTTTCCTTCATTTTATTGCTTTTTTTTTTTTGGGTGGGGGCTTGGGGAGGGTATATGTACCTTAGTTTAATCTCAGTCATTTTAATTTTTAACTAATGTGCAATAATATTCTGAGTTGTGTGCATTACTTTCAGAAATTTCGTTCTGATGAGAAATTAGAGTTGGAAAACTCTGGTGTCAAGAGGAAAGGTCATGATGAGATTGAGAAAGATAGCACACACGAAAAGAAAAAGAAAAAGAGGAGAAGAAAGGGGGTAGATGACCTTCGGTTTGAGACAGGGGGACTAAGTGGTGTTGGTTCAAAAAGAAAGGAGCGTAAGAAAAAGTAACTCTCTCTTTGCTTCTCCCTGGTTGATTGTGTGAACTGCGAATTTTTTAAATCCACTTGATGATGTTTTTATCTCACGTGATCTATGTTATGTATTTATTTAATGTCCACTATTGCGAGAAATGTTCTTGAGTAGGGGTTCCTATGAGTTTCTCATATTGTAAGCTCTTCATATAGATTTGTTGTTGTCGTAGCATAAAAATGAAGGAGGAAGAAAAATATGATGCTTAGTTTGGCTTCAGCTTGTAATCAGTACTAATCAGATTTAAATTTTGCACAGGCATTTGGAAGAAATGAAAAAGAAACACAAAAAAGTCAAGGCAGAGGAAAATCTGGACTTCCCTGGACGTGAAGTGATAAAATTTGGAGAGGTCGTTGAAGCTCCACCAAAGTTGGTCTCTATTCCAAAGGTAGCCTTAACTTTGAGTATATCCTTAATTACCATTTGTCTGTAATACATAAAGACCTTCCCATTTCCCACAGGAGGCTTAAACCCGATACCTCCTCGGGGAGGGTAATAGGAGATACCACCCGAGCTAACATTTGGTTTTCTGAAACTTTCATGTACTTAACAAATTCATTCTCAGTTTTATTTTGTATGCTTTGTGTTATGAAGGGAAAGAAATTGGCCCAAGACGCTTCAAAAGAGAGGCTTCGTTTGGAGGCAGTTGATGCCTACAGGAATCGGAGAGGATGGGCATCAAGGCCAGGGATCCACCTCCCTCCACCAGAAGTTACATCTCAATCATTGTAGCTGGTATCCTTCTGTTGCATCCTGTGAGCACATGTGCCCTATCTCAATTTATTGGTACATGATTACAGGCAAAGGCCTCTAGTATCTCTGCAACCTTAATCAGTGAGAAGTAATCAAGATTTAGGATGAGAATGGAGAAAATTAACCATCTCCTTAGCTTCATGGTTGGGTACTGGTGCCGTTGTACAAGCAAAAGCCACAAATTACTGTTTTTGTTGCTGCCTTTAATGTTCTATGATCAGTATGAGCAGATTTTCTTGAATTATGAACTTGCATTAATATTATCTCCTTAATTGAAAGTCTTGTTTATTTTTATGCTTGTGGGTTTGTAAATTGCAAATCAAAGCAGCATGTTATGAGGAAGAACTAAAAGTTTCCCTCAGCTAATTAAAGCAACGTAAAAACAGACAGCAAACTTGCTACATATTGTCTGATATCATGTATTTTTGAGTAATAATGATCTTTCCAGCTCCGGAATGTTTCAATTTTCACTCCTACATAATTCAAACAAATAAAAATAGAAGTTGAAAGAGAATTGCAGGGGTGTATTAGTTCAGGGCAGCCCTTATAGTTCAACAAGTTCAGGTTATTTAAAGCCTCTATTTTTCTGCAAACAATCAGTCTTGCAGTGTCTTTCAAGGCATGTGTAGTTCTCCTTTGCAGTTTGAATCTCATCTGAAAATTCACCATCCATCTTGCAACTAATGTCGCATACGGGTATAAACATTCATCTCATGTCCAAAAATCCATGAGTTAACATTTCTCACCAAAGTATGGGGAGAAATATAATTTTTTGGGGATGAAGGCAATCATTTTGAATTACTTGTGCGATTGTTCTCATTCCAAAAATGAAACCCTCAATTGACATTCAATGCAGCATAAAGTTGTAGGCACAACTTATAGGTTGGAGGATTCTAAGTGCATTTTGCAGCTTGAGAAAGAGGGAGAGGGGGAAGCATTCCTATTTTCAAGTGCTTGCTTAATGCAAACACCATGTCAGACATCAGGTTTCTTCCTCTAGAACTGAGCAAAATATAGAATTTTGCAACAAGACCTTTTCCCTCTTTTTATTTATTTATAAAATTCAAGAATGGTGTTATGAATATAGCCTAATATATATATATATATATTAGGCTATATTCGTAACAAATGGGGAGCACTATTTGCTAATAAACACAAAAGAGATTCAAAAGATGAACATGGTTTCTTCGAATGTAACTACATTAGTTTCGTCATATAAAACAGCTGATGAAGAGAGATCAGAACATTCACTAAAAAAGAAAATGTTTTAACATTCCTAGTCTATGGTTTACAAAACTACTTGAGCAGCTGCAATGCCTTGTAATTGGAGTAAACCTCACAGGAATTTGTTACCGAGAATATCAATCTTCTGACAACACCACATTTTTGAGGAACTAATAGCATTTCTAACCTTGATGTGCTGGTTTACCTTTGTCTGAAATCTACAATGAAAGTGCGAATTTCCATTGGGAAAAGTTCCACCACCAGCTTTCTAGGATCAACCGGACCACCTTTCAACACCTTCGCTTCATTATGAGAGCCCTCTACTTTCCATAACAATCTTTTCTTCTCCATTTCTGCTCTTTCTTGATTAGCAGATAAGCTCATCTCGGAAATTTTGTTTATCTAGAAGAAAAATATTTTTCAAGTGACTGAAAACTTAGAACACAGAACAGAAATATCCTCATGTGCAACTTATATCCAAATAAGTAGATGTATTTTGTCAAGTTTGCTGCTTTTACCTTTCTATCCAAGAACAGTTTTTGCAATTCTACACTTGCCATACCCGAGAGATCCTTGTCCTCACCAATCTAAAATCAGATACAAATAAGAATTATTTTCTAATTATTGTATCGAGATAAACAAGCTCACACAAGTGCATAATTTAAAAAGGAAAAAAGTTTAATCCATGAGTTTAGTACTTTTTAATGCTACAAACAGTCGACATATTTTAACATTTGTGCATTGTTCTAGTTTAGTTGGTTTTTAAGTCTGATAGTTCGAGCATAGAAAAAGAAGAAGTCCATATATGCTAAATTTTCTCTCTAAACAAATACCAAGAAATTTTGGGACTTCCAAAAATATCTGACGTATGATTGAAGAAAAGAGTCATGTCCTAAATTAACATTAAATGGAATGATAATGTCACCAAAAAATTTAGGTGAGGAAAAACTTTATGAGGAACTAGATTATTTATGTGATCTGATAAAAGAAATAGGAACCTCATATAGGTGTGCCAATCGAAGAAGAACTTTTCCATCTTCAAGCTCCTGTAGTAATTAGAGGTGAGGTATGAGTATGAGAAAGTATCACTAATAATACTGTTATGAGGCATTGAAAATATGGCAAACAATACTCAATTAGAGTTTCCATTCAATAGTTTAACCTGTAAGGTAATTAATGCAATATTATCTGGGAGACCATAGGAAGTTTCCATCCCTGAAAAGGTTGGCACTGGAAAATTCGTCCATTTATCGCCATCCTGCATATGTAAGAACAAGCGTGTATCTGAGTCTCCAGATATGAAACAAGTCACTTTTAAGGTCTTTTCGTCACCTGTTCAGTGAAAGCCAGGAGAAATGGAGAATATATCTCCTGACCTAATGACCGACGCCACTTAGCTCCCTCGCCAAGGGGATCGATTCTGAGATAATACTTCCCTAGGATCTGTGACAAGTACGTTATTTAAACAAATAGCTATGGCTTCCATAACATAAACAAATATATGGAACATCAATAAAGCACAATGCGAATATAGTAAAGAATTAAAAATAAATAAAGCATAACGCAATATGAACAAACATGCAAGGAAATGTAATAAGTAAAAAACCTAAGCATCATAGTTGGTTGTAAGTGAAAATTTAATTATCTAATACATGCATTCAAATGCTCCAATTTTGAATTCACTAGTTAGATATTTGGACACACTAGTCACAATCAGGAGTTGAGTAAAGAAAGGCCCCTAGCATTCATAAATCAATTTCTAGAAAATCTACAAGTTGCCAATGAACAAAATAAGCATGGATATACACAGGATCATCGGAATTCACCTTGCTAAACTAAAAGTTTCTTACGAAGTAAAATAAATTAACATTGCCACCAACTGGAAGTATAGAAGTCACGGAGAAATAAATAGCACAAAAAATTTAGTGGTTAAGCATCGTGATAGAATATGCTTACACTTAATCCCTGGCATTCATTGAGAATGCAGACTGTTTCATTTAGTTCCCCTACAACCCCTCTAGAATCATCATGAATCAACCTCCTATACAAGGAATTATTCAGATTATTTAATTTGAAAGTGAGTAATTTAATAAGTAGTGGTATTGTTATTCTGTGTCAATATTTATAATTAGGAAAAATGAGGGATAAAAAAACAAATAAACAAAAATCCAAAGGAGAGGGAAAAACCTGTGAAGCATCAGTTCCAATTGGCCATCAACAATGCTAGAACCCCCTACAGATCTATCTACCAAGACTGAGAGCTCAGTGCTGTCATCTTTCAAGTAACATCCAAGGGTAATCTACAAAAAAAAAAGGCAGCACTGGTGTTAAAATCAGCACTCCAAAAACACTAATCAACTGGCACATTAAATTTGAATATAACCCTACCCAATAATACAAGGATAGCACCTCTATGTAAAATTGAAAGTTGTGTTACATGTACTCTTCAGTTGAGGTTGAAATATCAGAATGGGGTGTGGATGTGCAGCTAGCCACTCCAAAATAGTGAAAATTAATCTAAAATATTCTAAAAATAGGAGAGTAGAGTGTCTGACACTTCTCCTGTTATACCATATCAGATTATGTGGGTTGGACTAAACTGTTTATAAGGCCTCAACTCTATAACAAAGAGTACCACTAACTTATCATTACTTTTGGATCAAATCAGAATCAATCATAACCTACCAAGGTTCAATCCATTGTCCCCATAGTATCCTTACTTTTGGGTCAAATCCGAATCAAATCATAACCTACAAAGGCTCAATAAATTGTCCCAATAGCATCTTCTTGGGTCATTTTAACCCACCATAGACCCACACAAAAGGTCCTAACTAAAGATACTATTGGTAATAGCTTAATTTTTCATTCACAGACAAATCTAAGCCATATTATGTCTATTCGTATATCAAACATAATGGTGACGAAGATGACATCCTATTTATGCAGACAGCCATACTAGACATGCATTAAGCCCAAAAAAAATTCCCTAAAGCCTTTGTTTGTAAAGGTGATGGATAATGTTAGTATAACAGGAGAAGAGGATTGCTTTATCATTTATCATTTTCTTGCTACTCCAGGCCAACTTCAAACTGTTAAATACTGCACAAATTTGAACTTGAGAAAGCTCAGTTTTGGTCATAATCAATAAAGATAAGTTCAAGTACTAAAAATATGAAGAATTATCAATTTGATAAACAGCATCCAGATTGTTCCAGCTATAGGAGTATACAAACATACAGGATAGTAATTTCCCGCAATAGGTTGGTTCACTTCAAGGTCCCAATCAGCTCTATAATTTCGGATCTGCACATAGATAATATAGTGGTGAATGCAATTCATTTATGGCATGTTTCTAACAAAATGAAGATTTAAAGAGTATAGTAACAATTTGTAAGGTGATGAATATGGCCTATAACATTGGGACAAGTGAAAGATGGTTTTGAAAGTGAGTAAAACATACGCGTTTAAGGAAATCACGTCCATTGGAATCTGTATAAAAGGTTCTATTGCTTTTCAAGGTTGTAGTAATCTGAGTCACAATCTCTTTCCCAATTCCATCATCTATAGGTATGGGGCCAACCTGTAGTTAAAATTATTGTCGATCAAAGGAGCTCAAACACAGGGATAAAAGGCACAGGGAAAACGTTACATACAATAAACTCAACTTCAGCATGCTCCTTTCCCTTGTAGACTCTTGTGATCTGCAGGCGTTCAACTTTTTGCATAAGAATTTGACACAAATCAAATAACCTACTGACCATATTGCTGAATTATATCTGTTTACAGATTTCCATAATTTCATCATAATGTAAATATGAATATGAACTTGCTTCTTTTTTTAATATACCTCTTCAGAATTTTCTGGTTGTCAGTGTCAAAATTTTACCATCAAAGAGACCAAGAGAGATGATTGATCAGTAATATGATTTTAATAATTTGTTTTCTTTTCTTCCAACTATGGCATAAGAAACTTTGCTCACACATTCTTTTCATTTGACACTTTCCAACAATACTGTACGAGCATCCCCAATTAAAATAATATGATTACCCTATATGATTTTAACATTTGAACTACTTTCTAACTAATTCAATGTTACAGCACAAAATGCTGGTATTAAGTATAACTCACAAATGTAGGTGTAGAGTTTTTATTTATATCAAGATAACCATGACACACACACTTTCTCAACCAGTTGCTAGCCTTCTATCTTTTTTTCTAAGAATCTCATGATTCTCATGGTAAGATATATAGATGAGATTTCACCAAGCACATGACAGGTACGCTGACTTAAGAAGGTAACTACCTGATATATCCACGAATTAATCCTTTGATGAACTTCATCATAAAGTGGACCACGTAAAACTGTTAGAGGAGTCTGCATTTCAGTAAACAGATCTTGAGTTAATTGCGAAATTGATTTCTAGGTCATGAACATGCTGCAATAACTTCGGAAGTACATCGGAAATTACATGCCTGCCCGTCAGAATGGATGGAATATGTAACATTTGGACGGAAAATGTATGCTCCAGAGGCCTTCAACAAGTAGATAATTTGTTAATCAATAATTTTCTTATACACAAAACTCAAACCATATATATAACACATCTAGACACAAATACAATAACAGTGGCAATATCTCGGTAAGTGAACAGACAATTATTGTAAATATAACTTTGGCAGAAAACAAAAGGTTTCTTTACCTCAAAATCCACGCTTCCATCATTTCCAGAGTAGTAGATGTATGATTGCCGTAAAGAGGCTTTGATCTTCAGTATGAACTAAAACAGGTTAATGACAACCCCATAATAATTTCTTCTAAATAAAACCAAGGTACGGGCCCGCTAACATACCAAGCTTCTGTTATTAACATACTGAGAAAGTTTTCCTTCATTCCCAGAGTAGATAAGCTTTAAGTTCCCTTGCCCTACTTCTACAGTGTCATTCTCACTCCCCATGTACTTGTATAATGTTTGCCCCACTAATGTTGCAGCTTCATCAGTTGCATGGGACATTAAAGTAACAATATTTGGTGGACACTTTGGAAAATGAAGTCAATTTTTTCTACACGTTGCATGAAAATTTTCACAATAGGGCAATTAGATGATTAACCTGTCTGATTAGAGCTGGAGACAACATAAGTGCTAAAACCCAGAGGTGGAACAGATGCTTTAAATGCAAGCCAATAGTTGGGTTTTGCAGTGGGGGCTTTACCCTCATATGCGGTAGCATAGAAGTTTCTTATTGCTATAGATGCATTAATCACAGGAAAAAGCTGTGATATAATTTCTTTCCCACTGGAATCCTGAACAATTACATTCCCATTGATAACCTGTTTCAACAATGATATCAATAAAGTTCACAAACAATCTAACAAAAAACTGGTTGTCCTCTTCATAAAAAATATAATTACAATAAATGAAGAATTAGGTAAGACTGTTTTTTTAATGTTGTATAAGGTGCATCTGTTTATAAAAGATCATAGTTGTCAAAATCGTACGATAGTTGATACGGGACAATTCGATACGTATCGCAAGGTGAATCGAAAATAACATTGTATCGTACGATTCAATTACGATTCGATACGATTCTTACGATACGATACAATACACAATACTTTTTAAAAGCAACCAACTTGAAAAAGTTCTCATGTAGATCTAAAAGACTAAAAACAAAACTTTTAAGCTTTTTACCATTTCAACTAAGGAGGTTTTCTGGTACAAACATATTCTATATCGCTTCATGAGCCTTTCATCACTTTTTAGAATACTATATTTTATTGCTCGTTCTATTTTTCTCACGTCACTTTATATAAGCAGATACATAAATCTCCACTTGTTAATTTGAATTATTCTCTTTTGTTTTATAGATCAAAGGTGAATTTGAATTTTCGTTTTCTCTTGTTACTCTATAAAGATTACTGTAATAATATCTAATAAATCAAGTTAGAGTATTTTAGCAATTGTTTAACTTTAAAATTTATTTTTAGTCTATAATAATATTTACTTGACTATTTTTATATATAGTTAGTTAAGCTAATATACTTGATTGTCCAATAAATTGTGTTTTATATGTTTAAATATATATTACTATATTTTTTATTTTGTTTCCGTATCTTACGATACAATTCACGATACGATACATGAAAGACGATATGGGGATTTTTGATACACGATACGATTCACGATTTGACAACTATGTAAAAGACATAACCAGATGACAGTTTCATAGATTCGTATGTACCTGTGGTTCCGTACCAAAAATGCACAAGAATGAAAAAACAGGCAAGGACATAAAATATAAATATAGAGAATCACATATATTATCGTCTTTAGAATTTTAGCTGCACATTTACAAGTGGTAATATGTTTAAAAAGACATGTAGGTGCGCTGATGGATGACATTTATCACTTCTACTATGGAGAATAATTTTCTTTCACTGTAATTAATAAAGTAGAAAAAAATAGGAAGTCCTTTATAGGATTAGCTTAGACCTCAAAAAAGTGCCTTCTTTAGTAAATATTATTCAAACTCGTGGATAAATTACCTTTTCTCTAAACGTATGGCATGCTGCCACATGCAACCCAAACATGTCTCTTTCATCTAGGCTCTTCTTTACAAAGGAAAAAAGGTTGTTCAATTGCGATGTCATAAATAAGTTTATATTTCCATTTGATGCTATTACCCAGAACATCAAACCAAATTCAATATCCTTCTTATTTTTCATGTTTGTATGAACAGAACTAAACAACTTTATACATATTTAATGTGACCTAAAATATATAATTCTGGACTCATTAATGGGTTTACAGTTTTTTGTAGTTGCAGTAAATCAATATCGCGGATTAGCATGTCCAAAATGAACTGAATATAAGTAAAGAGTCCATTAAGATCTAGTAGGTAAATTTCGGTCAAAAAGATATCAAGCACCAATGGTCAGGAGGCATCAAAGGCAACAGAAGTAAACAAAAGTAAAAGTAAGGAATTTAATACACTTTTAATGACTATTACGTTGTACTTAATATATAAACTCACAGGAATTTTGATAACATCCTCTCTTTTCCAACCTAGAGAATTGTAAACAACCACAACCTATAAAAAAGAATATGCAATAAGCAAGATGAAGTTAACTGATCGGTGATCCATCTAAAATAGGAGGCTTCACATAACATTCACTTATATTCAAGCAGTCATCTATAGCCTGCCAAAGTATATAGAAGAAATAAAATGGTTATCACAATTTACCAATTTCTTTCCAGGTGGTAGATCAACTTCAGTTGGAGGGCAATAACTTATATTCAGAAGAGGACACTGGTAGAGAATGAAGAAGAGAAGTTTTTAAATCCAATGTATATATGCTCCTCCACATCACTTCAATTAAAATTATACATATTCTCATCAACCAATAAACTCAAATAAAATATTTTAAAAAATGAATAAACAAGCGAAAATTAATTGTAAATGAAAACTAGAATTCAATCCACTTGATAAGCATTTAGTTTCAATTCTCCAGGGACCATCCAAAAATCGCTATGTATATAATGCATGATCCTATTTGTAACTTTCAGCGAGGTTTTCATGGACCAACCATTAATAGGAATCAGTGACTCACCAAAAGAGTCGTAAACTTAGTTGTTGAGAGAGAGAGAGAGAAGGGGGGGGAAATCCAATTCTAAAGCAAGTCCAAGTATATATTCTAAAAAGTAGCAAAATCTAGAAAATATTATATTGGAGTTTGCAACCATCTGCATAAAATTATTTTAATTGACTAAACTTCCAGTCATTTAATGTTAGACCATAGAGTAGGTTTACACAGAAACAGAAACATAAATGGTTGTTGAGGCTATGACAAACAAAGCAAAACAGTTCATGTTTGAGTGTATTTCTTTGCCTGTTGGAACTTAGTAGATAGATTTCTGCATCCAGATTTTGATGCGAACTCCACCATGCAAGCTAGTGAACCTGCAACCAACTCTTCAGCCTGCAAAAAATCTTAAAATGATGTGAATCATTTCACATAGCCATAAGGAAGCCAACATATAGTTGACATACTCTCAATAACAAAGATGCATTTTTCTAGTCAATACTTTAATATAAGCACTTTGATTGTCGAAAGGAAAAATAGAGAGAGAGGTGGAGACGGTAAAACTTTGGCAATATCCAACATATATCAGTACCAAGGAGATATTATTTTTCTTTAAAAAATAGAGGGTTAATTAAATTGCATTTTGAAAAAGAAACTGGAAATGAAGAAGATGATGCATCAGAATAGAATGCGTCAAGTACTTTTACTGGTCCCCTAAATTGACACATCCAGAGAAGTCTTCACCTCCTTGTAACCTATTGACAGCCGTTTGGCATAGTCATTAGCCACATGCTGTTGTTCAGTTCCAGTAACTGCATCATGATGTTGAGCAATTGCCAAAGCATCAGCCAAAGTGTCTGTAGTGGGTCCTGCACTACACCTTCCCCTTAAAAATTCGAACTGTCTTGCTGCCTGTAATGTATTCAAATCAAATGAGACTGACATATTCCTAATTCTGCTAACAGCGTGAAAATGTACTTACAAAATAACCATAGAGAATTATATTGACCTACCAAATAATAGCCACTCATCAGTCTAACATAGCCTTTGAGGGCAGGTCTGCTAGTAAAATACCCAGTATAGTAATGATTCACACGATCAGCATATCTGATAAATGCAAAAATCAATCACTAATTCCATGTGGACAATCAATTTCAAGTGTAATATTCCCAAGTATTTCAAGTTTTGTACTCACGGGAAGAAGTCATCCATTTTGAGTCGCCAAGACTCATTTTCAGCGTACTTAGCATCAGTGTAAGAAGACGGGGTTGAATACAGAGCATTGACACGGCCATCCTGAATATGTACCCAAATAATCAGATTAACAGGAATAGGTGCGGGGTAGTACAATGTGATTATTGAAAAAATGCATACAACCGTAAATTGATTTGTTCTGGAGAAAACTCTGATAACATAGTAACCCATACAACAATGAATATATCTTATTGATATGGCTAGTTCAACTATAAGTTAGTTAATACTATAATTCTCTACTTTATCATGATTTATGATGCCTCAAACAGAAAAATCAAAGCAACAACAGCACGTGGTATGCATCTCAGCACATTTTACCGTTATTATGAGTCCACAAACTTAAGTTGTGACAGCCAAATCAATGGATAAGAGATTGGAATCAAAGATTGAATGCATATACACATACAATAGGTCATTACAATAACTTTGAAAGAAAAAAAAACTAACTTCATTGACATAGTGAATTAGCTTGTCCATATTCCGGAACCATGTGTGTGCATATTGATAGCTAAAATCTGCCCCCATGGTCCACATTATGTGATTTGTACGAGTTATGTTCCCCTGAAACACAAAACATAAAACAAATTTCTACATTAATATATTTGATTGAAAATTTTATTCCAGGTTTATAATAAAATTGCATCCAACGGAGGTAATCTTCATCCAATTCAAAGCAATCATTTACTCCAAAATTTAAGTTGCATGTAGAATCAATTTAATTGATTGCAGGATGCATTTGTGGTTATGGTACACATGGTATACATGATTGAGATAAACCATAATTAGTAGTTCTATTACTTCAATGTATATCAAAAGCTCTGTTTTGGTCCTACTGGGACATCGCTTCTGCCTGCCATGGAGTTATGACAATCCAAACATCTCAAAATAGATACAGAGTCACGAATCTATGGGTAATACACATAATATCATTTTTTGGCTGACGACTATGAATTTATAGATAGAAAGCCCTTGATGCAGCTGCTAAGGATATCGAAGAAGAGAATATTTGACAATCATGCATTTTAACTGCAAGAGAAATATGAACTAGATACATTTTCAGTGACTACTGAGTAACACTGACAAATTAATCTTACCTGTGATAAAGCTGCAGCTACAAAATCATTGACACGATCTTGGACATTATAGTCGAACAACTTGGCATCATCCTACAATTCATCAAGATGTTTAACATCATAATGTACCCAGGTGAATGCTTTTGAGCCCACCAACATTCTTTTTCTAAGAAGTTACCTGGACAATGGGGGAGTCATCATTAAATTCAAAAAAGAAACCATTTGGAGGCTCATAGTGCTCAGGGAATGCACCGGCAAAGATCTACAAAAATTAAAAGACTAGATGAGAAGATCAATTCAGCAATAAATGTTGGGAATAAAGAGATGTTAAATATAAGAAAAGATAACAAACTAAATAAAAGACACTGAATATCTCTATCGGTTTTCTCAAAAATATGTACAGACCATTATAAACTCACCCATGCAGATGAACCAAGACTTTTAGAACCCTGCCAAACAACCTCAAGATTCTTCTCGTTTTTCCGCTTAGATCTATCTTGGTAGTCTATTCGTGCAAAGAAAAGAGAGTCGAATCCAACCTAAACAGTTAAGAGGGAAACAGCTCAATCAACTAGCAGAAACATGTAAAAAAGGGATTTCTTTGTTGGTCAATTAACATCTGCATTGTGCTTGACTAAAATTTTATGAAAACATAATCATCAAGTATCATTCATAATTGTTGCTAAACAAGGTGTGACCGATAAATCAGTATGAATGCATTTCTCTTTTTGTGAGTAAACCATTATTAATGTTTAAAACCTATATATTCCATATACAGACAAAGCATTTATACCTCTGCACCCAACAAGTAAGCTTGCACTGCAGAATGTCCAAATGGATCAATTTGCCAACCAATTCTTGGAGTTACATTGAACTCCTCCTTAATAAATTGGTGCCCCATTGTTGTCTGATCTATCATATCAATGTAATGTGGCGCCGCCTCATCGTGCATGCAAATACCCCCATTTCTGCATCCACCAGAAAAAACAGTTGATCCATAACTACTACAAATATATGTAGTTCCCAAATCCTTGATGAACATGCTAAAACCGAACCACAAAATATGAATACCATCTCATATTTACAATGTCAGCATCAATCCATATTCCATACCAGAGTCTATATTAGAATAACAAGGTGACTTACAAGAAATGGGGTCAGATTGTGATAGCATAAAGAATTTCCTCCCTTCCTTACAACAAACAGGTTTGAAAATTAGAAAATTTTCCCCTTGAAAAATGATCAGACTTCACCCATGACCAAAGTCATTGTCACTTCATATGATTCTAGTGCATTATTTTGAACCATTTAATATGAAAATCAACATAGATTATGTAGTTAAATTGATACACGAATTCTAGTTGACCCGAGCTGACAAGTTGCTTGGCTGCATTTTGAACTGCCTTGCTCTGGTCCCTCCACCAACGCTGAAAAAATGCCTGAATCATAAAACAAAACCATCTGCATCATCAAGTTTTTTAATTAATTCCCTCTCACACACACAAACATCTTGTATGTGTGTATAAAGTTATAAAGGGGGTGACTTGTTGCCTGTTCAGCATAAATAAATCTTCGATTTTTGTCAGCCAGTAATGCCGGGATAATAGAATCCAGTACATTTAGAACACATGCCCCCTGAAAAGAACTAAACCCATTAACAACTTAGAAAATCAAATGTTACATAATTATAAGGATAACACTCCACCCGTCCCAAATTAATTGTCCCATTTCTTTCTTTCCCTGTTGTCCCAAAACTCTTGCACATCCATTGCAAGATCTAACAGCCAATATCTAATAAAAGACCTGTCCGCAACGGTGTTGTGGACCAACTTAACTACCTGCGGAAGGGAAAAATATACTATTTTTAACTAACAGAAAATCAACTTCCCTAACAATTGCAATAATTAAGTTGTTCGACAACACTGCGTCGCGGAGGGTCTTGTCTTGTTTTTTTAAAATGTTGACCGTCAAAAATGTTGCAATAGACAGTGCAAAATTTGGTGGTCTGGTTAAAGCTATAGCTACCATTTGCTATGGATCCACTCCTATATATATATATATATATATATATATGAGAGAGAGAGGGATACGTGAATGGAGTTGTTGGAGCCGACGTAGTACTGATCAACAGTCTTCAACCAACCAACATCATCATGAGAGTGAGGTACCAAGTGAACATTGAGCTTCCCATGAACAATACTATGTGAAGCATTGTAAATCATATGCTTTGATTCCGCCCATTGAGCGGTCATAATTACAAAAATCAATAAAATTGCTCCAGAAATCGCCATTGATGATCAAGTGAAGCTGGTGAACTAAGAGTATAAAAATAACCATTTTGAGCGGAGAATCCAATGAATCCACACAATTCCTTTGTCCTTTTGAGTTATTGTTTGGTGTAAATCCAAATTTATCAAACAATTTTAGGTGAATGGAGACTGAAAGATCGCTTTCATGTAGTTTGATGTTTAGCTAGGATTTACGGGGTTTAACAACTTTAACTGCATAGTATAAAAATTCGGTCTTGAAAAATTAGTAAATGTTCCAAACAAGAAATAAATGATGTTTAAACTTTATTTTTGGTTTACAACTGTCTCTTTAATGAGTATTTTTTCTATAGGGATTAAAGAGCAAAAATAAAAAATTAATATTTTAAAAAAATTAAATTAAATTTATTTATAAGAATATCATATTAACTTATAAAAATATCAATATCACTTTTAATTTAATATAATTTTAATTCTTAAAAAATCTAATAATATTTATGTGATGTTAAAAACAAAAATTATCATAAAACATGACGGCAAATAAAAATGCATCATTTATTTTACTGTAGTATAAAGAAGAATGCATATCTAATTTGAAGCGATATAAAAGCTACAATGTGCTACAAATAAGCTGCAACAAACAGGGCAGTATCTTCCCATCTCTAGCAGCTCCCAAATCCCACCTCGACATTGAAACATTTCCCGCCCAAAAAATTAGCCGGAAGAGAGGAGTGGCATTTCCCTCGTCTCTTTCATCACTAGCCCTAGTTAACCCTAACCCTAAAAATTATGGCAAAACTGAAAGAAGTCCAATATAAAATCCTAAAGACAGTATCTACTATTCTTGGATCCACGTTGAAATCTCCTCCCACGCCGCTATGTTGGACAGCACGGCGACTGGTTGTGGACGGCGAAAGCTCAGTTGAAGGAGGCAACTCCAGATATTAGCTTAAATGTCATTTACGGCTGGTATTAGGATGTTGAAGCAGATAAATAGGTAATACTCCACATATTAGTTCAAATGTCATTGAAACTAATTTCTAATTTTTCGTATGTTTTGATCATTATAAATATTGTTCATATGTGTTGATCATTATAAATATTGCTCCAACCGTTATGTAATTTTGTAAACTATTATACTCCCTGCATGAATCCCCTTTGCCAAAAAAATTGTTCCACAAAAATAGTACTTTTTATGGTAGTATAAAATGACACCATGTCTTCCACTTTGTCTTCTTAATTTTATATCATGTAAATGCTGCGAAATTACATCTTATTATTTTGAATATTAATCAATGAACAAATATACATCTTTTAACATTTGTAAATGTTGCAAACGGGACTCTTTTGTGGAGTGAATGGAGTTTTTATTAGCTTACTAGAAAAATGCATTTAAACTTTCTCTTTAATGATGAGCATATTAGCCACAAATGATCATACAAGTTTACAGTACAGTGTAATCAACATTTATCAAGAACTGCTCAAAGAATTCAAGTTCCCATTTGTTATAACTTGAAATTTCTCCTTACATCTCAAAAACTATGATAGATTTGAAATGCATAGTAGTCACGCTAACTACTTGTGATTTCATGATTCTAATTAAAAAGTCAGACAGACATACTTTTTCTGTGAGTTTTATTTTGGTGGAAAGTGAAGACATTAGAAGCGAAAGTACTCCTTTCCAAAAAAAAAAATGGAAGGAGAAACTTTCCCTTTCCATCCCTGCTTATCCCCCAAAATAAAACTCACAAATAAGCATGTGAGACTGAGATAGTTTCATAAACTGAATAAATCTCAAAGTACAGTTTACCAGAGGCATAGCCAAACAAAACTATACAACAAGAGACCATTTACGATTCGAGTTTATCCCCAGGAGGAGAAGGCAAACGGAGACAAAACAAACACTTGAAAGACAAAACCTAGCACGTCTCTAAATGATATAACTCGGATACAAGGAAACTAACAAAGAATTACAATGACTCCTTAAACCAGATTTTTTTTTTCTGAACCAGTACCCCTTAAACCAGATCTTTTCTTTCTGAACCAGTAAAATGCCGGTTCTTCAGAGGAACTTTGTTTGCATTTGAAAATTCTGTCTAAGCTGGCCTTGGAACTGCACGAAGATGAAGGCCTCCATTAATGTGAAGAGTAAACATGGTCCTATAAGTAACGTTTTTTGTATCATCTGCTAGTTTGAACCGAATAAAGCGGAGAAGTGCAATCGATACTATCTTCATTTGGCGATAAGCAAAATCTTTCCCTAGGCAAATTCGTGGACCAGCCTACAAAATATCAAATCATTGGGCATCTTAGAGAGTGTTGTTAATCGTTAAATAGGAAATAACTATATGTTTTATGTTGCTAGAATATGTTTCATACATGAAATGCTACAAATTTGAACGGTGATTCAGGTTGGAAAATTCCATTTTTGAGCCATCTTTCAGGCCGGAAGTCCTCAGCATCTTCTCCCCAAATGTAATGCATCCTGCCCATTGCATATGAGAGGTAGTATACACCATCCCCCTTTTTCAATTTAAAACCATCTGGAAGAATGTCATCTGTTTCTGCTCGCCTCCCATCCTTGAGGAAAATAGGAGTCACAACATTATCAATAGTAGAGTCATAAGAAACTAAATATCTAAGAAAAATTGTTCCCCAAAAATAAAATTTTTGTTCGAGTTTACAAGGATAATGTACCATCGGGACTGCTGGGTATAGCCTCAAGGTCTCTGTCAATGCTGCATGAACGTAATGCATTTTCTCAAGTATCTCATCTGTTATATTTTCCACAAATTCATCAATGCTAGTTTCGCCCCCCTGACTGCTGCCAATTACTTCTCTAATTTCTTGTACGATTCTCTCCTGTATCAATGGATTCTTGCTAAGCATATAGAAAAACCATGAAAGTGTATTTGCGGTTGTATCTTTTCCTGCAATCATAAAATTCAGAATTATATCCCTCAGATATTGATCATTATTCTTCTCTGGGTCCTTCTTGCTCTCCACCAGAAACCTCGTAAGTATGTCCTCTTTGTCATTCTAGAGATCATGAAAAATAAATGAGCATATCGGAAGCAGTACACAGAATAGCTGTACTTATTATACCAACTACAAAATACCAGTAACACTCACATAATTTTTTTGCATTTCTAGCTGTTCCCTCTTCTTACTGATTAATTCATGCACAAAATTGTGGATGATTTTGATGTTTTTCCTTAAGGAAGCTTCGGATCCAATGTTCAGAAACTTCTTCAACCTCCAAAATGGATTTACGTAACGCAAAACTATCAATGCATTTGAATCATCAAATGCCTTGATAAATGCACTAGCAGCTTCGCTTGATCCCTCCAGTCCTTTCAAATCCACTCCAAACCCAACTTTGAATATTGAATCTAAAGTAAATTTCATTAACAAATCCTGCAAATTTTTGGGGCATATGGTTAACAGCCACAATATTTAAACCAAATTGATCAGACTGGCTAGTTTTCATACTCCCTCCGTCTCTCAAAAGCTGGTTTAGATAGACTTTTTTAGTCATACTGACCATTTTTGAATCAAAATTTATACTAGTTTCTTATAAATATAGGTGGAGAAACTATATCTGTAAGAAACTATATCAAATTTACCACGGCCTCCGATTTTCGTGAGTTAGAAAATTTAAATAAATTTACTTAATTCGTAACTATAAAATTTGGTCAATTTGAACAAAAAGGTCAAGCCAAGCCGGTTTTTTTTACAGATGAAGGTAGTATAATATTTCCTCTCATATCAAGTTTCAGATTACTTACTTGAACATCAAAGGTTCTGTTGGCTATAGAAAACTCGAGAACAGTTCTAACCAATGTGGCTGCATTTTTTCTGAAAATTGTACAGCTGAAGTCCCTCAACACCCTTGCAGAGAACTCAACACTTGCCAGCTTCCTTTGTTGCCTCCACTCAAGTCCATTGACAGCAAAGATTCCTTGGCCAAACAGGTCTCTTTCTATATCTCGATTGTACTTACCTTTCGGGTAGATATCAAAGTTGGTTTTGAGTATGTGCTCAATGTTCCGTACATCAGTTGTATATATGTCGCTATGATCTGGTGCAAGAAGCCGAAAAGTATGGTTTCGTTTACCAAGTTCGCCTAGGTAATCGTGGAGCCTCTTGAAATGAATCGCCTGATGGAATACAGTTCCAGCCACTGGAGGGTATTTTTGACTTTTGATTGATTTTCCTGTGAAGATTCTTACTGTTAGAGCTGCTGTGAAGGTTACGAGGAGTAGTAATAGAGTTGCTAAAATGGTGAAGATGGCATAGAGAAATTCCATGTTTGCGGAAGACAACAGAAGGGTTGATCATATAATTCCTGTAAATGCTGTTAACATATTATAAATATATATACATATATATATATATATATAACACACACACATTTGTGTGTATTATTGCACAGCTATGTATCCGTAATTCTATATGAACAGAGAGTTGACTTCTTCCCGGTTTAAATGGAAACCATCTGTGTCTCATCTCCAATTTAGTGATTTGTTTACCTCATAGTAATAGTGATTTCAGATTTGTTTTTTCATACACGTCAAATTTTGACGACCTTTCTATTTTGTTAAGATATGCATTAGGATAAGTTTATGTATATAATATTTAATTATAAATTAATTATTATATTAATTTTAATTATTAAAAAATAATATATTATATAAAATTTAATATAAAATTTTATTTTTTAATAATTCAGATTAATATAGTGGTTAAATTTTATAATTGATTTTATGTGCGTAAACTTGTTTTATGCGTTATTGAACTAGATTAATTACAACTTATAAATAGTAGTATATTTTTTCAATTAAAAAAAATTATGAATTAAATAAATTATTTTTAAACGAAAAGATTTCCAAATACTACGTAAACATTCACTATAATTCTTTCAAGGTTTTGAATTCTTGTGTGTTAGCCTCGGGGGTCTTTGCAGGCCCGGTGTTTGGCTAATGTACTTTAATAATGTATTAATCAATTAAAGTCGTCATTGCAGTGATGGTGGTGTTGATTATATAATTTATATTTGACTATCTCGTACTCTTTCTAGAAGTTTTTTTTCCATTGGTTGGCCATTAAATTTAATAACAATAATGTCACTCACGTTAGGATGGGATTGCCCCTGAATTTAATAACAATAATGTCACCGATTGATATATGACTCCAAACCAAACCTTATCTCTTTCTTTTATTTGTGGTATCCATGCAATGTTGCAAATTTGACTAGTTTATCAATAATTATATGACTAAAGTACTGATTGAATTTAAAAGTAGTAAAAATTTTGAATTTTATATTTTAATAATTAAAACGTATATTAGTATATTTTAAATTTATTTTTATCAAATAAAATATATTTTTTATTAGACAAAATATACTTCAAAATTCTTTTTATTAAACAAATGCACTCTTACTATATTTTTTTAAGCAAAAAATAAATTTAAAGTGCACTTAAATAAATTTTAGATATTAAGGTGCAAATATCAAAAATTTTATAATTTTGAGGTGTAATATGCACTTTACTCAAATTATATATAATAAGGTTAAGAAATTTTATCACAATAATTTTATAATTTTATTAATTTTTTTAGTTGATTACAAGTTAATACAAAATAATTATTCAATATTTTTCATTTTTTTAATACAATGTTTAAATTCATCGTATTCCGTGAAATATATATAATCATTCAATATATATGTGTGTGTGTGTGTACGAGTGCGCGCACGCCGATAAAGTCTTAACATGTTGGTTAAAATTAAGTTATTATGATATTTATGCCTCGTATTTAATTGTCACTTAGGTGAGTCGAGACTTGTATGTAGTTATGTATAATAAGTCAGTTTGGGTTTGTCAAACTTTGGCCGTTAATCAGGTAGAGTCAGACCTTTAACTTTTGGCTTGCACATCGGTCAGGCCGATTAAATCCTGTCAATTCAATTTTTTTTAATAATTTTAAATATTATAAAACACTAATTAAAATTTTAAACTTAATTGATGTATTAATTAAAAGTAATATATTACAACTTATAAATTACAATAATGAATAAAAATTTTGTATAATTTTAAAGATATTATATTATTTTATACTATTATCAATAAAAAAAAATTATGAAAAGTATCCTTTTTTTTATTATTATTTTATAAATTATTTTCTAGTTTTTTCGCTAAGTATTTATTAATAAATATGTAATAAAAGGTATGTAAAAAGTGTAGGTTACTAGTTAGCTAAGAAAAATCCTTATATATTACACTATCTAATGTGTTTTAATAGATTTCTTTATTCATATATAAACAAACATGCATAAATGAACGTATTGAAATACGTCGATTTTATTTGATTTATTGAATAAATTGTTACAAAAAAAAATCGTCTGCAATTGAAGAATTGAAATAGCAAAGAAAGAAAATTGACCGGACAGACGAGGTTTTGAGTGCACTATAGGCCCGGTCTTTGGCTAGGCTAGATCGGATTTGAACAAAAAAAAATGGTATGTTCATCATTTTCAGACTAAGTCATAGATCGCAAATCATTTATGCACCACTACTTGTATGCAAGATTATTTTTTTCTCTGCTCTTAAGGTTTAATTAATTTTTGATATTGTAATATTAGACGATATACTTAATTAAAAAATTATATTATACTTTTCAAAAGTGGAACTTCAAATATAAATATATATATATATATATATATATATATAGATACACACACGTGTGTGTATCTATAATTTGAAAATCATTTATGAAAACTAATGGAGCTATTAAATATTATCTAGTTTTTTAAACTTTGTTTATGCATATAGAATTATTTCTATATAATATACAAATTTTAAAAAATAAATTTTATAAAAAATTTGTGTCTTAGGTTACTAATCTAGTTGATTTTTAAAGCAACAAGTTAATTATAAGCAACTTGATTTCACTGAGTCACATTTGTTTATAAAAAATATATTTAAAATTAAATTATTTATTTTAATTTAATAATATTTTTACTATTTAATCATTTGACGAGTGATTATTAATTTTTTAATATTAGACTCTTTATCCCATATAACAATTTAATAGTTTAAAATAAGAGAGGCTATTAATTTCAAACTTTTTATAGAATTATACTATCTCATATGAATAACCTTAAAAATAATTTTAAAAAATAATCAATAAAATTATTTTAAAAATTATTAATAATTTAAAATAATATTAAATTAATATAAATAATTTAATTTTAAATATATTTTTTATAAATAAACATAAACTTGTTACTTGCTCCTCTTATATACGTTATCAAAACAAAGTTAAAGAGAGAGAAACACGTTTTTCAATAAAGTAGTAAGATGGAGAAGTGTCTGGTTAATCATAATTAATATTTTCTTTTAACATAGTTTGAAGAATTACCTTTCGAATAATCTTTTACAATATGGTTTAATCAATGTTTACCCGTGTACTTGGAAAATATATTTTCAAAATTTCTGCCCATCCGTTTTAACAAATTGTCTCATTTTGACTTTAATCAATACTAAAATATAACAGAGCAAAAATTGATTCGTTTTCGTAGATTTCGAATCGACTCGACAGTTTAATAAAATAAATTAACTTAACAAGTCAAGAGTTTATTTATTTTTAAATATCATAAATTTATTTATAATTATTTCTTAAATTTATAAACCAAATAATTGTATCATTTTTTTCTTATTCTTATTTCAATAGTATATTCAAGATGCATGCATATACACTTTTTTTATTAATGTAAATCAAATAATTCATTCAAGTAGGTCGAGTGAATGAATTTTTTAGATTCTTTTATTTAAAAAATTAATTCATATAAATTCGTACTTTACACGGGGTCATCAAATTTTTTAAAAATTAATTTGTAATATTCATAAAATTTAAAAATATTTTTTTTATTTTAATTAATATATTTATGAATATTTTAAATTGAGCTAAAAATACTATTAAGATATTCTAAAATTTAAATAAATTCATAAAATTCTAAAAACTATGATTGTGTACCAATAGATTTGAAGTAAAAAGTAAAATTGATGCCCATTCATTTCACACATGTGGGGTATTAAAAAGTAAGAATAATATTTAAAAAATAAAGGAAAATAGAAGTATTGCCCGGCCAAATAGTCAACGAAGACGACCAAAATATGACCCGCGAAAATGACCCGCTTTAGCATACTCGTCAATAGCCGGCCGGAAATACAAAGATGACGCACTAGCCGGAGCTAATATCCTCTCGTCTCTTTCACAACCTTAGACGTATAAAATCCTACCCAATATCTCCACTCTCAGATTCCGTCGCCGCCAGTTTCGACGGCAGGACAGTCGCTGTCACCGGCGGAAGCTCAGTAGTGCTAATGAAACAAGGAGACAACCGAACCGTTATCAGCTTCCGAAGCAGAGAAATCAGTACATTTTTACTTAACTGTCGTCGGAACTGATTTTGAATACTCCCTCCTCCCCCCCCCAAAAAAAAGTCGCCTTTGCAAAATTTATCACCTTTTAATTATATATTTTTTTCTTTGATTCATGTCCATCCTAATTATTAGGGTTAAATTAATTTAGGATTGGTGGCATAATAGTGAAATTGTGATGTTAAAAGGATATCTGATACTAAGTTTGAATATCGTTCCTTACTAAGGTCAAGCGCGCACTCGTTAAATGCTTGGTCACGACTTCAATCACGTTAACTAGCACCAAAATGAAATGAACATTTGTTCTTATTACACCAGTTTTTCTCAACCTGTAACATATATGATAGTTCCTCAAAGGAACCTCAGTTCTTATTACATCTAGAAATTCATCTGACCTGTCCTTGGGATTGCAAGCAGACGAAGGCCTCCATTAACGTGTAGTGTAAACATGGCTCTATAGGTCACCCTTTCTGTGTCATCAGCTAGTTTGAACCGAAAATAGCAAAGAAGTGCAACTGATACTATCTTCATTTGCCGATAAGCAAAATCTTTCCCCAGACAAATTCTTGGTCCAGCCTGCAAATCATCAAAACACAAAAATAGTCAGAGTCTTGTTAGTCATGTAAATAGGCAATATCTAAGCGATGGATTTGCTAGAAGTTGTTCAATACATGAAATGCTATAAATTTGAATGGTGATTCAGGTTGGAAAATTCCGTTTTTGAGCCATCTTTCAGGCCGGAATTTTTCAGCATCATGTCCCCATATTTTTTGCATCCTTCCCATTGCATATGATATGTAGTATACGTTGTCCCCCTTTTGAACTTTAAAGCCATCTGGAAGAGTGTCATCTTCTTCTGCACACCTTCCATCCTTGAAGGAACAACATGGACACAACATTATTGATAGTAGACTTGTAAGAAACTAAAAATTCGAGAAAAGAAAATAATTTATATGTCGAATGTATCCCATGTGTCCAAATACGTCAGTATTTAATATTGACATGAATTTGTTTTCATATATAGCAAGACTTTTAAGAAATAGAAGTTTCTAGACACGGGAAACATTTACCACTGGGACTACAGGGTATAGCCTCAAGGTCTCCGTTAATGCCGCATGAAGGTAATGCATTTTCTCAAGTATTTCATCAGTTATATTTTCCACAAATTCATCAATGCTAGTTTCGTTTCCCTGACTGCTGATAATTTCTTGTGAAATTCTTTCCTGTATAAGTGGATTCTTGCAAAGCATATAAAAAAACCATGAAAGCGTATTTGCGGTTGTATCTTTTCCAGCAAGTATGAAATTCAGAATTATATCCCTCAGATATTGATCATTCATCTTCTCTGGATCCTTCTTGCTCTCCACCAGAAACCTTGAAAGTATATCCTCTTTGTCATTCTAGAAAACATGAAAAGTTACCGAGTATATTAATAATTCATGAACAAATATTGTAAGGGTATATCAATAATTCATAACCTATTAAAATGTTCTTATCTCAAACTTCAGCATAAACGACTCTATTGCCTATTCAAAGACATAATTCTATCTAAAATAGCTAAGACAGAAGTAAAAAACAGAGGGGGAACATTTTAATGTTAGCAATATTTATTGTGTTACTCACATAATTTTTTTGCATTTCTATCTGTTCCCTCTTTTTACTGATTACTTTGTTCACAAAATTGTAGACGACATTGATATTTTTCTTAAGGGAAGCTTCAAAGCCAATGTTAAGAAACCTCTGCAGCTTCCAAGTTGGATCTATATAGCGCCAATATATTAATGCATTTGAATCATCGAAGGCCTTGATAAATGTGGCTCCATCTTTGCTTGATCCTTCCAGGCAATTTAAATCCGTTCCAAACCCAACTTTGAATATGGAATCTATAGCAAATTTCATTAGCAAGTCCTGCAAAATTTTATGCATATCCTTAAAAAAGCCACAAACTTTAGCCAAAAGAACCTAACAGTGGCTAATTTTCTTATGGGAATGTCATGTAAATATCGAGTTTCAGATTACTTACTTGTATATCAAAGGTGTTGTTTGACATAGAAAACTCAGAAATAATTCTAACCAATTTTCCTGCATTTTTTCTGAATATTGTACAGCTGAAGTCTCTTAGCACCCTTGTGGAGAACTCAAAACTTGCAAGCTTCCTTTGTTGCCGCCAGTTAACACCATCGACAACGAAGATTCCTTGGCCAAACAGGTCTATTACTATACCTTGCAAATACTTACCTTTGGAGTACTTATCAAAACTGGATTTAAGTATATGTTCAATGTTCTGCGTATCGGTTGTATATATTTCACTTTGATCTTGAGCAAGAAGCCGGAAAGTACGGTGTTGTTTAGCAACTTCTGTTAGGTAGTCGTATAGCCTATTGAAATTAAACAGCAGACTAAATACAGTTCCAGCCACCGGTGGGTATTTTGGGTTTTTAATTGATTTTCTAGTGAAGATTCTTATTATTAGGGCTGAACAGGTTATGAGAAGTAGTAGTAGTACAATTGCTAAAAGGGTAAAGATGGCATACAGAAAGTCCATCTTTGAGAAAGTTGGGAGAAGGGTTGCGTGTGTGTATATATATATATATGTACAAAAGTGATAACTTAAGAAGTTATTCTGAACTCGAATTATAGTTGAGACATAAATGAATTAGAATATGCTACATTCTCTGTCATCAACTAATGATGTAGATAAATATCTAGATATTTTTTGGTCATTGAAAGGACAAGTAAAAATCTATATTTCATTAAATTTGTGAACTTAAATTGTGGCTCTAGAGTGTAGATGTTACAAGCTTGAGAATGAAAGGCTTTTGCTCCTTTATCATTTTCGTGTACATATGTATATGTCTCTTTCTATATAATATATAGAGTTCTAAACAAATCATCTTTTTCTGAGTAAAGGTGTTCTAGTGGTGAACATCATTAAGCTGTATTAACTTGTCAAAAAAAATCATTATGCTATATTAATACAGAACTATCAGGTATCAAGGGACATTCAATAATTTCTCGCTTCATACCTCGGAATTTAGTGACATGTCCATACAGCAGAACTATTGAACTAGTAGATAAACAATAGTTTTGCTTTGTAAAAGAAAGTTTAACTTCATTCATTCATCAAACTAGAAACCACATCTCCTCTTTTGAGATTCTAAAAGTGTTAATTCATTTGGCCGAATAGTGAGGAGTTAAAAGAAATTTGATTCAATGCATACTTTCATTATATGTTATAAGTTGAAAAATTAATTTGATCACCTTACACTGTTATATAGTTGCATTTCTAAAGCTAACCATGTTATAGCACCTTTGGTTTTCTTATGCTTCACTTTTTTCTTGCACTTGGATCATAAAAATGAAAAAAGTATCAATTGCACCAACTTGCCAATTCGAGTGGAAAAGAAAGATCTTTTTATTTCTGAACTTTGTTATGTAATGGTTCTTCAAAGGAAGGTTAGTGTTCCTATAAGTCATTTTTTTTTTTGTGTCATTGGCTCGTTTGAATTGACAAAAGTAGAGAAAGTACAAGCATTTTGTCCAAGAGAAATATCATACATGTGTGTGTGTGTCAAAGATTTGCTGCCTTACCTAGAAATATCATTGACAAACAAGACTATTGTTTTTAGTACAAGAATCTCTTGAATTTTGGGTTCATGTTTTAATTTAGTTACAAATGCATTATTAAGCTGCTGCAATTGGTTGCTTGAATATTGGAGTATTTCTTGTCAGTTTAGGAGTGGTAGTCTTTGCTAGTCAGATTAATCAAAAGTTTACATCATAATCAGTTTCTAAGTCATGTCCTGTTCCTTGAATTCCTACGTGTCTGCTTGCTTAGCGTGCCGTTAGGTATAAAAAAGTTGATTAGGACTAATTAAGCATATTCATTATTATTATTATTATTACTAAAAAATCCCATCACCTTTAAATTTTCAAGTGATAACTGAAAGATTAAGCCGGCACCACTTGAACCTGAGAAAACCAGTTAAGAGTTTGGAGGTTAGTTTATTGTGACTCCCTTCATGGAACAAAATTTTTATAAATGGGACTCTATTTGTGGGACGAGGGAGTAGTGTGATTCATTGGAAGATTATACATGTAGAATGAGATGGTTAAAACTCTAATTCTCTCTATGGATTTGAAGTAATCATAGGAACATTTATGTATTATTCAAGAAAGTATGGAATATTTCACAAGCGATACAAGTCCATTTCAGGTGTCACATTATAAATAATGTTTGCTAGATAAATAGGATAGCTGCTGCAAGGGAAAAGAAGAGATAACAACCTTTCCTCTAGCCCTTCCAGTTTCTAGATGTCCAAAAGCTTTAGGAACATCAAAAAAATGAAAAGCACCTGCAGGATCAATCACCGCCTTGAGGATTCCACTCTCCAAATAAGGCATAAGCTTCCCTAATATTTCCCCTGAAACTATCAAGCCTGAATGAACTGCTCTAGGATTTGATGGAGGCCATGTTATGTCAATGATTGGAGCATTATCCTTAGCCACTGTAAAGGAATTCTTCGACTCACCTGAAAATGGGATTTGATTGGGGGGGAAAATAAAAACAAAAGAAGAATTAATTTTTTTTGTAAAAATAATGTTTCATGCAAGTTCTTGGTGAGAGTAACACTTTCATGAACGTAGGGTCTTTTTCTCAAAATTTAACATTGCAACATGGATTAAGATTTTGAGTGCAGTTTTTTTGTTAGAAGCATTTAATTTCGAGGAAAAAGAGCAACTGGTCGACCCTTTCAAATTCTCCTTTATCAGATTTTACCGCGAGTTTTGTGCTCCAATTGTCACTAAGAAAGGTATAGGAACTGAAAAAATGAGAACTTGAGGGATTGAACGATTCAATAAAGATAGGGACATCGGAAGAAATTCTGGAAAAACAACACTGGTGCAACTTTCTCATGTATAATTGTATAGGAAAATGTTGCATCTCTTAAGACAAAACAAGTCCAACATATGCAACATTTTCCTACATGATTGTATAGAAAAAAATTGCATTCGCTTTATTTTTCCAAGATTTTTTAGCTGCCTATAGTTTTATCCTGAAAGATTTTCTCTTGAAAGAAGAAATAGAGGATATGTATACTAATACTACATCTGTTTTAGTTAATTATTCTGCATTTTTTATTCTCAAGTGAAATTCAAAATTCAAGACAAAAATTGATCAAGTATGTAAAAATTACCGATAGTATCATATACGAGATCATATTTCTCCTTAACTTCTTCATATTTTGTTTTTGTGTAATCAACTACCTTATCAGCCCCCAAGCTCTTCACAAACTTCACCTTAGTGGTGCTAGTTGTAGCGACAACCTCAGAAGCTCTAAACAGATGCTTGGCCAGCTGAACAACCAATGATCCAACACCGCCAGCTCCACCAACGACAAAAACTGTTTGTCCCTCTTTGAATTCTGCCATTCTGAAGCCTTCTATCGCAGTTTGAACTGCCACTGGCAAGCTGGCTGCCTCCTCGAATGAAAGGTTTTTCGGCTTCAAAGCCACCAAATGCTCCTCCACTACAATAAACTCAGCTAGAGTCCCTAGCTGTTTTACTTCACCATCCACATCAAAATCTTGGATATTACCATAGACCTCATCGCCTATAGCAAATTTTGAAACATCATCGCCTTTCTCTATCACAACCCCGGCCATATCGCAGCCAGGAATTACCTGCATCAATTAATTTCATCATATATATATATATTTTCAAACTATGGAAAAAAATATTTTTTACTTGCTAGTACTGATAATATTCTCAACTCACAGGAAAACATGCAGGAACAATGGGATGCTGTCGCATTTTGACATCAATAGGATTCAAAGCTGCAGCGCGAACTTGGACAAGTAACTGGTTGCGCGTGGGAGAAGGAATTGGGAAGTCTCCTAACTTGAGTACTTCTTTCGGACCATATTCTTCATAAATCCAAACTTTTTGCATTTTGTTCCGAGTTTTATCTGTATTTTTTTCTAATCCTTTAGTACATCAAGACCTTCCCCCCTCAATGAACTAAAAATGTTTAAAGAAAAGAGTATGACTTCATAATCCTGCATAGATTACTTATAAACCTCGCTTTCATTCGATAATAATGTCCGCTTACATGATCAATTTATGGCCATTCTTTAGGATGTTGCTGATAATGCAGATTTTGTTTGTATTCTATAAATGAAATAAAAAAATTGAGAGCCTCAAGATGCTTGTTGCATGTCAATTCCTCCCCCCTTGACGTTTATATAATGATAAAACAGTGCTGAAGGGACTTATGTTGCATCTGTTTCTTTTATTTTTTGAATGTGATTGAGATTTTAGGCGTTATCGTTAAGATTCTCATATAAGTAGAGAACTCCCAGCAAGGGACAATTTATAAATCTTTAAAATCTGTTCAATTGATGGTATATTTATTCAGAAAAGTGATTTGGGACTGGAGATTGGTGCAACTATTTTTTTTTATTTTTTTCACTTAATTAAATACAATAATTTTATTATTTATTTATGATGTATTTGAAATCATTGATAGCGATACTATCACGAAAACGAAACGAAACAAAACGAAAAAGTGACGTTATAATTTATAGACAATATTATATTTAATATTTGAACACTTTGTAATTTGAGAGTTTATCTTGGACGGAAAGAGTGATAATTAAAAGTGCGGTTACAATTTAATAAAATTGAAATCCAATAAAATTTTCGTCCATTTCCAAGTCCAATGTGTATATTGAGCCTTTGCAAATTGCAAGCATACACATTTTACACAACTAGTAGATATGTCTCTGTTTCGAACTTCAAAGATAAAGGAAATTGATATTTTTATAAGTAAAATTTAATATTTTTGTAAGTTTATTTTTATATAAATGTAGAATTTATTTACTATTCATGTAAGAGAGATTTTATAAAATTATTATTTTTACTTATAGAAATATCAATTTTCAAGATAAATTACTCCAATCTTCTTTCTCAGTTAATTTTAGAATGGATGGAGATATTAAAATTAGTGTTATTATATTTTGTGTTTTACTGTTATTGAATATTAAAGATTCTCTCTTTCGTAAATATAGTTTATTTTTTTGTGATATTTTTAATTACTTTACAGTTTATTTGTTGTGATATTTTTAATTACTTTATTCAATGCACGTCGGAATATTGTATATTAAGAAAAATTAAATAAATTCACAATTTTTAAGGTTTTACAATTTGACTTTTTGAAGTCAAAGGGACACAATGGAGTGAGGTATATTTTAACATAATTCTTTTAACATAATTTTGAGATAATTTTTTTTATTGTAAATATTTATATTTAAGTATGTGGTCAACAAATTTTTAGAAAGGATGAAAGAAATTGTCAAAAGTAAATTAAACACTCATATTGAGAGGAAGTGAGAATTAAGAGTCTTTTTAATGAACGAGCAAGATATAAATTGATTAATAACAAGAATGACCTAGTGTGGTGGTTAAGGAGGTTTACATAATTTTTTAATTTTTTGAATGCACCATGTTGATACGAGGGGTGCGTCTTTAAGATTGTCTAAAATTAAATTAGTCTCAATTGAAGCGTCAGTTGACTTGAAAATATTTTTAATTTTACAGTTCAAATAAAAAAAAGTAAAAAAAAAAGATACATTACATTAAGTTTATAATTTTGAGAAGCCATTATTAATAAATCTATAATACTCTAACCTTTCAAATTAATAAAAAAAAATAAGAAAAAAAGATACAATATATTTAATTTATAAATTTGAGAAACTATTATCAATGAATTTATGACATAAAAAAAAAAATCAACAAAATTTTTGGACGGTTGCGTCAACAAAAAAGATTCTTGGATTGTGAAATCGACTCGGACCACAACAAAATTTTTGGACGGTTGCGTCAACAAAAAAGATTCTTGGATTGTGAAATCGACTCGGACCAATTAAAACGAGTTGGTGCTTTTCTTATATTTTGCTATTAATGTCAACATTAAATCATTTCAATTGTGTTTTTTTGTCTAAAATTAAAATCCTCTAATTCTTCTCCCGAACCACTTATAGTGGGAGGATTTTTTTAGAATGTGTCCTTAAGGTACATTCTAAACGCAAAAAACAATGCATAATAATATTTATTTATATATTTACGCTGAATTCAATACATAAAAAAATAATATACCAGTGGATCTCATGTATTGAATTCCATATAAATATATAAACAAATAATATTTATCTTTATTTTTCACGCTTAACATGTATCCTAAGGACACGTGCTAAGAGGACCCATAACGGGAAGACTACAAAATAGACCGGTTGAGCCGGCTCATGTTAAGATAAAACCCCCAAATTTCACCATCTCTCTCTCTCCACTCGGATATTCAAATTTCAAAACTCTCCATCTCTCTTATTTTATTTCTTCCCCCAACAATTCCAATTCCCACCCAGCAGAGAAAAATGGCTTCCCAATGGCGACAAAAGAAACAACAAAGAAACCCTAATCAAAACAATGGTCCTTACAAGATTTCGAAATCGGAAAACCCCTTGGCAAAGGCAAATTCGATCGCGTTTACCTCGCCCGTGAAATCAAGGTATGCATGTATATATATATAAAGAGAGAAATTTGTATTTTCATTGAAAATTCATGGCTTTTACAGAGGTATTCGGAAGTTCATTAAAAATTATTCAATTTGTGTACAGAGTAAGTACATGGTTGCATCATTAGTTGAGGAGAGAGATGGAGATTCAAACGAGTCTTAATCACCTTAACGTTCTCAGACTCTTCAGTTGGTTTCACGATAGTGAAAGAATTTTCTTGATTTTGGAGTATGCTCACGGCGGCGAGCTTTATCGGAAGCTTCGTAAAATCAGCCATCTCTATGAGAAAAAAGCCGCCATTGTAATACCCTCTATCTCTATAAGTATGAACTTTTGGTTAGTGTCTGTTTTATTTTTATTTTTAAATATTATAGTATGTGTTTAATTAGCAGTACTTCTGAGTTTTTCTTATAGTATTTTGGTGGTTGTGAAATTACAGTACATTGTGAGCCTTACGCAAGCGTTGGCATACTGCCATGAGAAACATGTGATTCATAGGGATATCAAGCCAGAAAATTTGTTACTTGATCATGAGGTATGTTGCATAAGTCCTCTTAAATTGCCTTTTAATTACCCTTCAAGCTGAAATTGGTTATACCTACTTTGTTAAAGTAAACTTTACATAATCCTTAATTGGCACACATTTGGCTAATTTTGAACTAATAATCTGTTTTGTATGCTTTATTTGCTTTGTCAAGTCTCCTGAAAATTTGGGTATTATTCAAATTCTTTTCTGATTTCAGCTATAATGAATAGGCAAACTAACTTAATAATAATAAGTGCAACCTTTAGCTTAAATTTGGAAATGAAAGCCCTGAATGGATAACTTCTTGGTTTCAATTATTCTATGAAATTTTTCAATCTAAAATTTCCAATTTCCAGAAAGGGTAGCAGGATGGCATTGCCTTCTATTGCATGCCCTAAGTCTGTCACTCACACCAAATACATGAATGCCCCTGTTTTTGCTATGGATGCTTATATACAATAACACTATATATTGACTAAATTTAATTAGGTTTGTTGGAACGTAGGGATTCTAGTACAAGTGTTTCTTAGTGGGAAAAAAGAGAGCACATCTTCCTGCAATTTGAGTTAATTGGCAAATTTTACTTACATTTATGTTCATCGACTAACTTTTCAGCAATATGTTAAAAAAAATGCAAGTCTGAATACCTGTACGATTCACTTATAGGATTAATTTTGGAAAGGAAAGTAAAGATGAACCATTATAAATTAAATTTCAAGATTAAGTAATGTCCTCTTACATAAAAAAAAATAGGGTCGATTGAAGATTGCTGACTTTGGATGGTCTGTACAATCAAGAGGCAAGAGACATACCATGTGCGGAACTTTGGATTATTTAGCGCCAGAAATGGTCGAGAACAAAGCCCATGACTATGCAGTTGATAATTGGACACTTGGTATCCTCTGTTATGAGTTTTTGTATGGAACTCCTCCATTTGAGGTAGAGACACGAGACACAAGTAGACACATTTAGAAGGTACAATATGTGTATTGTTTGATCCATTTGGTGTTGAATCATATTATTAGTTGGATGTGTAGTAGATACTAACAATTCCTACAGGACTATGAAAATTGACCTCACGTTCCCTTCCTTGCCTCATGTGTTTGCAGACGCTAAAAACCTCATTAGTCGGGTTAGTTTATTTGTTGATGTCTTGCTTACTTGAAAATGAAAATGAATGATTTTGATAAAAGTTTACTTTTTCCTGCTTAACAGTGCTATCCAAAAATTATGCAGCTTCTAGTGAAGGACTCTTCTAAAAGGCTCTCTCTTCAGAAGATCATAGAGCACCCTTGGATCGTCGAGAATGCTAACCCCGCTGGTACCTGCTCGAAGTAACATTTTCCAGTTCGGTCCAACTCTTCAATCACTCTAGAAGAATCAGCATGGATATATTTTAGATCTATTTTGTGATAATCTGTTATTTTTAAAATAAAATAAAAACATCTGCAGTTTGATTTTAAGCATCCACACTCATTGTATATGACCTCTGTACAATGACAGAGGCAATTACTTGATTCCGGACCAATCAAGAGTGTACTCTGTTATATATTTTGTATATGCTACTTTCTCCCATTATAAATGGTGTCGGTTCTATTACCTTATGTTGGTTGATATAGCAGTCGTAGATTTCTAGCATTGTTGCATATGTTAAATATTTGGATAAAAAATATAGCTTTGGTTGAAGATTGTAATGGATTATCAATCTCATAGAAGTTGTAGATAATGCTAATGGGTACAATATACCATTTGAATAGTGCAAAAACAGGTGATGCAGCTAAATTGTCCAAATGTAACTCTTGGTAGTAAGAAATGACTTGTAGTCTTAAAAGAGCATCAGATGTGCCTAGTCTACGTGGACAAAAATAAAAATCCTAGCATCACCCAGCTATGTTAGAGAGTATAAAGAAATGGCAGAATAATGTGATTTCATAACTAAAAGAGACGAGGTATTGCATCAAATTAAAGTAACATCATAAGTATAAACCGTACTTCATAAGTACCATTACAATGACAACAGTAACATCTCTGTTCCTCCTAGTTGAAACAACTCTGCACCAGAACTAACTTGAGAAAGAGATCCCAACCCTCACAAGTTTTAATAGAGACAAGCCCGAATCAAGAAAATAAAACCTAAACGTGAAAAACACTATTAATTTTCAATTTTCATCCATGATGTGGTGGCATCACTGTTGCTGCCAAAGTAGAACTGTCTACATATTACTTGTTCGTCAAGGACTTGCCATAGTTAAGATGAAAAAGATGAAAAGATTGGGGCTCAAGTTTATGCCATCATTTTTGGGTATAACAAGAGGAGGAGCTGCAGCAACAAAGTATCTATTACACATAAAACAAATTCTAATTAATCTAAAAGCATAGTATTTAAAAACTCCATCTTCTTCTATTTCATTTTTCAGTAACCTTTTTTTCCTTCAAAAAATCAGGTGGAGAGAGGATTTGAATTCCAAAACCCATTAATAAATAAATGAAATCTATAAATGTATTATTTCAAGTAACCGCGCAATATAGTGAAATGAAGTATTATATATATAGAAATAATTATTGCAAATATAAGAAATTAAACAATATTTAATGGATAGTTTTAAAAAAAATTACAATATATAATTTTAAAATGTTTTACAGTTTAAATTGTTCAACATGGAATTGAATATACAACATCTTCTACCCACATGCAAAATAAACACCATTAAGAGTAAACAAAACCATAATTTTTTTTTTATTACAATGTAATATTAACATCACCGAAGAAAATTTGGTTTTTTAACATGCCCAAGGGGTTTCATGATTTTCCTGAATCACATGGCACCAGAAAGTTGTGTAGAAACTCAATTTTTGAGTGTAACTAGTTAATCAGAGGAAATATAAACTCCCTAAAAACAACTCTGATACAGATGGAAGGTGCACTTGCATCAATTACATTTTATCTCCCGAGGGTCAAGGCCTGAGGTCTCCTTAGCAAGGTCAGCATACACAAAATCATCACGAACCATCTTTTTCAAGCTTTTCAATTTCCTCACGGTGCCTTCTTTCTGCCTCTTGAAGTTCCCTTTCTGCATCATCCTCATCTTCCTTCTCGTCGCGAGCTTCAAACTCCTTCGCTGCTGCCATTACTCTCACAACAGGATTTCGAAGTTCAGATATCAATCCACCACCAATCCTATATTCTTCTTCGTCTCCAATCAGGAATAAGCGCTGATCAGGTCCTATTGCCATGGGAATGTCCACATCCAATAACTTCATGTCATATTACAAAGAAGAAAAAACAACTATTACATGTCATGACCAGATCAAAAACACTGCTTAGTAGGTATGTTTGTTCTATATCATCTTTTTCTTTTCTTTGCTTTTCCTCTTCTTGTACTCCTACCCACAATGAGCGTCCTATATCCTATTCGACTTGATTTATTTGTACCTCTTGTTAAGATTAGCCAAGGATATATAACATAATTTTTTTTCCATAAATTTATCCTCAATAACAAATTTTAGAGTCATAGGTTGAAAACATTAATATGCACAAAGACAAATAGGACTCTAATTTCCCATCATGGGGAGTATATCATATTTGTATCCTCGTTATTGCATCTCAATATTCAACGCAGTGTGAATACAAACTATAAAAGAATCTAAGGATGATTTTGGGAAAGAAAACCGAGTTTTATACTGTATTCATATCTAAATACAATATAACTTGAAACAAGAAAGAATAATCATTACCTGGATCTGGATAAGGCTAACAAAAACCTAGCACTTCCTTTACTAATGAAACAAGCATAAAAAACACCATGAGGATGGATGGATTTTCGTGTTTAAGTATTACTCTAATTCTTTTTCCAACTGGACTTGACTCGTACACCTTTTTACTTTACGGGAGCAACTATGCTGGGAACTTAATCACTGCACATATATTCTACTAATTGCCTTTCGCTCATTCAATTTTTAAAAAACAGACGGGGCCTAGTTATGTTGAACTACAGATTCTTCCATGGAAAGTTGGCTAAACAAGATAAATTTATTCCGTGTCACATGAAGAAATACAGAGTAATAAGTACAAAGCAAACCTGTCCTTTCTTGTTCTTGACTTCAACGCTTACTAAGCCTTTTATCTCAGAACCTCGTATTGGGAAGATAAGGAAACAACGTTTGCCCCTAAGCCCTGCCTTGAAATTCTTCACTGTAATACCACCTCCAGACATCACATATGCTCTCAAATCTGTTCCAGTGAGTGGAGCACCCATGACTTCAAGAATCCCAGCGGATGTATTTAATCTCCTCATAGCCATTCTGTAAACTTTATCAGGATTGATCGTGAATCTTGACCGAAGATACAAACCCTTAATCATTACAAAAAAAAATAGAAAGAAGCACTAATCAACATCTTTCAACAAATAAATAAATAAGAAAATTTTAACACCCCATTAGGAAGTTGAACCACTCGAGTTTGTCTCTATAAATTGTGAAAATCTGAGGAAGTCTTAGACACAAAATGACAAGATACCTCAATAGGACAGAAACAAATTCTCACCAGCTTGACGAGGGCTTTTGAGGCCCAAAAACTTAGCCATATCAAATGTGAATGGCAATCCAATCCCAAAAGTGATCCATGATTCATAATAACGTAAACATATCAAATGCTAAGTGCAATTCCTTTCAAGTATGCAGTGCCAGAAGGAAACGGTGGCAGCAATGACAACACATAGAATGATTATAATGTGATAATTGGCCATAGTGAAACATGTAATCAGAAGAGATTACGTAAAATTATTGTTATTGATGTTAATAAAAAATATAGCTTGTTTAAATGAATGGTATTCCAGGTCAATTATATATTTATGATTTATATACCTTTACACATCTTTTAACGATATACAGGCTTGTGATCACCTTGAAATCAGATTAATACTAAAATTGTTAACCACCATTTACATGTAGTTAACATGATAAAGCAACCTAGCATAAGGATGACCTAGGTGATTACTCCCTCCATCGTCAAAAGAATGTCCTCAAGTACAAAGTATTTTGTCCAGAAAAGAATGTCTAAAAGTTCACAAGTTAAATATAAAATAAGTGTAAAGCCTAGTTTACCTTCAAAAGTATACTAAAATGGGATCCACTAAGTTTAAAAGAGACAAGATTTATTAGTGTACTTGCATGAGGGCCACTACAGGCAAAATTGGTACTTATTTTATACTCTCTCCTCTCCTCTCTTTTAATTTTCTTAATTTACGTGAGACTTATACTTTGGACATCCTTTTGAGGACGAAGGGAATATGTAACAAGTCATAGTCATCAACTTTTCTAATGTACAAATGTCAGTTGTAATAATAACTACAACCAACACAGTCGAGGAGGACAATTTCATGAAGCTGGTTATACTTTAAGTGGTGATGTAAATCATATGATTGGCTTGTACATATATAAGTGGTGACAAAATTTTAGTGACGTCTTTTTGAAGGCTAATGGCTATTCATATACAAATTAAGTTTATAAAGAGTAGATCAACATAGCCCCATTAATGATGGCACACACAAATAGAGATATGCTTTAAAGTTTAACTCAAAAGGTACAAATCAATTATGATACTAAATCTGGATATTGTCTTTTTTGGTTTTGTGGTAGGACTAGGCATCCATTTATTAACTGCCAATGTGTTGTGTGAAAGCAGAAGTTTTGTTAATGCCCTGCTCTTCATAAGTTTTTTATTGAATGATACTTACTGAGAGTCTTAGACTTAGCTGAACAAGGGAATGATAGAAGGTTGTACAGCTCTGCTTTGCTATTACAACCAAGGGAACCAGTAAGCATCGGATTCTGATGGAACATTTTGTAGTTATAAAAACACAGAAAATAGAGAGTATTAAATAACTCTTCCAGTGGTATCTTTGGATCGTGAGAGATTACAATGGTCTGAGTATCATATGATTATCTGAATGATATTTGCAATCATAGAAGCTTGAATCTCTTATAATACGTACTGAAAGCCATTACTTGTGCTACCTCACAAAGTCTGGGTAATAACAGAAAGATATTCCTACTATCTTGTGTTTTTGTCCTTGACCAGTGCTCGTTAACGCGTATACTCAGGCAGAAAGAAGCATCAAGAATCATAATTATTATAAAAGTGGATAGAAAAAAATAGACCTTATGGCCCATTAGGCAGAAGGAAAGAGGATGCAAATAGTTATCTTCCATTGGTTGGACATCAAAGGTAAATAGGTAACGGAGAAAAGAAAAAACGGGGGACGAATTTTTCCTCTAACCAAAGATTGGTCTTTCCTTCAAGTGTCAAATGAAAGTGAGAGAAAAAGATAAATACTAGGGAGCACATAGGTCCACAACCTTTTGAAAATATTGAGTATTGATTGTTAGGAATATGCATGTGAATGATATTTCTCAATTATAAGATTTGATGATGTGTTTTTAAAAGATAAATGAATTAATATGCAAATATGTCTGCATTGATGAAAGATGTAAAGTCCTTAATAGTTAATAGACATTATGTTCTAAGGACTTAGATTGACAAGATCAAAACTGTTAAGTTGATCTCATATGAGTTAATAGCATTGTACAGTCCTTCAAAAGATCACTATGTACAAGGACTATAGATAGAAAGATCAAACTTGTTAGTCTGATCTTAAAATGTAATAGATAGGCCTGATTGATCAAAAGAACAGCAGTCTGGCAAGAGAGTTAAAACAAGAATCGTTGACTACACTCGATCGTAGGGTCTGCAAGCCATCAGCATAGCCAGTCATACACTCACGTTTACAAAGCAGAATCATAGAGTGTTTGCTTAAAAATCATCAGTATGAAGACCCTGAATGACAGACAAGCAAACAGAAGATCCAAGCACCAACTCCATCAGCAAAGACTGATTGAGAAGTGAAGAGTCATTCAGATAGAAGTCTTATGAAATCACTCAAAGGAAAATCGTAGAGTCTTCCAGAAAGATCGTAGAGTCTGCCACATAAACGCAGAACAAGGCTCAGGAAATTAAAGAGTCTTCTCGGCAGATCGTAGAGTTATCTCAGCATCGTAGAGCTAACTCTCGGGATCGTAGAATTCATATAAACAGTCACTCTACGATTCTCAAAATCTTGTCTACGAACCAAGCAGAGTCAAGTAGCAACCTCTACACAAGTATTCAGAATCATGACAGCAATTCTCGTAAGGATTATTCAGAAGGCTGTCCTTGAGCTAACAAACAAACTAAATGAAGATCTCGTACATCTAGCTTCTAGCCTTAACAGAGATCGTAGAATAGTTCAATTTATAACTCTACGATTAAACTACGACTTACACCATAAAGCAAGATCGTTATTTAGCAAAGCTGAGTCGTAGAGTGAAAAAGCAAACTCAGTAGCTCAACGTTCACACAATCGTTGAGCCAAGGTGAAGATATTCTAACGCTACATAAACAACCTTTGATATTACAACAGGGAATTCACCTGAAGTTCGTAGAGCAGTCCTCTATGACTTATGAACCAAGCAGTTCGAGCAAAACTGAAGATCGTAGAGCTATATAGCAAGATCTGCAGATGACTCAACGATCAGAAGTAAGTAGTTACAACCGGATTAATCGTTGGGTACTTAAGTGCCAGCATCGATTGAAGACATCTAAGCACTTAAGTCAGTTGTATCTATATGGGTTGTTGATTACTTCAGAAACATCCACACCAACACTTCTAAAGGCATCTGCTGTTGAATAAGTCAGTAATATCAGAATACTGACTAATGCGTACTGGGTGTCAGAACAAAGACTTTTAGTATCATGTTTCAGGCTCAAGAAATCAGAAGACCATGTCCCAACGATCATATTCTCTAAAAAAACCTGTTCACTCCAAAGACTGGGAAGAACACGACTGACATCTCTACAGTGGTAAAGAAGACAAGTCAACAAGTCAGAGCCTGCAGAGCACTAACACTCTGATTTAATGATTAAAGTATTCATAAAGAAGTCTAAAACTGAATACTTCAAACGGGAAGATTTGTAAAAGGAAGAGAGCAACGGCTACAAAATCAGAAAAAGCTGAGCTACAGGTTAATATATCAGAACATGTCAGCAAATGGAAAAGCACTGACACAAGCAGCAAGAAAGTCAACATTGAAGATATTGAGGATCTGCACAAGGCCAAATGAAACTAACGGGATTTCTTTCAACTGTAAGATTTGCTCAGAGTTAAAAAGGCCTAATATGAGAAACAAAAAAAGTAGTTGTTGCAGTTAGTTGAAAAATATACACGAGAGAGATGATGGTAGAAGACAACCAATCGTAGAGTGAAACAGAAAATGAAGATGTTGAAGGACTCTACGATCCATCAGAACACTAACACTGAATTGAGAGAGACATAGAGATGAATAACTCTATTACAAGAGAAGTGTTCAGAGCTGCTAGGCACATGGAAGTAAGAAGCTTAAACGCAAACTTGATACATACATGATAGCAACTGAGTACCAAAAGGAAGGAGCATCACAGTCAACTCAGAAGCCCATCTCGAGAAGCAATAAACTGTCTATGATAAGAAGGAACAACTGAGTACCAAAAAGAAGAAGCATCATAGTCATCTCAGGAGTTCATCTCAGGAAGTTATCAAGTACCAAATGAGCTAAAGTGCAAAAGCCTAGTAGCACAAATTGGTGATCTTGAGTAGTTGCTGAATACCAGAAAGAAGGAGAATATCAACGACAAACATCAGCAGCATTCAATGATGGATCACAAGCAGCTGCTAAGTACCAGAAGATAAAGAAGATCAATGTTCTACTTAGCAGCACAACTCAACGGACAAACAAATCAAGTCTGCTGGACTTGTTGAGTACCAAAGGGTACAAGAGATTCTAAGTCTGCTGGACTTAGTCTACAGTCCCAAGGCTATTAGCCTTGATGAGGGCAAGAGTGTCCTAGTCTTGATGTGACTAAAAGAGCCAAGTCTGCTGGACTTGATGAGGGCGAGAGTGTCCTAGTCCTGAGGACTAAATCTTAGTAGATTTCCTACTGTCAAGTAGAAGAGTGGAGTAGGAGTTATTCAGTCTCCGAACCACTATAAATCTCTTGTGTCATTTATTTTATGTCTTTTATATTCTGCACAATAACTGTTATATCTGCTTTCACCCATACTAGATTAACACACTAAATTGAAATGACTCATATTTCTTTAAGGGGTTTATTAAAAGTAAAATCCGCTGTACTTGAATTGATTCTATCATTTATAACTAATATGCTTTCGTTATAAAAGGAAAAAGTTTTTTTTGATCTATTCAACCCCCCCCCCCCTTCTAGATCTCTATTGTGTCCACGGGAACTAACATTGATTAAAGATGCAATAAAAAGAGAGCCTAAAATCACTGATAGGCCAATAGCGTTATTGCAATTAAGTAATTTTTCTTACTTTCTTCTTCTAATAAGAGACAAATCAAAGAGAAATTAAACTATAAGTATTATTTGAAACCCACTAGCACAAATTCATGACTGGCTCTAAATATTTTCTGAAAATAAATCAAAACAATACCGCAACATAAACTCAAAATATAGATGACTAGCAATAAAAATACATCAAATGATTAAAAAGAAGAACTCGCAGTAAATACAACGATAGCTGTGGAAAGAGCAAGAAACCCATACTTGGTCATGCCTTCAGATAATCCAATGAAAGTGTTGGCAATCCCAAACATAACCCTCCATAGAAAAATGCACACCATAACCCCACTAGCACCAATCAATACAAGACTATTCCTCTTCCAGAACGCCTCAATCTGCAATCCAACTGCTTCCCGGTATCGAGATAAAGTACTCTTAACAGCTGATGCCGGCTTTTCAACCACATTTTTCATAAATTTCCCATAAACTTTCTCATCCAAATCTAAACCCTTGATCGATAAGTGCTTAAACTCTATCAAGTTCCTGTTTAGCAATAAATTGGATGGTAGGATTAATTTAGGAGTAGGGTATTGGAAGGTTTTTGAATTTGGTGATGAAACATAGTTTCTTTGAGACTTTGAAAGCCATGGAGTTATGGGGGTTTGTAATTTGGGTTGATGAGGGAGAAAATAAGAAATGGCAGTGGTAGTAGCATTTGGGTCTGTTACAAGTGCTGGGGATTTTGGAAAGATGCGATGGTGGTGAAGATATCTGAGGATCAACCTCGATGAGGATTTTGACATATTTCTTTTTGAAGCTTAGATTCACGGAAGCACAAACTGGAGCAGATGCAGATCAAATGTTTGACTGATTGCCAAAGAAAAAAAGGAAATGGGGCTTTGTTTATAATCCAACAATCACGTCAAGGCCTACGAGGTTAACATGAGTCTTTTTGCCCTTCTGTGCATGTGGCTGTCACAATACTTCTGCTAGGGACCAACATTTCTGCTACACCGACATTTTTTTGTTCTCGGTTCTTCTGCATCTTTGTAGCTACACTTCTGCTGCCTACAACTGTGAAGATAAGTAAAAAGAAAACAAAATATCATTTCAGTTTCTTATATAAGCCAAAAGGTACAATTCATCTGAAAATATATACAATAGAAATCCAAAAGGACCAAAATTATATTTCTTGATGACAAGGGACATGAAAATAGGGGACAAAGTATCCTGGTCCTGCAGGAAGCCTGATATAAATTAAGGAAGGACCAAAAGATGAGATTAACATACTTATTTCTGTAAAATTGTTGCAGAAAAACAAGTTTTATGCCATAAATGGTATCTATGCTAGTCCCAAAATAGTTCATTGTTTTTCAAAGATAATGCAGTATAAGTATTTTTATTTCTTTTTCGATAAATGATGCAGTATTAGATATTCTCAACTATAAACTATGCACTACTTTGGCAGAAGCCTTCAAATAAATAATTTACTTCACCTTACATCAATATGTTAAATTGAATTGCTACACTTGGTCAGAACTTTACCTATACATTGTCTAGGTTATCTACAATCTATTTATCTAGCAAGTTGATTTTTTGTAAACTTCCACATTCTTTTGTTAATAATACTTGATTGCAAAAAGAAAAGTGGTACAAGGCTTTCTCGTCACCAGAAAACCCTATCATCTAAATACTTAAGTAACTACATATGTTCCATATTTTGCCATTATTAGAGACAAAGACAGTATCCTGTGAAGTGTTGAAAGCTATTCCAAATTATAGGAACATTGACATAACATTAGTTACATGCATTTATAAATGGTGGAACATGTAATATTTTTCAATATTTAAGGTTGTTTACAAACCGCAAAAAAGTCATTTTCAAAAATATTAAAAAAGAAAAAGAAAAAATAAAGTTTTGAGTTTTATCCAAATTTATCCTACTACGGGTAGGTGTATCAGGACGTGTCAAGTCAGGTGTACTTCAATCTAAAGTCATATTTCAATTACTATTTACTACACAAGTCAAATGAGGATGTATCAAAAACTTACTAGAAAAGTTGCATTCTTTTTCAGTAAACTTAAGAGGGAAAAAAATCAGAACACATGTTACTTAGATCTGTAAGATAGGGACAATCAGGAAAGTACCCTAGATGAACAAGCTGCTGACACAAGACTATGACTCCATTTATCAAAATATACTTCTTACCAACATAATTTTAGTTGTATGACATTTTCAATTTTTCAGTTTCCCTTGAACATACATCATTACTTGATGTTCTCACTACAAATGGTAGGTTTTTGGCACGGCTGCACAACATTTCTATTATAGCATTCTAAACTAGAATAAAAATATGACATATTAAAATTCATCAAAATTTATAGACAAACGTACCGTTTTTATTTTTCAGAACAGTAAACTTGAGGAAATAAACTTCAACAGCAGATTTGTAACCTATTTAAGATGTTTTAGTATCATTGTAATCCCTGCAAACTTCTCCAATCTCCATCTCAGAGTATCCTGAAAGCGAAACGTCGTCAAGAGCACTTATTGTATCTTCTTGCAGAGGTACCACACTGAGACTGTCATCCTCGGAATCACTCTCAAACAAATCCTTATCTTCCATGTCTGGTAAGTCATCAAAAGTTTCAATTTTCTTCTTCCTTCCTCTATAACCAATAAGCCTCTGCACTTTCTCCTTCCAAATTACTATTGGACATTTCTCAATCAACTCTGAACCTTCATAAGCTTCAGTTAAAAACACGCTAAACCTTTTCCCTCTCTCAGAAACATAAAAAATCCCAAAATGCTTAAGTAAGAGTCTCATCAATTTTTGAGGCATCACAAAATCCCTTCTAAAATGAGTAAGATAATCAGTAACCAACCTCTTCTCATTCATAAAACTTGATATCTCATGCATAACCGCAACTGCCCTCTTATCAAACTCATGTGATCCAGTTTTAAGCTCTTTGGCATCTGCATACGATGACAAATACTCCCTTTTTTGAAAATTATCAATATGTCCTTTATATCTGTACACTTTCTTATAGTTCAGTGGAAATTTCATTGGAAAAAAAAGAGAAAACAAACCTGGTACATGATCCTCAACTGAATTAGGCAAACCCAATTCCTTTTTCTCCAATTCTGTAACAGCCCAAGATGGGTTCCAATACACCAGCTCCAAAAACTCCACTTCATCATCCTCTTTCACAAAATTAAAGTTTTTTGGATACTTAAACACCTAATTTTTCCTAAAATCAAACGACAAACCCAAATTCCTCCTAAAATGGGCAATTTTATCCAATCTAAGACGCTTATCAACGGACATCATTAACATCCTAGTAACATATTCCACCACTTTTTTCGCTATTTTTCTGTACAATTCTCTTTTCTTCTTCCACTAATTCTTCTGCATGTTTTGTTAAACCACACCACAAAACACCCTTTTGGTCATTGTAGAGTTCAAACAGTTTAGGGGATTTTTGAATAATGTCTGATACTTTATAAGGTTTTGGCAAATTAATCTGTTGCCGATGCTGGTCAAGTGATCTTATGAGGATGATTTATTCAGGCTCTTGCTTTAGAGTTTCCATTAAGAATAATACTTTTGACACTATTTTCCATTTCTCTGTTGTAATTTCAAGATCGTGGATTCTCTTTTTCTCGCTTTGGTCTTGGACTCTTTTGCTTTTTGTCATTGATCGACATAGTATAGATTGTATGTGATGATTTATACGCGAAGAATGTGAAATGCAAGTGATTGCACCTTTGTTTGCTTCAGCGAACAATAACGTTGGAGTTCGAATGAGTCTGTTGGCCATCACTGTTAACCATGAATGAGAAAGAGAGTGAGCTTATGCAGGCTATCAAATGCTTGCAAAAAAGCTGAATTTGCAGAACTAAATGCCCAAAAATATTCAAAAATCAGATAATCTAACATTAAATTCAATAATTATGAGAACATTGACTGATTACTAAAATTTAATGGTGAATTAGAGTACCTGCGGTGCTTTTGATTTTGGAGGATGAATTTGCGTTGGAGGTAATCTTGATCGGCGTCAAATGGTTCTCTCAAAGAGTTGGAGATAGGCTTGAACAATGAATGAAACCCTAGAAATTTCTTGAAGAATGAATGGGAGTTAGCGTCAAGTAGAAAGGCGTGTTGTTTGAGAAATGTGGGAGAATTGAGAAGTTGGTTGTGATTACTACCGTAACACCCTGTCTGTGACACCCTGTCTTGGAGCATAAAGAAAAGAAAAGAAAAGAAAAAGAGAGTAAAGAGAACAAAGTCTTGCTTTCTTTCAAAAAAAAATTAGTTTCTCTCATTTTATTTTTTATTTTTTATTCTTTAAGTCCAATAAGGTGAAACATTTGTTAATGTAATTTTAATATTTTTATTATTATGTTGACATGTTTGCTTAACATATTACATTTTTTATTTTATATGAATCATAGATTGAAATTATTTTAATCATTTAATACTTTATTGATAAGTTTATTTGAATTATTAAAATATTATATAATTAATATTGTATTAAACTTATATACTTATTCAATATAGTTCAGAGGGGTAAAATAGTAAAAAATTGTTATTCAGATGTTTCAGACATATCAAATATCAAATAATTTTTTTATTTAATATTCATAATTATTTCATACAGTTTTATCAAAAAGCCCCTAAAATGCATACTAGTCTAAATGTCACAACACCCTTTTACATGTCTTATCATATTCTACCTTTTCCAAAATAAATGTTTTTAAAGCTTGAAAAAAAAAGGCCTTTTAACATAGCAGAATCAGACTCTAAAGAAATCAACCCAAGTGAACTAAGGCTATGTTTGTTTGCAAAATACATATTTGGAATTGGACTATTTGCATTAATTTAAAACTATTTTCGACTTTTTTATCCCATGATGAGGGATTAATAATCCCTTCATGATGAGGGATTAATAGTTCATCTTATTTTAAGCTATTAAATGACTTTATGAGACTAATATTTCAAAATGAAGGGATTAATAATCCCTCATCATGGGATAAAAAAGTCGGAAATAGTTTTAAATTAATACAAATAGTCTCATCCCAAGTATATATTTTGTAAACAAACATAACCTAAGAGAAAAAGAATGAACCGGCGAGAAACAGAGGACAAACCAAGAGCTTGAAGGCGGCGAGAGGACAGCATAGGTGAAGACGACGGACCGACGGAGAAACAGAGGACAAACCTGGTGCATGTTAGGTTCAAGTAAATTAGGTCCAAATACCCATTTTTAACGGATTATATGTTTTTTATATCCAAAATGAATAAATATATACATGTCAAATAAGACGCAAGTTTCCCTAATATTTCTCCTAAAACTATCAAGCCTGAATGAACTGCTTTAGGATTTGATGGAGGCCATGTCATGTCCATGATTGGAGCGTCATCCTTAGCCACTGTAAAGGAATTCTTCGACTCACCTGAAAATGGGATTTCATTGGGGAAAAAAAATAAAAACAAAAGAAGAATTGATTTATTTAATTTTGTTTGTCAAAATAATGTTTCATGCAAGTTCTTGGTGAGAGTAACCGTTTCATGAACGTAGGGTCTGTTTCTCAAAATCTAACATTGCAACATGGATTAAGATTTTGAATGCATTTTTTTTGTTAGAAGCATTTTATTTTGAGGAAAAAGAGCAACTGGTCGACCCTTTCAAATTCTCCTTTATCAAATTTTACTGCGAGTTTTGTGCTCCAATTGTCACTAAATAAGGTATAGGAATCGAAAATATGAGAACTAGGAAAATGTTACATCTCTTAAAACAAAACAAGTTCAACATATGTAACATTTTTTTTATATGATTGTATAAAAAAAATATTTTAACTGCCTATAATTTTATCTTGAAAGATTTTCTCTCGAAAGAAGAAATAGAGAATATGTTTTATTTTTTTCTTACTACGAGTCATTTTAGTGATATAATGTGAGTATGATTTTTATCCTAAACTAGATATTACTCTGTCGATCTCAAAATTAGATATATAATTTGATTTTTAAAATCAAACGACGATATATTATATTTTAAATTAATATAAATTTATTTAATTTTAATTAATATAATTATTATAATTGTATAATATATAACAAAATTATTAATTACAAAATTTATTTTAGTATAAATTTTTAATTTATTTTAGTATAAATTTTTATAAATTATATTAATTTTAAAGTTTAATATGTGATCATTTGATTTTAATAATCAAATTATATTTTAATGACAGGTAATATTAAACATGTAATTTATTTATCTTAATTTTTGTGTAAGAAATATTTTTAAAAATAAATGAAACTTTAATTCTGGAATAAAGTATTCTACTTCTGAAAATTACTCCCTTCTTCTGCCACTCGAGTTTCAAGCTAACGATGAACAGAAATTCCTTGAAAATGGTAAGAAATTCTCTCTCTAAAATTTCCTTCACTTTCTCTCTCTAAAAATCAACTAAAACTGTATATCGTTTTCAAATTCATGTCTCAGTGATGAGTTTCTTCAAAGAGCTCATCGATTCAATAGGCTCTATCTTCTCCGATCGTTCTTCATCTTCCGAACAATACCCTAATTATTCCGATAATACACAAATGGACGGCGTCGTATCAAATGAACGGGTTGCGTATAAGCTCAAAGGATACTTCGATTTCGCCAAAGAAGAGATCGATAAAGCCGTTAGGGCTGAAGAGTGGGGTTTGGTTGACGACGCCGTTTCGCATTACCAGAGTGCTCAACGTATATTGATCGAAGCTACTTCTACACCAGTACCTTCATATATTAGCTCGAGGTATTTATTTTATTTCAAAATTTCCCGAAAAATTTGCTGCTCTCCGTGACCAATTTTTATAGTTCAGAATGTATTCTGGTTGATATATAAGTTTAGTAGGAATATTTTGATACTAGTAGAAAATTAGGGAATCTTATTGGATTATGAAGAATTTTGATAGAAAGTTATAAAGGTTCGATCTTTAAGCTAGATAATTTAACTTGCATTCTTAGAAATTTGATTAAGTTTAGCTATGCCAGTTAACATTCTTCTTAAAAATAAAAGAAAAGAATTTTATGTTTGGCGGTGAGAAAAAAATGAACAACATTCCTATTTAGAAATCTTGGTTGTAACAAGGAATGCTCAGGAGTGCATGCATACCCAATGAGGAAAAGGTGAAGTGTTGTTATACATGTATAATTGCATGATGACCTTTAAAAAGCCCTATAAATTGCATGTAGTGAAAGAAACTTGTAATAGTGTTTGTAGTTTTATCTAATGACATTTTGTGACAAGCTGTGAAACTATTATCTTGGACAAGTGCGATGCAGGTGGATATTGCTGAAACATGTAGATTATTAAAAAGTAAAGCCTAATATAGCTGATGTTGGGATAAAGTAAAGATGTAATTTTCTCTTAAAAAATAATTAGTTAAATAGAAGTTTATCTCTTTTTATTATTTGATTCACATATAGAATTATGATAAGCTCTCACACAAAGCATTTTCATCTTTCTAGAGACTCGTACTGTTGCATTATTTAGCTTAGAGTCCTTAAGCATCTGCAATTTAGCTCCCAGTCAGACTTACAATGCATCACAAATTAACATGACTATTATTTGCCCTTAACATTCCCAAATCCGAAAATATCCACCTATTCAGAATTTCCATCATGCTCAAATAATGCAATTGCGCTCAAATGAAATATCATATTTGAATTATGTCATAATAGCAGAACTGGGCTGCATCAAATTGAGCAACTATAAATTATAATGTCAGCATTGAAAGTATGTATGGACCATATGTTTGGAAAAAAATCTATTTAGTTTATTTGGATCCAGATCTTGATTCAGATTGACCTTTTCATGAGTTTAACAAGTATAATGAGAACATGAATAGTTAAAAGGACACCACTTATCAAAATGAAATTTACAACAGCAGTTAGCTGCAACTGACCTGTCTTCTAGCTTTTTTTGTTATAAGATCTCTTAGGGTTGCAGTTGTCATTATATCTTGTTCCCTGTGATTGACTGATTGCCTATAAGATGAAAGAAGTTGATATTTGGAATCATGCTATTAAATTGAATGGGCTTCCAGCCTTAAATTTTTGTAATTTTGTTCTTCCATCGAGCAAGTAAGTAAATCCTGTTGCATATGTCCCATCCAATTTTATGGTGTTCCAACAGTGAACAGGAGAAAGTGAAATCTTATCGTCAAAAGATATCAAAGTGGCAGGGGCAAATTTCAGACAGACTACTAGTGTTAAGTCGACGAACAGGTTCACAGATGTCATTCTTTTTGTGTTACTGTTACTGGTCCCTTTTAATGAGTGTGACATTAACCTTCTGCTGACCTTTCCTTTTGCTGGCTTTTCTGTTCTTTTCACGCCAGGTGGAAAAATAATAAACAAGGTATGGACTGGTCTTACTAAATTGTAAGTTTAGAATTTCCTATTTACAAGTTGTACCTTGTTCCTGTAATATGTAAATGTTCACGATATCACATTGTAACTCAGGCACCAACTGGAGCACTTACACCAACAACATCTGGTGCTAGAAAAGTTGCATTGCAAAAATCTTCTAGTCTAAGTAGACATGATTCTGGCATGAAAAGTGAGACTAAGAAAGTCATAGCTTCGAAGCCCGCACAAGAATCTGGTACTGGTTGTGATCCAAAATTGGTTGAAATGATAGAATCTGTGATTGTGGACAGAAGCCCTTCTGTCAAATGGGAAGATATTGGTTAGAAACTACTGTATTTGTTTTCTTGTTGTTCCTGAAGTCCAGTTCCTAACATGTAATAATTACTTCTATGTTGCTTTTCCTTGCTGGTTAACAGCTGGTCTTGAAAAGGCTAAACAAACTTTGTTGGAAATGGTAATTCTACCAACTAAAAGAAAAGACCTGTTTACTGGCCTTCGTAGGCCATCCAGAGGTAGAATTTTTGAAAATTTTTACATTTGCGTGTCTGTAGTTCTGTATTAAACTGGAAGAATGTTTTTGGGAGGATGACTGATTTTTATTGGACAGGTTTGCTTCTCTTTGGTCCACCTGGTACTGGGAAGACCATGCTTGCTAAAGCAGTTGCGTCGGAGTCAGAAGCCACTTTTTTTAATGTTTCTGCTTCATCCCTCACATCAAAGTGGGTATGTTTTTGTCCTCAATTTCTCTCTTATATTCTTTCAGATTTTTTTTTGATACTATTCCCTTATAATTAAAAATCTTATGTTGTCCGGTTTTTACTTAAATAGGTTGGAGAGGGTGAAAAGCTTGTCCGGACACTTTTCATGGTTGCTATTTCTAGAAAGCCATCTGTAATATTTATTGATGAAGTACGCTACTCTCTCTCAAGTGCATAATTTTGGCTGCTACTAATATCTCCTTGCTCCTGTTTGTATACTTAAGTTTTGCCATGAAGTATGCTTTTGCTTTCATACAGAACTAGGAATGAATGAGTACATATTTCAGATAATGTTAACTGTCTTTGATTGGTTCTTATATTTGTTTGGTAAGTAATTTGTTTTGATCATTATATGTCTAGGATTTAATGGTTAGATTAACTTAACATTTCTTCTGATCTCGTTCTTTCCTTCTCTCTCCTTTTTCAATTGTAGTGTTTTGGTGTTGGGTCTTATAGTCGTACTGTGACTACTGTCTATAATAAAAAGGTTTATAGTCTTGATTCATATACTAAGTTGAATGTGTATTGATCATTGGCAGTTTTTTCGTACCCCTCTCATTTCTACTTTGGTTGTATTTCCTGCTTCAATTGTATTCACCAGCTTTTTTACTAGTTCCTGGATTCACAAGTATTTTTGGAGGAAGAATGTTTGAAATTATATGATTGACATATTGCTGGATCTCGTCGATTAATGCTCGCAAAGTGTTGATTGTTTTGAGGATTGAATAACTGTAGTATGCAGCTGATTTTCTCTGTTTAGAACTAATACTTCTAAATCTATTGGTCAGTATTAACCTCTTTTAAGATCATAGAAAACAAGGATCTCCTCATAGCAACCTCCACTACGATAATATATGATTACGGATCTCTCTCTTTCTCTCTCTCGTTTTTAAATTAGGGATCTGTTGCAATTTCCCAGTTAGACATTGCTAGTTTAGTATCGTGTCCAGTGTATAATTCAACTTTCTGAGTATAAATCTCTTGGTGAACATTAATAATTTAAATATCAGAATTAGAAAATATGATGACGAATCTCCTGCAATCTCCCAGGATAGACATTCTACTTTAGTACCATGTCCAGGGTAATATTCATCTTTATATCCTTTCCATGCTGTTAGCTAAATCGTATGTCAGTCATTATAAATCAAAATGTTTTTCATCTTTAATAATCATATCTTTAGGTTTTGTTGCTACCGCTGAAGCCATAATAATGGTTATTCTTGACCTTGTCTATGGGTTTTAATAACTAGTAGTTGCTGCTTTGTTATCTTTTTTATCCTTATTGCTTGCGTTAATGCTCTGCTTCTACTGAATCTTGAGACTATATCATAAGCTTCATTTTTGTGTTGTATGATTAATTGTTTGCCAAAAATTCACACTAGCTTGTTATGACAGATAATTAAGTTTGTGTTTTAATCATTAATAGATTGATAGTATTATGTCAACAAGGACATCCAATGAGAATGAAGCAAGCAGAAGATTGAAGTCGGAGTTTTTAGTTCAGTTTGATGGGGTGACCACAAATTCTGATGATCTAGTAATCGTCATCGGTAAGCTTCGAATTGTCTCAGTAAAGCCTCTATTCAATAGTGTCTTATCAGCTCATTGTGCATTTCTTCTAGCAATTTGTTTTATATTAGATAATTAATGGACCGTGGGATTGCTTCTCACTGGCTTCCAGTTAGACTCCTAGATGCCCCCCCCCCCCCCTAGAGCCATTTATGTATGAAGGCGATGCCTTCCAGTAGTATTTCAAGATGGAGCTAACAAGCACGTGTTTTATATTATTTTATTACAGTGTAGTGCTAGCCAGCTTATCTATCTTTTGTGCTTACGTGTGTTTTAATACTGCCAATTACCTTTGTGTAGGTGCAACTAATAAACCTCAAGAATTGGATGATGCAGTTCTTAGGAGATTGGTTAGTATGTCAGTATTTGAATTCACCGGAACTTATGCTTTAAAACATTCTTAGAATGAATAATATCAAATGGAGGCACTCATAGTATGTGTTATTTGTGAATCATTATTTGTGTCTCACTATTCAGTTTAGCATGGAGTGTCCTATCATGAAAATGACATTAGTGATGGGCTGTTTTTTGTGATCGAATCTAAGTCCATATTGCAGTTACTTATGCATTTAGTTCATAGCCATTTTTCAGCATCAGTTTTGTCTTCTTCTCTTCGCCTGGAAATTATGGTTGTACAAAAGTGGATAGTCATAAGTGATGCATTTTACTTTAAGTCAGAGCTGATGGTTTGCCTAGCACTTTAGGTGTTCAGAAGGATGGTGTAGTGCCTATTACTTGTACACTACAGCAAGTTACTTTTTGCTAACTATGTGCAGGTCAGAAGACTCTCTTTGTGTGTATGTGGGCTCATATCTTCTGGATTTCATTTGTCAGTTAGTTAGATTGGATTGCAATATTCCTTAGACCTTCAACTTAGCCTTCAGAAAGTGCATAAATCTATTATTGAATGACTGATGATTCCTACGTGGTTATCATTCTATATCTATGTTGTTGGTCTAGTTTTCACGATTTTCTTAAATAACAGACATAGGTTGTGTTGAATGGTTTTAATTATAGTACGAAGAATATCTAATATGTTTGGGTTGAAACTCTAAAATACAGTTGATTATTTAAAATTGAAGTTTTATAATTGTATGGTGATTTCTTTTAATAATCATTTGTTGAACCCATTTAAAATTATTATATCTTCAACCAGGTGAAAAAAATATACATTCCTTTGCCAGATGCAAATGTTCGAAGAATTCTTTTTAAACACAAGCTCAAGGGTCAAGCATTTTCCTTACCCAGTAAGACACACTCTTACTATCCGTATTTGATTTGAATATTAACATATTGTTCAATATACACAAGGAATTTTGTTTGCACTAAAGAAAACTATGCACCCTTCAATTGCTCCATGTTCTTTGATTATTAAACTCTCTTTTTGTTGTAATAAAATCTAAATAGTACCCCAAAAAAAGTATGAAGAGAAGTAAAAGGAAATGTAAAGCATGCAGTAAGCAGGCTTTAAATTTCTTAACATGCAAGGGCTCCACTTTGCTCTACAATCGCAAAAGCTTAAAAGTGATTTCCCCCTCCCCTCTCCCACCCCCCAAAAATAAAAAATTAATTAATAACGTTACGTGACTTCGTATCTACCATGAGGTAATTGCCTCCATGTTTATTAAAGGTTTCCCCACCATTTTGTATTTGGTTTTGCTACTTTCCTGAAATAATCATCATGCAATGCTCTCGGTGTTCTCTAATGATGTCAGAAGATTCATGTAAATGTGTACCTTTCTAGTTTCTTTTGCGCTAATTTAAATCTCTTTCACAAATATAATCTCTTTGATATGCTTTGGTATTATATGTGATCATGATGCTCAAGTAATCGCGATTGCTTGTAGTGCAGCAGCGTGCACATTATATATACTAATCTTTGTGGCACACAGTGTGTGTGCAATAAAGATTTTTTTTTAATTGTTTGTAGTGTTATAGAACAGGGGTGAGAAATTACGGAAGTGGGAGAGAAAAGGAAATTAATTTTTATCATGCAACTTTCTCATGTAATGGTTGAAGTAATAACTGCCAAGTTTTTTTTTTTTCAATTATCATAATCTACATCTATTACACAGCTTACCCAAATCTTAACCACCTCCCCTTCCTCTCCCTTTATAATATAGATATAGACAATACAGATATAGATATAGTCTGTCAGTTCTTTTTCAACTTAGGTTGGATTACTTTAACTGCACTGAAAATAATGAACATAAGTTTCAAATTAAATGTTGTTCCTTGTTTCTTGCATCAGGTGGAGATCTAGAGAGACTTGTGAAAGAGACGGAAGGTAAGATGAGGCTGAATCTTATATCTTTTGGAATGTCATCGTTGACTAGATGGAAGTATTACATGAGTCATTCATTTTTCAATCGCAAATGTACCTTAGATTTATGCATGGCACATGCAGTGGTTGCAGTCTAGTTGTCAAAATATGCCACTTGGATTGCGACGTTGTGTTGCATGACAGAACTGAACCTTGCTTCTAACGTAACCGATCTTTTATAGGGAAAAGGAACTTTACAGTACTACTGTAAATTCTGTTGTTCTTGTTTGATTAGAAAGATAATTGCTTAACAAGTGCACATGGTCCACTTGTTAAGGAGCATTTATTGTGCCTTAAGAAGCTTCTTTTTAGAAAGTACTGAAAGTGTTGGTATGGGAACTTTTGAAAGTACATCTATGCAGTTTATTTTAGAAAGTGTTGTTATGTAAATTTATTAAAGTGTCTTGAATGTATTGCACTTAATTTATTAATGAGAGTTCGCATAATAAAATTTTGTGAAAGTAAATGCTTAACAAGTGCCCCTTAGGGCAATCATTAACGGGACCAGTTAGAAACTCATATTGCTACTGTTTTAGGATATTCTGGAAGTGATTTGCAAGCCTTGTGTGAGGAAGCTGCGATGATGCCAATCAGAGAGCTCGGTTCAAAGATTCTCACTGTTGAGGCAAATAAGGTAGATTCCCTTGCTGATTATTATCTAGATTCAGGTTTGAGGAAACAAATGTGTTTCTGTATATTTTTGTGTGCATGTATTTAACTAGATTTGCTAGTCTTCTGTCTGTTATAGTTTTGTATTTAATATTTTCTTGTGTCGCATGGAATATTGTTTTATGTTAGATATGCCCCTTCGTATAGTGCCAAGTCATTGTCATATATCTAGAACCATTCAATAGTGTATGGTTTTAGAACTAAATTTGACATTTTCTAGTATGAATTCCGATAAACTTGAAATAGTAATGTCGTAAGATATGCCCTTTCATATAGTGCACACTCTTCTTACACCAAAAAATGTGAAGACGAATATAAATATGGAATATAGTATTTCCTTATTATCATTCATCTGGGACCCTTGCATCATTTATGCCATAGATTGCAGAATCCCTTGTTGATAAGTTTATGCTCATAGTATATGACCTGTGTTTTCATCGTCTGTCTTGATTTCATTTTTTTTTTGTGTTGTTAATTATACCAGGTAAGGTGCTTAAAATATGGAGATTTTGAAAATGCCATGACTGTTATCAGACCCAGTCTTCATAAAAGCAAGTGGGAAGAGCTTGAGCAATGGAACCAGAATTTTGGATCCAACTAAAACCATTTATTAAGTTCTAACATTATTATCCAGACAATTGTTGGCCGTAGAAAAAGTGATCAAACGATACAAAGTGAATGCAGTCTCCCAGCTTCAAGGTGCGAATGTCGCCCATAGCCACAATCTTCACAGCTTCTTGAGTTCTCTTTATGTATTATCCATGTTTTAAGTTGTTATTTGAAATTAATGAGAGTAAATATTTGGTAGCACCATCAGAAGCTTATAGAGGTGTAAAAATAAAAATAAAAAATAGAAAAGGAAATGCATTTGTGAAGGCAATGTAGCCTCTAGCCTATCTATATGTTGTGCTGATTTCAGTTGAGGCTATATCTATAGAAAGATTTATGGTAGCAACATTGTACTGTCTGCTTGTTTAGTTTGGATGAAAAGTAATTAAATTATGAATTCAGCTGTGCTTGGTAACTCAACTCCGAGCTTTAGAATTATAATAATTGAAAGCGCGTTTACAATTTAATAGAATTGAAATTGAAATGCAATAAAATTTTCGTCCATTTCCAAGTCCAATGTGTATATTGAGCCTTCGCAAAATGCAAGCATTCACATTTTACTCAACTAGTAGACATGTCTCTGTCTCGAACTTCAAAGATAAAGGGAATTGATCTTTTCATAAGTTTCTTTTGACGTGAGTGTGATGTTTATTTAATATTTATGTGAGAGAGATTTTATGAAATTATTATTTTTGTTAATAAAAATATTAATTTCCGAGATAAATTACTCTAATCAAGAGTTTCTCAATTAATTTTGTGAATGGTTGGAGATATTAAAATTAGTGTTATTGCATTTTGTCTCTTACTGGTGTTGAATATTTGAATATTAAAAATTATCTCTTTCTTAAATATAGTTTATTTTTTGAAGTTGTTTTGTGATATTTGTAATTATGTTATTCAATGCACTTCTGAATATTGTATATTAAGAATAAATAAATAAATTCATAATTTTTAAGGTTTTGCAATTTGACTTTTTGAAGTCAAAGGGCACAATGGAGTGAGGTATATCTTAGCATAATTCTTTTAACATTATTTTTGAGATAATTTTTTTTATTGTCAATAATTATATTTAAATATATGGTCAACAAATTTTTAGAAAGGATGAAAGAAATTGTCAAAAGTAAATTAAACATTCATATCGAGAAGAAGTGACTATTAAGAGAATGAACTAGCAAGACACAAATTAATTAATAAAAAGAACAGCTTATTGTGGGGTCAAGGAGATTTATTAAATTTTCTTAACTTTTTGAAAGCATTAGGTTAATGTAGGTGGTGCCGCTTTTAAGATCGTCTGAAAAATGATTAGTCTTAATTGATGCATAAATTTGATAATACCTTTACTGTTCAAATAAAAAAAATACATTACATTTAGTTTATAATTTTGAGAAATCATTATTAATAAATCTATAATACTTTTATTGTTCAAATCAATAATAATAATAATAAAAGATATAATACATTTAGTTTATAAATTTGAAATACAATTATCAATGAATTTATGATACACAAAAAAAAAAAACTAAAAAAAAACAACAAAATCTTTGAACTGTTGAGTCAACAAAAAAAGATTTTTGGATTGTGAAATAGACTCAAACCAATTAAAACGAGTTGATTCTCGTCTTAACGATTTCTTATTTTCATTATATACGTTGTTTTATAATTTTTTTTTTGTCCAAAATATAAGTCATTTTACATATATTTAGGAGAAAAAATCTAATCATTTTCTATTTTACTTTTAAAGATGAAATAGTTTAGAGAGATAGGAAAGTAATTAATTAGTGCATAGGTAATAATAAAATTTTAAATCGACATTAATTATCTAATATTAATATTAATAAAATTTTTTAATATATATGATTATATCTTAAATAACCTATCTAATAAAAAAAAATATTTTGCAATTAATGTCAACATTAAATCATTTCAATTGTTTTTTTTCTTTTTTTTTTTTTGTCTAAAATTAAAATCCTCTAATTCTTCTCCCTTAGGCCATCTCCAGCAGATGGACTATATTATGGACTATATTTAGTCCATATGACATCATCAAATGTCTTTTAGTCTTCCACCATTCCAGCAGATGGACTATCCCATGGACTATAATATAAAAAGATTAAAATAATTAATAAATTTAACAAAACTCCTATTATCTTTCTACTTTTCTATTTAAATATTAATAAATTTATAGTCCATGGACTATCTCATTCATAGATATAGTCTTTTGAAGATATCAAATATAATCTTGGAGTATATTTAATCCATCTGCTGGAGCGGAAGTATAAATCTAAATATAGTCTAAGATCATGTTACCGCTCATAGTGGGAAGACTAAAAATAGACCGCCAGAGCCGGATCATGTTAAAATAAAACCCCAAATTTCCCTCTCTCCACTCCGCTATTCTATTTTCAAAACTCCCCATCTCTCTTATTTTCTTTCTTCCTCCAAAAATTCCCATTCCCAAATCTCAATTTCCACCAAGTAGAGAAAAATGGCTTCCCAATCGCGACAAGAGAAACAACAAGGAAGCCCTAATCCAAGGCAATGGTCCTTACAAGATTTCGAAATCGGAAAACCCCTTGGCAAAGGCAAATTCGGCCGCGTTTACCTCGCCCGTGAAATCAAGGTATAAACATATATATATAGAGAAATTTGTATTCTCATTGAAAATTCATGGTTTTTACAGAGGGATTTGGATTTTCATTAAAAATTATTCAATTTGTGTACAGAGCAAGTACATAGTGGCATTGAAGGTGATATTCAAGGACCAGATAGACAAGTACAGGTTGCATAATCAGCTGAGGAGAGAGATGGAGATTCAAACGAGTCTTAATCACCCTAACGTTCTCAGGCTCTTCGGTTGGTTTCACGACAGTGAAAGAATTTTCTTGATTTTGGAGTATGCTCACGGCGGCGAGCTTTATAGGAAGCTTCGTAAAACCGGCCATCTCTCTGAGAAAAAAGCTGCCACTGTAATACCCTCTCTCTCTCTCTCTCTCTCTCTCTCTCTCTCTCTCTCTCTCTCTCTCTCTCTCTCTCTCTAAGTATAAACTTTTGGTTAGTGTCTGTTTTATTTTTAATTTTAAATAGTATAGTATGTGTTTAATTAGCAGTACTTTTGAGTTTTTCTTATAGGATTTTGGTGGTTGTGAAATTACAGTACATTGCGAGCCTTACGCAAGCGTTGGCATACTGCCATGAGAAACATGTGATTCATAGGGATATCAAGCCAGAAAATTTGTTACTTGATCATGAGGTATGCTACATAAGTCCTCTTAAATTGCCTCTTAATTACCTTTCAAGCTGAAATTCGTTGTACCTATTTTGTTAAAGTAAACTTTACATAATCCTTAATTAGTACACACTTGGCCAATTTTGAACCAACAATCTGTATTGTATGCTTTATTTGCTTTGTCACGTCTCCTGAAAATTTGGGTTTTATTCAAATTCTTTTCTGATTTCAGCTATGATGAATAGGCAACCTAACTTAATAATACCAAGTGCAACCTTTCACTTAAATTTGGAAATGAAAGCCCTGAATGGATAACTTCTTGGTTTCAATTATTCTATGAAAATTTTCAATCTGAAATTTCCAATTTCAAGAAAGGGTAGAAGGATGGCATTGCCTTCTATTGTATGCCCTAAGTCTGTCACTCACACAAAATACATGAATGCCCCTGTTTTTGCTATAGATGCTTCTATACAATAACACTATATATTGACTAAATTCAATTAGCTTTGTTGGAACTTAGGGATTCTAGTACAAGTGTTTCTTACTGGGAAAAAAGAAACCACATTTTCCTGCAATTTGAGTTAATTGGGAAATTTTACTTACATTTATGTTCACCAAGTAACTTTTCAACAATATGTTAAATAAAATGTAAGTCTGAATACCTGCATGATTCACTTATAGGATTAATTTTGGAAAGGAAAGTAAAGACGAACCATTATAAATTAAATTTCAAGATTAAGTAATGTCCTCTTACATCTAAAAAATAGGGTCGATTGAAGATTGCTGACTTTGGATGGTCTGTACAATCAAGAGGCAAGAGACATACCATGTGCGGAACTTTGGATTATTTAGCGCCAGAAATGGTCGAGAACAAAGCCCATGACTATGCAGTTGATAATTGGACACTTGGTATCCTCTGTTATGAGTTTTTGTATGGAACTCCTCCATTTGAGGCAGAGACACAGGCAGACACATTTAGAAGGTACAATATGTGTATTGTTTTATCCATTTGGTGTTGATTCATATTATTAGTTAGATGTGTAGTAGCTACTAACAATTCCTACAGGATTATGAAAATTGACCTCACCTTCCCTTCCTTGCCTCGCGTGTCTGCAGACGCTAAAAACCTCATTAGCCGGGTTAGTTTGTTCGTTGATGTCTCGCTTGCTTGAAAATGAGAATAAATGATTTTGATAAAAGTTTACTTTTTCCTGCCTAACAGTGCTACCCAAAAATTATGCAGCTTCTAGTGAAGGACTCTTCTCAAAGGCTCTCTCTTCAGAAGATCATAGAGCATCCTTGGATCGTCAAGAATGCTGACCCCATTGGTACCTGCTCGATGTAACATTTTCCAGTTCAGTCCAACTCTTCAATCACTCTAGAAGAATCAACATGGATATATTTTAGATCTATTTTGTGATAATCTGTTATTCTTTAAGAAATAAAAAACATCTGCAGTTTGTTTTAAGCATCCACACTCGTTGTATATGACCTCTGTACAATGACAGAGGCAATTACTTGATTCCGGACCAATCAAGAGTGTACTTTGTTATATATTTGTATATGCTACTTTCTCCCATCTGTTATAGTAGGTTGAGGAACATTATAAATGGTGTTGGTTCTATTACCTTACGTTGGTTGATATAGCAGTTGTAGATTTCTAGCATTGTTGCATATGATTATTAGAATGGCATTACAGTTAAATATTTGGATAAAAAATTTATTTTTTGTAGCTTTGGTTTTAGATTGTAATGGATTATCAATCTCATCGAAGTTGTAGATAATGCCAATGGTTACAACGTATCATTTAAATAGTGCAAAAACAGGTGATGCAGCTAAACTGTCCAAATGTAACTCTTGGTAGTAAGAAATGACTTGTAGTCTTGAAAGAGCATTAGATGTGCCCAGTCTACATGGACAAAAATAAAAATCCTAGCATTACCCAGCTATGTTAGAGTATAAAGAAATGGCAGAATAATGTGATTTCATCACTGAAAGAGATGAGACATTGCATCAAATTGAAGTAACATCACAAGTATAAACCGTGAAGTAACATCAAGAAGATAAAACCTAAACGTGAAAAGCACTATTAATTTTCAATTTTCATCTATGATGTGGTGGCATCACTGCTGCTGCCAAAGTAGAACTGTCTACATATTTCTTGTTGGTCAAGGACTTGCCATGGAAAAGATGAAAAGATTGGTGCTCAAGTTTATGGTCGTACTGTGACTACTGTCTATAATATTACTTGTTGTCTTATGGTCGTACTGTGACTACTGTCTATAATAAAAAGGTTTATAGTCTTGATTCATATATTAAGTTAAATGTGTATTGATCATTGGCAGTTTTTTCATACCCCTCTCATTTCTACTTTGGTTGTATTTCCTGCTTCAATTGTATTCACCAGTTTTTTTACTAGTTCCTGGATTCACAAGTATTTTTGGAGGAAGAATGTTTGAAATTATATGATTGACATGTTGCTGGATCTCGTCGATTAATGCTCGCAAGGTGTTGATTGTTTTGAGTGTTGAATAAATTTAGTATGCAGCTGATTTTCTCTGTTTAGAACTAATACTTCTAAATCTATTGGTCAGTATTAACCTCTTTTAAGATCATAGAAAACAAGGATCTCCTCATAGCAGCCTCCACTACGATAATATATGATTACGGATCTCTCTCTTTCTCTCTCTCGTTTTTAAATTAGGGATCTGTTGCAATTTCCCAGTTAGACATTGCTAGTTTAGTATCGTGTCCAGGGTATAATTCAACTTTCTGAGTATAAATCTCTTGGCGAACATTAATAATTTAAATATCAGAATTAGAAAATATGATGACGAATCTCCTGCAATTTCCCAGGATAGACATTCTACTTTACTACCATGTCCAGGATAACATTCATCTTTATATCCTTTCCATGCTGTTGGCTAAATCATAGCCAGAGTCATTATAAATCAAAATGTTTTTCATCTTTAATAATCATATCTTTAGGTTTTGTTGCTACCGCTGAAGCCATAATAATGGTTATTCTTGACCTTGTATATGGGTTTTAATAACTAGTAGTTGCTGCTTTGTTATCTTTTTCATCCTTTTTGCTTGCGTTAATGCTCTGCTACTACTGAATCTTGAGACTATATCATAAGCTTCATTTTTGTGTTGTATGATTAATTGTTTGCCAAAAATTCACACTAGCGTGTTATGACAGATAATTAAGTTTGTGTTTTAATCATTAATAGATTGATAGTATTATGTCAACAAGGACGTCCAATGAGAATGAAGCAAGCAGAAGATTGAAGTCAGAGTTTTTAGTTCAGTTTGATGGGGTGACCACAAATTCTGATGATCCAGTAATCGTCATTGGTAAGCTTTGAATTGTCTCAGTAAAGCCTCTTTTCAATAGTCTTTTCAGCTCATTGTGCATTTCTTCTAGCAATTTGTTTTAAATTAGATAATTAATGGACCGTGGGATTGCTTCTCACTGCATGGAGCTCAACTTCTCTTGGGCCTTCCAGTTAGACTCCTAGTTGCCCCCCCCCCCCCCCCCCCCAACACACACACACACACACATTTAGAGCCATTTATGAAGGCGAAGATGCCTTCCAGTAGTATTTCAAGATGGAGCTAACAAGCACGTGTTTTATATTATTTTATTATAGTGTTAACAGTGTAATGCTAGCCTGCTCATCTATCTTTTGTGCTTATGTGTGTTTTAATACTGCCAATTACCTTTGTGCAGGTGCAACTAATAAACCACAAGAATTGGATGATGCAGTTAGGAGATTGGTTAGTATGTCAGTATTTGAATTCACTGGAACTTATGCTTTAAAACATTCTAAGAATGAATAATATCAAATGGAGGCACTCAAAGTATGTGTTATTTGTGAATCATTTTTTGTGGCTCACTATTCAGTTTAGCATGGAGTGTCCTATCATGAAAATGACATTAGTGATGGGCTGTTTTTTGTGATCGAATCTAAGTCACATATTGCAGTTACTTATGCATTTAGTTCATTAGCCATTTTTCAGCATCAGTTTTGTCTTCTTCTCTTCGCCTGGAAATTATGGCTGTACAAAGGTGGATAGTCCTAAATGATGCATTTACTTTTAAGTCAGAGCTGATGGTTTACCTAGCACTTTAGGTGTTCAGAAGGATGGTGTAGTGCCTATTACTCGTACAATACAGCAAGTTACTTGTTGCTAACTATGTGCAGGTCAGAAGACTCTCTTCGTGTGTGTGTGGTGTGTGTGGGCTCATATCTTCTGGATTTCATTTGTCAGTTAGTTGGTTGGATTGCAATATTCCTTAGACCTTCAACTTAGCCTTCAGAAAGTGCATAAATCTATTATTGAATGACTGATGATTCCTACATGGTTATCATTCTATATCTATGTTGTTGGTCTAGTTTTCACGATTTTCTTAAATAACAGACAGATGTATGTTGTGCTGAATGGTTTTAATTATAGTATGAAGAATATCTAATGCGTTTGGGTTGAAACTCTAAAATACAGTTGATTACTTAAAATTGATGTTTTATAATTGTATGGTGATTTCTTTTTAATAATCATTTAACCAGGTGAAAAGAATATACATTCCTTTGCCAGATGCAAATGTTCGAAGAATTCTTTTTAAACACAAGCTCAAGGGTCAAGCATTTTCCTTACCCAGTAAGACACACTCTTACTATCCGTATTTGATTTGAATATTAACATATTGTTCAATATACACGAGGAATTTTGTTTGCACTAAAGAAAACTATGCACCCTTCAATTGCTCCATGTTCTTTGATTATTAAACTCTCTTTTTGTTGTAATAAAATCTAAATAGTACCCAAAAAAAAGTATGAAGAGAAGTAAAAGGAAATGTAAAGCATGCAGTAAGAAGGCTTTAAATTTCTTAACATGTAAGGGCTCCACTTTGCTCTACAATCGCAAAAGCTTAAAAGTGATTTCCCCCTCCCCCTCTCCCACCCCCCAAAAATAAAAAATTAATTAATAACGTTACGTGACTTCGTATCTACCATGAGGTAATTGTCTCCATGTTTATTAAAGCTTTCCCCACCATTTTGTATTTGGTTTTGCTACTTTCCTGTAATAATCATCATGCAAAGCTCTCAGTGTTCTCTAATGATGTCAGAAGATTCATGTAAATGTGTACCTTTCTAGTTTCTTTTGTGCTAATTAAAATCTCTTTCACAAATGTAATGGGGTAGGATGCCTTGCTTTTATATGCTTTGGTATTATATGTGATCATGATGCTTAAGTAATCACGATTGCTTGTGGTGCAGCTGTGTGCACATTATATATACTAATCTTTGTGGCACACAGTGTGTGTGCAATAAAGATTTTTTTTTAATTGTTTGTAGTGTTATAGAACAGGGGTGAGAAATTACGAAAGTGGGAGAGAAAAGCCCTGAATGGATAACTTCTTGGTTTCAATTATTCTATGAAAATTTTCAATCTGAAATTTCCAATTTCAAGAAAGGGTAGCAGGATGGCATTGCCTTCTATTGTATGCCCTAAGTCTGTCACTCACACCAAATACATGAATGCCCCTGTTTTTGCTATAGATGCTTCTATACAATAACACTATATATTGACTAAATTCAATTAGGTTTGTTGGAACTTAGGGATTCTAGTACAAGTGTTTCTTACTGGGAAAAAAGAAACCACATTTTCCTGCAATTTGAGTTAATTGGCAAATTTTACTTACATTTATGTTCACCAAGTAACTTTTCAACAATATGTTAAATAAAATGTAAGTCTGAATACCTGCATGATTCACTTATAGGATTAATTTTGGAAAGGAAAGTAAAGACGAACCATTATAAATTAAATTTCAAGATTAAGTAATGTCCTCTTACATCTAAAAAATAGGGTCGATTGAAGATTGCTGACTTTGGATGGTCTGTACAATCAAGAGGCAAGAGACATACCATGTGCGGAACTTTGGACTATTTAGCTCCAGAAATGGTCGAAAACAAAGCCCATGACTATGCAGTTGATAATTGGACACTTGGTATCCTCTGTTATGAGTTTTTGAATGGAACTCCCCCATTTGAGGCAGAGACACAGGCAGAGACATTTAGAAGGTACGATATGTGTATTGTTTTATCCATTTGGTGTTGATTCATATTATTAGTTAGATGTGTAGTAGATACTAACAATTCCTACAGGATTATGAAAATTGACCTCACCTTCCCTTCCTTGCCTCGCGTGTCTGCAGACGCTAAAAACCTCATTAGCCGGGTTAGTTTGTTCGTTGATGTCTCGCTTGCTTGAAAATGAGAATAAATGATTTTGATAAAAGTTTACTTTTTCCTGCCTAACAGTGCTACCCAAAAATTATGCAGCTTCTAGTGAAGGACTCTTCTAAAAGGCTCTATCTTCAGAAGATCATAGAGCACCCTTGGATCGTTGAGAATGCTGACCCCACTGGTACTTGCTCAAAGTAAAATTTTCCAGTTCAGTCCAACTTTTCAATCACTCTAGAAGAATCAGCATGGATATATTTTAGATCTATTTTGTAATAATTTTTTATTTTTTAAGGAAAAAAAAATATCTGCAGTTTGTTTTTAAGCATCCACACTCATTGTATACGACCTTTGTACGACGACAGAGAGGCAATTACTTGATTTTAGAACAATCAAGAGTGTATTATGTTATATATTTGTATGTGCTACTTTCTCCCATCTATTATATCAAGTTGAGTAACATTTTATAAATGGTGTTGGTTCTTTTACATTTATAAATGGCGTTGGTTCTTTTACCTTACATTGGTTGATATAGCAGTTGTAGATTTGTAGCATTATTTCATATGATTATCCTAATGGTATTACAGTTAAATATTTGGATAAGAAAATTATTTTTTGTAGCTTTGGTTTTAGATTGTAATGGATTATCAATCTCATCGAAGTTGTAGATAATGCCAATGGTTACAACGTATCATTTAAATAGTGCAAAAACAGGTGATGCAACTAAATTGTCCAAATGTAACTCTTGGTAGTAAGAAATGACTTGTAGTCTTAAAAGAGCATCAGATGTGCCCATCTAACATGGACAAAAATAAAAATCCTAGCATCATCCGGCTATGTTAGAGAGTATAAAGAAATGGCAGAATAATGTGATGTCATAACTGAAAGAGATGAGACATTGCATCAAATTAAAGTAACATCACAAGTATAAACCGTACTTCATAAGTACCATTACAATGACAACAGTAAAATCTCTGTTCCTCCTAGTTGAAACAACTCTAGACCAGAACTAACTTGAGAAAGAGATCCCAACCCTCACAAGTTTTAATAGAGACAAGCCCGAATCAAGAAGATAAAACCTAAACGTGAAAAACACTATTAATTTTCAATTTTCATCCATGATGTGGTGGCATCACTGGTACTGCCAAAGTAGAACTGTCTACATATTACTTGTTGGTCAAGGACTTGCCATAGTTAAGACGAAAATGATGAAAAGATTGGTGCTCAAGTTTATGCCATCATTTTTGGGTATTGCAAGAGGAGAAGCTTGCAGCAACAAACACGTCAAGGCCTCTGAGGTTACCATGAGTCTTTTTGCCCCTCTGTGCATGTGGCTGTCACAATACTTCTGTCAGGGACCAACATTTCTGTTACATTAACATTTTTTTGTTATCGGTTCTTCTGCATCTTTGTAGTTACTTCTGTGACGCAGACATCATCACTATCCAAGTTACTGCTGCCTACAACTGTGAAGATAAGTAAAAAGAAAAGAAAATATCATTTCAGATTCCTATATAAGCCAAAAGGTACAATTCATCCGAAAAGATATACAATAGAAATCCAAAAGGACCAAAACTACATTTCTTGATGACAAGGGACATGAAAATAGTGGACTATGTATCCTGGTCCAGCAAGAAGCCTGATATAAATTAAGGAAGAACCAATAGATGAGATTAACATACTTATTTCTGTAAACTTGTTGCAAAAAAACAAGTTTTATTCCTTAAATGGTATCTATGCTAGTCCTAAAATAGTTAATTATTTTCAAAGATAATGCAACATAAGTATTTTTATTTCTTTTTCGATAAATGATGTAACATTAGATATTCTCAACCATAAACTACGCACTACTTTGGCAGAAGCCTTCAAATAAATAATTTACTTCACCTTACATCAATATGTTGAGTTGAATTGCTACACTTGGTCAGAACTTTACCCATACATTGTCTAGGTTATCTACAATATATTTATCTAGCAAGTTGATTTTTCGCAAACTTCCATATTCTTTTGTTAATAATACCTGATTACAAAAAGAAAAGTGGTACAAAGCTTTCTTGTCACCAGAAAACCATCCCATCCAAATACTTCTACATATGTTCCATATTTTGCCATTATTAGAGACAAAGACAGTATCCTGTGAAGTGTCAAAAGCTATTCCAAACTCTAGGAACATTGACATAACATTAGTTACATGCATTTATAAATACCTGTGGTGGAACATGTAATATTTTTCAATATTTAAGGTTGTTTACAAACCACAAAAAGTCATTTTCAAAAATATTTAAAAAAAAGAAGAAGAAGAAAAAAACGGGTTTCGAGTTTTATCCAAATTTATCCTACTACGAGTAGTTGCATCAGGACTTGTCAAGTCAGGTGTACTTCAATCTAAACTCATATTTCAATTACTATTTACTACATAAATCAAATGAGGACGTATCAAAAACTAACTAGAAAAGTTGCATTCTTTTTCAGTAAACTTAAAAGGGAAAGATATCAGAACACATGTTACTCAGATCTGTAAGATAGGGACAATCAGGAAAGTACCCTAGATGAACAAGCTGCTGACACAAGACTATGACTCCATTTATCAAAATATGCTTCTTACTATATACCAACGTAATTTTAGCTGCATGCTTTTTCAATTTTTCAGTTTCCCTTGAACAGACATCATTACTTGATGTTCTGACTACAAACGGAAGGTTTTTAGCACAACTTTTTTATTACAGCATTCTAAACTAGAATAAAAATATGACATACTGACATTCGTCAAAATTTATAGACAAACGTACCATTTTTATTTTTCAGAAGCAGTAAACTTGAGGAAATAAACTTCAACAGCAGATTTGTAACCTATTTAAGATGTTTTAGTATCATTGTAAGCCCTGCAAACTTCTCCAATCTCCATCTCAGAGTATCCTGAAAGCGAAACCTCGTCAAGAGCACTTATTGTATGTTCCTGCAGAGGTATCACACTGAGATTGTCATCCTCAGAATCACTCTCGAACAAATCCTTATCTTCCATGTCTGGTAAGTCATCAAAAGTTTCAATTTTTTTCTTCCTTCCTCTATAACCAATAAGCCTCTGCACTTTCTCCTTCCAAATTACTATTGGACATTTCTCAATCAACTCTGAACCTTCATAAGCTTCAGTTAAAAACACGCTAAACCTCTTCCCTCTCTCAGAAACATAAAAAATCCCAAAATGCTTAAGTAAGAGTCTCATCAATTTCTGAGGCATCACAAATTCCCTTCTAAAATGAGTAAGATGATCAGTAACCAATCTCTTCTCATTCATAAAACTTAACATCTCATGCATAACCGCAACTGCCCTCTTATCAAACTCCTGTGATCCAGCTTTAAGCTCCCTGGCATCTGCATACGGTGACAAATACTCTCTTTTTTGAAAATTATCAATCTGTCCACCATATCTGTACACTTTCTTATAGTTTAGTGGAAATTTCATTGAAAAAGGAAGAGAAAGCAAACCCGGTACATGATCCTCAACTGAATTAGACAAACCCAATACCTTTTTCTCCAATTCTGTAACAGCCCAAGATGGGTTCCAAGACACCAGCTCCAAAAACTCCACTTCATCCTCATCTTTCACAACCTTAAAGTTTTTTGGATACTTAAACACCCAATTTTTCCTAAAATCAAACGGCAAACCCAAATCCCTCCTAAAATGGGCAATTTTATCCAATCTAAGACGCTTATCAACTGACATCATTAACATCCTAGTAACATATTCCACCGCTTTTTCACTGCTTTCCTGTACAATTCTCTCTTCTTCTTCCACTAATTCTTCTGCCCATTTTGTTAATCCACACCACAAAACACCCTTTTGGTCCTTGTAGAGTTCAAACAGTTTGGGGGATTTTCGAATAAAGTCTGATACTTTATGAGGTTTTGGCAAATTAATCTGTTGCCGATGCTGGTCAAGTGATCTTATGGGGATGATTTGTTCTGGCTCTTGCTTTAGGGTTTCCATTAAGAATAATACTTTTGACACTATTTTCCATTTCTCTGTTGCGATTTCAAGATTGTGGATTCTCTTTTTCTCGCTTCGGTCTTGAACTCTTTTGCTTTTTGTCATTGATCGGCGTAGTATAGATTGTATGTGATGATTTATTCGGGAAGAATGTGAATTGCAAGTGATTGCACCTACGTTTGCTTCAACGAACAATAACGTTGGAGTTCGAATGAGTCTGTAGGCCATTACTGTTAACCATGAATTAGAAAGAGAGTGAGCTTATGCACGCTATCAACTGCTTGCAAAAATTCCTGAAAGAGACACCCCTTAGCTTTGAATTTTAAGCTTGGAGAGCTGGATTTGCTTACCAGAGGAATGCTAGTATCATTACTAAGATGCATACTAACACTTCTTATTTTTTGACATATCATATGTGTTGTGCTTTAATTTTATAAAAATACTCGCAAGCGCACGAATCTATTGTAAAATAGTTTATACAAAAATACGAGGTCACTCCTACGAGAATTATTGAATTATTAATTAAATTTAAATTAATTTTAATTATAATCTAGTTAACGAAAATTGATTTTTGAAATAAATAAAATTAAAACTAAATTAATAAAACTAATTAAATAACAAACTTTTAATCAATGAAAAAAAGTTCTGAGGTTCGGAATCAATAATATTAACTATGTTTGTCTTGCAATTCATTATTAATTCCCTTAATTCGGAGTAACAATTTGAAAATCAATTCAATACTTTTTAAGTATTTTTCATTTAAGTTCATAAAAATATTTTTTTTGTAATTCTTATTTTCAAGATTCAATTTATAAGAACAAAGCATTATATGTATTAATTATTTTAAAAAATAAATAATTTTAGTTCTTAATTTAAATATTTAAATTACAACCCGAATTAAATTAAATAAATTTAAACTATTCAAAATACGTTATATTAAGAATGAAATAATTTAATTAAACTTAATCAAATAATAAGAATTATTAACTATTAAAACTAAATTAAAAATTAATAATAAATATCAAAATATACATAATTAATATCATTTTATCCTTCACCTCATAAATAAAATTTAGCAATACATATAAAATCAGAAGCAAAAGTCAAGTAATAAACCTTGATTATATATAGCTGCTTTGATTCTGCCACGCGATTTGTCACTGCCTCTATCCTCTTTTCTTCCGTGATGCCAAGCTGCTGCTAATTTGTTTCTTCTTCGTTGAGAGTCACTGTAGCAGTTCTGCTATGGCGTTGCGTCGCTGGGCTCGGACGGTGTACCGCTGTGATGCGGCTGCTCTGATTCCGTGCTGCTCCGATCTTCTGTTTGCCTAGATTTCCTCAGATGCTGCAACGTGATTCCTGTTTGGAAGCTCCTGAGTCGCAGCTGCTATGGTATTGTATTGAGAGCTGTTCTAATCCTTCGAATGGTGCTGCTACCGGTATGGTGCTGCTTTAGCTTTTATTAAAAAAAAAAACCTCCTACTTTGCAAATCCTTCTGAGCTTTAATTCCACAGGTTATAGGCTTTGTTAAATAAAAAAATAATAAATAAGAGGCCCAACTCGGAAGACAAGCAGTCCATGAAAGCAATATTTTAGTAAGTCCATACGTCTAGCAATTATATCAAATTCGCTTGCATGAAGTTAAATTAGTGGGCCCAATTGAGGTTAACGGTACCAGCAATTGCTTCATTCGGCAGCTATTGAGAATTCAATTCAGCAACTTGGAAGTCCAACTTGGTGGGTCCATGTTCAATTCCTAATTTACTTCAGCTTAGTTGGCAACTGGAAAGAAGCTTCAACACCGCAATTAAATTAAAATCAGACTTTCCAAGCATATTCGGCACTTTTTGAGGCTGAAACTCCAACTGATTTCCCCATCCCAAAACAAATTCTATAAAAAAAAATTATCTGTTCATAAAAATAAATCCTATTAAAAAAAAATTAAACTATTAAATTTATTTTGAGCGAAAATAAATGTATAAATAATATGCTCAACAATATGTTTCGGTGAAATTAAATATCACAATCCTTTTACATGTCTTATCATATTCTACCTCTCCAAAAGAAAAAAAACTAAGCTTAAAAAGAAAAGACTTTTTAACATGGCTGTATTAGACTCCAAAGAAATCAACCCAAGTGAACGGGGAGAAAAAGAATGCACCGACGAGAAACAAAAGACAAACCTGGAGCTTGAAGACAACGAGAGGATAGCATAGGCGAAGACGAAGGAGAAGGCAGTGAAAAGGAGAAGTAGAAGAGGATTAAGTAAGCGAAGACGGCGGAGAAGGTGGTGAAAAGGAGAAGTAGAAGAGGATTCAGTAATCGGCCGGTGAAGAAGAAAAGAAACAAAGAATACTTGAAAAGAAATAACCTAGGCGGTAATAACGGACGGGTCACATTCGTGATTCGATTTACGTGTTAGGTTCAAATGGATCGGGTCAAAATATCCATTTTTAAGAATACATATTTCTTTTTATTTTTCTAATTTTGGCTGCTTGCATTCATTTCAAATTTTTTTGATAGGTTAAATTTGGTATAAACCCCAATCAGATCATTTTTAATAACATACAACAGGGATATGTAGCCAATCCGGGTAAATATACTCGGACTCCACTTCAACGAGTAATAAAAAGTCTACATTTAAAGTAAAAATAAAATCGATTAACTGGACTCAATTAGCAATAATTAACAGACAAATCTACATACATAACATCTAAACATTACATTTATCTTAACTATTAAAAAATGAGACATAACATAAATTTCAATATCATACCCCACGATTAAGTTGAATATTGTACACTTATACTTATTCATAATTAATTTGAGCAAGCAGAGTTAAGTTTTGAGTAAATTAACTAACTTGAGCAAGTTAAGTTTCAGTAATTAAACTCACTCCATTAGCAATTCAAGTAAAATTAAATAAATCAAATTGACTCGATCATATATACCTGAGACAAATTCCATATTAACACATTTAAACTCCCATTAATCAAGGATATTACTACTAACGTCTAAAAATAAGTAAGAGATTTGGCCTGGCCACTGACACCAGGCTCCCAAGGTGAAAATTAGGAACAACATATTTCCTCCCCACAATCATATAACAAGTGGATACAGACCAAAACTAACATTTAGCACATAACTGTTGCCTTGTATAATCAAAAACACTATTCTCAGATTCAAGCAAGTAGTAGTAGATCAGAAGAATATTTTACATACATGCACAACCAATGTTTTCATCTTCTTTTCAAAAATCCGACCTAGCCGAAACTCTATTAGCATTTTTGCAAAATAGTTTCTTAAAGTTGAATGCTGACAACCTCGTGCATACCATGATAGCAAGTAACTTTAACATATTACCATCAAAATGACACCAAGACCGGTTTCTCCAGGTTGAGATGGCTCCTGCAGTAGAATTAACCAGAGAAAGGGATAGTCACCCTCAAAAGTCTCAATAGATACCCCGCCTCAAGGAGATAGAGCCAAAAGGTGTGAAGCACTGGTGTTTTCATCCATGACAGTGGTGGCATCACTGTTGCTGCCACTAGTAGAGTTGTTTACATCGTTGCTTGTTGGTTGAGGACTATCAACGGTGATGTTCAAGTTTATGTGATCATTTTTGGGTATGGCAACAGGAGGAGGAGAAGCTGCAGCGACAGTCACAGCCTCTAATGACACCATGAGTCTTTTTGCCCCTCTGTGCATGTGGTTGTCACAATACTTCTGCTGAGGAACAACATCTCTGCTACATCGCCATTTTTTGCCATCGGTTCTTCTGCATCGTTGTGGCTCCACTTCTGCGACACAGCGGTTATCACAACTTGAGTTACTGCTACCTACAACTTCAAAGAAAAGCAATTTAGAAAAAGTAAAGCAATACTTGATCTAATTTCACATTATTAAGAAAGTTAAAAGATAAAATTGATCTGAAAAGATATACAATAGAAATCCAAAATTACATTTCTTAAGACATTCCAAAACCAAGGAAGAACTAACACACGATATTAAGATAACTTTTTCTTCCTTTTTTAATAAGTTAGACGAGATATAGATAATTCTTTAGAGTTGTTACGGAAAAACAAGAATTATTCCTCAGAATTGAATGGATCTATGCTAATCCCAAAATGGCTACTGGCCCTACAGTAATCCTTTAAATTGAACTGCTGCACTATAAGGTTGAGTAAAGGAACAAAAGTAGAGGAAATTGAATTTAAGATGATATATCAGCAAACAATACTAATTGATATCGTGTTGCATGCATAGAAATGTAATTCTTACTCATATCACCATGACGAACACTCTTTAAGGTGAAGACAAATCCTGGAGTCACAAACCCACTTTGATTGTTTCCATTTTTGCGGTTTCCGTTGTTCTTCTTATCATTAATATGGTTGAAGCCTGCATCCTTGCCGCCAAGGTAGTTACTGTTTTTTCTGCTGATGGCATTGTCAGTATCAGCATTGTGAAAAGTGTTGGTCACCATTGTAGTGGTAATATCTGTGCTACAATTATTGATATTGCTATTGTTGCGAGTGCAGGTATTGATGGTGCCTGGCCTGGAAGATGTCACACAGTTGTCAAACACATTGCTGTTACCTCTACTTTTACCATTAGCAGAAGAGGTGGTGATAGAGGTGACAGTGGCAGGAGAATCGTTGCTTCTATTGAAACATGGCATCTTGAATTGGTGATTTCCGGGGACAGGAATAGGGAGCGTGGTATTTGTATCAGCAGGATCATGAGACTTGATAGCCTGTTTGGTCTTATTTGAGCAAGTAGTTGTGGGTGTATTAGATTGTGAAATATTTTCAGCAGATTCCACAGGCTTTCTTGAACGCAGACGGCCTCTATGCATGTGTCGCTCACAGTACTTTTGATTAGGAAGCACATTTTTACCACACCTCCACTTTTTGCCATCAGTTCTTCTACATCTTCCTAGTTCAGGATCCATCAAGCTCCTGTAATCAATCCCCCGAGGACTACAGCCTATGACTGAAATTAATCACAAATCGGAAGACCAATAAATCATTGCAAGATCCAAGTAAACAAGAAAAAACAGTTTAAACCCATTTCAGATACTTCAATAATGCAAACCATTCAATCAATCTGATGAATTCGCATCAATATTGTCAACAAATATAAAAAAAATAAATAGCAAGGAAATAATCCTACCAATATAAACAAGCATAAACACACAAGAAACCAAGACAAATTATAAGTCCACTGCAAGGACTCTTCAAAGTGACAGGATATGCATGGAGTTTACACAAGGGTCATATTAGTTTGAGAAGTACAAAAAAATATTAATGATTTTTTTTCCTTGTTTCAAATAAGTAGAATAACATAAGTCCTCATCTCATGTGAAAATTTTGTATATATATATATCGACGTAGACAAAATGAAAATTTTAAATTTACAAAACCACATTCTAGAACCGAGTATATTAAATTAAGCCCAACTCTTAACACCGAAACCTGGACAACAAAGTTTTATACTAATTTTTCCTTGCATGATAGATTAGGCTGAACTCATAATTACTTCATCACACTATATTATTCATCAAGACAAGTCACTCAAATTTAAACTATATTAATTGAATCTCATCAAACAAACTATGTAAAATTTATTGTAAACAATATAATCACTGAAAATTTTGCAAATAAATTTAAGACACTAAAGTCAATCTCATGTTCTTTGGGTTTAGTTCATGTTCTAGCATCTTCGGCATGTTGAGTAATTATATAACTATGAAACCAATACCTAAAATTCCCCTTTACGAAAATGCTTCTTCAACATAATGGAATCTATTAGTCCTTGAAGGCTTTTAAATTGTGTCACCCTCTAAATTAATCGAATCCCACGATAAACAGTATAATCACTCAGATAAGTTTGCAAAAGTCAAACTCGTGTTCTTGGGTTTAGCTTGAGTGGTGACTCACAGATAAGTTCAATAGTCCATCAAGGCAATGATGTCTTTGGGCCACCCAGAGATGGTTTACTATGGGATTTTAGATGTACATGGTTGGTGGGGTATTGCATGTACCGATCATCCCTGTGGTTTATCCTGTACAAAACCTGAGGTAGTTGCTGTGGATCCTAAGGTAGTGGCTCATAAAAAAATGTTTCCTCTCCAAAACAAAGAGGATTCCATAATTTAATCAAATTCATAAATACAAAGAGAAATATCCATCATAAAGACTGAAACGCAAACTCAGATCAAGTAATAAGGTGGGGTTTGGTTCGCTGAACTTAATAGTAATATGTTATTACAACATATTTATTTGGTTAGTTCTTGGTATTTTTGTATAGTAATTTTAATGTTATTAAATTATGTTCAAAATTAGGTTTCGTTCATTAAATTATGTGATTGTATTTAATAAATAAAATAAATTGTAAGTCAAAATGTCAACTCAGTTTCATCAATCGGAAGATGTAATGAAAAACTTACAATTCATCAATTGGAGGTTGTAATAAAAACTTAAAAATTGATGAAATAGCATTACAGCTGTAATGAGATAATATAATATAATAAGTGAGCTAAACATAATAAATGTCACATCATCAATGTAATACACTATTGCATTATAGAGCTATAATATTGATTTGACGCAACTTAAGGTTTAACACCAACAAACCCATCTCAAAATAGAAAACCCCATGACACAAAGTATCATATAAATTGAGGCGATCACATACCACACTGAATACCCATAAATCCAAATCAACACCCATGACAAAATTTCTCATATAAATCTACAAAGACAAAAGCAAAAGTAGTCAAATAAACAAATACCCATCTGAAATTTAGACCAACCACCTTGAAGAAGATGCACAAATAAGCTGAAACACGCAAATATTCCAAAACCCCACTTACAACTAGGAAATTTCTCAAATAAATCTACAAAGATAAAAGCATAAGTAGTCAAATAAAGAAATAAGCTGAGCCACGCAAATATTCCAAGAAGCCCACTTACAACTAGGAAACTGGCTGTAGATTCCACCATTAACAGAATCAAATGAGCTAGCAACACTCTTCCAAAAGGGAAAAACAAGTGGAAATGGTACAGGGGTGCCAGCAACTATGTACTTACAGATGAGAGCCTGTTGATTGAGTTCATGCAACTGATTAGCAGTAATAGGTGGAGTCGCTTTGCCCTTGATGGTCACATGACTTGGTCCTCCATACCCATCTGCATAGATCCCAAGACCAAGCTTAGACTCTTCTTTGACTACACCTTCAATTCTTGCCTTGTCCCAATTGTTGTTTCTGGCCAAAAGTTTAACCCCTTTCCTTATCTCCTCTTCTGCATAAAAAATCACATTATTATATATATATATAACAAAATATACTACTAAATGTTAGATATATAATGAGAGAAAGAAGTGGAAGGTTATTTAAAACCTAATAAATCAGCAGGAGAGATGGTGAGAAGTGACTGGGGCTCCATTTTTTCACATGGGTCTCGTTACAATCATAAAAGATGGTGAAATGGTGCAGAGGAACTCTGCCCAATTGCAGGCCAAGAAGAGAGATATGAAGCAAATTAGAGGCAAAAGCACCGCCTAAAATAAACACCACAAACTACTGGGTCTGGCAGGCATGCAGTTGCAGTTAACGCCATCTGGGTCTGGCAATTTTGGAGAGAGAAATATATACAGAGATTTGTGGAGAGAGAAAGATTAAAGTAGTGTCACAAGCTCTGACATTATTGTTCAGCCAGTCAGCCACAGGGCTTCTCCCAAATATTCAGAAGTCGTGACTTTTTATAAAAAAATATTATAATTAATAATATTTTAAATATATATTGAATATAATAAATTAACTTTATAATAATACGTATTTAATTTCATGTATATTATAGTTATAATATTTTAGTGATATATTGCATTTAGTGAATTCATCTTATAATATTATTCATTTAATTTTATATATTAATATATGTAAAAAAAATATTAAAATAATTATAATTAATAATATATATAATATAATAAGTCAATTTTATAAATTTATTTAATTTTATATATTAATACATATCACAGTATAGAAAAAAATTATAATATATAACGAACTTTTTTTTATTTCCTAAATACTTATACTACAAATTTCCTACATACCATACAAGAAACTAATCCCAGTCGAATATATTGCACGTGATTTACGTTGGAAAAAGAGTGTTGAGTCAGCACGAGCTCAAGAGGATTTTCTGCCGCGCACCAGTTTGCTAATTAATGTGGGTCCTTTATTCACTTGAATAAAAGGTTATCTAAATAAATATAATTACACAACATTCAAATATTATATTTATTTTAATTATTAAAAAATAAGATATGATATTAAAATTCGTATCATTTTTTACTTTTTATTAATTACGATAAATATAGTATTTAATTTTATATTTAAATATTGAATCAGTATAAGTGCATAATATCTAAATATTACATCCATCTTAACTATTAAAAAATGAGATAAGATATTAAAATTCATATTATGTCTTATTTTTTAATAATTAAAATTAATTTTATATTTAAATATTATATATATAAACTTATCTTTAAATGTTATGTATATAAATTTGTCCAGATTTGCCGCAGTGGCAGGGGAATTTTGTTAGTGGTTCTGGTTTTCAATTTTTGGTTTTAGAATAATGGTTCCGAACCTAATTTAGATGCCCAGTCAAATTTGGGCCTGAGATACTGCAGTTGATTCATTGTCCAAAAGATAAGGAAGGATATTAAAATATTAAGTTATTGGAAATGATAATATTACATAAAAAATAATATTTTTACTTGAATTTCTTTTACATTAATACGAGATTTTATATTATTTATATGTAAGACGCCATATAAAAATATTATTTTTTTAAATGTGGAGAAATATCAATTTCATAAATTAGCTAGTCTTGATATAAGACCAGTTAATGTTTAAATTCATCTAATACTTGTTCGTCAATTTGATTTTTTTTAAACAAGATTTTAGTGATACAAGAAGCAATACAATCAACTAATCATGTTAGACTTGATGTAATTAATTTTTGTTACCATATACATAAGCTTAATCTTTATTTTTGTGTATATCCCGAATGTCATTATTTTATAAGTGTGTTTGATAATTTTACAAAATTTATTTTTTAAATATAAAATAACCCGAGTATTACACTCCTAAAATAGAGATTTGTAACTACGTCAAAAAATAATTGTAAAACCATATTGACACTAATCGACTTGCAAATCAAGATTGTTCTGTCTCTTTTATTCTCCCGATAAGAATCTTCTTGAATATTTTATTTTATGAATTGGAATATTAAATATTACTTGATCACCAAAATTTTGACTTTATGACAATAAAATATTAAATTCTATAAAATAAAATAAAATATATTAATTAAATAAACTAATATAATAAAAAAATAAGAAAAATAAAATACATGAATTATGAGTTAAGAATAGGTATGGGCAATGGCATTGAGCGGGCTGGACAATGCTGGGCAAAATTAGTGCTACTATTTATTAGTATGTTGAACCATGGAGGACATGTTTCACCTACAAGTAGGGCATTGACATTGGGGGTCGCATGGCATCAAAGAGGACCATATTTTTAGCGTGTAGTTTACCACTTTATCGTGTGCTGTTGCCGACAAATTAATCATAAATAAATTAGTCATAACATTCAAAATGGAACTTTTCATTATATTTAGTCACAATAATTTTTTTTCAGGCTAAAAATTATTCTGAAAACAATCGGTTTAAATATATGTTATAAAAGACGTATCGACAATGATATTCTCGATTACTATCTTTTATTAAGTATTAAGTAAATCTATAGTTTGAACATGTTTAAATTAGCTTTTATAAGTCGATAATAATATTATAATTTAAAACGGAGAGAATATGATATTTTTGAAATGAAAATAACTTCTATTCACACGATGAGTGGTGGTGAAATTTTAAGAGCAGTAAATTTCAGAAAGGAAACTATGGATTTATGGAAAAGATAAAGAGGAGAGAATTAGAGAGGGATTACTTGCTAGGTTTAAGAGATCTCTCAAATCTTAGTTTTTATTGCAAAGAAGAAATTGAGGGGATAATTTTTATAACGTTAATTTGGTCTTTTAAATATAATAGGACCATAAAGTGTGTAATCAAGGTGGCAGAATCAGTGGAGCATCTTTCAAGTTTTGGTACAAGCACAGTTTCCTTGTGATCTTTTGTAAATGGAAAACGATGGTTTAAGTCCACTTTTTTGATGAATATTACTATGACAATAAAAGAATTTTATAAAAAATAATTTATAAAATAATGTGATAAAATATAATTAATTAATAATTTACTATACATAAATAAGTTTAGTGATAATAATCGATCATAACTAACCATATTATTTTATATTCAATCTTTGTAATCATTTTTTTGTCATCGAAGTATTATTATTTTTTGATTACTAGTTACATGAATAAGTATTAGTTTTAACTTTTTAAAAAGATGTGTAATAAATGAGAGATTGTTATAATTTTATTCAATAACATACAAAGATATGTTTCGTAATCATAATTTAACACAAATTTATAGTAATTCATAACAAAAATCTTTGTAAAAAAAAGTTTCTTATTGGTAATTAGCATCTAATTCGGTTGGTTATGCTCTGTAAGTTCTTACTAGCATATAACTACCACGAGTTTACTCGTTTTTTCACATAACTACTTATATTTTAAAAGTCGACACATAAACACTTGTGATATTGAGGTTAAACAAAACTATCACATTTTTCATTTAAATTAACGGTGCGTGGATGTCACTTGCTAAAAGCGCACCAAGAACCACTTAATCTAACTTTTTTTATATAAAAACCTGATGCCCAAAATACCCTTATCCCAAACTCAATTTCTCGTCATCTTCTCCCACAAATTCTCCATCACTTCCTCCACAAAGCCTCCATAACCACCATCTTTCATTATAAAACCTCCATAAGCTACATCCTTTATTATGATAGATTTACTTGATCCATATATGAGTGATGTTGCTATGCGTGCATTTATTGGTACAAACGATAAGAATTGGTCGGAATTGGAACACCCTTGATCAAATATGCAAGTTTCTCTACTGCTAGAATGGTGATTCGATGAAGTCATGCCGATGCTTTCATCTCTATCAAGACAATACTGTAATCACTCCTAAGCATTTACTTAAATATCCTTGTACGCAAATTTCCATGACATGTAATTTCCTTCTTACTTCATTCTTGCCCTCTCTTCCATTCCACAATTGTCCCCCAATTCTACTAATTAGACACTCTCTCTATGGTTGGCCCGCAATTACCTACAGCTTGAATAAAAGGGAGGCAGAAGTTGGTGGTTTGGTGGCAGGGTTATGCTTTTTTTCAAGCAAGGAGATGACAAAAAAAGAAATAAAATAAAGAATAAGGGTATAACAATCTTTTTATATTAATTTTAACAGAGTTTTGACGAAAATTCATTTTTCACTTCGCCTCATGAATACATGTGTTTATGTGTTGATTTTTAAAACTCGTGTTCATGTGTGAAATCGTATAAATCTCAAATGGTTATATAAAATTTATCCTTCTTATTATAACAATAAATATTTTCCCATTTCTTTAAAAAATTACACAAGATGATTTTAAATTAAGTGGAGCTTACATTTTCCACACTAAAAAGAAAAAAAATTGTTATGTTGTGAGAGCAAAATGATACTGTCAGAATAAATATAAATTTAAGAACACGTTTATAATTAATCTAAAATATTTATAATTTTTAATAAATATTCTTTTGATAATATCAATTGTCAAAAAAGAAAAACATTTATTTTGTAATTTTTTTTTCATAATATTTTCTTACAAACAAACTAAATATATACCTAAAACTATGAATAAAGATTGTTCTTACAACAAAAAGAAAAATAGGAACAAATATTGTTCTTACATAAAAAAGGAGTACAAAATATTGAAATTGAACTTATTGTGAAATAGTGTTGTTATATATTACGAAAGTTTTAAATTGAATTATAATTGTGATGTATGTGTATATATAAGTAAGAGTTAATATTGGGCCCATTTTAATTTATTATATTTTATCGAAAAACTACAACATGCATATATAGATAGGAGTATATTTCACAATAAAAAAAACCTCTGTTTGACTTTATCATGGAAAGATTTATTTAGAAAATTGATATTTTTATAAGTTAATTTAATATTTTTATAAATAAATTATATTTAATTTTATAAAAATATCAATTATTTAAATTTATTCTATATGCAGGAGTATTTTTCATTGTGAAATATTGTTGTCCCAATATAAATCTCCCCATGATCCATTCAAAATTCAAAAAAGCTCTAAAATCTAAACGCACCTAATTATACGTGTAACAATTTGGTAATTTACAGCTATAACTATAATTAACCACACATATTCACCATTCATTGACCCATTATCTTTTACTTTATTTCACAGCCGTTACTAAATCACAATAACCTTAATTAACGCCTTTACTTACCCTAATAAAAAGATTTTTTCAGTCATTTCGCATATATAAAGCAAACCCCAAAACAAAAACAAAAATTAACCCTAGTTAAATATTTTATATTCCTAACCCGTTTAATACCCTTCAACACTGGTACCCTTCTTCCCCTTTCTCTCTCTACATTTCAGTATGGCTACTTTTTCTCTCATCCTCTTAACTTTCTCTCTCATCGCCGTCTCCGCTGTCGGAGCCACCAACATCACGGAGGTTCTCTCGGGTTACCCGGAGTACAGCGATTTCAGCAAATATCTCACCGAGACAAAAGTCGCAGACGAAATCAACACTCGTTCAACTGTCACTGTGCTGGTAGTGAATAACGGTGCCATATCCGCTCTCGCAAAATTTCCACTCTCCGTCGTCAAAAACGCCCTGAGCCTCCATGTTTTACTGGATTATTATGATGCCAAAAAGCTTCATGACATCTCCGACGGAACTACTCTGTCCACCACCTTGTATCAGACCACTGGAAATGCCAAAGGAAAGCTAGGGTTTGTGAATATCACGGATTTGAAAGGCGGTAAGGTCGGCTTCGGCTCGGCTATTCCTGGCTCGCCGCTCGACTCGACTTACACGAAATCGATCAAGCAAGTGCCGTACAATTTCTCCGTTCTGGAGATTTCAGCGCCGATTGTTGTGAAGGAGATTTTGGCGGCGCCGGCTCCTGCTTCGGATGTTAATTTAACGGCGTTGTTGGAGAAAGCCGGAAGTAAGACTTTCGCCGGTTTGATACTGAGTACCGGAGTGATAAAGGTGTACCAGACGGCGTTGGAGAAAGGTTTGACGGTTTTTGCTCCGAACGATGAGGCGTTTAAGGCGAAAGGACTACCGGATCTGACGAAGCTCACCAATGCGGAGCTGGTGTCCCTGTTACAGTATCATGCCCTTGCCAGTTACTCGCCGATCGGGACATTGAAGAGTTCGAAGGATCCGATTTCAACTTTGGCCACTAACGGCGCCGGAAAATACGACTTGAAGGTTCAAACCGTCGGTGATTCTGTGAGTCTTATTACCAGCCTCGGCACGTCGCGAATAGCTGGGACAGTCATTGACTCAACGCCTTTAATTGTGTATACGGTCGATAGTATTCTTCTTCCGCAAGAATTGTTTGGAAAAGCTCCGTCCCCGGCACCGGCTCCAGGTCCGGTAACTTCTCCAGCTCCGTCTCCTGCCGAATCGTCTCCAAGTCCATCTCCGAAATCTGCAGAGGCTCCATCGCCCTTCCTATCTCCTCCGGCACCACCTTTAGAGTCGCCAAATGGATCTCCGGCGGATGCCCCTGGAAGCGAGTCTCAGGATACTAGCACCGACAAATCAGCCGGTGTGAAAGCGCCGGCATTGGTTATGGCTTTAGTTACGGTGTCAGTATCTGCTATTGCCTCAGTTTTGTTGTCCTAGTTCGTCATTTCCTCGATCACGTTTGTTTTATTTATTTAATTTATATTTCCGTTGCTGTTTTTAATGTTATTAGTGGTAGAGTTTCTTATTTTCATTATTTTGAGAGTTAAGTTAGCTTGCCGCGCATTTTAGCAGCAGGTGGTGTGTGATTAATTTGATACTGAGCACATTGTGTTTGTCAATTAATTTTTCTTTTTTCTTTTTATTTCTCTCATTTATCTATTTATAGTTTAAAAAAATAATAATCTAACGTATCTGTGGACATGGAGTAGGTCACGTGAATCTGTTAGTATTTCATGTGGGTGCACGTGAGATGGCCATTTTTGGGACAGTTCTGGACAATTCCAGACGTCAGATTGGCTTTGTCTTTTGTCTAGGTGGGATTTGCAGCTGGATAGCAACAGCTTTATCTCTCTTTGGACCTTTTATGTACTTTAGAATGGAAGTGTTTGACTCAATTGACCCTTTGGGAACTGATTAGACTTGAAAACGCTTTATTATCAACTCCTATTATAAGTAACGGTTGATTGTGATATATGCGCAATTAAATGAAATTAAGGTCAAACTTGTTTTGAGCAAGTAATAATAATAATAAAATGTAATTATTGCTTACAAGGATAACAAAAGTGACCGAGTGACTACATTAGGAGGGTCAAGGAAATGAACCCATCCATATGAAAAGCTATACTCATTCACTATTCGCAATAGGAGTAATTATTCGATGGTATTAATCTCATAATTTGTTATCTGATATTTTATATTATTTATGTATTATTATTTTAATATATAAAATAAAATAATATATTTTATGTATTAAAGTGATAGTACATAAATAATATAAAATTTTACATGATAGATATTTTAGAAGTAGTTAATAATTTTTCTTGCAATAGGGATAATGTATTTTTAAATTTTTCGGGGTGAGTAAAAAAGTAATACTCTCTGTTTTAAATTATAAAATTATTATTATTTTTAAAAAATTTAATTTAAAATATTTTAAATTTTAAAATTAATATAATTTATTTAAATTTTTTAAAACAATAAATTTTATACTCAATAGTATTTTATAAATAATTTATGATATTTATAATTATATTAATATAAATTAAATAAATTTATCTTAACTTTAAATTTAAAAATATTTGAAATTAATTTTTCAAAAAAATAATATTATTTTTATAATTTGAAACGAAAGGAGTATTATTTATTATAAAAAGTTGAAAAAAAGTAGCTAATGTTTAATACCATATAATATTGTATTACTTCATAGCATGTTATATAATATTAATATTCGATGGACGCGTGTTACGTGTTTAAATTATGTGAGATAGAATAAACTTTTTATATAATTTGAAGCACAAAATAAGAATTACATTAAATATTGAAGGTCACTTTCTAAAGGCAAAAAGACTTCAGAAATTTGTTTACACCAAAGCACTCTCCGACTTTATATATTAGGGTATTCCTTTTGTTTCATAATGTAGTCTCTTCTGAAAAATTTATAAGAGTAATATTAGGAGTCTTAATTTTTTTTGTCTTAAATAATATAATATTAAATATTTTAATAATAATTTATGACATAATTAATTACATCTAATCTATTTAATCAATGTTATGATAATATATTATTTGAGATATTTTTAAAAATAAAAAATTGAAATTCATAGCATCATCCAATTTATAAACGCAAGGAACATTACATACACTTAATAACTTACGAGAAATTTCATATGTATAAATTGTTTACAAAAAGTTGTGCCTAAATATTAATAACTCCACGTATTAATGTATGGGGGAAATTAATCTAAAACTCCCTTGGCCAAACTTTTCTAAGACTATTTAATAAAACGATATAATTTTATATAAAATTCAAAATTAAAGATTTTTTTATAAATCCAAAAAATAAAAAATTTCACCCTAAAAATAAAACTACGTCGTTTTACTAAATAATTTTAATAAAAAATTAAAAATTTTTATCAAAAATTAAAATAAAAGGATTCATATACTTTCTTTCTTCTTTTTTCATTTGTGTATAACTTTTGCACATAAAGCTACTCATAATTTACTAAATTAAAAAAAAAAAAATGAACTCAAATAAAAGTATAAAAAAACATTAAATTCACGACAACACTTTTTATGTGGCCCATGGCCATATCTACTGGGAACTTAGTTGCCTGGCACTAATAACTAGATGGGCTCGTGCTCCCATCCGTGTGAATTATCCGGATTTTGTAAAAATAAACACACTACTTATTTGCTATATTTTTTGTTTCAAAAAATAAAATTTCATATGTTTGTTGGTAATATTAAATAATACAAAGATGTCAAGTTTAGCATTATAATTTATTATTACTATCTACACTAATCTATACTACTATATATAGAGGCAAAATGAGGTAATAATTTTTTTTTAGCCATAATAAAAAAATTTCATAGAGTATTAACAGTTTCGATTAATATATAATTTCACTTGAGGAAATAAAAATTAGTATACCTATTTATCATACTTATTTGTTTGGTAGGCCTTCTAGGATTGCAAGAAATTTTCTTTGACGGCAATAAATTTCTTTCAACAAAAATTATTACATACATTATCGATTATAATTAGTATGTATTACAAGTATTAAATATGTATACATGGTGAAATAAAAATTGATATACCTATTTATCATATTTAAATAATAAACGGTTATATATTAAATATAACATAAAATTAAAATTATATTAATTTTACGATACTCACCAAATTTGTGTCTTACACAGATAAATGGTCAGTTAAACTAAACACCTCAAGAGATAACGCGAATCAAAGATATATCAATGATGGATAAGTCTAGGGACATAATTCAAACACTATACCCATCTTAATAATTTAAAAGTGGGGTATGACACGGATTTTAATATCATGCCTCACATTTTAATGATTAAAATGAATGTAATATTTAAATGTTGTATAGTTATACTTATTCATCGTTGTGACGCCCCCAAATCTAGGCCCACACAGCCCAAACTTGAGTCGTCAAAAGACTACAACAAAATTATTACAATGAAATACAACGTACAACAATACAGTGGATAATACAACACAACTAAGTCTTCATTATTATTGCCACACTATTTTATAACACGTGAAGACTATGATAGCTATCCCCGCACTCTCACTCCATTCCCCGGCTAGACCCCGTTACGTTCTCATCTCCTGTTGAAAAACAATGGAACGAAAAGAAAGGGTGAGCTCAAATAGCCCAGTAAGAAATATCATGACTAAGATAATGACGAATAATTTATCATTAGCCTTCAACAGTTGAGTTCTTGATAGAATACAATAGACTACAAGGTTTATATCAAAAACTGCAGTTAAATTCTTAAACAACGTTCAGATCAATAATAGCAGCGGAATGAGCAATCTATTAGAAGAATAATGCAGACTATAATGTCCACTCGCTTCTCTTTTTAGTAAAAATATCATCAACTTTTATCATCTGAAATACCATTAGTCAAGATAATACAACTTCACAGTTCCTGGTCATAATCATGCAGATCAACAGTTCGTCTTTGCACTACGGGCCAAAGACATTCAATATAACACCAACGGTCATGATTATACCAGATTCAGCCTTTGGTCATAATCATACCAACCAACAGTTCATCTTTGCACTACGGGCCAAAGAGAACATTCACCACGTGTCATAAAAGACACCGAACAGATGTATCGCCTTTAACCTAGTATATCGCCTTTAACCTATCATCTGTTCAACAATTATATCACATCTGTGCCCCCGGCCACAGATATTCATAACACCTTGATTCTTGATGATTAATACAAATAACAGTGATACAAATGATGAACAGAAGAACAGGATAAACAATAAGTATCGGAAGTTTACTTTGTGCAGATTCAAATAATGTCCAAATTGCCAACATAATGTGGAGTGAAATTTAAAAATGATATTCAAGATCCACAGTTCAGAATAACGATTACAGTTCAATAGAAATGTTCAGAAAATAGGAAGGTTCAGTTGAACTAATGAAATTCAACTATTATGGAACATATAATATTTTCAGGAATTATAGAAGCAATAGTTCCATAATAAGTTTCGATTTAGGTGTATGGAAGAAAATAATATCCCTTACCGTAGCAGGTTTGATTAACAAAAGGTGAAGGGAATTAATATCCCTTACCATAGTAAGTTTGAATAATGGAAGATGAAAAAGATGGTATCCCTTATGAGTATAAAGGAAAATGATATCACTTACGAATATGGAATAAAAGTGTCATGTGATAATTCGTGTAGACAAATTATTTCCACACGAGACAAATAAAAAGGGTTATTCACCAACAGGCGATAATCCGCACCGTAAGGTTATTCCCATCAATTTGAATACGAATAGTTATTCACCAAACAGGCGTAATCCGCACCGTAAGGTTATTCCCACAATTTAATAGAATTTGAACACGAAGAGTTATTCACCAAACAGGCGATAATCCGCACCGTAAGGTTATTCTCAAAGATTAATAAGGAATGAATACAAAAGGTTATTCACCAACAGGCAGTAAACCGCGCCGTAAGGTTATTCCCACAATTTAATACATGGAAATAAATGGCACAAGAAAGAAACGATATTATTTTCGAGAATCAAAGAATGATAATCCCTTCAAGTAAGAAAGAAAATAATATCCATTTATGATGATGAAAAGAGTGATACCCCTTACCTTAACACGTGACTGGATATTGATTTAAATGAGATTGATCAACTTGAAAAATGCCTGCACTCCTTTTGGCTTTCAAACTCTCAAAATAACCTTACTATTCTCAGAGAAAACTCATAAAATTCTTATAGAAAAATTTTATGTTTTAGGTGTGATTTTTCTATTCAGCTGAGCAAGCTATTTATAGGAGAAAATAAGTTACTATGCGTGGTAGGTGAACAGAAAAAAATTCAGCAGAGGCTGCTGCGCAGCCTCCACCAACTCTTCAGCAAATTCTCACATTTCTCACATTTCATGTGGGCCCCACAATGGGTCCCACATGTTCTTACTATTCACGTACTATTCACGTCACTATTCACGTTACTATTTCAAATAGTAAAATTAATTATTTTATTATTTATTTATTTATTTATTTATTTATTTATTTATTTATTCTTCCTGTGAGTCCAACATATAAAATAATGTTACCACAATAATGTAAGAAACACGTTACATATTTTTATTAATTTAATAATATAAATTATAGTGTATTTGCTACTGTGACAATTATTAGATTCAATAATTTTAAACTACAGTGCACCAACAATTATTGACTCGATGATATGAAATACAGTGTAATGACAATTATTGAATCAATAATGCAAAATACTGTGTAGCAACAATAATTGAATTGATAATATAAAATATTATGCAGTGACAATTATTGATGAAATGATGCGTAACAATTACGGTGTCAATTATCAGACCAATAATATGAGACACTGTGCAATACCGTGTGCTACTGTAGAGTACCGTGTGCTACAGAAAATACCATAAATTACCGTATGCTACTATTCTTTTATCACCGGTATTTTAACAGTTAACACCGTTGACTATTTTTATTTAAAAAGGTTACTTCTGTCGTTTTCTATATCCGACAAATATTCCGTTGTGGGGTCCACAAATAATTTGTTATTTCGGCGCCGTCGTACGGCCCGAATATTCCCCGACAAAACGAATATTCCCCGACAAAAAGAATATTGTCCGACAAAATAAAATTTGCAAATAACATCCTTAACTTTCAATTTTGTCAATTTAACCATTTACTGTTTCAGGAAAAATATATATGAAGAAAAATTAAATTTTGTATTTCATAAATTCGGGGTCTTACAACCTCCCCTCCTTATGAAATTTCGTCCCCGAAATTGACGTACCTGGCATTTCGAAGAGGTATGGATACCTAGACTTCATCTCAGATTCTAGCTCCCAGGTCATTTCCTCAATATCTTGGTTCCTCCATAAAACCTTAACTTGAGGTATAACCTTTGAGCGTAAGATCTGCTCCTTCTTATCTAGGATATTAACAGGTACTTCCTCATACGTTAAATCTTCTGCTATAACGTCTGGTTCTAACTCAATGACGTGGTTTGGGTCCTTCACATATTTACGTAACATAGATATGTGAAAAACGTTATGGATGCGAGACATACTTGGTGGTAAGGCTAGTCTGTAAGCTACAGTTCCCACCCGATCGAGGATTTCAAATGGGCCAATAAATCGAGGTTTGAGTTTTCCTCTCTTTCCGAATCTTGTAACCCCTTTCCATGGAGAAACACGTAAGAATACATGATCTCCGACGTTGAATCTCTCATCTCTCCGATGAAGATCGGCATAACTCTTTTGTCGTTCTTGTGCTGTCTGTATTCGTTGTCGGAACATTTGGATCTTTTCGGTCGTCAAGCGTACCAACTCGGGTCCCAACAGTTTTGCTTCTCCTACCTCATTCCAACATACTGGAGAGCGACATTTGCGTCCATATAAAGCCTCGAATGGAGCCATACCTATACTTGCTTGGTAACTGTTGTTGTAGGAAAATTCCACCAATGGCAAGTACTTATACCAACTTCCTTTGAAATCTAGTACGCAAAGTCTCAAAAGATCTTCGAGGGTCTGGATCGTCCTTTCCGATTGTCCGTCCGTTTGAGGATGGTATGCAGAACTAAAACGTAGTTCAGTGCCCATAGCTTTTTGTAGACTGATCCAAAAGCGTGAAGTGAATCTAGGTTCTCGATCAGAAACTATGGAAACTGGCATGCCATGCAATCTCACGATCTCATTTATGTACATACCGGCAAGACGTTCAAGTGAAAAGTTTTCTCGTATAGGCAAGAAATGAGCGGATTTGGTCAATCTATCTACGATGACCCAAATTGCATCTAAGCCTTGAGAAACTTTGGGAAGACCCGTCACGAAATCCATATTGATGTGTTCCCACTTCCATTCGGGAACCTCAAGTGGTTGTAAAGGACCCTTAGGTACTTGATGCTCTGCCTTGACACGTTGACAAGTTAAGCACCTTGAGATAAACTCTGCAATCTCCCTTTTCATATTGTTCCACCAAAATGTATGTCGAAGATCTCGATACATCTTGGTACCTCCAGGGTGGATTGCAAATGGCGTGTTGTGTGCCTCCATCATGATTTTATGCTTTAATTCAGGATCGTTAGGAACACAGAGTCGAGAGTTGACTCGAAGTATTCCTTTCTCGTCGATTCTTGCTTCGGGAATGGTACCTTCTTGTACTTTCTTTATCATGTTTATCAGTTCCGGATCGGTAGCTTGAGCAGCTTTAATTTTATCGATTAAAGCTGGTTCTACTTGCACGTGAGCAATCTTCGAGTGGGTCCCTGGTGTCTTTAGCTCCATCTCCATCTTTTGCAAGTCGTACAAAATACGCTTTTGTGTTGTCAGCAGTGCACTTGTACTCGCATAAGATTTTCTGCTCAAAGCGTCAGCTACAACGTTCGCCTTTCCCGGGTGATACTGGATTGTGTGATCATAATCCTTCAACAGCTCAAGCCAACGTCGTTGTCGCATGTTGAGTTCCTTCTGGGTGAAGAAATACTTGAGACTTTTATGATCCGTATAGATATCCACTTTCTCTCCGTACAAGTAGTGTCTCCAGATCTTCAACGCGAAAACGACTGCTGCCAACTCTAGATCATGAGTAGGGTAATTTTTCTCATAATCTTTGAGTTGTCGAGAGGCATAGGCTATAACCTTTCCATGTTGCATAAGGACACAACCTAGACCTTTGCCTGAAGCATCGCTGTATATGACAAATTCTCCCGATCCTGATGGAATGGTCAGAACAGGAGCTGGAACAAGTCTCCTCTTAAGCTCTTGAAAACTTTTCTCGCATTGCTCGCTCCATATGAATTTTGTGCTTTTCCGAGTAAGCTGAGTTAATGGAGTGGCGATTCGAGAAAATCCTTCTACGAATCTCCGATAATAACCAGCTAGGCCCAGAAAACTTCGGACTTCGGTTACTGTCTTGGGTTGTTCCCAATTTAGTACCGTTTCAATCTTCGCAGGATCGACTGATATTCCTTGACTAGAAATCACATGCCCAAGAAACGTGACCTCCTCAAGCCAGAACTCACATTTCTTCAACTTGGCATATAATTTGTTCTCACGGAGCTTCTGGAGTATCAATCTCAGGTGTTGTTCATGATCCTCACGACTTTTGGAGTATATGAGGATGTCATCAATAAAGACAACCACAAAATGATCCAAATATTCCTTGAATATTCGGTTCATCATGTCCATGAAAGCTGCAGGAGCATTGGTTAGTCCAAAAGGCATGACTAAAAACTCATAATGCCCATAACGAGTTCTGAAAGCAGTCTTTGGAATGTCCTCAGCTTTAACCTTTAACTGATGATATCCAGAACGGAGATCAATCTTTGAGAAATGTTGAGCACCTTGTAATTGATCAAACATGTCATCAATTCGAGGTAACGGATACCTGTTTTTGATGGTGACATGGTTCAATTCTCGGTAGTCAATGCACAATCTCATACTCCCGTCTTTCTTCTTCACAAATAGAACAGGAGCACCCCAAGGTGATGCACTCGGACGAATGAAACCAGTATCCAACAATTCCTGTAGTTGGACTTTTAACTCTTGAAGTTCAATGGGAGCCATTCGGTATGGAGTTTTGGAAATGGGCTTAGTACCGGGTTCAAGATCGATACAGAATTCAATTTCTCGGTTTGGGGGTAAGCCAGGAAGTTCCTCCGGAAAAACGTCAGGAAACTCATTAACAATGGGAATATCATTCAAGTTTGACGTATTTTTGTTCAAATCAGTGACATGAGCTAAAAAGGCTTGACATCCGTTTTTCAATAAACGAATGGCTTTATGGCTAGAAATAACAGTTATAGATTTCAATGGTTTAGTTGCTTGAATTTGCATGACAGGTTGATTAGGAATATGAAAACTAATAATCTTATGAAAACAATCAATTTTAGCATGATGGGTAGTCAACCAATCAATTCCTAAAATCACATCAAATTCATGCATCTCCAAAGAAATAAGGTCAACAGGTAATGTGAGGTTGTTGATTTGAACTAGGCAAGATTTATAGACAGTAGATGTAATGGTCATTTCTCCTAATGGGGTTTCAACTGATAAGTCAAAGTCCAAATTTTCAGGAGTTAAGTTTAAACGCTGAGCACATGCAGGTGAGATAAAAGAATGGGTAGAGCCAGTATCTAACAAAGCGTAGACTTCACGAGAATTTATGAATAGCTTACCGGTTATCACCTCGTTCGAGTTTCGTGCCATTTGGGATGTCACAACAAAAGCTCTCCCTTGAACTACAGATTTTCCCTTATCCGCGCTAGCTTTTGGTATCATCACTGCAGCTGGACTTGATTTTGTGGCAGGACAAAATCGCGCAAGATGACCCTCTTTCCCACAACTGTAGCACTTTTTAGACTGCAGTGTACAGTTTGGGCTGATGTGACCTTCCTGACCACACCTATAGCATCTCACTGGTGGTCGATCTTCTCCCCTTGAAACTGGGGTCGGTGCTGGTGCTGGTACTGGTGCCCTTCCATAATTATTATGGAATCTCTTTCTTTTGAAATTGTTCCCACTGGATTCTCCTCTTCTGTTATTTGATGTGGAATTACCACCGAAGTGTTGGTTACCTCCTCGATGGTTCTCGTTCCTGTGGTTGTTATCATTTCTCTGATCATTGACTCTTGGCTGTAATTTTTCATCTGTTTGCTCCACCCTTTGAGCCCTATCAACAACATCTGAATACAAATTAAATTTATGAGAGCTAAGTTGTTGACGGATTTCGAATCTTAGACCACGTAAGAACATCCGACTCATCCGTGCTTCGTCATCTACTAGATGAGTCGCAAAACGAGACAGTTCAGCAAACTTAGCTTCATAGTGAGAAACTGTCATGTTTCCCTGCTCCAGCTTAATGAATTCCACTTCCTTCATATGGCGGATGCTTTCTGGGAAGTACTTTTCATTAAATAGCTCTTGGAATTCTGTCCAAGACATCTCAAGTGCTGAAGGGTGGATACGTTTTACCGCTTCCCACCAGTGATCCGCCTCACCTCGAAACATAAAGGTAGCAAAGGGCACCTTATGATCATCAGCGCATTGTAGGACATCAAGTATTTTTGTCGTCTGCTTCAGCCATGCCTCCGCTTTGAGTGGGTCAGGCTTCCCGTGGAATTCAGGTGGTCCCAATTCTTTAAATTGCTTGACAGTGATCATCCTCAAATTACCAGCGTTTCTACCGTTATTGTTAACTGGATTTCCTCTTGCCTGATTCTGCATGAACTGCATGAAATTCCTAAAGAATCCATCATTCATCATGTTATCAGGAATATTATTTCCTGAGTTGGCAGGAGGATTGTTTGTGGCTTCTTGATTTTCGGCTACATTCGCTTCGGGTATTTCGTAGTTAACCTCTTGATTTCCAGATGCCATACTAAACTGTGGTCACAAAATAAATGTTAGTTCAAATAAACTGACTCATCACTTCATGTCCCTATATTCAAATCAACTCATTAGATAATAAAATCTAATTTAGGTAGGACATACTAGTGACTGATTCTATTCGTCTCTCCCCTCCTAGTTCTAACCCCAGATCTCCATTAAAGACCATATCCCTAAGCTCTGATGCCAACTGTGACGCCCCCAAATCTAGGCCCACACAGCCCAAACTTGAGTCGTCAAAAGACTACAACAAAATTATTACAATGAAATACAACGTACAACAATACAGTGGATAATACAACACAACTAAGTCTTCATTATTATTGCCACACTATTTTATAACACGTGAAGACTATGATAGCTATCCCCGCACTCTCACTCCATTCCCCGGCTAGACCCCGTTACGTTCTCATCTCCTGTTGAAAAACAATGGAACGAAAAGAAAGGGTGAGCTCAAATAGCCCAGTAAGAAATATCATGACTAAGATAATGACGAATAATTTATCATTAGCCTTCAACAGTTGAGTTCTTGATAGAATACAATAGACTACAAGGTTTATATCAAAAACTGCAGTTAAATTCTTAAACAACGTTCAGATCAATAATAGCAGCGGAATGAGCAATCTATTAGAAGAATAATGCAGACTATAATGTCCACTCGCTTCTCTTTTTAGTAAAAATATCATCAACTTTTATCATCTGAAATACCATTAGTCAAGATAATACAACTTCACAGTTCCTGGTCATAATCATGCAGATCAACAGTTCGTCTTTGCACTACGGGCCAAAGACATTCAATATAACACCAACGGTCATGATTATACCAGATTCAGCCTTTGGTCATAATCATACCAACCAACAGTTCATCTTTGCACTACGGGCCAAAGAGAACATTCACCACGTGTCATAAAAGACACCGAACAGATGTATCGCCTTTAACCTAGTATATCGCCTTTAACCTATCATCTGTTCAACAATTATATCACATCTGTGCCCCCGGCCACAGATATTCATAACAGCTTGATTCTTGATGATTAATACAAATAACAGTGATACAAATGATGAACAGAAGAACAGGATAAACAATAAGTATCGGAAGTTTACTTTGTGCAGATTCAAATAATGTCCAAATTGCCAACATAATGTGGAGTGAAATTTAAAAATGATATTCAAGATCCACAGTTCAGAATAACGATTACAGTTCAATAGAAATGTTCAGAAAATAGGAAGGTTCAGTTGAACTAATGAAATTCAACTATTATGGAACATATAATATTTTCAGGAATTATAGAAGCAATAGTTCCATAATAAGTTTCGATTTAGGTGTATGGAAGAAAATAATATCCCTTACCGTAGCAGGTTTGATTAACAAAAGGTGAAGGGAATTAATATCCCTTACCATAGTAAGTTTGAATAATGGAAGATGAAAAAGATGGTATCCCTTATGAGTATAAAGGAAAATGATATCACTTACGAATATGGAATAAAAGTGTCATGTGATAATTCGTGTAGACAAATTATTTCCACACGAGACAAATAAAAAGGGTTATTCACCAACAGGCGATAATCCGCACCGTAAGGTTATTCCCATCAATTTGAATACGAATAGTTATTCACCAAACAGGCGTAATCCGCACCGTAAGGTTATTCCCACAATTTAATAGAATTTGAACACGAAGAGTTATTCACCAAACAGGCGATAATCCGCACCGTAAGGTTATTCTCAAAGATTAATAAGGAATGAATACAAAAGGTTATTCACCAACAGGCGGTAAACCGCGCCGTAAGGTTATTCCCACAATTTAATACATGGAAATAAATGACACAAGAAAGAAACGATATTATTTTCGAGAATCAAAGAATGATAATCCCTTCAAGTAAGAAAGAAAATAATATCCATTTATGATGATGAAAAGAGTGATACCCCTTACCTTAACACGTGACTGGATATTGATTTAAATGAGATTGATCAACTTGAAAAATGCCTGCACTCCTTTTGGCTTTCAAACTCTCAAAATAACCTTACTATTCTCAGAGAAAACTCATAAAATTCTTATAGAAAAATTTTATGTTTTAGGTGTGATTTTTCTATTCAGCTGAGCAAGCTATTTATAGGAGAAAATAAGTTACTATGCGTGGTAGGTGAACAGAAAAAAATTCAGCAGAGGCTGCTGCGCAGCCTCCACCAACTCTTCAGCAAATTCTCACATTTCTCACATTTCATGTGGGCCCCACAATGGGTCCCACATGTTCTTACTATTCACGTACTATTCACGTCACTATTCACGTCACTATTCACGTTACTATTTCAAATAGTAAAATTAATTATTTTATTTTTTATTTATTTATTTATTTATTTATTTATTCTTCCTGTGAGTCCAACATATAAAATAATGTTACCACAATAATGTAAGAAACACGTTACATATTTTTATTAATTTAATAATATAAATTATAGTGTATTTGCTACTGTGACAATTATTAGATTCAATAATTTTAAACTACAGTGCACCAACAATTATTGACTCGATGATATGAAATACAGTGTAATGACAATTATTGAATCAATAATGCAAAATACTGTGTAGCAACAATAATTGAATTGATAATATAAAATATTATGCAGTGACAATTATTGATGAAATGATGCGTAACAATTACGGTGTCAATTATCAGACCAATAATATGAGACACTGTGCAATACCGTGTGCTACTGTAGAGTACCGTGTGCTACAGAAAATACCATAAATTACCGTATGCTACTATTCTTTTATCACCGGTATTTTAACAGTTAACACCGTTGACTATTTTTATTTAAAAAGGTTACTTCTGTCGTTTTCTATATCCGACAAATATTCCGTTGTGGGGTCCACAAATAATTTGTTATTTCGGCGCCGTCGTACGGCCCGAATATTCCCCGACAAAACGAATATTCCCCGACAAAAAGAATATTGTCCGACAAAATAAAATTTGCACATAACATCCTTAACTTTCAATTTTGTCAATTTAACCATTTACTGTTTCAGGAAAAATATATATGAAGAAAAATTAAATTTTGTATTTCATAAATTCGGGGTCTTACAATCGTTAACTTGAGATTTACAAATAAAACAAGAAGAGAGGGATTAACATATAAAACAATTAATTTCCTTATTTAAATTCCTCTTTTTCAAAGTGCATGAAACATAAATTCTCCTATTTTAGCACATTGTTGCACATTTACTTTAACATTTCAACAACATAGCTGTACCAACATTAGCATTTTTAAACTTATATTTTCTACATATATAAATTTGATTTTTTATATTTAATCTTCAAAATTTTAAAATTCAATATTGACATATGAATTGAACTATTTAAAAATTATTACTATTTATATAATTTATTATTTTATATCAATTATGTCACTTTTAATTTTAAAAAATTAAATTAAAATATTTCTTTGGTGAGGAGGGAGCAAATTAAAATATTCTAAAGTATTACTTATTGATTAGTAGGCAGTAGCATTACTTGATTCAGAAATTAAATAAAGAACAATCACATTTTGGACGGAGAAAAAAAAGAAAATAATATATATTATAAATATTTATGTGAACGAATTTTATAATTATAATTGGATACAAATCTGTCCCATACATAACAAAAAAATAAATGTTTTGGCTCTCGGAACGGAAGGAACATAATATAAACACGTGACGCGCCTAATTAGAAAATTCAGAAGCGAAGCCAATTTGCAATACCGCTCACGCTCGCTCAACCCAATGGTAAGTTTTTTCTCACTTGGACAATTCGTCGAACACTTTATCTCCATGTTTTGAACGAAGAACTCATATGTGCGTACTTTTTGATTTTAAAGTCTGTAACGCTTCACACAAATCTCGGCGATATCAAGTGTGAAATCTCTTGCGATGAAGTCCCAAAAGCAGCCGAGGTTGGTAATTTACCTTTCGGATTCTTACGATTATATCTTTAATCATTGTAAAGCCCTAGAGAAAGAAAATAAAAACTTGATTGCTTCTTGTTGTTGTAGTAAATGAAAACAACCACCTCAACTGGAAAGTGTTTCATTTTCTGGAGTTATTGGTGTGTAATCTTGTAAATTTACTTTGATATGAGCTTATTATTGTGTTAGACTTTGGCAAAGATGGACTTAGAAATAATTTATTTTAGTTGAAATTTCTAATATTAAATTTTAGGAGTAAAGTTTATGGTTGCGGAAAAAATATGTTTAAATTGGGTCAAGCTTAATATTCATGAAAAAAGTCTAATGAGACTCTCAGATGGAGGAAGTATAAGTGTAACTAAACTGCAATGTAGAAGTAATGTGATTGGTGATAGATATACAAAGAATGAGTCTTGTACTTGCACATAGGGAGGGAGAGATGAAACTTCGGAGTTCGGATAGATGTTTTCGTAACCATGAGTTACATGGATAACCTTTCTATTGTATTAAGCTTTAATTTGGGGGAAACTGCCGAATTATAATCATATGTTGACATGGACTTTTTAAACAACTGTTGTATCAAGAGAAACAACTAACTTGTTCACTTTCCTAGACAGCTTTCTGAATTGATATTCCAACTATTAAAATTGAAGCAATAGCTTTCTTGTTGGAAATATATGCTAGAGCAATGATACTACAAGTGTTTTTTGTCATGACATGCTTATTTATTAGTAGTACTAATGCTCCATGGTACAGAATTTTTTGGCACTTTGCGCAAGCGGCTATTATGACAGCACCATATTTCACAGAAATATAAAGGGTTTCATGATCCAAGGTGGAGACCCTGCAGGCACTGGGAAAGGTGGGACTAGTATATGGGGCAAAAAGTTCAATGATGAAATAAGAGAGTCTCTGAAGGTAGGGATTGAAGAATTCCTGAACCAGACATATTTTTCTATTCCTTTTTTTTATGGTATTGCAACATTTTTTACTGAAAACATATTTTTCTATTCCTTTTTTATGGTATTGCAACATCTTTTACTGAAAACTGAATTTGTTTAGCTTTCCAAAAAGGCTGCAATATAATGCTATGTTTCAGAATTTCTGTTATAGCAAAGAGGTCTGATCCAACTGATAGCTTGTGGTTGGCTTCATTACTTTTAAATTGATTCAGTGTTAAGCTCAGCTAGTCCAAATAAGGCCAGGGTTTGGTCTTGTCACCTCACCTCAACAAAACAGAGCCTTGTCCCAGCAATACCTTTTCTTGAACTATGAGATCTTTCTTTACAATGTTCATCCAAGTTATTTTGGTTTCCATTTTCCCTTCCCCTTCCCCTAGTATTTCCTGTCACTAGTAATCAAGGGATCTTTCAAAGTTAAGTCTGGCTTTCAGCTACCTATATCGACCCTCATTTCTTATCCATGCATGGGCTACTTGTTTTAAGAATATTACGCTGGGGATGACATGAGAAAACTGAGTTCTTCTATCAATTAGTCACACAAGCATTTTGACTTTGCACAACACCGTCTCTCTCTCTCTCCCCTCACTTTTTCAGTGTGGACTAGAAAAAGTGGTGAGCACAATGGTGCTGGTTGAAACTCACCTAAAGAATACTCATTGGCTAATAGACCATGAGACTAGTGTGGTTCCTAGATAATTTTGGTATTATCACACCTTAGATTAGATATACTGTAATTAAACTAAAAAAAAAGAAGAGAAAAAGAATCTGCATTACCCTTTTATTGGGAAATTCTTGTTATATAAATTTTGTTTTGCCAAATTTAAATTAGCATATAGCATTTCATTGTATTATTACGCCTTTGGTCTCTATCCAGCATAACGCCCGAGGTGTACTATCAATGGCAAATAGTGGGCCGAATACAAATGGAAGTCAGTTTTTCATAACTTATGGGAAGCAACCACATCTCAATGGATTGTACACCATCTTTGGCAAAGTGATTCATGGGTTTGAAGTCCTTGATATCATGGAAAAGGTGAATTTCTGATATTTGTGCTGCAAAGGTCAATATTTCTTTTCATAGGTCTGAAATGTGCGAGTTAATTAGTTCCACAGCAGCTTTTGCTCACCTATGTCAGATATAAAAAAAAAAAAAAAAAATCACAAGCAACCTGTCTACTAAAAGAAAGAAAAGTTTTGTAGTGATGCTTAGTTGTCATTTCTAATCTCGCATGTCTTCTTGTTATGGTGTGTTTACATTCTTGACGCTATCGAAATGATTAATCTTGGGTTTTTGCAGACTCCAACCGGACCAGGAGATAGACCTCTTGCAGAGATCAGGCTCAACCGCGTGACCATGCATGCTAACCCACTTGCTGGCTAGTACTAGACCAATGAACTAAAAGTAATTGTACACACAGCGTGTATGTCACGGTCACTATTAAGTAATAGTTAATCACCTATAGGTGAACTCTTATTTGTCATGAATTGTCCCTGTAACTATACCTTCACCAATACTTCTCTTTATACTTCACTATTAAGATGAATTGTTGCACTTATGATTTGCCATGTTTGTTATTCATTTCATTCTAACTTGCGAGAGGTACGCTTGTATTTTGTCAAATACTATGTTCCTTTAGATGGAGTAAGTTTATTAAAACTGTTGTAACATCCTTATTCATTACTAAGGTTGTCGTTTGGATTATATTTTACTCCGTCCGTCTTAAGATAAAAGTTTTTATTGACAATTAATACTAAGGATATTATAGGTAAATTATCGTAAAAAATAAATTATTTAAGATAAATAGACATTTAATTTGAATTATTTAAAATTACTATAAATACTTTTATATTGAGACGAAAGGAGTACATAATAATTATTATGTTGGAACACCTTCCACTTTGAATTGGATAATATTGTTGGTGGGGGTGCCGCAAAATTATTTGAAAATTCCACTCGAGATAAGTTTTCATTTACAAAACTATTTTATCCCTCTAATCTAATGTGAAATTAATATAGAAAAAAATTAAATTTACTCTTAAATTTTATTCAATATGCTTATTTACAGAAAAAATAAAGGAATGCGGCTCAATTTTTAATTATTAAGATGAATATAGTAGAATTATATTTTTTTATTTTTTTTACGAGTAAATTTTATGAATAATTTTTATGAATAATTATAGAAATAGTCATTAATATATGATATACAGCTTGAATGTAGAAGAAGTAAACGAGACCAATACACTGACTGACATCTTATCCCGTGGCAAGAGGTTAGTGTAGTAATGATATTCTAACAAAAATTATGGATATAAAGTCGCTTGTCTAAATATGATTAATTATATTTATTAATCTATCTACTAGTAATAAAAAATTAATCTACACATTTAAATATATTATTTTATATTTATTTTCTTGTTTTAATATTTTGTTATTAAATAAATGTGATTTTTAACGAACTATGTCAGTTTATCAGTCAATCAGAGTCAAAAATTAATAAAATATATGGAAAAGTTTCCTTGTTTATAGTAATTGAATTCATACCACATAATTAGCACAAAAATATTATATTTTTAATTACAAAATTGTTTTCATCCTTACGAAACAAAAATACATATAATTTCATGGATCAAAAATTATTATTTTACAAATTTTGGAGTATCACTAGTCACCACATCAAAAATAAATCAATTAATCCCTATTCTGTAAGACCGTGGAATAATACTCAATAGAGATACACAACGGTCGGTTTGGTAGGTAAAAAAATAACTAAACCATTTAAATCAATATAGTTTTGATTTTTTAGTTTTACAACTTTTGATTTTGTAATTTTCGATTTGGTTTGTTAACGATTTAGTTTGGTGTGATCGATTTTTCAGTTATTTTTTATTTTCAAGTGCACCCTTAATACTCAATAGAGCCATTGGATTCTGGTAATATAATATAAATTGATGCATCGGGCGGGGTACTATTTCTTCCATCTAATTTTATTTATCTTATTTTTAAAAAATATACATATATTTATTAAAAAAAATTGATCTTTAAATTATTTATTTTAATTATTTTATTATCATTTTTTTAATTTTATTTAATCTATCAGCTCTTTCCTGAAACAATAAAATAGCGAAAAAAAGAGAGAGGGAGGAAAAAAATAGGATGTGATTATAATATTAATATTAAAGTTAATAGTGCTATTTTTTTTTAATGTATGTCATGTTATTTTTAATATTTTAAAAAATAAATAAATGAAAGTATTATTAAAAAATTAAGGTTAAAAATAACAGGAAGACAAATAAATTTAGACAAATCAAAAAAGAAATTTGAAAAACTTTGATAGAGGGAGTATAATTTTTAAAAATTAATATTTTTATATATATATATATATATTTAATATTTTCATATAATTATTTTTTGTGTAAAATATAAAATAATTCTATTTTTATATAAACAAGTCATATAAAAATCTCATGTCAAAATAAAGTGGCGTTTGTTTGTGTCTGTATGTCTCTGTTTAGCATCGAGCTTCAATGGTTTGGTCATCAAATCTGCTGCCTGATCCTGACTTCCACAATGAACCAATGCAAACGTACCTTCCTTAGTAAGATTTCTCAAGAAATGGTACCTTACATCAATATGCTTGCTGCGCCCATGCATCACCGGATTTTTAGACAGCTTGATAGTAGAGCTGTTGTCATATCTCTCATGTGTGCAGCCACCATCAGAATGCCCCAGTTGCTTCAAATGCCTTTTCATCCAGATAGCTTGACACGCACACACTGCAGCTGCCACAAATTATGTCTCTGTGGTTGATAGAGTCACTATTGGCTGCTTCTTCGAGCTCCATGAAACTGCACCTGAGCTTAGCATAAATACATACCCACTCGTACTCTTCTTATCCTCCATATTTCCGGCATAATCACTATCCATGTATGCAAGCAAATCACCACTACCTTTCTTGTAATGAATTCCAAAATTCAGAGTACCTCTTAAATATCGAAGTGCCCTTTTTGCTGCTTGAAGATGAAGCTCTGTAGGTTTTGCCATTTACCTACTTATTAGGCAAGTGAAAAACCTCATATCCGGTCTTGTGGCTGTGAGATACATCAAGCTCCCCACCAATTGTTTGAAGTATGTCTCATCAACAGTAATGCCATCTTTATCTTTGTTGATTTTGCAACCTGGAACTATTGGATTATTAACCGAATTACTCTCTAACATACCAAACCTCTTCAAAACTTCAAGTGCATATTTCCTTTGGCATATGTAAATACCATCTGACCGTTGTAACACTTCAATACCAAGAAAGAATCTCATCCTCCCCTTGGTCAAGAAGGTGAAGAGCGGGTGCAAATGATAGGTGGGGAGAGTTCACATCAGTCCCTATCAAATAATCCCCATGAGGCTCGAGACACAATGGAATATTCAGAAGCTGGAGGCACAATCAAAACAGCTGACCTGTTGGCTTCGGAAGTTGCTGGGAGGACGTTGGGCTTGCAACACGGCTCCTTCAGTCCATGGGGAGAATGATTCTCCTAGAAGTAAAGACTATGAGGATTGCGCAGCAGCATTACTAATGCTCCCTGATTCTGGTGGTGTGGTGGCTGAGTGTCAAAGTGCCCCGTCCTCCAAAGCTGCTACCCTCAGATGGAATCATGAACGTCAAGCATTAAGTGATATGATCTCAATTGTTGCTCCTGATCTAAAGGAGCAGTTTGGTGGTGGTGTGGACAGTGATTGTGATGAAGAGGGATCTGAAAAGGGTGTTACTTCAAACTCGGATACTAAGATCGTACTGATGATGAGGATATTGTTGCAATGAATACCGAAGGTGTAGTTGCTTCAGATGCGGAGACGGAGGGTAGCAAACGATTAGACGAGGCAATTGGTGAAGATGATGAAGCTACACAAAAAGATTCCGTTGGATAGCAACCAATGCAAGTAAGCATTAATTCGTTTCTGAGTTTTAGTCTGCTGAGCTGGATGATCTAGGACCTGTAAATAGAAGATGCCTAATGAGTGAAAGCTGACGATGCTACTGTTGAACTTGGATTGGCTAACATGTAAATGGTTGCTCTATGCTGTTAAGAAGAAGAGGTCTACCCTGATTTTTTTAATTTTGTGGGAAAAAAGTGCTACTTTTGTGTGCAACATCAAATTGTTAAAATTAATTTTAAAAAGTGGCATTTCTTCCTTCAAATCTCCTCTGATGTGTTCCTGTGAAGCTCTAGTAACAATGGAGGTGGTATCAGCTTTCTTTTGTTTCTTGGTGGTAGATTTTGTTGAAATATTTCCTTTTCACTTCAGTGGCTCTTCTGCCTGTCATGTCAACATGGCAAGTTTAAATTCTTGTGCCTTATCCATTTCCCAGCAACAAATATTGGAAGTAGGGAAGACGGTAAATGTATCAGTAATCTTGGAGGCATCCAATTATGGATTTGCCTATATACTTTAAATTGAATCGAGGAATATGGTAAATAGCTGATAGTTATGTGGAGACCACATATAAGATATGGTAAGATATAAAAAAAGGGAAAATCTAGAATGCTAAAAGATTTTTATCAAGACTACTTCATTACATTTCAATTTTCCATTATACTTTATATGCAAATTTTCAAAAAATATATATAATTAGGCTTGTGTTTATAGAGAAAATTCCTTTTCCTTATTTTTTTGATTGGTAACTGCAAGATGCATTCGTCAAGGAGATTCATTCTTTTATTTTGGAGCTGTAACTTTAAGACATTTCATTCTTTTATTCTTAAATTCTTTAGATGAAATTTAAAAATAGAAAGAAAATGATATATTTTGCGATTTTATGCGTCAATTTTTTTTACTGCGAGATACGTGAATAACTATATTTAATAATATTTAATTATGTATTTAATATAGTGAGTTAACTTTATAACTTTATTCAATTTATATGTGATATACGTGACAATTATAATTTAATAAAAAAAATTATAATACATAACGAGACTCAAAACAGAAGAAGTATATCAGTCATGCAATGTACTATAGTAGTCCCTAATCTACACTAGGACCACCAAGCTAAGTTAAAGAGTTCAACCAAGCAAACTCATAAGGGGCCATGTGAAATCGATATCACAGGAAATTAAGGTGGTGGGAAATCACCGCCATCCTCATTCATTATACCATTTCTTGGATGAGAAGGAACGAGAGAGAGAGATGATGATGATGATGGAGAAGAAGAATGAGGACAAATATTGGGTGGGGGTTCATTTTCTTAATAAACGAGTACCAGTAGTTAATGGGTAGTGTACTCAATTACTTGTACATGAGGCACAAAACAAGAAACCTAACTTCATTGACTCTATACACTCTAAAAACCCCATTATAGTCAAAGTTTCTCTCTAATAGGCCCACCGCCAAACACCCCCTTTTGTTCCACGTGATATTCACGTGGATACTGTTTGAACATCTCGCCTTGGACTTAAAATGTCACTTGCGATTGTAGTTGTAGCCTCCTTTTTGGTTCCTAGTCTAAATCAAATTACATTATATCGTACTAGGGTCAAAATTCACTATTTTAATAGTAGATTTTGAATCATCTTACTTAATAAGTTTATTTTAAAAGTCATAATTAAGAGTTTATGAAGATATTTTGAAACCTTAGATATATATCAAATTAATAATTATATATAACAAGATATTAAAAAAATTTATTTAATAATTTTATCTAATTATTTTAGTTAATTATAAGTCAATACTAAATTAAAACTACTTGAGTTAATTATTTAAAACTCTCTATTTATTGATATAATATATAAACTTTAACTTTTTTACACACACACACACACACACACACACACATATATATATATGCATGAGTGGTGGTTAGTGTATAAATTTTTAAATACATATAATTATCTTTAATATTATATATGTATTACGTCAATAAAAAATGATAAATATATCAATAACAAAATATTAAATATTTATAAAAAATGATACTAGCCCGTGTCTCGCAAAGACCGTCAAATTTGTTATGTTATAATTTTGGATTGGGACTAAGGTCTTGCAATCCTCATTTTGATTAATAAAAAGATAAAAATCACAAAAGTATCATTAATAAATTAGTGAATTTACCAAATTATTCTCTTAAAATATAAGAAGGCTAAAAGGAGGTGTTATATACGTATGTATAGAAAAATAAGTCATAACAATTATTTACTATAAACTATTTTCGGGCAAATTGATCTATAACCATTCATTATATTAATAAACAGTCAATATTTAAAATTAGATCCGGTCATACGTTACTAATAATAGCGATATAATTACAAAAAAACAAATTCAATTACAACCATATGTTATTATTGTAATCCTATCACCCACAACTAATACCAACGTCTGCTATTATTACTAACAAAATCTGCTAGTAATAGTGACAGATGACAACTTTTTTTTTTCAAATTTGGATTGTTCTTATTTACAACGGATTGTAAAAGATTTATTTGTCCTAATATTAATCAAAGTAAATATTTATTATGAATCAATTTACGCGCGCGCGCGCGCGCGCACACACACGCACACACACACACACATATATATATATATATTATAATTTATCCATAACAATTAATTGTTGAGAGTAACTAATTTTTGATTTGTCGCAAGATGGAGTAACGACAAAATTGGCCTATCGCAAAGAAGTAGTAGCAGGACCAATTTTTGGCCTGCCGTTACTCCTTGTGGCAAGTGGGAGACATGTTATTTCAGCACATTACAATTATGTTATTTTTTGTATTGATTGTTGCAAACAATCGATTGTCAAATATGAACACTCTCTATATATATATGAGAGGGAAAAAAATTCGTAACTAGCACAAGTTGTAGCAACAATTCGTGAAACGATTAGACGAACACTATTATTAAAATCATTCGTCCAACTATTTGCCGGATGTTGACTATATATACAACGAGCCGGTAAATACATTCTCTTGTGCACTTTTGTCGGTGTAAACATGTAAGCTACGTGTTATGGGCACCCATTTATCCCCAAGTAGCAAGCGGTAACCATGTGTCCCATTTTAGAAAGTCAAAAAAGGCATTTGTGAGTGATTATATACATTTGACTATAAAAGCCTAATACCTAGATTGCTAAGGATTTACATGCCTAATCAAATAAGTATAAGAATAATTCTAGGACATCGTGTCATACTCTTCTATTTCTAACACTGGTTTATTTCCCTAGTTAGGCTATTGAAATGGAGTTTTTCTACTGGCCATAATGATAATAACCGTGTATTGATGATTACATATGACTAATTGTCATATCCATGATGGTCGTGAGAACAACAAAAGGCGAAAGGTTCTAAAATTCAAAAAGAAACTTCAAGGATGTTTGGCCAGTTTCTGTGTTCCCATCAGCCAGCCTAAGAATAGTCTTCATTGATTATGAATTTATGAAAGTAATCAAAAAAGGCCAAAGCAAGAATAAGCATTCTAGTGGTGTGCTTCTTGATCTTCTTGATATGGGGTGGCTGCTTGCTGGCCTTTTTAATCATGAGTCCTCTTGGTATCATTGCCATGAAAAGTAACCCCCCCCCCCCCCCCTCCCCCCCCCCACCCCCCCCCCCCCCCCCCCAAAAAAAGTCACACACAGACACAAGCACAGATGTCTATTTAAGTCTACAACTGCTCATCTCCTAGTCATCCAACTCTCACCCACAATCTAAAACTCTTCTCTTTCAATATTTCTGCCCTAGACTGCCCTTACTAACATCTCTCTCTCTCACACACACAGACATTGAGGATTAGAAGATACACAATGTGTAGTAGCACCTCAGAATTAAGCTCATATCTTCCTTCAGATTCCACTTTCCACAGGCAACATCAATCAAAGAGACCCAACTTCCGGGTACAATCGCTACATAGGTCACCTCTCTCTCTCTCTCTCTCTCTCTCTCTATATATATATATATATATAACATGATCCACGGCCAACGTTGGTTGTAGCCAACATACACTGGCGATATACATTGAGCATAACAAGGTTAGTTGCAGTCAACAATCGGTTAAATAGTTGCGTGAACGGGCTTTTACACTAGCGTTCCTCCAACTATTTGGCGAATTGTTGGCTATGCAGGTGTATGCATGTATGTACGTATTTAACAAAACTTTTGGACATGTAGCAGGAGGAGACTGTCAAAGCAAGCAAAGGAAAAGGCAAGAATGAGAATGTTGAATACAGAGATGGAAATGAAGAACTTGAAGCTGTACATGGAGAACAAAAACATCATTGAAGAGAATGAGAAACTGAGAAAGAAAGCTGCCCTACTTCACCAAGAGAACAGAGCCTTGCACGCTCAACTCCAAAATGTCCCTCATCCCAATAGTACCCAGAACAAAAGTTCTTAGCTTTCTTTCTTTTTCTCAACTTAATAAAAATTTGTTAGCAGATATCAGAGTATGTGATAAGACAAGGATTTGATGATAATAGGTCGCATCAGTTTTAAACTAAATAATCTTGGAAATTGTGGAAGAAATGGGAGCACAAATGTTAGAAAGAAGATGATGTTTAAAGTACCAACTTTAAATTGTAGCAACTGATGAAATATGCAGTTCGTTTTTTTGGCCAACAAAATAATTTAGTACTGTGATCTTTTCATTGCATAGCTGGACAAATGAGTGACAAAAGAACGGTAAAATAGTAATTACATGGAAGTAAATATCATGAAAAGAAAAAGTTCGGTTGATGGAGAAACTAGGGAAGGATCTGAACCCAAAAAGTTCTGCTTCGAATAAATATTCAGTCATTTCATCCTTCATTTTATTACGACTAAAGAGAAATCATATACATATATTTTTAATTTCCATTTCAGGCAAAACATTTATCAGATGCTTTTTGATTCCAACAAAAAATTTAAAGACCGTGGAAATAACTGCAGATTTTTCTTAAACTGGAAAAATGAGTTATCTGAGCCACGGTTTGTATTTTTTTGGCTCTCAAAAGTTCAAAGTAATCGCAAGGCCTTACCTTTTTGGCAAGCTTTTCAGCAAACTGCTGGTCATAACTTCAAGTTGTTGCAAATCCCCCAATGTTTGAATCCTACATTAGAGAAGCCGCCGCCATCTAGTTTGCTTAAAGAAAACCTGCAAACTCACGGTGACCCCGTTGGAAAAGTAGAAAAGATGGATGCAATAAAACGCCACATTGATAATAGCCTACATTCTACAATATCAAAGGAAAGGTTTGCATATCCATCATATAGGTAAGTAAACAAGCTGGAAGACAATATTTATTTTTGTGCTTAATAGCTAGAAGAGATTATTTATTATCTTTGAGAGGGCAAAAAAAAACTAAACTCTAGGTGCTCTCATGAGCGGATTACCACCTAATATCGACCAACCAAAATAAACTCGTCATCGTCAAGAACCTGAACATCTCTCTCTCCAACAAAATTCTCCCTCCCAATTTCTTTCACTATATTAACAAACTCTACTCTCTTAGCCAAAGGGAGAGGTACATATGGTAGCCGGAAAACAGGCCTTACAACCCCAAGCTGCGAAAGAGCAGTATTTAACCCGATGGGATTTGGCTCTTCAAAGAGCCACTCGATCAAAGGCACGAGCTTTGCATTCAAGGCTAGGTTCTTTCCTCTGAACATGAGTTCTCACATCAGTCCTGGGACCAAGTTACTGGTAACAGAGATAACTCCGGTCGCGCCGTAATCCCACCTCGAATCATGGCACTGATCATCATTTCCACTCCATACAACTGTCCCATTTTTGGTATATTGGTCTACCCTATCATGACCGACACACTCCTTGACACCAGCCAGGTTTGCACTTTGTGCCACAGTGTGGATAACACGGGGTGGAATATCTTGGCCAGTTCGTGACGGCACATTGTAGATAATGGTAGGGCCCATCGATAGCACACTCTCAAAATGAGAAACCAAGCCCGCCAGGGAAGTTTTACCATAGTAAGGGTTAATGTGCAAAGCTGCATGCATTCCTACGGCAAAGCCCTGTTCCGTGGCATGGATTGCTTCCCTTGTTGAGTTACTTCCAGTATTCCCAATAACCTTGATTGATCCGCCAAAACAGTTGACTGTGTGACCGATTAGCATGATATGTTCATCCCAGCTCATCAACTGGCCTTCACCAGTAGTTCCACCGACAATCACACCCTCAACGCCATCTTCAATCTGCATGTTCACCAAAGCATCATAGGCCTCGAGATCAAATCTGCCATCTGGCAGATAAGGGGTTTTGATGGCAGTTATCAATCTGAGAGACTTTATGTCATCAGTAAAAGTCCTGCACAGACAAGAAATGGATATAGTAAGTATATGTTTGGTGAGCCTTGCACTAAGAGTGTACCAAGTAAAAACATGGATTAGTTATCCAAATCTGAAATAAACAAAATCTTCCTATCATATATGACAAACTAATACAGACTAAAACGATCTTCTATGTTCAAAATCAGATTTGCACAAGACATAACTCAGGGTCTGGCCAAACAGAGGTTACAGAGCTATCACTAAAAATGAGAGGGGTTGAGCCACAACTTTAGTAAAAAGGATCAAAGGAGTGAGCAAATAGAACTATGTTATGCTACAAAAAAGTAGCTGAATAATACTAAACATCAAATGCAGGGAAAAGACTTTTTTTTATGGTCCAACCAAAAATCAGCAATGGAGACAGCAAAAAACATCTTGCTGTAATATTTTATCTTCTTTTTTCCTTTTCATTGCAGGGCAGAGGAATAGGGCCATAGGGGTAAGCACTTGAGTTCATTTAATTTAAAAACATCTCATAATTTAAATGTTTTTTCTGTAACTGATTTTAGAAGCTCTCAAAAGCTCCTAAACTGAACATACTAAACGAATATAGTATATGAATATCTCTAATATGTAATAGGAGATGTCAGATAGATAAGACACCTAGAGAGTGAGAAAGAGAGAGGTTGGCCCAAGACAGTTTACCTGTTTTTAACTTCAAAACTACGCATTGGCAGATGAAAATTTGGAATTATTGCCGCTCTTGGAGACCTCCGTCTTATGTTCCTCCTGCCCATTTAAAGATTGGCATCAGTATGACTGGTTAATATAGTACACAAACAAAGCATTCTTATTTCACAGGTGAGAAAAGATTATTTTAAGGCTGAGGATATCTCTTGATCAGCCCAGAGAGGGACATTGAAGCTCACATCCTGATATCAACATGGAAATGAACTCTTGTACCTTCAAACTTGAAAAAGCAAAGCAAATACAGAATATAGGTATCTAGTTTTAAGGTTGAAGAATGGTAGAATGTCCAAGTCTTCCATGCACCTCTTGTATGTGGAAGACATGAACATATGAACAACTATGGTGCCTTCTAGGCATACCATCACTCAATGCACCATCTTAGTGTAGAATTTAAAATCATCAAGGAAAATCGGAATCGCTGGAGTTTTAATTCACTATAACCATCAATGGGTTATCATCATCAGTGTTAAATCCGGAGCATGCATTGCTTATAGTTTCACTTTAAATTGCAGGCAGTACACATAAAGCCCCAGCCTAAGATTCCAATCAAATTTACATTATATTTTATGAATAATTCATGTTTAAAAAGACATCAATAATAATCTCAATAAAATAATAATTAATAATAATCTTTACAAAAAATGGGAACCACATCAATAATCAGTAATTATTAGTTCAATCTTTTTACATTAAAAAAAAAGGGTGAAGATTAGAGATCCAATAACATATATTTTGTAATCTCAGCTAAATACAGCTGAAATAAACAAAAATAAGTGAAAATGCGGCATCCGTTTTCTTATCAACAAAATAGAGCAATATAAAACTCAATTCAATACGACAAACTAAGAATCAATATCAGATAACATTTAAAAATAATGAAATAGTATAATAAGATTATAAATTAAATAACCTCTTGAAGTTAGCAGGAGAATTTAAAGGTGGAAGTTGGAAAGCAAAGTCCTTTAAGCTTTTGAACGCACACATTTGCTGATACACAGCCGACGATATATTTTCCGAGAGTCAAAATTCGAAATGCACCGAAAAAATAATCTGAAAATTTGGTTTTTTATTACGGTTGTTATTTCAGCAAATTGTGGTGGTGCTAATTGGTGTACTGATGGAAAAAGTCGTGGCAGTGGTAGTTTGATGGCTGAAGTGGAGGACGACGGCGGAGGTTTGGGCGGAGCAATGGAGCATGGCGACGGATTCCGGCGAGGTGCGAAACAGTGAGAGTGTGCGGGGAGTTGCAAGAAGCTACGTTTGCAAATTTGATGCCTAGGGTAGTAGGGTTTTCATTCCTCAACCAGTCAACTTTCCATTGTTGTACTTTTTTTAATTTTAAAATACTATTATATTTTAATTGTTAATCCTTTTTAAAATTCATAGTGCAAACAATAATAAGTCGGTGATATATCTTTGGAAGAGTAATGTTGATGACTTTATAAGAAAATATATATAAAATAATATGTCGAATTAAAATTAATTAATATTTTATTATATATAAGTGAGTTCAATACTTATAATTAATTACAAACACACACACACACACACACACATATATATATATATATATATATATTATTTTATATCATATTTTTGTATTTAATTTTTTGTTACCAAAATATTATTGATTTTTCAACGTAATACATTATTTATTCGAATCAGGCCTTTAGAAATGTTTCGTTTTTCCAAACAAAAGTTGAGAAAGGACGAAAATATTCAGGCTTTCGTTCAAAAAAGTAACCAGACTTGTGCATTTACGGCTCAAACTCCTCCCAGCGGAGCCCATCTACGTAAGGATCAATTACGGCCCAATGCTCGAAATAGATAAAATGTTAAATTAAATATTTACTCGGTTACTCGAATATTTTTACCGAGGGGTACTATAGTCATTGACACTCACGATTCGCACTAGCCCCCTGCCCCCCCTCAACGCAAGCGGTCGGCGTAAATTAAGTTACCCACCACGAGGACGGTCGAATTGATGGCGTCTACAACAGCCCTGAATTGCAACATTAAACAGTACTCAAGGCTGCGTTTGGTTCATCCAAAAAGAATACAAGCAGGTAAAAGTATGGTCATTTTTCATTCTTCTATAATTCATTTTGTTGTAATAGGAAAATGTAATCCCCTGCACACTGAAATGCGAATATCAAATCTAAATATTATGTTCAGATTAGAGGAATAAAATTAGTAAAATAATAAAATAAAGAAAGAAATAAAATTATGAATAAAATGATTCATTCCATTCTTATTTGTAATGAGTTATTGAATAAAATTCATAAAATTAACGAAAATGAGAATAATTCATTCAATTATAATAAAACAATCAAAAATAATATTATAGCAAATTTAACAAACGTAATATTATAGCAAATTTAACAAGATTTGTATCGAAAAAATGTTTACAAATTTTATTAAACGCAGTGCTGATACATATATTACATATGCACAAAGAAAAATTATGTTTTCTTCATTTCACTAAAAAAAATTCCATTTTACTATTTTAAGCAAATTAGTAAACTTTCAAATTTTTCTTTAAATTGAAAAATTACATTTTCTTCATTTCACAAAAAAATATTTCATTTTATTATTTCAAGTAAATTCGTAATCTTTCAAAATTTAAATTAAGACAATAACAAATTAATAATTATTGAAAACTAGATTAAAAATTTATTAATTACAAAATAAGCAACGCTATATGGCTATACTAACAATTGCTACCCATATTTTGTTATGTATAACGTATCATGAGGTAGATACAATATACAAGATCAGATTAATATTTTTTTTTACATAAAATATGCCATATAAGTGGTAACGTGACTATACAATATCGACATATATTTTGTTTAGTGTATATATCATTTTTGTTGCAAATATTACATGAATTATAATTATTTATGGAAGTAATATTTTTACATAAATTTTTCTCATATTAATGTAAAATTCACTCATTATTTATGTAAGAAAGATTATGTAAAATTATTATTTTTTTATAAATTAATTTAAGAAAAAATTATAACATACTCGTTTTGCGAAACAAAGTGAATGGTGACTCGTTTTGCGAAACAAGGTGTCATTTTCAACAAAAATTTACAAGAAAATAAATTTATTTTTTCTTGACTTCTCCATTAAAGTATCTTTTTTTCCGGAAAAACATTTTTGCACAAGAATTTGGCTATCCAAACAGAGCGTAACTAGCATTTTTGTACTTTGAATATTTTTCAATATTCACCGAGACCCCAAAAACAATCTTTGATCATCTCTGTCTCTTCCTTTTTAATTGGAAAAAAATATTTCATATGTTTAAAATAAGTGAACAGTATATTTCTCCGTTTCATATATTTGTGAATTTTATTACAGACAAACTCTATAAATTTATAAGAGAAAAAAGCATATTATTCAGTTACCGTAAAAATATAATTAGATCTCACTATATTCTCTTTCTTCTCTCGTTTGTTTAAACTCCAACAAAGTACGTACGATTAACCTAAGAACGGGTTATATATATATATATATATATATATATATATATATATATATATATATATATATATATATATATTTTATTGTACTCGACCCTAATTTATATATGCGTCACTGTACTAAAATTTTGTACAATCGAGTCATTGTACTCGATTTTCATCATTGAACTGGAGGTAAATTTATAATTACATCACTGAAGCAAAAAAATAATAAATAAATAAATAAAATAATAATAATAGTAATAGTACTAGTTATAATAATAATAATAATAATAATAATAATAATAATAATAATACCCTCTCCGTTACACAAAAAAAGATTAATTTTGTTTTAAAAAAATTAATTTCAGGATTTTAAAAATAAATTTTAATTTAATAATAATGATAATAATAATACCATCTCCGTTACACAAAAAAAAAAAAAATTATTTTTTATTTTTAAAAATTAATTTGAGATATTTTAAAAATAAATTTTAATTTAATAATAATACTAATACTAATAATAATAATAACAATAACAACAACAACAATAATAATAATAATACCCTATCTGTTATGCAACAAAAAAAATATTAGTTTTGCTTTCTAAAAATTAATGTGAGTTATTTTAAAAATAAATTTTAATTTAATAATAATACCATCTCAGTTACAAAAAAAAAAGATTAGTTTTACTCTTTAAAAATTAATTTGAGATATTTTAAAAATAAATTTTGATTTAATAATAATAATAATAATAATAATAATTTTGGTATTATTATTATTATTATTATCAGTATTATTATTAAATTAAAATTTATTTTTAAAATAACTCACATTAATTTTTAAAAGCAAAACTATTTTTTTTTGTGTAACGGAGAGGGTATTATTATTATTATTATTATTGTTGTTGTTATTATTATTAGTAGTATTATTATTAAATTAAAATTTATTTTTAAAATATCTCAAATTAATTTTTGAAAAGAAAAATTAATTATTATTAATTTTTTGTTTTGACGAAGATGGAATTATTATTATAAAAATAATCTTTTTATTTGTGTAACTGAGAGGAGGGTATTATTATTATTATTATAATTTTTTTTTGTTTCAATGATGTAATTATAAAATTTTTTCTAGTTTAATGATAAAAATAATATTTAATATTGTCATATTATTTTTTTATTAAATAACTAACGGCTACTGACAAAATTTTTATTTTTTATAAAAAAATTATTGAATAATAATTTAATTATAAAAAATTTTAATATAATAATTCATATATAAATTGAGATCGAGAAAATATATATATATATAACCCGCCTAAGAATATCCCCCAATTCCTCGCTAAGAGCATCTCCAGCAATGGTTTTTGTTGATTTCCTAGACTAAATATAGTCTAAGATTTCTTTTTCTCCTCCAGCAAATGGACTAAATTTAGTCCAAGACTATATTTAAAATCCTCAAAAGACTATATCTAGGAATTGGATAGTCCATGGACTATAAATTTAATAGTATTTAAATAGAAAAGTAAAAAGATGATAGGAGTTTTGTTAAATTTATTAATTATTTTAATCTTTTTATATTATAGTCCATGGGATAGTCCATCTGTTAAAATGATGGAAGATTAAAGGACATTTAATAATGTCATATAGACTAAATATAGTCCATATGCTGGAGATGCCCTAACGTCTTAGTAACTTTTTCACATCACCTGAATTTCACGTTACCCTCCCTCTCTAAAAACTGCTCACTTTCTCTCTCTGTATCTATTTCACCAAATCTGTATATACATATTTCTCTGGGTACATGTGCATTAAATGGCGGAGATAATGATAATTTAACGTTTAGAGAAGGAAAGTGTTTGTATCAGATATGGCTTCAGGTAGTGGTAATGGCTACAGGAACAACAATGGCAACAATCATAGAGGAGGTTCAGTGAAGATCGATCGTCCTCTCGCTGCTCCTTCCTCCAATCTCAGAGCATCTTCTTCCTTTAAATCCAGGCTTACTCCCTCCACCTCTAATGTCCGTCGCAGCAGCCCCGCCCCTCTCTCCGGAGGCTTCAAAGAAGACGGTTCCAGTCAGTTTATTTCGTTGATCTTCTCTTTATTTTGATTTTTATGATTTGTTTGTATATTTATTTTGATTTTTATGATTTGTTTGTATAGTTCGTTTTTGTGTTGATTTCATTTCACTTAATTTAGTTACTGTTTGATTTAGTTTATGATCTGGATCAGGAGTTTAGTACAATTGATAATTTGTTAATTTTTTATTTTTTACGAAGTTGATTAAATTTGGAGTTGTGATTTGAAGTTGTAGAGCTTGGATTCATTGCGTTTGCTACCCTTTAGCAACATAAATCAAGTGATTTAAGTCACTTAAGTTACCATTTGATGTGCCTTCCGTTGTTGTGTGCTTTACCATTGTAAGCAAGTTCGGGGCAACTCAAATAGCAGTAAAAGCAAGCTTAGATTCATTGCATTGAACAATCTGAATAGTTCATACTTTATGATAACTGTTAGAACTTAAGATGAAATAATAACAATCACACAAAATATTAGATGAAGAACAGACTCAGGATCACCAATTGCTGACGTATTCATTAGAAGCCTCACACGCTCTACAATGATTCACACACCAAACAATTATTTTTATAGTAACTAGAAAACCCGAGCTGCTATAACATGAGCTCAAGCCCAATACATTAGTAAATCAAAGACTGGACCACTAATAAATCCCCAAGCCCAATTACACCATTGCGCTTGGCTTCCAGGGGGCGCTGCCCCCTTACAACCCCCGCCAGCTCACCGGCGAGCTGGGCAGCCGCTCGCTCACCGGTGAGCGAGACCCCCGACCACCATGTCGTAGTGGCCATTAGTCAAACCCGCAGAAGTATGAGTCAATCCCAACAATAACAACAATCATTTGATTAGTTCAACTAAGAACTGTGTGATATGATTTTTCTTATTGTTTTGCATGTTTTACTATTGTAAGCCTCTTTTGTACTACTCAAGTATCAAAGCAATAGTTGTACTCCAATTACTTAAGCACGGCTTTACTTCTGCCAAATGGCACCTCAAGCTTTAAATCCTAACATAGCACTTGAGAAAGGTGTATGCTTTATATAATTTACTAATTTTATGTTTCCCAGTCTTAGCATTAGATTTCCCTGGTTAGTGCAACCTCTTAGTCCAAAGGTGGAATAGTTGGTAGGATGTTATCAGTAAACAGTTTGGTAAGAATTATCAGAGTTATACCGTGACAAAACTCTTTAAATAATGTAATAGTATGTTCTCTCAAGGCCTTGCACCACGTGTTCTTTAGCTGTGCTGCCTTTGGGTGCAACTAATAACTAAGAACTGTGTGATACAATTTTCCTTTTTTGTTTTGCATGTTTTAGTATTTTAAGCCAGTTTTGTACTACTCAACTATCAAAGTAAAAGTTGTACTCCAATTACTTAAGCACGACATTACTTCTGCCAAATGGTATCTCAAGCTTTAAATCCTAATATAGTAATTGAGAAAGGTGTTACCTTTGCCAAATGATGCCTCAAGTTTTGAATTCTACTATAATTATGTGGGCGCTATCAGGTCTAAAAAATAAGTATGGTGAAGTGAGGAGTCGAGACTTGAGAGTCTTCACTCATATAAAGTTAAAAAATGTGATATCTTGGTAGTAGCATATAAACAAGTGTATGCTTTTTGTAATTTACTATTTTATATTTCGCAGTCTTAGCTTTAGATTTCCCTGGTTATTGCAATTTGCAACAGCTTAGTTGAAAGGTGGAATAGTTGGTGGCTGTGCTGCCTTTGGGTGCAACTAATAACTATCATAAACATATTGAGTAAACGAAATAGCCTGGATCCCCATATGATTCTCAGTCAAAAAAATTTGAGTTCAATGGTTTTGGTCAAATAAAGGGTAAAAATTTACTTGCAAGAAATGAAAATGTTTCTGACTGGAGTTGACTACAATTTGCTGCCTGCTAACATAGATCAGATTCTTGTTGAGAAAGAGTTCAAGATCATTGTGGACGTGCTTTTAGAGCTTTCCATTATTTTTACTTTCTCAGCCTTTATTTCCCATTGGGTGCAAGATATATATATCCACGTGGAAAAAGAATCTAGCACAGTTGATGCTATGGACCTTGAGTATGTCCAATAACTTCTTTTGGAGGATAAAAATTGTGTTAAGGAATAGTTATTGAAAAAGTTGATGCTATGGACCTTGAGTATGTCCAATAACTTCTTTTGGAGGATAAAAATTGTGTTAAGGAATAGTTATTGAAATTACACCATAACTAAAAAAAGTTTGGGATAAAGTGAACACTAAGACATAGTGATTTTATTGGGATCGAAATTTGTTTATAAATTATATGTCATCACCGGATTAAGCAAAGACTATTACATATTTTTCTTTTAATCTTGAATCCTGAAATTTCGCTCCAATAAACCGAGGTCGCTGTATGTTTAGAACTTTAGATTTGTAATTATTGTATTTTACTTTCTTTCTGAATCTTACCATATGACTCACAATATGATGCATGATTGTTGATTCGGAGATTTTTGGTTCACGATATTCGCGATTTAACAACTATCTGTTTCACAAACTCATTTCAAGTTAGTTTCACTTATTTTTTTCAAAGTGGATTAAGCTATAGACTGCTAAAATAAAGAAGATAAAAATATATGACCTTATACAAGTTTGAGTTGGCAACTATACTGGTTCTCTGAATATTACAATGCGTACAGATTAGGTAATATTTTACTTTTTGTTTGTCTAGTTACTCTATAGGCATGTTGGCCTCAGTTAGTGTTTCTCGGTTATAATAATAAATTGATTTTCATTGATTGATATTTGATTGCTAATAGCATTTTAGTTACTCGGATTTAAAGCTAGGCTGGGTCATGTAGCTTCTACTCATTCCTTACACTCTACAATGCATAAATTTGATTTTTAATATGTTTTATTGTGGCTCTGGACAGTTTCTGGAAGAGTTCGAGTTGCTGTAAGATTACGACCGCGAAATGCTGAGGAGTTGGTTGCTGATGCAGATTTTGCTGATTGTGTTGAACTGCAGCCAGAGGTGCTTAGTGTTATTCCTCTTCAAATTTTAGGCTCTAATTGTAGACTTAAAAATTAGCCATACTTCCAAATTTTGAGCTTCTTTAGCCAGTGGAATGTGGCTTTGTCATGTTGTAATAATTTATTTTTCTTAAATTGGTCTCAGCTAAAAAGGTTGAAACTTCAAAAGAACAACTGGGATTCCGACACCTACGAGTTTGATGAGGTGCTCACTGAATTTGCCTCGCAGAAGCGTGTCTATGAAGTTGTTGCCAAACCTGTTGTAGAGGTGTGTTGAGGTGTTTGTTCATGTTTCAGTTGAAATGCAATTTAACTAATCAATTGCTTATGTTTGATGATTTGATTTTTGGAGAATGCTGATGCTTGTGCAACTGATATTCTTAAATGATAAAGTTTCTCTAGTCTTCATCTTATTAAGAGCTTAAGCTTAATTATAAACTACTGATGTCCATTTTTTAGAGTGTTTTGGAAGGGTACAATGGGACTGTGATGGCCTATGGTCAGACTGGTACAGGGAAAACTTTCACTCTTGGAAGGTTGGGTGATGAAGACACTTCTGCTCGTGGTATAATGGTTCGTGCAATGGAGGATATACTAGCAAATATCTCTCCGGAGACTGATTCTATATTGGTTTCATACTTGCAGGTTATTAGTTAATTCTGCATACTTTAATAATGTATTTATGTATTATTACCACTTGTGCGAAATTTTCATTTCTTGTTTTCATGTTTTATATCTGTTGTTTGTCTTCCCAATTTATATTATATTCTTATTTTTTTTTTATGTGGGCAGCTTTATATGGAGAATATCCATGACCTCCTAAATCCAGTAAATGATAATATTTCCATAGTTGAAGATCCAAAAACGGGTGATGTTTCTCTACCAGGGGCAACTCTTGTGGAAATAAAGGGACATCAAAGTTTCATTGAGCTACTACGAGTAGGGGAAGCTCATCGCATTGCTGCTAACACAAAATTGAATACTGAATCTTCACGCAGTCATGCTATTCTTATGGTGATTTTTCAAGATGTTTTTCATTATAATTTTCTCTCGTGTCTGTGCTTTTGCTCCGTGTAGTGTTATGTTTAGGATATTTATTGATATGACTTTATCCAGGTCCAAGTTAAGAGGTCTGTCTTGGGGAAAGAAGCTGACTATTCAAGTGACAATGACAGCTCATCTCACTTGGGCAATACTTTTAACCCTCCTATTCTTAGGAAAGGCAAACTTGTTGTTGTAGATCTTGCTGGTTCTGAGCGTATTCACAAGTCAGGTGCTTACCACAACTTAAAACTTCAGCTAGATGCATTTTGTTAAGATTTTATTACTTTTCTAGTATATAGTTTCGATTTGCAGTAGCTACTAGCTACTAGCTACTCCTCTGTCCCATTTGTATCCGGTTTAAATGCGTTTTTTCTGCACATAATAACATTTTATAATGTAGTTTCTTTCAATTTTTTTATTCAGCATCTAAAGTGCAACATTTAAATTATAGTTGTGGTAGAAGTTGCAAACAGCCCTGAAATGATAGGAAACACTTCGCAACCATGTTCTATAATTTAGTTTTCTAAGTAATATTGTTGAACAGGTTGTGGAAAAATATTGAAACAATACATTATTCACGTGACACGTTCTCTGATTCAAATATATGTCTCTTATTTTTGGTGATGAGACTGTAATATCCCAGTCCAATTTTGGAACATGTGGTATGGACCTAACAGTGTATAAGGTATCAGCTCTACTATTAAGAGTACCAGTAGCATGTCATGACTTTGGGTGGGCCTGTAGTGGGCCAAGATGTCCATGGTACTCTTGGGATAATGGATTGAGCCTTGATTTGTGCTCCGATTTGGCCCGGGTCAATGCAGAGAGAAGTTATGAAGTATCTAAATATGAAAGGTAAGTAACAAATCCCCACTGAAGCCAGGGAATGCCCACTCCTCCCTCACCACACCAAATATAGAGTACCATTAACCATACCAACATGGAAATGCTAAAATGAACAACAGTTTCTCAGTATTTTGCTTATGCATAAAATAAATGTCTACAGATAGAACCTTGTAGGGTCTACATGATGAAGATCATTTGTAGTCTTCTTACACTTCCAAAGCTGCAAAACACTCTAGCCTTAGACACTAGGAATTATGTACATACCTCTTGCTATTACTAATTGTCATGTAGAGAATTTGCTGATATGATACCCTTTTTCTATCAGTGCTGTCATATTTTGTTATGACTGAATCAGCTTTTATTGCTAATCAGCCTCATGGTTATTTAATTAATACTCCATCCGTTCTAAATTATAAAATCAATATTGAATTTTGAAAAGTCAATTTTAACCATTTTCAAACTCAAAATTGAGATGAATTTATATAGTTTATGTCAATCTAATTTTGAATATTTTAAATTACCTAAAAAGTACTACTAGTTATAAGATTTATTGTTTTGAAAACTTTAATGAATCATTTCAATTTTAAATTTAAAAATGTCTTGAATTGGCTTTTAGAAAGTCAATAGTGATCTTATAATTCGGAACAGAGGGAGTATTTTCGTTAATTGACATTGCACAAGCTGGAAGAAAATGGTGGCCCTCAATTGAAATTCTAATATGTTACATCTTGCATAGTCTATGAACTTCAATTGTCTGTTAGAGGATACAAGGGCATTTGTAGTTTTGATTATGTTTGTTGTAAAATTTTTGGACTTCTCAGCAATGTCATTATCATCTTTGGCAGGAAGTGAGGGGCATATGTTAGAGGAGGCAAAATCTATTAATCTTTCATTAAGTGCATTGGGGAAGTGCATAAATGCTCTGGCAGAAAATAGCGCTCATGTGCCAGTCCGAGATTCCAAGCTTACAAGATTGCTTAGAGATTCATTTGGAGGTGAGCTTCTAGGTTCTTTTAACTTGAGCAACCTAAGCTTAGACTTAATACGACTGAAGCAGTTGATAAGTTGGCATAGTTTATAATGAATATTTAATCTACTGATTGAGTTTTCCATCTATACAAATCGGTATTTACACATATCTTCCCCTTTGCTTGCCCCGGGTGTTTGTATTTGTGTGGATTATGAGAAATTTCCTTCAAACATATTTAAAATGCTGGAAATTTGTGTTGTGAATTTTCATGTGTTTCCTGCTTTTGTACTGCAGGCACTGCTAGAACTTCATTGATTGTAACCATCGGTCCATCTCCACGGCATCGAGCTGAGACTTCAAGTACCATATCGTTCGGACAAAGGGTGAGCCAGCTGATCTAGAAGAGCTTAGAAGTTACTCGGACAAACTAATCATACCTGCAGATGTTAATTTCTTTCTGCATATGAATAATCCTGATCTTTTTGTTATAAACTTGTTTTTATGGTACATGATCAATAAACGGATGTGTGATTATCACTTGCAATCCCTTAGGCTATGAAGGTGGAGAACATGTTGAAGATTAAGGAGGAATTTGATTACAAAAGTTTGTCTAGAAGGCTTGAGATACAACTTGACAAACTTATTGCTGATAACGAACGGCAGCAGAAAGCTTTTGAATATGAGGTTGATGGAATAAAATTAGAAGCACAACATCGCATCTCTGAGGCTGAAACAAATTGTGCAGAAGCTTTGGAGGTTAGTTTTAATATCTCTTACTTACTTTAACTGTTTACAGTCCTATACTCCTAATAATAAATTTTGTGTTTAATTTTAAACAAGGATGAATGCTCATATCCCACATGAACTTGCTTGTTACTGTTTTGATTTGTTCACTTTATGCTTAAGCCTTAAAGAAATGCAAATTTGACCTAGTGGTTTAATGAAAGTTTTCCTGCAAATGCCACTTTATATGCATTTCATACAATAGAGGGAGAAGAGGAAATGCCAGATGGACTACATGGAATCAATTAAAAAGCTCGAGGAGAAGTGGGTGAGCAACTATCAAAAGAATGGGGGCAACGGCTTTAGTAATGGTACTAATGATAGAGAGGTAAAAATTTCTTACATGCTCTTCTTTTCTTCCCAACTCTACTGGGTCCTCCCACAAACTTGTTTGAAGCAGGATTCCTGCAGATGTTGTTTGCCTTTCTGTTGACACTTCTTTCAGAACTGACATTAGTGTTTTGATGCATTAGTTCGTGCTGAGAGATTTTTTATGTGGCTCCTCCTTCAGTATTATAAGAAATTTGTTATGTGTACGGTATGCAATTTTTGTCTGTGTGATATTTTTAATATTCATAGCTGCCTTGCACACAGGATAGGATTTGTTACTTGTTTCAAATTCTCTGCTTTTTTTGGTTGGCTGATGAGGATGAGTTTACACTTCCACATATTACCAAAACGATATCCTATTGTATGCTGACAAAGACTATTAAGTATTAACACTTGATCACACTTAATCACGTAATTATGGCTGCATGCTTTAAGTCTAGATTTTTCTGGACTCTGATCCCTCATTTTTGTTGTTATGTTATGACAGTGAATTTAGTTCATACAATAGATTTCATGTGATTTTTTTTGTTTTGTTTGTAATTGATTGGCTAGAATGGTCAAGTATCTTGAAATTTGTCTGTAAACGCTTTGGTTTGGTTACGACTGTGACAGTAGTGTATTGCTGCAACATGAGTGTAGCAAGTTTAGTATCTTTTATACTTTTAGGACAATTTGATAAAAGATGCTATTGCGCTAACTGGCTCTGGCCATATTGTGGGATAAGCCCCACTTCAAAAGTTAAAACCACTAGATCTTGTGCAGTGCGTCTTAAAATAAATAAGTATTAAGTGGTTGAGTACAAACAACAAAAGGTAACCCCACATCTCGTAATATTTGTTCCATAACTGAATAATATTTTTATTGAGATAATATTTTCTCATATATATTTTTGTTGAGATAATACTTGTTCACAGAATACAACAAAGGTAATCCCGCATCCCATAAACATCTTAAATCTCATAACTTATAGGTTTGTTATTAAATAATTGATATTTTAGTAAGGTGATAGGAAAGCTTTTATATTCATTTTAAAATAGGAAAAATAACATTTTCTCAGAACAGATAGATATTACAAAATCATAAGTGGAGTTCTATTGAGAAAATACAAAGTGCTTAGAAGGGGGCTGACCACCAATTCTTTTACAAAATTGAAGTTGAACATGGAATCCCACCAAAAGCACCTAGCTGAAGGCCAAAAAGAAGCAAGAAAATGACCTAGTCCCCAAGCAGATGAGAGGATATGATGTATGAACTAACTACTGAAAATCCGAGCATTCTTCTCTGCGCAGACACCCCAAGTTAACAATGTATAGCAAAACAACCACACCTCTAGAGGATCTTACCATCTCTATTCCTACCAAAACACTTGACCTTTTTTGTTATTAAAAAAATAGAACCTGAAACCTGGTAAGAAGCAACGCTTCAACTCCCAGTGGACAAGCCCCACATTCAATTTCTAAAGTAACGAACACCACAACGTCCATGCCTCAAGGTGGTGAAGAAATAAACGAGGGCTATCAAGGACCAAATGCCAGACAAAAACTTTAGTTTTGTAGGTAAATTTTGCCTTCCAAATATAATTGGCACTTCATGCTTCACGGTCATTCAAATTACAAAAGAAATGAAAGTTTTAAGGTACTTCATCCCAGGTGGCAAAATAAATCTAGTCATGGGCCGCAATTTGAGGGGTTATATGCTTATTTGGACCTCCACGAGGGGTTTATGCACTTATATTTGAACCATATGGTGGATCTACTGGCTCTCTTATTTTCTATACATATTCAGTTATTCACTAATTACAGCTATATTTAATTCTCTTGTTGATGGACAAATAATCTTCACTTATCGATACTTGTAGTAGACAAATTTTATGTTTGCCATCTTTAGAATGATCATCTGCTTCTCTCGTTATGCAGGGACACGTGGGATATGAACGCGAGGAAGTTGCAGAGCTTAAAAAATTGCTTCAAAATGAAATTTATTTGAGAAAAGCAGCCGAAGAGGAGATTGGCAACCTCAAAAGTCAACTACTTCAATTTACAAAGTCTGAGGTACTGAATTTGTTTGTATTCATTATCAAGTGGTTTCTTTAAATTTCTCTAGTGTAGGATAAGTGATATAATATATATGTTTGGTGTATTAGGCTGGTGGAAATTCATGCATTTTAGAGCTTCACAAATTGCTAGAAGACGAGACTCGTAAGAAGAAGAAACTGGAAGAAGAAGTACTGATTTTGCAAAGTCAGTTGTCACAACTGTCTTTTGAAGCCGGTCAGGTATTTTATTTACAATTCTGTAACATGCTCACAATGCTTATAGCTTTAGTTATATGCCTCTTAACCAAAGAGGAGGATGGAAGGTTCAAATCTGGTTGAAAAATGATGTATGTTCAGTACCAACCTGACTTGTAGGAGAGGAAATTTACATGCACACACATACATGATGCCTAGGATATCCCCATAGTTGTTAAATCGTGAATCGTATCGTATATCGAAAACCTCCATATCGTGTTTCATGTATTAAATCGTGAATTGTATCGTACGATACGGAAACAAAATAAAAAATATAGTAATATATATATTTAAACATATAAAACACAAGATTGACTTTGTATAAAAGTATTCAAGTAGATATTATTATAAACTAAAAATAAATTTTAAAATTAAACCGTAGCCAAAATACTCTAAATTAAGTTATTAGATATTATTTCAGTAATCTTTATAGAGTAACAAGAAAAAACGAAAATTCAGATTCAATTTTAATCTATAAAACAAAATAGAATAATTCAAATTAACAAGTAGATATGTATATATCTGCTTATAGAAAGTGACGTGAGAAAATAGAGCGACATTTTTAATAAGATATAATATTCTAAAAAGTGATTAAAAGTTCATGAAACGATATAGAATATGTTTGTGCTAAAATACTTCTTCAATTGAAATGGTAAAAGGCTTAAAAATTTTGTTTTTAGTCTTTTAGATCTACATGAAAACTTTTTCAAGTTGGTTACTTTTAAAAAGTATCGTGCATTGTATTGTATCGTAAGAATCGTACAATACGGTGTCATTTTCGATTCACCATGTGATACGTATCGAATTGTCTCCGTATCGTATTATACAATAAGTATCGCGTACCTATTAGTTTCATGATTTCTTCAATTAAAATGATAAGGCTTAAAAAAATTGTTTTTAGTCTTTTGGATCTACATAATTTTTTTTCAAGTTGGTTGCTTTTAAAAAGTATCGTGCATTGTATCGTACTGTAAGAATCGTAATTAAATCATATGATACAGTGTCATTTTCGATTCATCCTACGACCGTATCGTATTGTACTATCGCGTATCGTACGATTTTGACAACTATGGATATGCCTATTAGTTTCATGATTTCAAGCATTGAGCGCATGTTTAAATTTGAGACCTCTAGCTTAAGTTTATGTTCGTAGAGTAGTTGTCCTGAAGGTGGCAGCACTAGAAATGTCCTTACTGGCCTAATCATCCGTCTCAGATTAAGCATTCACAGCTCAAAGACGGGTATGATGGAGAGGGAGCGTTGATGACCAATCTCCATGAACAAGGTACAGATGAAAGTTGCACAAAGTAATGCAGTTTCAGTTCAATTTGATACCTATATATCTAATAATGTATCCTGCTATCAACTGACAGTTGGATTGCAGAAGATCCTATCGTTGCTAGAGTCAGAAGATCCTAATATACGGATGCACGCTGTAAAAGTGGTGGCCAACCTAGCAGCTGAAGGTGAGTAATTTTCTTTCTAAATTTTCTTATCAGGTAGTTTTCAAATTTCAATTTGTTTCGTGGTATATGTAGAATTATATTAGTTTTTTACGATTTCTTTGACATCAAATTATATTTTCTCCAAAGTCCTTTTAATTTGAGTTTGGAATCTAAAGCACCTTTGAAATTCTTCAAACCTTTCTTCATGTCACTAGAATTTTCCTTCATCATGTAATATGCAGAAGCTAATCAGGAAAGGATTGTTGAAGCTGGCGGTCTCACTTCGTTGCTGATGCTTCTTAGAAGCTTCGATGATGAAACTATTTACAGAGTAGCAGCTGGTGCCATAGCCAATCTTGCAATGAACGGTAACTTTCTGTTTGCATCTGTCAGAATTTCCACCCATGCCCCCACCTTCAGTAAAATATACAGACCAAATCCCTTGGATCTTGTCGGTTCTGTTTTTGGTTAATTGCTCTTTTATAGGTACTACATTCCTATTTCACTTCCAGCTTTTCATTTTTCGTGCAGAAGCCAATCAGGAACTTATAATGGCTCAAGGTGGAATCAGTCTATTGGCAATGACAGCAGGAGATGCTGAGGATCCTCAAACTTTACGCATGGTTGCTGGAGCTATTGCTAATCTATGTGGCAATGGTATACTCGTTCTTTAGAGTTTTATTTTTAATAAGAAAATCCAGTTCATTTCCTTTTCTTTTTTATGCCTTTCTGCTTCTAGAAAAGTTTCACTTTATTGAATTATGCAACTTTAAGATTTTCTCGGACAGAATGCAAATATGATAAAACTGCCAATTACACATTCAAAACAGTTGAATCTGTCATTTCATAGCCGCTATGAGATAGCCTATAAAGCGTTGTCTATGCATACCACTAATTAGTTGTTCTGTTGTATGTCAAGTATTATAGTTTTCCGGAGTGTAGAAATAAGAGGAAGTATTTGCTTTGTTTATTTTAAATTGCAAACTTCAATTATTATACCTATAAGGAATCTGAGTGTTACAAACCTCGTATGGTATTTTCTGAGCTGTTTTTTTTTTTTTGGTTGGGATGTCTCTTGTGCCTAAGTTGCTGAATCATTAATTGCGCCTACAAGTCTAGTTTTTAGATCTAATTCTTTCTTTATTATTGTTTATACTGATTTCCCAGAAAAACTACAGATGAGATTGAGGTCTGAAGGTGGTATTAAGGCATTGTTAGGGATGGTTAGATGTAGACATCCGGACGTTCTTTCTCAAATTGCACGTGGAATAGCAAATTTCGCAAAATGCGAGTCCAGAGCATCCGTTCAAGGTAAGTGCCTTGGGAAGGCCTGTTTAATGATTTCTCCTTACTGAGCCTCGACAAATAAACTGATGACCTAATAGACATTTTCGTGGCTTTACAAATAGAGTTGAGTCTTCTGGAAGAATTATACAAGTCCCTTGCTTATGGTGTAATATTAGGTATTGGTTCCAACTACATATTGCAATATCTACTATGTTAGAGTAAAATATACATTTTTGGGCCTATTATTAAACAACTTGAGTTTGTGGAATACGTGGTAGTCTAATTCTTTATTGAAGTTTTGCTTCTAATTGGTGAAAGATTCAAGTCTTTCAACTGAAAGTCTTTTGTACTCTATTATGTGCCTGCCTCTTTTTTAAGTGGTAGCACAAGGAATAGTAAGCGTGCTCTATATTGTCGGACATATGCGGTAATAGGTCAAGATTTTGAATGATATGGTAGTCAAATTTTATTTCTTGAAAGAAATAAAGAAAGATTTTGTATATACATTATGTTACTGACTTGCTATTGACGCCATCTCAGGGTCAAAAAGTGGGTGTTCTCTTTTGATAGAAGATGGTGCACTTCCATGGATTGTGCAAAATGCCAACAATGAAGCATCACTAATTAGACGCCACATTGAGCTGGCGCTCTGCCACTTGGCACAACATGGTGAGGGGAGTTATATATTTCCATTGAATATACGGAGTTTAACTATACAAGGGATTCTTGCATTTTTCCTTGCCTAAAGTTTATTAATTTGTTTTCCTCAATGAATCCACAAACCACGATGATCCAGAAATGGTTCTGAATTCTCTTTCTCCTCGTATTTCAGAAGTGAATGCAAAAGACATGATTAGTGGAGGAGCCCTTTGGGAACTAGTTCGTATCTCACGGGACTGTTCTCGGGAAGACATAAGGTCTCTTGCTCATCGTACTCTGACTTCAAGTCCAACCTTTCATAAAGAAATGCGAAGGTTACGAATAGAGGTATAATATGTATGATACAGCAGCTAGGTTTGTAATCCTTGTTTGTAGTCCAATTAATAGCAGTTCCCACTAGCATTGTCATAATTTTTGTTGGAGATTCACCAAAAGTCTAATGTGGTTTCTCTGGGCTCTCGCTAATGTAAATTGATTTATTCTTAATTAATGAAATGATAATATTTTACTTTGTGGCGTCAGATCTGGAGCATAATTAAAATACACACAAGAATTACTACCTAGTTCCGGTAGTGTACTGTATCCCCATTACTTACATGGTACCTATGGTCACTGGGAAGTCTATAAGAATACTTCTACAGCATGGTAGCGGACGTTTAAAATTATTTTAACTACGACATGGCTGGCTAATTCTTATATATATATGGAGAGTGATCTGTATTTATTATGAATTTTTATAGGACGTATATTATTTATACTCTTCAAAATGAAAATAAATAGTCAAAATTAGAAATTAAAAATCGATGTCCGCTACTAAATAGTAGTGGACGTTTAAAAAATCTTCTAGCAAATGTTGATTTAAAACTCAAATCTTAAAAAAAATGTCCGCTCTATTATTAGCGGACAATTTAAACGTCCGCTATTGAGTTTGCTACTAATAATAACGATGTTCATTTTTAATTTTTAATCCTGATTGTTTATTTTTGTTTTAAAAAGTATAGATAGTGTGTCCTATAAAAATTTATAGCAACTATTTACTGACTCTTATATATATATTCATTTCAATGTATCTGGATTTGCATAGTTTTCTTTTTGGACGTTTGAAAAGATTCTAATTAAAAAGCCCCATTTCTGTTTTATAGTACACAACTTTATTTCAGATCACGCAATCCATTATTTGAATTGGAAGTGGGATTAGGTGCCTCCTACATTTGACTTCTGATTTTATCCTTTTCTTGCGCATATTACCTTAATTTTAGTTGAAAGTGGGAGTACTCCAGCAGTACCTCCCAATCATCTTTATTTCCATGTCCCAAAAACAGAGGGAAGAAAAAATCATCTTTTACTTTTCCATTCATCCGCAAAAAAATAAATAATAGCAGCATTTACTTTGCAATACCCTTTTTTCCCCTCGAGACTGTATATATTTATTTTGATTATACATGTAACATGTGTGTTATATATATAGTGAGACTGATGTATCAGGTTCTCGCGGCATTTGCGTGCTCCTGCCACCGGCATGCGGATGCCCGTTCGGCTCAAATTTCAAAGCTTATAAAACTCTACTCAGTTTTTGGTTTTTAGAAAATCACTTTTTCTTTATAAAAAATATATTTAATTTTATTATTTGTCTTAATTTAATACTATTTTCGATTATTTAATCTTTTTATGATGGACTATTAGTCTCTTAATGTGAGATTATTAGTTCCATAAAATCATTTGATAGTTTAAAATGTGGGAACTATTAATCTTAAAATCATTATTATTGAATTATATATTCCCTCATAAATAATCTTAGAAATGACAAAAAATAGTCCATATAATTTTTTTAAAATTATTAATTTTTCATTATGAAATAAAATAGTTTAAAATAATTTTAAATTAAAATAAATAATCCAATCTCAATGGATTGAAAAGGAGTAGAAGCTATGATAGGTTTTTAACTTGAACCTTTTCAAGCTCCACTTTCATATCGTCAATATGTTTCGGCCTCTAGTGCCATCTCCTTTTTCCTGGCCTGCAATACCCATTCGGTTCAACCTTCAAAAATCCATTTAACAGGGTATCCAACTTTTGGGTCGGGCCCATCCTTCAAAAATCTACATTTGGACTAAAATTTGTACAACACATAATGCATACGGTACGACCCTATAATACACAATTTACGATAGAATATATATTTCTATGCACTGGAAGTATCATTTTCGGACATGACAACCTTTTAAACATTTTTCAACCTCCACTCTCATAATGTCATGCACCAGCCTCTCCCTGCATATCCAGGCACTGGCCTGCAAGTACCCCATTCAGCTCTCCATGGGTCTACAATACGTAACTGTGTACTTATTTTCGACCCATACTTGGGGAATTGATTGGAAAGTGGTTCAATCCGTGATAGCCTTTAACTTAAAACCTTTTTCAAGCTCCACTTTCACAATGACGGGTAGCAAAAGAGATATTTAAAAGGCATGATTATGTTTAATTTCAGGAATAATTTCTAAACTAGTTTTCAGAATCTCCAATGTGGCACTAAACTAAATGAAATGGTACTATTTATAAATTCTTGCTTGTATCGATTCATCTTCAGAAGCACTCCTCCATCTCAGAATGACAGTTTAAATTGAAAAAAAAATTCGGTAAATTAATGTTCAATTGTGTTTAGACAAATCTTAATATGTGTGACAAAAAAAGTAAAAAGAACTAATTAAATGAAACTCTAATTTTTTTTAGATGGAGGACATTATGAACTCATTAACCTTAACATGTTTTAGATGGTTGAATTTATGAACTCATTTTAGCTTTTCCCATGCATCTCCATTGTAATGGGGAATTGCTCAAGGAAAATAATTTCATGATCATTCATATTATTACAGTCATGCATTATATATAATGATGAAGAGCTAACCATGGCAATAGTGTCCTGTATGCTTAATAGTGCAATACAATTTCATCGTACTATAAATCCTGACATTTACCTTCATGTAATCATTTAATTAAACTTCATGATAATCTCCCTAAAGGGAACTCAGATTTTCATCTGCCCTTGTGTAATTCTGGTCAGTTTTTCCTAGTAAGAGGGTTGAAGATCACCAATATATACTGCAGTACTATCAGTATCTTTTCAATACATTCATTAAAACATTCTTATACATCACGTAATGAGGAGAAAAAATTCATGTGACGACATAGATAAACACTCCAGTACTCAAATAGTCAGTCATGCCAACGTCTTCATAAAAGAAAGACATGTGTACTATGTTTAGCTTGTAACTGGCCAGCATCCTCCGTTGACCTTGTATATATCTCCACAAAATCTTTATATTAGAAATTATGGAAGTATCCACAAATATGGAATCTAGCTAGGATACACAGAAATTCTAATAGAACATACTAACATTTCTTATTCAATAAGACCACAAAAAGAGAAGGGGGTGGAGATGATCAAATGCTTAGAATATTATTACCTTATAATAAATTTTCCTTGGAGTAAACTTCAAAAATTAATTAATTGTTATCATTTTCTTTCATTATAACAGTTTCTTTGCAATGAACTGCTAGCTTATAATCTAAGATCACCTTCATATTTCTATATCTTTTCTATTTACAATATACAAAAAAATGGTGAACCCCATCTTCTTAAACTATGTGTCGGACAAACTAGTTCAGTTAATTTGGGACGGAGAGACTAGTGTATAGTACTCTAGGCCTATATTTTGGAAATGTTCGCGTTGAAAGTATATATGATAATGCTAAACATGTTGTAAACTGACCGAAACCGTACCAATGAGTATATTTATTGGCAAGACAAAGACCAAACAAGCAAAAACAAACTTTCCTTTTCTTAATTGGGAGAGGAAGAAGGCCTTCACGATTTGCATCTTCCCATCCAGCGAAAAAAGTGATAGGGAGCGGATAACGATATCTATGATATATACAAAGGTGGAAGGTAATGCAAACATTGAAGAAATGGATGGGCAGCCAAACGGTACTAGGAAAAAAAATAATGAAAGAAGCAAACACTTTATATCATGTTTAAGGCCCTCAAGAAACATAAGAAATACCTAAAACATTAATTATGATCATAAACTAGAAGAATACTACGAAGAAGAAAGAACAAAGAAAAAAACCTCCATGTGGGAAAAAGAAGGTTTTTCTACTTGAAAGATGCGATGAAGAAAACTTTGACCTTACCTTAATGTTGTCTAAAAAGGAAAAGAAATTATGGGTTACAAAGTTATAGTGCAGTGACCAAAAAATCCCTAGGGTTTTTAAAAAAGGAGCTGGCTAGCTCATTAATTCTCGATTCTAGCTAGACAGACGATTAAACTGCTGATTAACTTACCTCACTTTCTCCACCTCATTTACTGTTCTCTCCCTCTCTTTCTCTTCTCTTTTTAAAGCTAACAAAGCGGCGAGAGAAGAAGAGAGAGATTTAAGGCTAGAGCTCTATCTATTTGTTGCGGTTGTTGCCTCGAAAAGGAGCTATTAGGTTCAGAGGGCAGCCAGTGCACGTGTAATCCAGTATCCAATGTTCATGTCTGATATATCTATATCTGCTCTCTGACAATATTGAAATAAAACCCTAAAACAGTCGCGAAAAAGAAAAGAAAAGAAAAAAAGAAGAGATCATTCATGACACACAAGAAAGAATGCCTTGATGAAGCCCATACCTTTCTGTACCAAATTGACTGACACTATACTTTCATCGCTTCACCTTTTTGCAATAGCTAGTACTCAATAATGTTATTAATTACTATATATATATATATATATATATATATATATATATATATATATATATGAAAAAAATTATCAATTAAGGAGAATTAAGGATTGGTGTGATGATGGTGTTGGAACCAAAACATGTTTTTTATTTTCAGTGAAAATTACATTTGGAAAGAGATCGATGTAGTGCCTGGATATTTCATGCTTGGACATTGCCGGAAGAAGAATTGTAATAATAAATTAGTTAAAGAACTCTATAAAATTTTAAAAAATTAGTTAACGTAGTGCCTGGGTTACTAAATGATGTACCAAAATAGGAAACTTGCACAACCAACCATACATACAAAAAGCACCCTAAAAAATAGGTGGACTTTGTACTTCTGCAGGGAGTGAAATGACATAATTAGCAGACAAGTTTCCAAAACTGCAACCAAAAAAATGGAGAGAGAAAGATAGAGAGAGCTGCAATTACCCTACTAGCTAGCTAGAAATTATGACATTTAGAGAATTGCAAGAGAAAAATAATTAAAGCCCACAAAAAATTCACAAGTTGTGTACACCTCTTCAACCAAAGGTAGACTATTTATAATAATAACAAGATAGTAATAAACATAACTTACTAATTAACCCAAAAAGAAGAAGAAGCGAAGAAGAAATTAATGCTAAATGGTCATAGCCAAAGTAAAATTAAATCACCAAAGATTTCTCCCTTCGCTAATAAGGAGGCCTAGCCCCTCCCCAATATGCCTCGTTTGGTAATTGGACTGAATTTAGTAGATTTGGAGGCAATCCATGAAAGAGAGATGTGTTAGGGTCAGCCATAAGTTGTTGTTGTTGCTGTTGTCCAATTACTCCAGGCGATCCTAGGGTTCCGCTTCCTGATGCCGGAACCGGCGACTCTTCATCCTCTAGCGGAAGCCTCTCGTAAGCCGCATTCCCAAAAGATGCTGCCATAATTACCACGGGGCCGGATGCAATAAGTGGCCCCACCACGCTCCCTCCGACCACTTGTCCTTGCCCACCCGCTAAATAAATCGTCAGTCCTGACGCAGCAGGAGGGGCTGGAGAGGGCAAAAAGGACCCCGAAAGAGAGAGAATTTCAAATCTTCCATGTAAGGACATAACCGCACCCGGTGCGGCTGGTTGCCTCAGAGTAACGTTAGTGACAGTTCCACTTCCACTTAAAATGCAAACCCCTCTTTGTCTTCTGGTGGCAAAAGTGGAAATACTGTCCTGGATATCGCAACCGTTTGCGATTTCCATGACATGCGACCGCAGCGCGTTGGCGCTGTCCCGTGTAATTATGATGGGTGGTTCAGGGGTGGCTCAAGACAATTTGAGGCCTAAAGCGATAATTTTAAATGAGGCCTTTTATATTTAGTATGTTTTTTTATTGATTTTTATGGTCAAATTAATTATTTTTTAAATCAATATATCTTATTATTATTTAATATATGTATAAAAATCCTATAAACATTATAAACTATATAAAATTTAGTACTAATCTCAATGTTTACTTTTTTGAAAATTTAAATATATATGTTTAATTGTTAATTTTAAAAATAGTTAATTTGATTACAAAAGTCAATAGATGATTTTTATTTTGAGACGGAGTAAATATTAAATTTTTTTATTTTAATGAGGCTTTTTTTTATAATGTTAATTTTTTTTAGGTATTTAATATTTGTATTGGACTATGGGCCCTAAGGATTGATTGAGTTTATATTTTTATAAGATTTTTTTTACATAAATTATTTATAGTATATAAAAATTTGAGGCCTTCCTTTGAGATGGGGCCTAAAGCCCAGGCTTTTTTTCCCATACCATAGGGCCGGCCCTGGGGTGGTTTGGGCTTGTTTTTTGAACCGGCTGGTCGTCCTCGCGGTCTTCTATTGCCTTCATGACTTTCGGATCCGGAAATTGAAACTAATTCTTTGCCTTCAATTGTGTTGTTATTGTCATCGCGTTCACGCTTTAGGCCACGGTTTAGGCTGCTTTCGCTTTGTTCGTCTTCGGAATTTTGTTGTTGTTGTTGAAATTGAAGGGGGTGATGATGCATCTGAAGATCTCTAGTGTGAAAAGGAGATGGTAACGGACGCCCATGAGCTGTTATTTGATCCATCTTTTCGCTTGAAGATCGAGTACTAATTAATTTCTTCAAAATCTTGAGGAATTAGCAAGAGAGGAAAAAAGGTTTGTTTTTTTTGTGGGTGTTTGATGAATGAAATGATAGTACTAACCTTCGCCAGAAAAGAGAAGAAATGAAATTTCTACCAAATTTTGAGCTGAAAAATGAGGTGAATTTGCCATCTTTTCTTTATGTAATATCATATCAGTGAAGATATATAGGCTACGTATTTGTTTGGGTTATCAGATTTCTCTTTTGTTTGCTGTTGGTGGGGGTTTGGGAGAAATGAAAAAAGGGAGAGAAGGGAGAGGGGTGAGGGGTGAGGGGTGAGGGATGACGGGTTTGGTGTTTTTATGTTGGGTTTAGTCTGATTAGTGTTGGTTTGGGTTAGGGTTAGGGTTAGGTCAAGAGAGAGGGGGTTTGGATGGATGATGGGTTCAGTTCTGGTTAGCCAGCGTGCGCATGGGCGGTGGGTGTGGGTCCCCCTTCCGTTTCTCTGTCTCCCACTTCTCTCTCTAAGATTTGATTTCAAAGAGTTTAAAATGTACCGTTCACTTTAAAGAGTATATAAAATTAAACTATATTAGTATGAATTTTCTTAACATGTGCTTTAAGAATATATGTTAAATATAGAAAATAAGAGATGAAATTTATTAAATATTATTTATTTATGTATTTACATTAAATTCAATGTATAAAAAAAATGTGTTAATGAATTTCATGTATTAAATTTAGTGCAAATATATAAATAAATAATATTTAGTGAGTCTCATTTTTTATTTTTCGTGTTTAACATATATCTTTTGGGTACATGTTAAGAGGACTCAACTCTTTATTATACAAATACAATTCATTTTTATTCAACTGCTCAAATAATTAGACTGTCCAATTCAAATTATGTCGAATCTAAACAACTCTCTCTTCTCTCAACTATAAGGTTAAAGCCTTCTCATATAAATTCAAATTGCTTTCCATAGCAAGCTCTAAATCTCATCTCTCACCTCTCACCTCCTACACCCCTTCTTTGTTTTCTCTCTCTTTATAGTTTTTGTATCTAAAAGACTAATTCTTACATCTAGATATATATGTCCAGTAGATACTTAATTAAAGCAATCAATTCATATATCTCACTTAATTATATTTCTTGTAGATTTTGACCAATAAGGAAAGGAAAAAAAACAGAAAAGAAATGGAGGATAAGTGAACTCATTAATGTTATGCAACTCCTCTTTGATACATCTATCCGTAATCCTATATATATACGATACTATTCATTATTAACTCCAAAACTTATCTATACATATGGCGATGAACCAATCTTGTTTTTGGGAAATAAACAAAGTCAAAAGTGTAATTAATATTTGGTGATAATCATAGTTGTAAATAAAGACAAAAGTGTATGTGATTGTGGGATTTGTTCTGAGTTCCCCTAAAACACGCACTACTTATTGTTATAACGTCGGAGGAAGGTGTAGTAGTTTATTAATGCTTGAAGAAGGTAAAACTCGATATATATATATATATATATATATATATATATATAAAATCCAAAAACATGCTAGATAATTTAACAAATTTAGTCAACATTTGTCTAACCAAGTATTGACTGATGGGTTATATGTTACGATGAACTGTACAATATGATACGAAAAATAATGATAAATTTATACTATGTTACTAGCATTAATTTATCGTAACGTTTAATATATTTTAAGGTCTAAATATGTTGTATCAATTTTAATGCATTGTATTTGAACTTTACAGATACTGTGTTTGTGCAAAGTTAATTAAATAAATTAATAATATTCTCAATTGCATTTAGAACTCTAAACATATCAAACATGCTGCATAAACTGACAAACAAACAAACACTTAAATAATTTTTTGTGTAAATAGGAAGCCATTATCAAATCTATCTACTAGAAGTGAAAGAAAAGAGGGAGAAAAAAGAGGGAAGAAGAAAAAAGGGGGATAGAGAAATTGTTGTTTCCTCCCCCTTATGACAGAGAGTGTTGTTTCCTCCTCTTTACGACACGTACGGTCTGGTGAAGGTGACCCCCATTGTTTGGCTTTAGCTCCAATTTCCCATAGACCACATGCGCCCTTATGCCGCTGCTAGATCTTCCTCCTGACGTTGCTCAATTTTCTTGTGTTAATTCAACTTTCATTACTTTTTATATGTTTCAATATACTCTACTATGGTAATTAAGAGAGAGAGTATGAGACAACTATGGTAATTATGAAAATTTAAGAGTATTATAGACAATTGATATTATATTTAATGCTATACAATCATTTTCTTAATACTTGTGCAAAACTCCAAAATGTCATATATTAGGGGATGGAGGCAGTATAATTTTAAGAGGCTAAGGATATGGGAAAGAAACACATTATATTGGCTAGTTTTTCCCTTCTTTCTTCCTTTAAATAAACAAAAAAAATTGGATGGACAATATAGTTTACTACCCTAATTAAGCAGGGGATAATATAAGATTTCTTAATTCCAAAAAATGTTTTTGAGGTGTTGGGAGAGTGCGTTTTTATTCAAAACGTTGTGTTTAATTGTGAGGTAAATAAATTTAATAATAAAAAGTTGATATTATTGTCATAACAACAAGTGTTATATTAACTGTTAAAGAGTCGCTAAAAAAATTATAAAATATCGTTAAATATATATTTATTCAGATAATATTAACTTTCTTTAGAAAGAACAATATTCTCTAGTAGGTTCTCTGCATCCAAACACAATAAAATATTTCTAACCAAGCATGCAAATAATATTAGACCGTAATCGTTGAAATCGAACAAGATTAATCAACATGACCAAATTAAAGAGAAATGATTAATTAGCACAACCAAAAGGCTCGAACTCACGACTCTTTGATCTTTGTCCATTATTAACCGGTGGTGTCCAGTGGGGAGGCTACAATTCTTGTGTGTGTGTGATCAGACAACATGTTAATTTGTTTCACTAAACCAAGTCTATCTCAGCAGTGAGGTGGTTAATGAAGAACAAAAGACAAGAATGATGAGAAAGAAAAAACTTGTAATAATAAGCTTTTTAATTAATTATATATATACTAGGTTTAATATTAGTTGACCCCAACTCTTTAATATTATAAATATATATAGCTAAAAGAGTTACATTAGTATGTATTATTTTTAAGTGCCTATGCTCAACAATTGATAAGTATTCTTTCCTACAAGAAAGGAAAGAATATAATTGGGGAAAAATATATATAATCAAGTAAATGAATAAAGAAATAATTAGATAAAATAAAGAGTCCTTCGTCATCCAAGGGAGAAAAGACCAACAGAAACCCTGCTAGTATGCAGTACTTAATTAACAGGCTGGGTCGGGTTTAGTATCCAATGATTGTACTTATCATTTAGAAATGAAAAGTACTAGTATATTTTTTATGCACTAACATAGACAATTCTATCAAATAAATATAACAAAGGAAAATAGTGAAAAACAGGGTTACGGCAAGTCAAAGAGGAATTGGAACTGAGAGACATATATATATATATATATATATATATATATATATATAACAGATTAATTCACCCTTGTAATATCCTTTTTTAATTCAATCTAGACTTCTAGCTATAGGTATAGAAGCTAGTAGGGCATGATGTGGTTTGCAAAATTAATAACAATAATAATAAAGAAAAATAAAGGAATACGTAATATTTCTATAAAATATAATGCGTGCATGTTTTTGCACAAGAAAATGTGTTTTTTTAGGTAAATAAAATTGTTGGTCAAAATTCTGAGCATTTTTTAAACTTGTTTGTGTTTTTAGTGATTTCTCTACAATATTCATATTAGGGTTTTTGGTATGTTTTACCAAATTCAAAATGATCGTTTAGGGTTATTTTAATCATGGGATTATTATTAGTCTCCAACAATCCTTTTTAATTTTATTTGTTTGTTCTTTCTCCCTCATGTCAAGTTATATAGGGTAAAGAGAAATAACTGGCTGAGAGCGATCAGTCCATTTATTATTATTAGATATATATGCAATAATATATATGTGGATTGTGGATACATCTTAGCTTTAGGTTGATGATAATGTATTCATGAATATTTGTGGTCAAACTTGGAGTATGCAAAATTTTGTAAAACAGCGTCGTCATATACCGCTGGAGTTTTCTCTGTTTGGGGAGTTTTCCAACGTTTGCTTCAGAGCCATGTGCACGTGCATGCACCATGCACCCACTTTTTCCGCTTCAAAGTTATAAATATATTTATAAATGATAAAAATTGAAATCTTTATAAATAAAATTTGATATTTTTATTAGATTTTTTTATTTAAAAGTAGGGTCTATTTATTATTTACATGAAAAGAATATTAATTATAGAACTATCACATTTACGTGCAAAAATATTAATATCTTAAATGACCATTAGTGAAAATTTTATTTTTTTCAAACTAATTGTTAATAGAAATGTTATAGTATGTGGTGTATAAAAGTGTGTGTGTGTGTGTGTGTATATATATATATATATATATATATATATATATATATATATATATATATATATATATTATGCGTATGACGCAGGCACGGAATATTCCTGTGCATGCCTGTGGGTGAATTCTATGATGGGCTACTAATTACTCTGCTATTTCTGGTTGCCTTCCATTGAAGCGCGGATTTCCCCCAGATTCTAAGGGGAGTTGGCTTTAGCTAGCTATATGTGCTAACACAGCTTCAAACGTACACAAGCTAGCTAGTGATATTCTTATAATGTATCTCCATTCAGATCACAAGCTGTGTAAAGCTAACCTAGACATTTGGTTCATTCTACTAGAATCCACAAATAGATTGGCTTATATTAATTATTCATGCACAGCCAATTACACCATGCCAAAATATGACATGTCATATTCAATAATTATTTAGGGCCAATGACTTGTCCTAGCTTCTCACCATTCTTCTTCCACTTGTTGAGATACAACTCTGAATTTTATTCAGAAAATGAAAAAGAAGACTCGTATTGAAAATAATAATGTTGTTTTGGAAGATGTCCTATAGGATATTTATTATATATTAGAATCTTATTATAAGAAGGAATCTTATTTTTTGTAGGAGTATAATTTTGGAAGTGTCTTATTTTGAATAGAAAAAGAAAATTTGTAAGTACTCTATAAATAGAGATTTATGTTTAATTGTTGAAGTATAACACAATCAAATGTAATGTAACATCTAAAGAGTTGAGATAAAGTGTGAGAGGGTTTTGTATTTGTGTGAGAGAGAGGGTTTTAAATAACTTTTATATTTTGTGCAAAAAAGTTATATTATGGGACGAAGGATTTTACAGCTTTTAGTCCTTGCAAAACTTTGTGTTGTGGAGATTATTATATTGTATAAACTCAAGTTTTAGGGCGTAAAATTTGGGAAAATTATTATAAACCCATTATTTTGATATAGTGAAACTTCGGAGTTTGGAACGTATTTTTTTTTTCCTTTAAGAGTTTTTCACGTTAAATCTTGCGTTGTTCTTCTCTCTTTATTTATATTATTTGATTTACGTCGACTTAATTTCCAATACCACTCGTCTTAGTATAATTATTTATCTTTTTATAATTCTCGAGTTGAGCTCAAGTTAGCTCTATTTTATTAAGAATACTCATATATAATTAAAAATTAATTGTGAAAGACATGTATGTATAATGTAGCAGGATTTCTTTTTCACTTATTGCGATACAAAAAAATTTAATTCACGCTGGAAGTACAATACTTCCTCCAAAAAATTAGAACGAAAGCTTTGCTCCGGGACCCCGTCTGGCTATTCGTAGTAATAAAAGCTTTACCAAACATCGGCAACCAATTATCGTTCGGCTAAAAAAAAAATTACTCCATCAATGAATAATAGTTTTGTTCTTCTTTTTTGCAATTTGTTTTTGTAGATAGGTGTATATATATAACTATAGAATAATACTATGTGTACAAACTGTATACAAATTAAATATTGTATACAAAGAGTAGGATATATGTATTGCTTACTAATAAAAATGTGTAAATCATCCAGATATAAATCCCGCTTCCTATTTTCTCTTCTATTTTATACTCCGTGTGCACAACTTTTTGTATATAAATTGTTTACTTATTATTACTCATAAATATAGAGAATTGATATTTTCATAAGTAAAAATAATAGTTTCATAAGGTCCTTCACACATAAATAGTAAATGGATCTCACACTCATGTGAGAGATCGAACTTGTGAAAATATCAAATTTTACTTGTAAAAATATCAATTTCCTAAATATATATCCAACTAACTTCACTTGTGGAGGTAAGTAATGTAGGTGGGTACAACCACAAATGAAAAGTATTAGCCTTGAAGAGGGACAAATTAAAGGGTTTTGATCACCGCATTGTGAAACAAGGGGCTAGTAGTTTCAGAAACCAGAGGGAATGGGCTTGATTGAGAACAAGCGTGGCTCTCCTCCCCGTCACCTGACACAATTAAGCACGAGTGCCCAGCGCGCCCTCCTCTTACAATTAATCAATTAATTATTAGACTTTATCACACACACACACACACACACACACACACACACACACATATATATATATATATTGTTTTTTTCTTTTTGCCTCCAAGCAATCCTATGATCAATCTTCCTTTCTTTGAGTTTGTTTTTTCCCTTTCTTTTTCTGTTTTATGTTTATAAAAAGAATGATGAAACATGTTGGGTTGAGAGTATATATATATATACTGCGCGCCTCCCTCCCTTCCCTTAGAAGAGTGTCATTAATTTTCATTATAAAAAAATTAATGTCATTCCTTGAGAAGTTAAATCTCTTATAGAGCCTGTTGCAATCTTAAAGCTTATGGTTGTCTCGTGTGTTTTTGAGATTAGCATTCTCTATAGGATCATCATTTCTTTGCTATAACTTTTAAGGGCATGGGAGGTGAAATTAAATGTTTCTGCGTGAGTTGTCCTTCTAAATGACATTATTTTAAAATTTTATAAAATATTTTTTTGTACATAAGGAGTCCTTTTTTTATATTTCAAGTACACAAAATAACGTTATTTTTGGGTGATAACTCACTTAGTTTTATGCGGTGTCCCTCACCTTCTTTTTTTGCCTAATTTTTATACACATTAAGATTTGTGAGTGACATACTTTAATTACTTGTATTTTTTTAAACAAACATAAACATACATATACAAAAAGAAAAAAAGTCAGAAGTTTAATAAATTTCTCATGTTGAGACTATGTGCGTGCATGTTTGGTTACATAGCACTTGGAATGTTTAATACATTTAAAAATTCAAATGTATTTGAAAATCTTATCCGTCTAAAACTAATTTATTTCAAACTCAACTTCATTAACTCATAAATATAGTGTTTAAGGCTCAAATACTAACATGAAGAAAAAAAAATTGCAAGTTAAATGAGGAGAATATTTAGTATCATATACATGTAACATATTATGGCCTAAACCATCCCATTTATATGTCTGTCACCTGAAGTTTGAAAGCTGAAGAGAACCTGATGCCTCCAACGAGCTCCATACTGAATAACTCATGCTTGACACAACTTTATGGCACTAAGGCTTATAAAATCATGCATGATATAAAACGCAAACACATGTTGTGCACTGTGCTGTAAATGCACTTTAACTAATGATATTGCATTCCCTTCCCAACACTGAGCATCATAGTTAGGTCCAACATCACTAATCATAATTAAGTAATATATTACTCTTTCGGTTGTTTTTTAATTGATATTTTAGGAGAAAGTATAAAAATTAAATAATGCAATTAATGTTTAGTCTGATTAACTAAATTTATTGAAAAAATGAAAGAGAAACAAATTAATATTTAATATAAGAATAATATGAAAAATTAAATCATTAATGTTTTCTTGAAATATACAAATAACAAATAAAATCACCTCTAAAAAGACAAATTAAAAGAAACATAGGGAGTAATCGATAAGTATTATCTATATTCAACTTCATGGACGAAGCTACATGGTGGTGTGTGGGGTCAATTGACCCCATTGAAAAAAAAAATTACTTTATAATATATGATAAATTTAGAAAAAAATATAAGTGTAATGGATAAATTTATCACATTAAAATTTTATAAATTTTCTAATACACAAGTTTATATTGATATTTTTATAGTTTTTTCAATGCCATATCACTTCTCCTTTATACCTCTAATCTTCTTAAAATAAATAATAATTTAATTTATATTATTTTTTAAATAATTAAGAAATTAAGTATTTATGTATAAATTTGTGATTAAAAAAGTGTTTAGGGGGTCAATATTATTGTAATATACATATTTTACATATGCAACTAGAAAGCGCAAAATTGTCTAAGAAATTTGACTCGGGAGCGCTGTCTCCAACTCTCGCTAACTTATTTATAATCTTACAACATTTTGACATCTGTGAATAACAATTCTGACTTTGTCATTGTTCAACTTGGTCATGGATTATATATGAAAACAAAAAATATAGACATATCTACAAACAGAATTAATGCAGATTGTGCGATTATTCTTAACATTTCCTTTGAGCTTCTCATCGCATGGTGCATATATTTTTAGTGGTCCAGTTATAGTGAAGTTGAAAATCAACTTCACTATAATAAGTTATAAGTTTTTTTTATTATATTGTTACTAATATACATTTAATTTGGTAAAAAAATTTATAACTTACTATGATGAAGTTGATTTTCAATCTTACCATAACCAAATTCATTTTTAGTGATCTAGAATTAAATAAAAAGATATATAATAATAATACGTACATAGAATGTGGTTTCAAATGGGATAAAGAAGAATCTAAACGTGAGGGCCTCTACTCTCCGGCATAACCGGCCCTCCTCCTTGTTCTTGTCTTCATACTATTATGTTCTTCCCTCTCATGAGATGAAACTTGCAATATTGTGTAATGATCATTTTGTGACGCTCTTTTATATATAAAATCTTATTATGAGAAAATTTTAAATTTTATATTTTTGTATCATATTTTTTGCAGGATATATTTCTCAGGATACAGAATACCCAATTATTATTAACGTGAAAAAATTATGTGTACGTAAAATTATCAATTTTTTAAAAAATATTAGAATAATTATTCCATTTAACATGCTTTTAGTAGCAAAAAAATTGGTAATAATGCAACAAACTCTCTTTAATTATATCTCTTTCACTTGCACATAAGAAAAGAAGGGAAAAGGGCATAAACACAAAATAATGCGTTGTAATAATACAAGAAGCCATCATTTTCGGGGTGCCCACTTACCTTCCTAGGAACTGAAATTCATGCATGTCCTCGTCACCAATATTAATTCCTCTGGAAATCAGCCAATTCATTATTTATTATTATGCCTACTACTCTTTCCATCCAATTACTATCTCTACATTAATTTTATTAATATTGCTGATGAATTATTTCTTTTTTTTATTATTTATCAAACAACCCAGAAAATATATTAAAAATATAAAATATTACAATAGAAAGAATTAATTAAAATAATAATCCTTTCAAAGAAATAATTAATAATAAAAATAATACCAATCATAATAATTAATAACTAGGTTACAACATCATACTTGGTTTGTCCCAAAGTTTGAGCCGCATTGTACGACACATTTTGCTCCACAGTATGTAATCTCAAGGATCATATTAAGAACCATGACAAGGTACAACCTAAATCACCACCACCATGCATTATCTCACAAATCGAGAATATTACGTCTTGGCTCCTTAATTAATTCACAAATTTATTGCTGGTCCAAGCTAATTAATTTTAACAAAGAGAAAAGACATAATTGACTTGTTCAGCATTCTATTGTCTGTTTTCTTTTTAATTAATTATTAGCGCAGGTTGAGAAGGACATGATGTAGCCAATTCATGTTATTGTTGACTTCTAATTTGATGGATATATATGTTTCAATAACCAAATAGTATAAATAATCAATCTAAATATATTGTTATATACCGTACAAAAAGTCTATTTCATTTTGAATGGCAATTTGGCTCTTTTCCTATAGCAAACCAAAACAAGACAATTTGGATGTTAATGCAATAGAAGTGCTATAAAAAATACTCCCTCCTTTCCATTATACAAGTTATTTTAAAAGTTTTTTTTCTTTTTAAAATATAAGACGTTTTACATATATTTAAATAAAAAATCTAATCATTTTCTACTTTACCTTTAAAGATAGAATAATTGATACCTAACATTAGTATTAATGAGACTTCTTAATATGTGTGATTATTTCTTAAATGACTTATATAATAGAAATGAGAGAGTATTAAGTTGTACTAAACAACCATATTTGAAAAATTGACTCATGATACCTTAAAATTTCATAATTCAGTAGACTTTAATTACTTGCAATTATATCCACCAGTGTTTCCAATGGGGTGCACCAAAAACTGAAAGTGAAAAACATTTTAAAATCTTCAAAAAAAAAATCCCCAAGAGTTATGTGTATATACGATAAGTTAGCAAGTGGCTCTAAAAGATTATGCCGTTAGATAGACGCTCAACAATGTTTGCGTGCAATTCTATCTTACACGAGTCGAGTCTAGTCAAATCAAAATTGTATTATAATTAGTTTTATAATACTATTTTAAGTTATCAACCGTTTAAAAGTTTAAATTATCATACACTAGAAATTATTATAGTTAACAACGCCAATTTTGGTCTAGGGGTTAAAACCATTATATATTAAATAAAAGGATTAAATTGTGAAGAAATTATATAACTAGCCAGTAGTGGGGTCTTCAAGGAAGACATAGTCTTCCCTTTAGAGAGAAAGTAGAAATGGTTGAAAGTTTAGAAAACTGTTGCTGCTCTGGACTTGATGCAACAACTATATTATTGTAATGTGCTTATCTTAATCAAAAACAACCCTTTTTAATAAACTAATTGAATCCCATTACCTTCTCCACATAAACAATCATATTAACCTAATCTTTGGAGGGCTATGGACCACTTGAAAGAAAGAGAAGCACTAATAGTTTTACTTTCATGTGATGAGAACCTCTGTGGCTTTGAATCTAGCATAAGCTTGCATGTTCTCATTTTCTTGGAAGCCACTTTTCATTGGAAGTGGCTTGAAAAAATTGTAAAAAATTAACCCCAGATTAATTATTTGTCATCCATGGATGATCAATCGTTAGCTTTCAAGTTCAATTAAATTAATACAAATTGCATCGGCGTTACAAATTTTTTAGAAATTAATCAACCGACCAAAATTTAGGTCATCACGTGGTCGATGGCGATTGGGTTTTGGAATCGTTCTTAGTCACCCCTCCACCTGCTTATCCATCTTTTTCCGAATTAAAAATGCTAATATATTTTGCTAATTAGCATTATGTCAACGGTTTCTTTACACATTGATTGATTTGAGATTTGTACATAAACCCTAATTTATTCGCTTCACCAAACTTAATATTTTAAAGATATTTGTCATCGAGTCCCTTTCATCTTTCTTATAGAGCATTTTGTTGAAGCATCTATCATGGAGAATAAAGTTCAATCATGGCTAAAATGTTATCCCAAAAATAGTTAATATTTACAAATGTTATCCCAACAATACAATTAAAGATAATGGATGACAAAAAAATTGTGGATCACATATCGACGTGGAAAATAAGCACCTCTAAGAGCATCTCCAGCAGATAGACTATCTGCTGGATTATATTTAGTCCATATGACATCAGCAGATGTTCTTTAGTCTTCAATTATTCCAGCAGATGGACTATCCCACGGACTATAATATTAAAATATTAAAATATTAAAATAATTAATAAATTCAAAAAATACAATTACTATATTCCATCTAAAAAATAAATTAGAGATATATTATCAATAAAAAACATAAATTAAATATAATAAAAATACAAACTATTATTAACAATATACTTACAATTGCTAAATGTTGAAATAGTTGATTGAGAGATGGTAAAATAAATTGAATAATTGTACATATTTATAGATTTTTCAATCAACTTTTTATTTTTATTACCGTTGCTGTAAAATAATTGAAGCATATTATAATTTTAAAATAATTGTAAATATCCAACGTTACTGTAAATTGAAGCAGCAGCAAAACCCATATCTCATTCTCGCTCGTCTTTTGAAACAAAGCAAGATATAGTCCATCATCTCCGTTTCCTAGATTTAGTCTGCCTAGCTTGCTTGCCGGAAAATTCCTTAGACTGAATTTAGTTTGTCTGCTGGAGCTTCAATTTAAGTCCTAGACTAAATATAGTCTACGATCTGCTGGAGATGCTCTAAGCCACGTGAGTACCCAAAATAAAGCTAATTATTAAAAAAAATGATGAATTAGCCGTTTAATTAAGACATTTCCATTCAAGAAAGAACAAAGAAACCATTTTAATTGTCACCACTTTGTATATGAAGTTAATTAGAGCGGATTAACCTAATACATGCCAATTATAATATGTTGAGTGAAAAATAAAATTTAAGTTCCTACCTATTTGGAAGTGCGCACTGATAATCATTGTAAGAACATTCAACAATAGTTTTAAGGATTTTGGAAATATATAGTAAATGATAACATCAGACTCAGAAAGAGTAATTTTTAAGAACTTCAAAAAAAAAAAAGCAACAGAGATTTTATACACACACACACACACACACACACACACAAAACATATACTTTATATACTTAATTATCTGCATAGATTGGATAGCCTAATATTAAAAATTAATTTGGTCTAGAATAAGCCATTACTTTAAAGAGCAAAGAAAACAAAATGATTGCGATCAACAAGTTTATGCCGGCGCTAAAATAATAGATGAGTAGGTACTATATAAACTGGAGACTATGCACTTACTGTAGATCATTACTCAACAACTTCAGATAAATAGAGATGGACTAAACAATTAACGTAGAAACTTGACAAGTGCATTGCCATTATTATCTTTTTGATAAAGCTTCATCACATGTAATGATAAAAGTAACGACTTCTTTACTCAAATTCTGCATGTTTTAGCTCAATAATCAACGTAAACCAATAAAAATATAATCAGACTAGGATCACAAGCTCAGAATGTACCAAAAATTAATATAATGAATGTACTAAAACTAGGGTTTTTATGTATTGTACTATAAATGCTGTACTTTAAGTCTCAACAACAGTACTTGTCTTAATTTTAATATGTGGAATTTGATATTTTGGTTGAGTGTGAATGGTCAAACAACCCAGCCCGACTTCTGGTGAATAAATTATTACTGGTTTTTTGTTGTTGAAGAAATTAAATTATTACCGTCAAACAGATATTAATTGATGTATTTTAGTGTAGTATGTACGTCATGGAAAGTGTCGAGCTGTACAAATATAATACTCCCTCCCTTTACAAAAAGAGTTCCATTTTATTTTTTTCTTAGTTAATTTACGAAATTATGAAATTCAAAATTAATATTAATTTATTTAATTTAAATTAATGTTATAGTTAATATTATAAAAATATTACTAAGCACATAATTGTTATTTCAAAAATTAAATGAATTCACATTATAATATAAATGTTAAGATTTTGCAAATTAACTAGTTACAAACTCAAATGGAACTCCTTTTCATGTTGAGTTTGATTAAAAAGATTTGGGCTTGAGCTTATAACTGGACAGTTCGCTGAGAAACTAAAAGCCCAGCTCGAAGTGTAAGGTAAGGTTTCTTTTCTTTCAGCTCTTGACTTTATTTATTTAAGGAATTTCCTAGTGATTAATTTTATGCATTGACAGTAGGTAAATTCTGGTGGCTCCGTTTGAATTGTGACCTTGTACGATTGTGACGGAACTTACTTATGGGGTCACAGTTTGGAAATCTTGAATGGGAAAATGATTTTCAAGTAATGTATAGGAAAAATAATTGGTCGATATTATAATGCGTAGGAAAGTATGCCTAAACATTCAATTTTCTTGCAAGAAAATAGTGGTGGGAACTACATTTTTCCAGACACTCGAACACACTTGTAGGAAAATAAACGGTTACTTTTCTTACCTTTCTGGTCATTCAAACGGAGCCAGAGTCCAGCAAGGGAGAGAGACTGGAAATGTGATTAATGGAAGAAGCTTTGAGAAATAAGCTGAAGGTGATAGATTCACACAAAATTGAACATGACCTAGGTTGTTGGTTACCTTTGTCTCGATTTGAATAGCTTCTTCATTCAACATAGTTGATTATTTTAATTTTACCATGAATATATATTCCATCAGTGAATTAATATAATAAATGTTTGCCGTGAAACGAAAAAGACTAGGGTTCCTCTATCATATTTAAGAAAACATTGGGTAGTCTTATGCATATTTACCAAGAAAGATGGCTACTATTCTAACCAACATTCATCAACGCCAATAAAAGGAACTTCAAAAACAAACCCTTCAAATTAAAGGCTGATGAAGAAGTAATCTTTTCACATAAAATTATTGTCCTGAACTCACAGAGAAACAGTTGACTAACATACAACACCAAAATTCCTTGTAATATCTATGGATTCTATAGTGGAGCTAGGCCTCTCACTGAACGAGAGAAGCTTCTAGAAACCAACTCTTTAACTCTTCATACACTACGAAACTATATATCGAATAACAATCAAATGTGTAGTGGGCGAATTGAAAAGAAAAATGCAAGACTTGGATAAAATATCGTACATCTTAGAAAGGTGGGTAGATTATGTGAGATTCAATGCGACCGGAGCAAAATAGGACCCACTGATGTGCTGAGCATATCACTAAGGGCTACCTGAACCTCATTTGATCCGTGCTCGCAGCTTATTAAGCTTAAAAGTAGGGGGAAGAAAAGATTCATGTTCTTCTCGAATGCAGAATCTTCTAAACTACATATAGCCTGGATTGTTGCAACAACGATTGGTGCACGTACAGCCAATTCTCTCCGTTTACCAGAACCCAAAGGAATCAACCATTTAGATTGCTCTGTAGATGATGCTGACATCTGTGAAGGGCGAGCAGTTTCTATATAGAACTGTAAAACTTCTTGGCAGAGGTCAACAAGATAAGGCTCTACTTCTGATTCTTCGTAACCATTGGGCCTATCCAGTGCAAGATTCTGCAAGAATGTGAGGCAGATTTGATAAGCTTCATTCTCAAGTCGTAATAATGGAGGGTCATGCATTTGGGTCATGGACGCAAACTCTTGTAGCTTAGAACGTAAAGTAGCATCACTGTTTATCCTGTGAGCATGAAATGCCACAGCATGCACAGCGTTGAATGCGACTATAGTGTTTTTTGCTGAAAGTTTCCCCCTATGCATGTTGTAGATCTCCATCATGGCCTGCAAAGTTAACGAGGCGTAGTTCTGAAAAATGATGTACCAATATACCATACAGTTAACAAAGAGATATAATCAATAGTAGTCTCGTTACAAAATCCTACCTGTTTTTTAACTCCAACCTTCCATTAGAATTTTAGTGCTAATTTCTCATTTCTTATTTTGTCACATCCATCTCAATACGTTTCAAGCATGCATGTCTTGTGAGGTGTTCACCAATCGAGCAACATTTACAATCCCATTAGCTCTAGCTACCTAGTAAACCTACTACTTTATTATCAGCCAGGCATTCCAGAAGAATTCTCTATTGTCACTTCCAATTTAATTGTGAGAAATTCTACAAAAATCCACACCCCTCACACACATTAACTGATAATAGATCATTTTAATGCCCGTCTCGTATATGAGTTCCATAAACATCATTTGCGTTGATACTTCAGTAAAACTAAAACATTAAACCAGTTATTTGTCATTGAACTTGATCTTTGTTGTTACTGACATTAAAAAGATATCAACATAAAATGCCAAATGCTAACTGATTTATCAGTTCTAGCACTCCATAAATTAGCTTAGAAAGGCTGTAGACGGATATTTTTGGATGCAGATACAGGTATATCCTTATCTGTATCCGTATCCAAAAAAAAATTTTAATATCCGTATTTATATTCGTATCCGTATCCAATTTATTCGTATCCGATGAATAATATTTGAATATAGATATATTCATATTCATATCCATTTTTTATAATATAATATGGATAAATATATCAAATATCAAATATCCGTATACCATGTCCGCATCCACATCCGCTCAAAATACAATTTTAGAAGTTTCAATTTTTTTTAATTATTGCACAATTTTAAATTAATAACCAAAAAAATATTCACTTAATCAACTAATAATTAGAAATGATGTACAATCAACAAAATAAAATAATAAAACTAGATATAATATCCGTATGTATATTTTTTTTATATCATATATAATAAAATAACCACAAAAGATGTATAATCAAATAAGCAATTGATGTTAACACTCTCATGATTATATATCTATAATATGGAGTGTATGCATGCATGTATAATATGGAGTGTTAACAAATATGCATATATCCACTCCATTGACAGCCTAGCTTAGATCATGCAACTGCTCTAGCTTTTTTTTTGGATAGGTAACTTTTGGCCCCAAGGTATGGGGATTGGAACCAACGACTTTGAGTCTAACTATCCAACTTTGTTACTAAAAGAAAGAATATTAATCTATGTAACTCTCACAGAACTTATGTTGCACATATTGTGATAGATATGAAGAATATCTCAAAACAACCAAGACAGATATTAGAAGCACATATACCTGAATCAATAGAAGTTGAACAGCAGCTCGGCACTTGGCATCAGAGATGGCATCATGGAGACGGTATCTCCTCGAGTTTACTGAATCATCGTCGAGCATACCACTCCCAGAAAATTCTTCACTGTTCTCTGTATTTGAATCTTCTTCGTGTCTCCAAATATCTTCATTAAGACTGAAAGAAAAATCTGGGAGTGTTGCACTAGCCGCTTCTTTAAGAGACAAAACAACTTCTCGCCACTTATCATCAGAAAACAGATCCCCAGCATTGCTCATCAAACGGACAAATGCAGTTATACCAATACCAGCAAGGCTGTGGTGAGGACGCTTGATAAAACTAATTAATAGCATCAACACCTTATGCAAAAGTGGATTTACAGTGTCATAAAATTTAACAAATAGATCTACAACAAGTTGGAGGGCTAGTGTGCACGTCTCATAAAGCCATGCATCTTGATCAAGTTCCCCCATGTCACGATCAATCCCTTGCCCGGTTGAAGTTCCGCTAGAAGGATCAATAGCATGCCGAACATAGTCAAAGATAGGAAATAGGACCGATTCAAACACCCTCTCCCACAATGGTAAAGAGAAATGATGACCATGGTTGCGCAAAGTATCAAATAGTACTTGCAGGGCACTCTTCCTGATTTCAGGCCTTGGGTCAAAGCTTAACTCCGACAATCCTGGGAAAGAGCGAAGGGAAATTTGTAAATTTTAAAAAGTATGATGTTCAAATTTCAAAGAACAATGACAGTGATGTTCTCTGATAGTAAATATTCAATAACTTGGTCATCTATAGTATAGTAATAACTAATATGAAGAAACTTCACTGTCTACGTTCAAGACTTCATGTTTCAACAATTAATAAGTTTTCAATAATTTTCATATATATAGCAGTAGAGATTAAAAGAATTGAACTGCTTATACATGCATATATTTACACGAAAATAATTATGAAGATTAATTTTCTGGTAGAAAAAATTGTGGCATATTGTCGGGATAAACTTAATCAGGACAGGCACTTGGTATACCACCATAAACATCAACTAAACCTTTTTCCTTACCAGCCAACAAAGGAAACCAAAAATAGAGATGATCTTTATCGGCCAATTCTCCAGGATCATATTTTCCATCTTTTCCTTTTTGAGTTGAAGATGGAGAAATCTTTCCAGATGTTTCCTTGTCCTTGTTCTTTGAGTAGCCTATATCTCCTTCAGCAAGTTTAGCCGCACAGAACCGAAGGAAAGCAATCGCATTAAGACTAATGTCTTTGTTAAATCTGCTATTAGTGAAGGCAATCAAGCAATTTACAAAGTCTGTGAAAGTTGTGGTTTCAGTCTCAGTGATATACGGGAAATAATCTCTCACAATCTTCTCAATTATTTCAAAGGCCAAGAGTACAATGTTTTTGTGGTCATCATAAGCTGCCGTTTGAAAGACCTAGAATTGTTCCCAAAGTAATGATTAATGAGAACATGTATGAGTAATATATCAAAACAGATTCATGATCAATACAATTAACTAACATGGTTGTAGACCATGAATTTCACACAAGTAAATGGAGAGAGGAAATGGGGTTAGAAAGAATGAGTAGATAACAATACCATGAACATGCTTTTCCACCCTGACTTGACATTATTAACGCGCGATAAAACCATTTGAGAAACACATCTGATGATTAATTCTCTGATTTCAACAGCGCTACACTTACGCATAACAATCACAAAAGGCTTCATAAACTCATTCTGAAAATTATAGTTTGCCAACTCTTCCCGTTCCAAAAACTTCATTGATAACTGGCGCAAAGAATCCATTGCAAAAATTGCAATTGAAAGATTTTCAGAACAGCCAATGGTCACAAAAAAACCAGAGAGAACATTCCAGATGCTTGACCAAACAAGCCTGATGCGGTTCATGTTATAATGCCTGTTATAAAAGAAAAAATCAAAGAGAAACTTATAAATATCTGAAAGGAAATGTATGCTTAACAATTAAATACTAATTTAATAGTAGAAAAAAAACAGAATACAAAAAAAGATATGGATGAATATTCATAATTTCATACGCGATCTCAACTATTTTTGTAAGGCTGAAAACCCGTGGATCAGATGTAGAACTCAATTCTTCCATAGACACCTTGCAGAGAGCTTTGACAAAGTCGATTATCGCCTCACTATTTAATTTTTGACTCCGTATAAATATGTGATTCATTTCACCTACTTGTTCCAACATGTTTAAGTTAGAGACTAAATTGTTCATTTGTTCAGATGTAATCCCCGCAGATGTATCGCCTCCAACACCAGCACTATCATATGAACCCCTTCTCACAGCCGCAGCTGCATACTGAATCTTCCCAGGTCCCTTCTTCTTCAGAACAGGAAGCACATTTGACTTGACTTGTTTTGATTTGTCAAGTTCATTCTGATTAAGTGCAAAGAAAGTCGCATCGGGTGGAGCCCCCTCTCCCAAAAGATGTAAATGTTCAAACCGAGAAACACAAGTCAAGATATGCTCCCAGGCATCCTGTAAGAAATTTCCATCTTCATCTGCAATTGTAACTATTGCCTGTTGAATAAAAAGGAGTGTTGAATGACAATACCAGTTCCATTAGCATAAAGTCATTTGCACAAACACTGAATGAGAAGAAAAATTATCTTTTCATACAGATGAGACTCAAACCTGTGATCACATGCAAGTGGGATGGATCCTAAACCACTAGGTTAACTCTTTTGTCTTTGTCCTTGTAGGATAAACCCTACCAATTTTGTCAATAAACTTGTACCATTTTTATGCCAAAATAGGTCTAGAGATAACCAACTGGCCGTAAGCTTACAAGGTAACTCACGCTGAACTATTTGGCAAAAGAAGTAAGACTCGAGCCATATATGTCGGGACTGTTCCATGCACTAGGAAACTAAAAGGTAAGAAAACATGGGAAAGGTTAAAGATGAACCAAATCACCAATACCGACTTTTTAATTGCAATTGACAAAGTCCATAACAGTCACCTCAGTGTTGAGGAGAAACACAACGAAGAAACCACTCCTTTTTGCTTCTTTGTGACATTATGGTGAGTTTCAGAGTTTGAATCGCAACATGAGTCAAACATGAACCGTGAGGTTATTCATAACCTCTACCAGTAAAAGAAATCATACCGTGCATTTCATTCATAAATTCAATAATCATAAGCCTCTGGGAGAGTTCGGGAATTTTTAAAACTAACCTTACAAAATTCACATTAAGGTGGAACCGAAATTTAGCGCATCAAATACATCTAATAAACAATGTATCAATCAGAGTTTCTAAATTGTAATTCAATCAGAGATAAATATTCCACATAAAGTTCATCATACTGTTTAAGCTATTGAAGAGAGATTTCACAAGTTTATAGGCCTTTGAGGAACAAGTTTTACAGGGCCGCAAACAAATTCTGTAATTGGACTATTAAAGCGGCAGTAATTACTTATGCATGATACTACGATCATTTCACTAGGAAGTTGGGTTGTATTAGAATGCTAGTTGTCTGTCATTTCATCTATCCTGCCCCCCATTATAGAGAGATTTTGTTTTACCTCAAATCAGAAATTAACTCAACTAGAAAGAGAATACTTAGACCACAATCCAGCATAGTTTTACCTACAGGTTAATATATGAGAAAAATGAGTGTAAATTCAACCAACATGCATTAATCTTATCAACTCTTTACTGGTGTAAAGGCCTCATCGTCATTAGAAACCATCAGATCTTAATTCCATTCAATATGGCAAGTTGATCAGAAGGTAAACCAACCTTGATGGCATCAATGTTCTTCTGTTTGATATCGGCAGGCGAGTGGAGGGAAGTGAATTTTGCTAATGATGTTAGAAAAGCATCTCTATGAGTCTTCATGGACATCACTGCAGTAACATGAATTGCATAACGAAAGCCTTCGAGACACTGGCTAATCACTATTTCATCATCACTTTGGTCAAGAGGAACACTAAAGGCAGCCAGCATAGGAGCCCAGCATACCTCAATCATGAATCTAAGGATCATCACATCTGTAGCTGCATAATAAACTGACCTACAAAATGCCAATGTAAATCTGACATCAGGAAGAAGAAGATGATGAATTGCCAAACTAAACAAGAAGCATTTACTCAAACCAAAGAGAAAAAAAAAAAAATCATCTCGAGGAATCCTTAACAGTAACTATAATGACGTGAATCCTACCTCACCATTAACGTATTCAAGACCAATGTTACCTGAAACGTGGTACGTTTTAGTACACAATACGAATACAGGTACGCGGTACACTATATCAGGAAAAAGAAGATGAAGTGCCAAACTCATCAAGAAGCATTTACTCAAACCAAGGAGAAAAAAAAATTAATCATCTCGAGGAATCCTTAACAGTAACTATAATGACGTGAATCTTATCTCACCATTAACGTATTCAAGACCGATGTTACCTGAAACGTGGTACGTTTCAGTACACAATAGGAATACGGGTACGCGGTACACTACATACATAAAAAGCGATAGCTAGGATATCTTGATAGTTGATAGTACCAGGATAAAAGTTCTGATTAACTTTTTGCACATATTAAGAAAGAGAATAAAATGACAAAATTATCTATATTTAAATTCAAATTTAATTGCATAATTTTCTGCACATGACTAGTAGTGTCTCATAAATATGCATAGAGAATAAAAATATGACAATTAATATTAAGGATAGTATAAACAAATTATTGTAAAAAATAAATTATTTAATGTAACCAGACATTTAACTTGGGACTACCTTAAAATAGTAATAAGGTCTTTTATCTGGAACAGAGATTTAGAGTATTAGTACGTAAGAGTAACATGTTGGGGTAAGCAAGTACCAATACACGGTTCGCTATATCTATGAGAGTAACTGGCAACTCTGTTCAAGACATCTTATTTCTCTCTCTTCCCCTCCCCACAACTTCATTCTGCATTACTATTTATTAATCCAATTTTGTATTAGGCCAATTTTGTATATTCTATTATTCTTATAGGTTTTCTAAAGAAATCGCATCCCAATATATACCAGTAGCGTTCATTTATTCTCAAGGATCATATCTTTTTTCTAAGCCATCCATATCAACTATTAATGTCAGTACTTAAAATTCTTTACAACATTCACAAGTCATCTCTTTGGCATTTCTATCTCCCAAGGGCACCTCCTAGTCAATCAAGTCATTTGTCAAAATCGGTGAGCCATGCAGAAAAAATAATCCATTTATCATGAAGAAGGAATGAGACGACTGGGTCCAGTAGAAAGTGATTACTTTCAGCAATAAGCAGATCAACTGAAGAAGAAATAACTGAATACCAATTGATTGCCCTAAGGGGTTTTGAAGTGACAACGTATGGTCATTGATCCAATACTCTAGAAAGGCAATGATCTCCTTGGTCATGCGCACATAGTTTACTATAGATTATCAGGTGTGAGTGGTTAGTGGGGTATTATGTGCCCCCGGCAGTTTATCCGATGTACACCCTAAAGGTAGTGACTTAAGTTCCACAGTCATTCAAAAATTAAAAAGTTATTAAAAAAAAACTTACTATCACTTGATTTATGACATCAACCCAAAAAGAATTTCATAGCAAAAAGGATTCTAATAGCTCAATCCTTCTGTAAAAGAAGAGGCTGAAGAGCTGGTTTATCTTACTCAGATTTGCGTGCTTTTTCTTTAAATTGTTCTTGCATGTGTCGCATGAGATCATCACTGGTATGATTTTCCTCCCCTCGCTTGCGAATCGCAAGATTCAATATGCTGTCCAAGCCCAAAATTCTGTTTGAATTTACAGACTGCTTCTGTTGAAGAGCCAAATTATCTTCTTTCATTTTAATCTCATTTCTTGATATTCGTTCAAACAATGATCTCAAGAACTCCTCAGGCAAGTCTTTTCCGTCATCTATGCCACGATTGTTTCTTATAAAATCATCAGCAGACATCTGCATTATATATATTTTTTTTAAAATTATACGGTGAATTTAATCAAAATACTGTCTAGGGCACCCAGTTATTATTAAAGAACTTTCTGAATATACCTTGATCTTAACCATAGGGTTATGAGCATCAGTATTGAGCATTATTATGGAGTAAGCAAGCACATAAGCTGTATCTGCACTTATGAAATCCTTCGGGTTACATTTGCAGTAATGCTCAGCAAACTTTTCCATGATGCGGTCAATTTTTTGTGCCTCGCCAGGCAACCTAAAGCCCTGTAGGAAGGCTCTGATTGCCTCATCAAACTCCATACCTTGAAAGTTGAAAGAATCTACATATTCATGCATCACTTTAAGTGATAACTCTTCTCTTTCTCCCAGATAATCACCAATTAAAGTCTTGTTCAAACCAGATGCATTTCTAAGGAAACCAGCTATCTCTTTTGGTGAGCTCCCCACTTTATTTGCTTTTATAAGGAATTCAATACCCTTTTTTGGTTTCCTGTTAAAAAGAGATATACCTTCCTGCCATGAATTTCAGATAAGATTTAGTAGGCAATAGCCAATTAGAAGATGGGAAGCAGGTAGTATTGCTTGGCTGCTTCATGGAATTATATTTACCTGAAGTTCAAGCTTGTAAGCTCGGCGCTGCTCAATTGTTGAGACATCAGAAGCTTCACTGGAGGCTTCAGAATGAGTATCGAATCCTTCAACAGGCTCCTCCCCAGTCCCATTTGCCATGGGAAGACTACCAGGTTCAGGACCATTCTCGGTTGGCTCAAATTTTTTTGTGGAATGAGGATCGGGAATTCTTAATTGCCTGTTCATCCAGTCACCCATTGATTTAAGAATAGCCACTAAGCACTTCATAGCTTCAAGCTTCATTGTCACATCCTGAGGTGGCAATAGTGTAGTGGTAACACCAGGTGGGACACCTTGAGCAGTTTTAAGAAGTCCGTTGACCATTCTGTGCAAAGATTAGGATAGTAAAACAAAAGGAACTCTTAATTGTTGAAATCGATGTTAAAATAAACCACAAGGCAGAACATACCTCTCAAATATGTTTGATGAATTCACATCACAATCATAGTTGATGAATATATCCACCAAGATCTGTGAATCAACACAGAGCTTTTCTAGAAACCGAAGCACAATCATCTTCTGCTGAAAATTTGGTTGAGCAATATTTTCTAAAACTCTAAGAACGATCATAGGGAAAAACACTCCAATCTCTGCCTTCAATCCTGCTCTAAATCTTGATACCAGACTAATGAAGATTGAGCAAGAAAGCTGGAAAACAATCATAAGGGTTGACGCACTGTTCTTCAACAATGACAGGCACAGGTACTGCTTAATGGCACCTAAAAATCTATTTTATGAATCAAAAAAAAAATTATGAGTTTGCAGAAGATTGTGGACTCGACATTGACCAAAATGAAAAAGCAGTTGATTGAATCATTAAACAATAAACATACAACATAATAAGAAAAGCAAAGATTGTTTGGCAAGACGACTAATAGAAAATGCAGTATAGAACAATTAAGCACACACAGATAGCAACTTCCCTATCACGGTTTCCCTTTATGATAGGTACTGCTTAAGTCTTACTTATCTTTATTTACTTTCCCTAGATAGACTTTGCTCAAGTCTTAATTGTTGTCTTTGCTTCTTTTCTCTTAGATGGCTGAGTCTGCTATGTTTTGCTAACATGCCCCTCATGTCTTGTCAGATTGTTAAAACAACCTTCAGATTCCTGCTTTTAAATAAGCTTGCACTGCTAAATTGCTGTAAATGTCTGGTAAAATTATCCTTGCTTAGAACATAAAGCATACACTCTCGACCTAGTAAAAAAAAAGAGAGGAGAACGGATTTTACATTATCTTGCTATCTAATAGGGGAAAAATTATGCAAAATGTTACGAGGAAGTTATGGCAATGCAACATGTATATATTTTATGTGGGCATGGTATATGTACTTATTCTTACATGATCAATCCCTTCGTCTCACAATCCATAGGTTTGGCTCTATTAGACACCTCATGTCTCTTATGTTAACATGGAATCTTGAGGAGTCTTTTTTTTAGTTGGACTCTGAGTGTATTGTGTTGCATAGACTTTCGGATTCTTCTACAGGTGTGCAGGTTAGTATTACTGTACAGACACTAGACATTGGGGTGTGCTAATAAATATGTCTTACACATCTAGTAGACTAGTACTAGTTGGACTCACCAAGCACGTTACAAGTCCAAGTATCCTATATTATTGCAAATGACATTAAGTTTTCCATTTTGTAGATTTTTGCTTCAAGAGGGAGAAGTAGGGTGCCAACAGGAAGGAGAAGATGGGTTCAGGCTTGCAAAATCAGTACTTTTTCCATATTGTTCGTACGCATTTTTTCTCATAGGTTTTTTAATATTTTTCATATGTAGGCTTTAGCTAGTCGCCTAATTTATAAAATCCACAAACATAGGAATTATATTCTCTTATAGTAAACTCTTATGTTTACTCTAAAATACCAGGCCCAGCCACTAGAATATAAACACACAACTCAAAAACAGAACAAACCAGAACTACAACATGGTTCAATAACAATATAAACAAAATTCATAAGTATTATCAACACTATAGTGTTACGTGTATTAAAGGTACCTTTCACTAGTCCTAAAGATAGCTCCAGCATTCTCCAACAAAATCTTAAGCAACTCCAAGGCGATAATCTTCCCCCTCATCAAATTTGGATCCGCCAACGCTTCCTTTGGAGGTGTCTTCATGGACAATTTACAAAGAGCACGAAACACCAAAAACGCATCCCTCCTCAACTTATTCCCAATCTGAACCTCCAAGTCATCATCCCTCTCCAACTCTCCGTCAGCCAACTCCCCTTTTCGCCCCTCCAAAGCTGTCTTATACATACTAATCTCCCAATACTTGGCATCCAACATATCCTTATCAGTCGAATCCAACAAATCGGCCGGATTTGTAGACTCCACCGTTGAAGTCGTAGTCTCAAACGCCCCATCATGCACTACCAATCCCCCAGAACCCTTTCTCGGTGTCCCCGGATTCAAAACCCCATCAATTTCCTGCATTATTTTAGTAATAAACCCTTGCACAAACATAATCATGTTCCCATCCGCATCCGCTTTCTCTGCCGGTTCCATTAACTCAGCCACCACAATTGGCTGAACTGAGACAGTTGCAGAATCAGCCTCCATTCTCCTAAAAACTATCACCAGCATCTGAATTAAACTTGCTTTTGCCGTGGTTTGATTCACAACATTTTTACTCCCTAAATAAATATCATAGGAAGTCCTTACAATTTGCAACAAACAATCGCCATGGATTCTTAATGACACAGAAGTTACTGCTGATAAAATCGTTTTCAAAAGCAACAATTCAACAGTTTCTTCATTTAGTTCGTGGCATTTACATACCGAATCAATGAGCTTAGCGAGGAGAGTAGCCTCAGGTCCGCCCGAAGTATCTGCCTCGCCGCGCATAATGCCGTGGGCGATCAGTTTCTGGATGCAATCGAGAGCTGGCTCGGCGATCTTCACGTTTCCCGAGGTGAGGGCGTTGATGAAGGGAGTGAGGATGAATTCGGAATCGGCGAGGGAGAGCTCGTGGGTCCCACTGTCGTAAAGGACTCCGGGGAGGGACGATGAGGCGTCGCCGTCCGATTGGCTCTCCGGCGATTGAGGCGAAAGAGGGGAAAGTGGCGAAGATGAAGAGAGAGGGAGGCGTTCGAGGAGAGATTTGCATTGGTGGACGAGCTTGGAGTGTTTGCGCCATGAGCCATTTTTGATGATTTTCTCGAGGGCAGGTGTTAGGGTTTGGGTGAGGCGGGAATCGGCTTCCAAAGAAGCCATTCCGCCGGAATTTGGGGGTAGATGTAGATCTGGACTGAATGGAACTGAAATTGAGTGTGGAATTTGGGTGATTTTCGAGCTTCTATTTGGCGTGGTTGAGGCTGGTGGTGGTATGCCGGTCGGAGTTGTGGATTGTGGAAGGGAAGAGCGGTTGTTTGGGGTGGTGATCGCCGGTGAACTGAGTGGAGGACAGAGAGAGTGGAAAGGACATAAATGGAAGCAGCTCAGATCGCGCTTGGGATTGTTTTTTATTCTTTTTTGATTCTACAAGTCCAATGTATACAACAACGATTGAAAATACACAACTAACCTCAATCCTAATTAATTTCCACTTTCTCTCCTTATCTTGTTTTTTTGCCCTTTTGTTTTGAACCATTTCCTTATTTATGTTTTGAGGAAATTTTTGGACTCGTGTTTAAAAAAATTAAAATCCTATAAATTTTGGTAATGTATTTAATACATTTAAACAATATCATTATTAACTTGAACACGTGTACATACACGTGAATATGTTGTAATTAGTGCGTAAATAAGGTTTAAGTTGACTATTAATAATTTTAAAACGATATAATTTTTGAGTCAATTTATAATAGGTCAAAAGCCAAGTTTATGTTATGATAGTTCACAACACCTTAAATACACCAATTTATTTGTCAAGAGATGAAGACAGAATGTTACTGTTATTATCTCACAATATATAAAAATCAGAACACAAAAATTATTAATATTATTTTACAATATCTAAATGTATATTTTTAGTTATTGTGCGTGTAAGTAAGAATAAGTTATGATATTTTTAGGTGGATTTATAATAGGTAAAAATAATTCAAGTTAATATTATTAAGACATAGATTAAGTTAAATTTTAAATTCAACCTGTCATGAATTTTTATTCTCATTCAAATATACCACTCTATGTTTTATTTTATTAGTATTTATTTTTATGTTTCTCAAAAAAAAAATATTTATTTTTATGTTTGAGTACTCTAAGTTTTAATTATTTTTTTTTTGTAAATTATAAGCTCAATGTCCTTACTCAACCATATTTATTTTATAAGAACTGTATGATTTTATTTAACGTTTATTACACTCTTAAGTTATATGTTGACTTTATGAAATTCGTGTTCCGAACATCTTCTATTAAACATTTTTTTTGATGTTTTATTAACTTATTCATCCAACAATTTAATCATACATGAAGTGTTTTTAATAGTATTTTTTAAAACCCAAGGGAATTACAACTGAAAAAACATATAATTTTTTTCCACTAAAATATTTTAAAAAAAAAGCATTGATCAACGCCTACTCATTCATTTGATATTTTTTAAATATATATATCTATACTAACAAAATACAATGAATTTTGAATTTTTCGCTCATCGTACTAAATAATCTAAGCCGTCCAAAATTTGGGATAAATCTCACCGTCCCTTATTTAATATCCTCCCCCTCTCTCTCCGTGGCTTACAAATCTTCATTTCATTTTTTCCCCTTCTTCCTCTTCATCTCTTTCATTTCATAGTGTCAAAGACACGATGCGGGTAATGCTACGTGACAATTATAATTAGGTTAATTTTTTTCCCCCAAATTCGAACCCCCTCCTGCCGTGTGTTGTAACAATGCGATTATCGTAAGGACTTGGAGGTACAAAAAATAAATTAATTCGAAGTTCTATAATAAAATTAGAAGGAATATCAAAATTTTCTATTTACCTTTCCTTTCCTTTCCTTTCCTTCCTTCTCAATTGGGCTGCAGACAAGAAACCATAACTTTGTTCGACCCAGAGGCCGCAAAGCCACTGTAACTTATCCTAAAACGCAGTGCTCCACCAATTCCCTTAGACAAAGAAAAAAGACTCCGTATTTTTTGACAAGTAAGAACAAGCTAACTGTTCCTCTGTTATTCTCTCACTACAATTGTTTAGAAGCTTTTATAAATTTCTTCTTGTGTTTTACATAGATTCACTTCCTGTTGGTTTAATCCAGTTGTTTGTATTCCCTTTTTGAACGACGCAGAGAGAAATTCTTCTTACCCAGTTTCATAAATCTAATTTAGTAGAATTGTAATATATCTACTTCTTGGTTTTATTCCAAATTCTGCACCAGTTTCTTCAATTTTTGGTTTCTATTTGGTCCCTTGTTCTTAAAAAATCGGTTCTTTTTTAGACTTTTAACTTGAATAATTGCCAATGCTAATGATATTTATATAGAAAGATGGCGGCTTTATACATATGTTAAAGCTATGTTTTAAAGATAACATTTTTAATCTTTCTCCATTTTATTTGATTATTGTGGAAATTATTTTCAATCAAGCAAATGGAATATAGGGGTATTTTATGTTATATGATTAATACATACGTTTAGTTTATTGTGGAAATTTATTACTTTATTTGTAACATGTTTGCTCTATCCAATTGTGTATGTACTGTAAGTTATAGTAGTAAGAGAAAACAAGAACGCCAATTATGGGGAAATACTTTCCCGAAAAAACCCTTGAATTTTGGATTTTGTAAACTCCATTTTCGACCAGCATTAATGACTAGCAATGTAGAAGAGATTGAGAAAATTGAAACCAAAGAAGAGAAACCATGGTTTAGGTGGGTTGAAATAGGCCCTGATATTACTGAAGCCCAGAAAGAAGCTATATCTCGATTACCTCCGAAAATGACCAACAGATGTAAAGCCCTCTTGAAACAGATCATTTGCTTTTCACCTGAAAAAACCAGTCTATCACTTTTGTTGGCGGCGTGGGTGAGGAGTACAATTCCAAGGAGAGGTGACTGGCTTTCGGTTCTCAAAGAATTGAGTATATTGAATCATCCTCTTTATTGTGAGGTATTTTGCTTTTCCTTTTAATCTTTGTTGCCAAGATTTTCAACATTGTTCAGTCATTTAGTACTCTCTAGTTGATTGATTCAGTATTCACTTAAAAGACTGTACCATAAATTCAAATGTATTTAATTTGTTGTAAATCTGTCTAATATTTCTCAGTCAATTGTCTCTGTCATTATTATTTTGCTGTTACGATGCGGTTGAAATATGAAATTCAAGAACTATTAGTTTGGCCATACTTCAAAAGAAATTCAATATAAGTCTATGTATTCCAGCAAAATGTCAAATGGTACCACAAAACATAGTACACAATGTAACATTGTTATATCTTGCTGGGACATGTGTTGCTTGGTATTTGTTACCAGAGAAACTCGTGTTGTTGCGATAATTGCTCAACATTGTGCTGTCTTTCTAGGTACGAGTTTTGTGGGGGTAGTTCGTATAATTAGTTCTATGCGAGCTGCATCCTTGTGGCTGTGAGTTCCATAGCTGTTTCTTCCGACGCTGTCATTATGTCATACTACTCTGGATAATTCGGAAGGATACACATCTGTCTCAGTGCCTCTGTTCATGACTCCTACATTATTTAGGGGTTGTCATTATTCTTATAGACATGTTTTCCAACGTATATTCTTCACAATATATGAGATATTTCATACTGAGATGAAGGAGTTAAATATCAAATTTTGATATCTATTTGTTACAATACTTGCATCCACTTTGTTGATGTTCATACATAGATGGTATCGCTGTAAATACTAATCTCACTATTTTTGTCACATCTGGCTCTTTTTACCTATTTTGATGTCTGATGATTTATTGGACATATAACTCAATGAAATTCTGTTGTTTCTATCTTGTATCCATTGCCCTTTCTTCCTCTTCGTGATATTTCAGGTTATTGATCTATTGTTCTGCCATTTTCTTAATAGTATATTAGATGTTTAGGAGCAGAGAACTAGAAAATATTATAGAACCAAAGGAAGCAAGGCAGAGTCTTGATAGTGCAGAACTAATATCAATGAATTTATTCTTTTTTCTCCCTCTTTGATATTTGGTTTGTTTACTGGATGTTAGTGTGCTCTTCTGAATCACTAGCATTGTGTGGTTACTAGTTAGTAACATATTGAAAGGTATACCACTAATTGCCCACTGGTGCAGATAACTAGAAAACATTGTAGAAACCAAAGGGTGCGAGGTAGAGATCTCAACAGTGCAGAACTAATATCCATGGGCTTAGATGAAACTTAGTTTTATTTTTCCTCCCTCAATGATATTTGGTTTGTTTACTGGATGTTAAAGTGCTCTTGTGAATCACCAGCATCGCTTGGTTAGTAACATATTTGAAAAGAATACCACTAGTCTGCTGGTTGGATGGGCTTCCTGCTGAGTTTCAGTAACTCTCTCTCTCTCTCTCTCTCTCTATATATATATATATATATATATATATATATTCTCCAGTCCTCCTCCTTCCCTCCATACAGACGTGTATCAGTGTGTCTGTCTCATGCTATCAGTTCTCATTTGCTACTCTCCCAAAAATTTCATCTTGTAAATATCATTTTTCTAAGTGCATATTATTGTCATTATTCTGCATTCCCTTATTTCATTCTATCCGTATTTACCTTGAAATCTTCATTCAATAACAGTCTTGGTACTTATTCTGCATGACTGGAGGGCAGTGGATGTGACAACCTTGAAAAAAGAGTTTCTTTTTTTTCTTGGTTGCTAAATTTGAAAGAGAGAAGAAGTTTCTGACGCTGAAGTTTCATGTAAATTCTCCATTCTCTAGTACAGGGGGCACTTATACATGTATTGGTACTAGTCAAGTACTCAAAATGCAAGTTGATTCTTGTTCCTTGATCTCACCTCCTCCCTCTACCCCCCCAAAACCAACCGACAAACCAAAAAAAAAAAAACCAAAAAACTTGTAAGGGCAGGAGATAAATGAAATCCTGCCAATTCTGAATGTCACTGCTGATGTTGGTCTGTGTGTATTTGATATCCTGCAGTTACTCTGAAGTCTGAACCTTCCTTAATTACTTCATAACAACTCAACCAGTCAGTTCCTTGGAAGTTGGAACTGCAGGACTTCATTTGCACGAGGTTCGTTCAATACTTGTAGCCTATTTCTCCTAGGAGTGAAAATCATGTGGCACATTAAAAGGTTTTTGCTTGGTCTACCATGGGATCTCAGCACATCATTGCAGGGGAACTTAGAAAGAGATTATTAGGTTGCGTAACTCTTGCTGCAAAAGTTGTGTATCTCCCGACTCTTCTCATCTTAAGTTTCTTCAATTCACAATAATCTTTTGACCCATATATAATTCAATGTTAACACTTAGCAGAAATACCATAAATTCTAAGTAAACAGTGCTATCATCATATTGCCAGTATATGAAGTGTTGCTAGACAAATTTATTCTATTTTGTAAGGCGTATTATGAAAATTTAAGGCCTAGTGCTATCATACCATTTTATCACTGAGCAGACATGCATTTTCTTTCTTCTGTTAGAAATTAGAATCACTTAGTGCCATATTGATTAGGCATTGCCATAATGACTAAGCTAGCTTGAAGGGCTTCTCCACCTATAGCTATATGGTTTGGTTGGATGCTTCAGTATTTTAACAAAGCTAAGTTTTGGTTCCGGTACTATCTTATTATGGGTCCTGCTCACTCAACTGGGGATCTCATCCTATACTTTTGTGTTGCATCCTCATCTCTATTATGTGCTCCATCGTTATTAGTGGGGATGACTTTACGTGTGCAAGATAGGTTTGGTCGTGAGGGTGGCTGTTAGAATCACTCATGGCACATGGATTAGGTAGTGCCAGTCAGACTATTGAGGAGCCTCAGAACCAATTGATTTAGGTAGGATGCTTCACATGTTCCTTGCCCATGATAAATGTGTTTTTTTTAAAAGTAAAATTTATTCACAAAGGCAGCAAAAGGGTATACTTCCATGTAGACATTGAGTAATCAAAAAAGCAGGTGGAAAAAAACTGCGACTAATGCCCCAACAAACAGAGGATGCCACAAATGGTCGTACACATATTTTCCAGTTCTCTCTGCTAGGCAAAGTTCTCAGTTCTCTCTACTAGTACAGAGAGCAGAACTAAAGTAATATGATGCCCAACTTGATAGCCTGTTAGGCTTGTCCTTGAATTGAAAGTGATTTATTGCTCATATAAATATTTCAAAGTCAGATGGAAATTCAGGGTTGCAAAGTTACCAATCCTATGCTTTTCAAATTTCGTTGCTGAATCCTTTCAGATATTGTTACACTTTCAAACTTTTGTGTTTCACTTTTAAATTTCTATAGTATCTTGAACTTATAGGAGATATTACTTTATAATAGGGTAACTAGTTATTTTGAGTGTTATTTGGTATAATCTGGGGGTTAGAATTTTGAGCTATGTTGTCTTGGTTGTGAGTAGTTCTTCACAGTTCTTGTACTCAGTTTCAGTATCGTGGAATAGTGTACTTTCTTTATCATAGACGTAGGCCAAAAGACAAACCACATATATCTTGTGTTTCTTTGTCGTCTCTGTTTTCCCTCTTCACTGATTCGTTAGTATAGTAATATCTTTGCAAGGCCATATCATAACTTCTATACATACATCTCTTAGGTGGCAGAACTTGCACTTCAAGAAGATTCATTTGAACCTAATGTTCGTGATTACACCAAGATAATTCATGCATATGCAAAGCAAAATCGGCTGCAAGATGCTGAAAACACCCTCCTGGCCATGAAAAGAAGAGGCTTCCTGAACGATCAAGTGGTCCTGACTGCCTTGATTCACATGTACAGTAAGGCTGGCAATCTTAAGCTGGCTGAAGCTACATTTGAAGAGATGAAGCTGCTAGGTCAACCTTTGGATAAGAGGTCATATGGATCAATAGTCATGGCCTACATTAGAGCTGGAATGTTTGACCAAGGAGAGAGTCTACTTAGAGAAATGGACGCCCAACAAATTTATGCTGGAAGAGAAGTTTATAAAGCATTGCTGAGAGCATACTCCATGATTGGTGATTGCGAAGGAGCTCAAAGAATATTTAACACAATTCAGTTGGCAGGAATCACCCCTGATGTCAAGCTATGCGGCCTCCTCATAAACGCCTATGTAGTTGCAGGCCAAAATCGTGAGGCTGACATTGCATTTGAAAACCTGAGAAGGGCAGGTCTTAAACCCAATGATAAATGTGTGGCACTGATTTTGACTGCTCATCAGAAGGAGAACAAGCTTAACAAGGCGCTGGACTTTCTGATTGATTTAGAAAGAGATGGCATTATGCTAGAAAAAGAAGCTTCAGAAATATTGGCTGGGTGGTTTCGGAGCTTGGGAGTGGTGGAAGAAGTTGAGCTGGTGTTGAGAGACTACGCTTCAAATGAAGCTAAAAGCGAAGGACCTCCTGTTTAAGTCAGATACGAGATCTTTCCTAATGTATCCAATGGAGAACAATCTCGATCTCCCCTGAAGTTAATCAGTCACCTTGATTGCTGACAAAATGAAAAAGAACACAAGGATCTTGGGTTTTCTGAAGTAAAGCATTATTATTGGTAAACTACTATACTTCTCTCTCTCTCTCTCTCTCTCTCTCTCTCTCTTTACTTCTTCACGGGCACACACAAACACAGAGTGGAAAAAAGGGTATTGCTAATTATCTAGGACGTGATTTAATGATTGTTTACTATGCTTACTAGATTTGGGTTTTTGGCTAAGATTTCTCATCTCGGACTCGTTGCATCAAGCAATCACATAGCAAAGATGTTAAAAGAATGCTTGCTGTCCATGAAAAGTGTTGCTGAATCTGCCTATGCTGACTTGGAGTGTGCTACATGATGATGACAACGGAATATAGCTCTCTCTTGATGCAGCATGCCGGCAGCCGTATTACAAGAATTGTATATTGAAGTGTTTGATAACTACTGCATATTACTTCAAACTTTCTCTGACAAATAAAATTGTGATGGGATCCTACCCTTGTTCTTGGGTTAATAACACAACTTATTTTGCAATCATATGCACATCGTTTTAGCAAATCATATTCAAGTGACTCACTCACCAGTCGGCCCAAAGTGTAGGTTGGTAACATTTTTCTATATTTTGACTCACCAGTCACCCCCAAGTAGTTGCTGAAAAAGTGTTCTCTAACAAAAAAGAAACACTGGATTGTTTATTATTATTATTTTTTTTAATGGAAAAATTATATAAAATACAAAAAGAGAATTTTGCAATCTCCTTTCCTTAGTAGCTTGGCAGTGAACTAACATTTCATCAGTAGGGACTTTTAATAAAAGTCAAACCAATATTACAAAAAAATAAAATAAAAATGTCACACCAAAAACCTACATTATAAAGATCATTGACAGAAGTTTAATATTAATCCTTGAAGAAGACCTGGACAGAGACTTGAGAAGCATCATGGAGCAAACCAGTCTCCTCCATTCTTGATGAAAAACCCAAAGCAAAGCATAACGAATTGAAGGGCCATAACTTCCACAAAAAGAGGAGAGTAATCAAACTAATCCTATCAGACTGCTGGGTCAAATCGGATTTTTTTTTAAATAAATAAATAAAGAGGATTAATGTTTAGGGTTCAGGTCAAGCTAGGCCTGGACTCAAAACACACCCAACTTTTTCAAACTTTTTTTAGGCCGGATAGGTCGGACTTTTCGACTCGGACTATTTGTGCACCCTTACAAGCATAGATAAATGGCTATAACACTAAAGAGAAAAAATACTTGAGCATTCATCTTTGCCTTTGTGCATATTGATCCCAGTCCCGTAATCCGCTCTGTGATTATGTTTGTTTGTAAGGATAATATTTGGGATGAGATTTGACAATTGATTTTAAGTCCCTTTTTTTTATTTTAAAAAAATTAGACTTGCGACTATTAGTACCAGGATAACAAAATAACTTAGAAATAAGGGACTATTAAGTATTATATTCAACCAAGTATTATAATCCCTACCACTTGTGATTAAACATTTGTGGACAAAATTAACCTTTACCTTTTTAAAAATGATTGGTGTATAATATTTTATTCATCTATACTCACACTACATTTGAGAATATGATCTCTTTATTATTACTGATAAGGGTATAATAGTCCAAACAATAAGTTATAATTCAATTCTTCAAATAATCTTAGACAAAACAAACATAATATGAGATTATTTTAAATTATTTCATAAATAATCTTATTCTAAAAAATAACACGTGGCTATGACTATATAATTCAAGAATTAATAATCTTGAAATTACAATGCATGGGAATATAATTCCGACGTTATAATTCTTGTAAATAAACCTGACTTCAGACTAAAAACAACCCCAGGCGTAGGCTCCTTTTTATTCCTGAATACTAAAACCTTACGGTGCAATCAAAAAGACCAAAGAGAAGCAACTCAATAATTAAAGATATCCTCCCCAATTTTACTTTTAACAAGAAGGATAACGCAAGGATTGTTAGGTTTAATAAAAACTAAATCTAGTAAGCTCTAATAAAAGCTGAAGTTTCACTTTTTATGTTAGTAGTCGAGCTTAAGATAATTAAGTATTCAACCAATATGAGTAACGTCTAATTAATAACATACTGTATTATGTCGTTATTTTCACAATGCGGATAGAATATATAACTATCAGTATAGGGGTCTGCATATAGACAAGTCTACATAAATAATATTCAAATATAAAATTGAACACGACATCTATCTTAACCATTAAAAAGTAGGGCATAACACGAATTTCAATACCATACCCTACTTTTTAATGATTAAAATAGATGTATTATTTGGATATTAATGTGTTTGAATGTTGTGCACTTTACTTATTCGTTTGCATATATCAGCAAACTAACAGAAAGTTGATTAATTTTTTACCTCTGACTAAGTTTCATGATTTAAAAAACATAAGCCTAGACAAACTTGAATTAGGCTATCTTAAATCATTGCCAGTTGATGTGTTTCTAATATTTGTCAAACAAAACATAGAACCCTATTACATGAACATAAACAACTTTCAAATGAAAATTATTTGAACTTTTAGTTATATCTATTATAATAAAGAGAAAGAGAGAAGCAAATCACACCTCAATAGTCCTACAAGTATAAATAATATTGAATTTCATTAGTATTTAAGAAAATGAATAAACAAAAAATAAAAAACTTACTCCAAAAGATCAATTATTAAAATTAATTAGTCGCCCATTAAAAGTTATACCTCATAATTAAAATCCTACAAAAGAAACCAACCATATATCTCGGATTCCGGGTCAAGTACAAGTTAATCGGGTCAGTCTCATCTGCTAGAATGAGGTGGCAAAGCTGAAGGGTCACTGCATGGCAGTGGTGGAGACCCTTGTCTCTGAAGAAGTTCCCTAGCCAGTTCTTGGAGATCACCGCCGCCACCAAACTGACGTGGATCCAACTGCCGCTGTGGCTGCATTGTCCCCCAAGATTGTTGCATCATTGGATCAAAAAGTGATTGCAAGTCGTAAGTTGCCGGCATGCAGGAGGCGGCAGGGAGGTCGGAGATTGATAAGGGCTGCATCGTTATTAGCGGAGCCGGTGGTGGAGCCGGTGGCGGAGTTGGAAGCTCTAGGGTGGCGAGGTGGGCTTGTAAGTATGAAAGTTCTGCTTGTAGATTAACCACCTGAAGTTGATCATGCAAACGCATGAAAGCATGAAAATGAATTAAAGGGCTTACATTGATGACAATCTTTTTGGGACATTGAAATGAAATTTATTCAATTAACTCTACCATTTTTTTCTATATAAAAAAAAAAGGTACACTTCCTCTCTCCCAATTAATGGCCATTATTTTTTATTTTTTTTGGTCAAATTAACTATTTTTAAAATTAAAATAAGCATATATAATTAAAAACATTTTTAAAACTATAAAAAATTGGGGTTACTGGTAGATTTTATTTAGTTTCTTTTGATTATAATATCTTCACTTATATTTTGTCAAAAATGATATAAAATTAATTTTAAAAATATTCACACTGATAAAAAAATATTAAAAATTGGGCATTTCTTTTTGGGACGGAGAGAGTAAATAAATTGAAAATGTATCTACAACTTAAATTAGAACCAGAAAGAAAAAGGGAATTGATATTAATTTTCACAAAGAAATTTAATATTTTTATAAGTGGATCTCATTTGATTTTATAGAAATATTAAATTAAATTGTGAAAATATAAATTCTATATGAGAATTAATATTTTCACAAATAAATCCCATTTAATCTTATAAAAATATCAATTCCACAAAAAAATTAAATATACAACAAGCTTTAAATCCCATCATCAATCACTATATAATTAGAAAACAAAATCTGATGGACCTACCTAATCATATCACCATGCCAAAAATTACTTAATTTATTAGAAAAACATTGGTTATATTGAGAAATACAATATTAAAAGGGTGATGTTATGGTCTCTCTCAATTTTTTTTATTTCAAATGACGTGTCATTATACATTAGTTAAGTAAATTTCACGTGATTGACAATGTCATAAATTATTATTAAAATATTAAATGTTATGTCATTTAATTGAGACCTATTTGAAATATAAAAAAAAAACTAAAACTCTTAATATTACTCTTATTTAAAATACATAGCACGTTAGCATAAATAGAAAAAGAAAATCACGAGATGGATAAAGGAAATGAAACTTGAAATAGCGCTCCTTTTATATATATATTAAGATGAATGTAGAATAGTAGAATGTAACACAATCAAGTCACACGTCCAACCCTCTCCATTCTAAAATGAGTATTTTTATTTTATTTTATTATTATTATTATTATTTTACTTTTAATTAACCTATGTATAAATGTAATTTACGCGTATTAAGATTTCTTATGGATACCTATCTTTCGATAATTTCTTACAATGTTAAAATTTGAAAACTAGCTAAAATTTGTCACTCGAGACAAAACCCTAAAACACTAATATATTTAAATGTGTCCATGATAAACTTTAAAAAGTAAGACCAGAAGTACTTTACCGGGATAGATGTAGCAAGCATAAACTTTGATACGACTAAAAGTATGTATTATTATCATATCTATGGAAGCTTATACGCATTATATATGCTTGAGAAAATTATGTGTGTGTGTGTGTGTGTGTATATATATATATGAATATTTACTAAAAATATAAATAAGTGTAATCAGTTGTATAACGAAATCACTTGTATTTAAATACCACATAAATGAAATTAATTATTGGAGGTTGTCTAGTACTACAAATCTAATATAATAATGAAAGAATCGAAGATACTGAAATTAACTTACTAACATATAAATATAGCAAGACCAACTAGACATATCTCAATCTCAATCCCAATCAAAAGGTGCTTTAATTTAGCGTAGAAGCAACTGAAATACTAAGTTTATACGATTCCATATTTAACATTACATACCTGCATATAGAAAAGCATTGGCAATATATTATATTACTTTTTAATTAAATTCCATCTGATCATTCATCAGATCAGAGTGTCCTGCATTTCTACAGTAATATTTGCACACTACTATTAACCATTTGTCATATCACCACTGATCAACATGGAGTTACTATATATATGTATTTCAGGTTTCTTTTCTCTCTCTCTCTCTCTCTCTCTCTCTCTCTCTCTATATATATATATATATATATATATATATATATATATATATATATGAATATATATATGGAAAATAATCTATAGCAAACATTTGATATAGCAAATTCTTTTTTCATCCGCTGACTAAGATAGCGAAGTGCATGAAATAAAAAAAAAATTAATACCATTATGTTACCTAAGTTAGCGAAGTGCAAATATTTTTTTTTTATCCCATTCTGTTACCTAAGGTATCAGAGTGCTAATTTTTTTATTTTTATACCATTTCGACTTTTTAATTAGCAGATGGGAGGGAAAAAAATACATTAAAAAAAATAACACTCCGCTACCTTAGGTAGCGGATTGAAAAAAACAAACAATCATTAAAATTAATTTATTTATTTCCATGATGATTTCTTCTTCCTTTTTTTTTCTTTTCTCCGTTTCATTTGGTAGGAGAGGTTGAAAAAAGTAAATGTAATTAAGAATAAACAAATTGTAATTGTGGCATGTGAAGTCATTTTATTTTGTCTTCTCTGTTGTTTGATTATAAATAAGTAATTCTTTTAATCTTGCTGAATTATACGATTAAGTCCTCTCAAATGAAAATTTATTTTCATGTTCTATATATAGGCATTTCTTTTGCACTTATTTCCTCATTAAGTGCGAAATATAATTAACGTTATTGTGTTGATGTTTTGTTATTTAGTTTTTTTAATTATGCAATATATTAAAAAATGATATATTTAGTGATTAGACTATTTTTTTTATTGCGAATAACTATAATTAATAATATTTTTAATAGAATGAGTTAATTTTATAATTTTATAATTTTATATTTAATTTATTGTTAAGAGTGACTTATTTTAAAGAGAAGAAAAATAACTAACATTTCTTATAGTTATCACCTATTAACCTTAAAATAAATATTTATAAACTGGTTCCAGTATCCTTCTCACTTTTCTATCCAATTATCCAATATTCTAAATTCCCACCTAACATCCATAAATATTGATTATTATTACTATTATTATTATCTTCAAAAGTAAGAAAAGAAAAGGAAACAGAGAAAGGAAAAAAGAAAGAAGAAACCAATCCGTTACCTTAGGTAGTGGAGTGCTAATTCTATCCCCCCCCCCCCCCCCCCTCCCCTCCCCTCCCCTCCCCTCCCCTAACTAAAGAGCCGGAATAGTATAATAAAAAAAATTAGCACTCCACTACCTTAAGTAGTGGAATGGTATAAAATATATATATATATATATATTTGCACTCTGCCAATTTAGGTAGCGGAATGGTATAAAAAAAAAAAAAATTATTTCATGCATTCCGTTACCTTAGTTAACGGATGAGAAAAAAGATTTACAACAATAAATATTTATTACGGATCATCTACTTATATATATATACACACTTAAAAAAGATAGATAGATACGGGTACGTATATATCTGATGGGTGGTCAGTCAGTTTGATTACCCTCGGGAGAGGAAGGGATTTTTCCTGTAGACATTGAAATTTTATATTTAGTTAATCAGATATGTATGACCTGAACTTTTGCCTAATCGCCTTCCAACCAAATTGTATAGTGTTACATAGATAGATATATGTATGTAGATCTATTACACACACCTATTTACTATCGCACTTTTACCACATGGATACACGAATGCTGATATACGCACACTTGGTTATACATTCAAATATGTATCATAGAATTGTATTATTCATTAGTTGCACATTTAAATATACATTGTAGAATTGTATTAATTCGTTGTTTGTGCAACTCTAACTTGCAGTGCATATATCATACTCCAAGATAAATGCGGATTAGCTAGGCAGAGAAAGTAAATGGTTAATGATAAATGGAAAAAAATCTTTTATATATATATATATATATATATATATACGAAATTATTTTTTAGGTCATAATACACACACTAATATAATATACATACATAAATACTTATTTATTTATATTTATGTTGAAAAAGAATAAATTAGTAGAAGAAACCAGTCGACCATTTCCTGAATAAGAGCAAACTGAATATATAAAAAAGGAGTAAATGAAAAGTTGGAACACTGTAGCCCCAGTAAGTAGTATTGTGGTAGACGCCCGACCACATCATAACTTAATCAATCTAAATAGTGTAAATAATGACTAATAGTACTACTACTATTTTTAATATTTCTAGATTTCAGCAATCCACCAAACTGTTCCCCCAATGCAACCTCATCATCCTCTCTACACTTGTTTCTGCACCCAACCTACCTCTGTTATACTAGTACTCTACATCTTAATATATACATACATTTACACACACATATACATACACATATATACACGAATAAATCTAGATGTACAATTTTAGAATACAATTTTAAACACAAAATGCATTACAATCATTAAAAAATAGTCTGGTATCAAGCTCCACTTTTTAATAGTTTAGATGTATGTTAGATTTGGATTTGTGTTCTAAAGTTGTACACCTAGTAGTGTCCTATACACACACATATATAAGTACGCATCTACAACAACCGGTTGCTAGGAGTACTGTTTTAGCAATTAAATGCAGGTACTAAATTGACTTTATTTTTTTCTTGTGCTAGAAGCACTAGCTGCAGGCTAAAAAATAAAAAATTGGCTCTGTCGCTAGAGCTTCTAGAGACAGACAAAAATAAAATCAATTTGACCCTTGCATGTGATTGTTACAACAGTATTTCCAGCAACCAGTTGCTATGAATAACTACCCTATATATATATACGTACACACACACACAATAAAATAAAATAAAAATGCCAACCGTAATGCTTGCAGTATACTCCATGGTCCATGGATGTCACCTTAAATAATCAAATAGTAGTAACTTAATTATTCAATAAAGAAAAGCAGATCCCTATCATATAATGCACCATTTACCAAATTGGTTCATTTAATGGGTTCACACTCATTTCTTCTTCGTCTACTGTTTTACATTTCATTTGTTTCATTTCCATACAACATGCTCTCCGAATCATATCTCACAATTACTGATCTTTAAACTTTCTTTCACACGCACACACGCACTAGTTCTTTCATTTGCTCTACACAAATATGAAATTTACAACTTTAAACTTTACTATACCTTCGTTTGTGTATATATGTGTGTATTTATAGATATACCACGAACTCCAAAGAATTCACTTTATAAAAGGCTTAAAATGAAGTACCAAAAGTTTGTGTAAAAGGGTATTGAAGAAGTAACCATCTTTATGAAGGGAATAAGATAATTAATAATGTGAGTTATGTTTTCTAATTAATCTTGTCATTATTAATCTTCGATCTAATTACATATGACTACATATCTTGTCTAAGTTTTGTATTTCAATCTTGGATTCTCAATAACTAAGACAAATTTCTAACTTTTAACTTCCATCTAATGTACCATATAAGATTGAAATGAGCACACACAAATAGACACATTAATTTTTAACGGATGCACATAATAATGGGCTAAAAGTTATGCCAAAAAAATAATTTGTAACGGAAAAAGTAGAGTTACTTTACATCATGAAATAGAAATTAGTGATGACCAAAACAATAATTTATTTATAGTAATATAAATGAATAATTCTTCTAGAGAAATATTGATATTGTACCTGTTGCTGAAGGGCAAAGATGTGAGCCACACAGCCATAGACAGGGTCCCTAAGTCGAGCCTGAGCCTCATAACATATGGTCACCACGGCGTCGAGCCGCTTATGAACCGGAATGTGTAGGAGGAGCTTCGACACGTTACTAGCTCCGAACACCTTATGCACAGCTGCAAAATGGGCTGAACCTTGCTCCGAATCGAAATACGGAGCAAATATACACCCTGCCACGCATTTTCTCCTTAAAAACTTGCACGCACCGCACGGTCCGCCACCACCACCACCGCTGCTACAGCCGCTACCGCTACCGCCACCGCTTCCACCGGCCCCACTAGTAGTACTAGAGCTAGGGTTTGCCCCACTCATACTAAAACTTTTTTTTTTGAAAATTGTGTGGGGTGAATTAGGCTAGGTACATATATATATAATTTAACGGGCTAGTTTTAATTGTGTGGCTCTTGAATGGGAGATACAGAGAGAGATTAGGGTTTGGTGGATTATTGTTTATGAGGAAGGGGGAGGGGGGAATGGGGGGATTATAAGAAGTAAATGAAGTCTTTAAAGCCACGCGATGAAGCAAACCCCATTTAGCTGCTTGCGTGAAGCAAACATGCGATAAGCCAACTGTTTCCTATCTGGTCTTTCCTTCTTCTCGTGAATATGCAAAACAAGCCTCATGTTTCTCTCTCTCTCTCTCTGTCTCTCTTTTTCTAACTCTATATGTATATGTTATATACTAGTCCCTCTATGTCCCATTTTGGATGTCCTACATTTTTACATTGGAACATCCAAAAATGGATGGTATGATCAAATTCTCAATGTATTTACTGTTTATTTTTCTGTTTTATCTTGTGTCTCATCCCATTTTATGTTGACGTGTAATATTATTCATTTAAAAAGTTATTCGTAAATAATTAATTACATTAGTAATAATATATATTATATATATATATATATATGAAATGAGACTGAAGATGAGATATAGGAAATTTGAATTCTTACATAGATCTAACCTTACATCTTTTCCAAATGACAAAAAAGAAGTTGAATTAAAAGATTGACGTCTCATTTCTATAAATGGCAACATTTTTCTGTGATATAACTTGTTAAATAGGATTAGATTTAAATTATATAATATATTAACTTTTAATTAAGACGAGATATTGTTGAATTAAAATAAATCTTTTGTTGCATTTTCTTTTTAATTAGTTGTCTTTTTAACTATATTTACTCGACAAAAAGAAAGAGAGGATGTTTGATGAAGTATAAACGTGTGGATGGGACTGGGTGCGTGTTTTAAGCTGCGTAGATGATGGCAAAAGACGCCAACTCATTCACTCTCTCTTTTTCTCTACGTTGAAAAAGACCGAGTGACCAGCTTTACTTTACTTTCCTTCTTTACATATACAGCCAAACAAAACGGCTCTGCTTATAAGATCAGCTACAATGACAGTACTCCCCTTACTAAACTAAAATATTCATAATTTGTTAATTAAGATTTGAGCTTCGCTTAATATATATATATATATATATATATATATATTAGCTTAATTCTACAACTTATACTGTAACTATCGTTTGCGATAAGATAGAATAATAATATGTTAAGAGTCTCTTTTTTATACTCTTCTATCTCATATAAATACATATATGTCGATATTTAATACTAACATAAATTATAGTCATATATAACAATACTCTTTTTTTGGAAGAATTTATTTTCTAAAATTTTATTGTGAGAGTTGTATTCTTGTTCCTAGAGTTTTTACTTAATGTTAACATTTGGATATTGCTTATTGGCAGTAAACCATAAGTAGAAAAAAGAAAACTGAAGGCAACAACTAACCAAAGACAATATATATATATAAGACGGATTTAAAACATACCTCTTAAATAATATATATCTCTTAAATAGTATGTTTTTATTAAAATTACGTCGTTTTGAAAACAAAATAATATTAAAAGAGAGTGGTCTCACTTGCTTTCCTTTATTTACAAAAATGTGACCCGCGGCCCCACTTGTTTTTTAAAAGAATCTTTAAAATAACGTAGTTTTAATAAATATATGTTTTAAATCCATCATATATATATATATTCAAAAATAGAGATATTTATATAATTAAAATATTAATATTCTTAATTATATCTATTCTTGCTACATCTAGTTTAAATTAAATAAGTTTTATTAACAAGCCTAAAATGACCAAAAAATACTAGCACGATCAACAATGATAGTAATCTTTAATCTACGAGTCTGATAGTTGTGTGTATGTATATATTGACCCAACACATTGAAAAGTTAACTTTAAGTAAAACTCCACGTATAAATGTGTAATTAATTAGTTATATCTCCATAAATCATACAAACATTTAAAAATGCAAAATATTTTTTGAATCTTATTTCCTTAAAATAAATGAGACGAGGATTTGCCATAACAATAGATATATTACTGCTGGCCCATCTGCATTTTCAATTGCTCATTGGTTTTAATTTTGATATCTCTTATTATAAAGGAAAAGGAAGAATTTTAACCGCTTCATCTTGAAGTTGTGTCGCTTTTCTTTGTTCTTATATTTTAATCTTTTATACCTATTTTTATCTCTCATAATCTTTTTTTTAACTATTATTTTTAGGAAAATATTTTATATATCAATAAATTTGTGATGAAATTAAAAATTGTGACTAATATAACAATTTAAGCGATAAAATAGAATAAATTAAAGTACAGAGGTCATTTTTAATTTTCATATATTCTATGTATATACATACGTAACAAATTATAAAAAATTATCTTAACAGATAATAAAACTTTTATTTTTATTTATTTATTTATTGTTTACACGCGTAATGTATGTGATACGACTAGTAATCGTAAATCTTGAAGCAATTAGAATCGATGTCATTTTCTTTTGGTAGCTAGCTTTAACTACCACATACACATACCTTTATATACTTGCTTCATAAAAATGTAGGATTGGTAAGATAACACAATATCACTAGCAAGATCAAGTCTAAAACATTTCATGCTATATAATACAGTAGCAACTCTGATTACACCAGCAATATGAAGAAAGTTAAATTTTAGTTTAGAATTTACACTAATGTGGAGTGGTTTTATACAAATATATTTTCTCCCTTTCAAAAATAAAAGTCTCATTTGTAAAGAATAAAAAAAATATTAATTGTAATAAAAATACCACAATGTACTCAAGTATATCATCGTAATTTGATTATTCTGTTACAACCGGGGCTTTAAATGGTAATTAAAAAATCTGTATTCGTATTTGAAAAAAAGAAGTTATTATTCGTACTCGAAATAGAATAAATATATCCGTATTTGATTTTAAGGTATTCATAAATATAACTAGATACGGATATGGATTATAAGCGTATTCGTATACAAATACAAATATATAAACATATTCGTATTCATTTTTTCATAACTAAATGAATACGAATACAAATATATAAGTTTATTCATATTTATTCATAAATAAATGGATACGAATACGAATATATAAACGTATTCATATTTTCAAATAACCTTCATTACAAATATAATAATTAGTTTTAACTATCATATGAAAATTATTTTTAAAATATGACATTTCACTTTTAGAAAATAGAAAATATCACTTTTAAATATAATATTGAAAACTAAAATAAATTTATATAATTAATATATTCTTACTATTGTGAAGTGTAAAATATCTAAAATGTATTATTTAACGAGAAAATTATATATTACAAGAACAAAATTATAATTATTAGTTTGTTACAAATATTTTATTTTTACGAGAACAAAAGTGGATGATAAATTAGTATTATATTTAATTGAAAATGCAGTTAATTTGATAATTTATCTAAGATGTTTAAATTTTGATTGATTTTTATAATCAATGATGGATGATAACGTGCTTGAGAAACTTTAAATAGTGATGAGTAATTATTCAATTTTTGTTTTTCATTTTTATAAATAATTTGAATAAACTGTTTATTGGGTAACTAATAAACGGATTCGGATATCCAAATATTTGAATAATTTTTTCATTTGAATAAAATAAATAAAAACATATATTATTCGTATTCAAATAGTAAATATGAATAGTATTTTTAAAATTCATTAAATACCGAATATAAATATAAATAAAATATTAATTTTTTAAATATAAATATAAATATCATTATATTCAAATCATAACTATTTAATTAACAACTTATTAAGGTAAAAGCTGAACAAAAGTATATCTTTAATTTTTATAAATGTGAGGCTGGAGAAGTAATAAAAAATAGAATAATGAGAGTATATTAATCCATACTAGTAACTGTAAATGTAATTAAAAGTCAAAGAAAAAGTTCGGCGTTCAAAGCTCAAAGCGAGCGTTACATTTATCTACCCAATGAAGACCCGAAACGTAAGCGTCGGTGAGAACTGAATGTAACGGCAGAGGAACATATGACCTCACCTAGGAGTAGGACCCACACGCATTTCATTGAAAAATTTAACTTTTTATGTGGAAAGTCCAAAAAAAAAAAAAAACGAAAAAAGAGCGGAAACAGTTCGTAACGGCGCAATCACCGCGCCGTCCGCTTCTTGTCCAATGTATGTTATGACAGAGGAAGTATAACTGGGTCCCACATTGACCCCCACGTGTCGTCATTGAAACTTTTTTGCTACGTTACAACAGTTGCTAGCTATATCTACATATATACGAGTTCTTCTATGCAGACCGGAAATTTAGACATGAAAATTGGACCGTGGGTCCCATACAATACACTGAGCATCAAGCAGCCCATTCTCATGGTGATGTTTTCATTATAAAATCCACCGTACAGTTTATTTTTTATTTTTGGCTTTTTTAATCTTCTTTTTGTACAGTTTTTTTTCCTTTATATTTTAACTCTAATTATTTACTAACTTCTAAATTACATCTATATTACTAAATAAAATTACTATAACTAACCTATTTAATATACAAAAAATGCGTAACTTATTTAAATAATAGTTAAATTATTTTACTATTGCAGTCATTAAATCTATATAATAAAACACAACCCATTTTAAATTTTAAATTTTCTACTAAATTTCCTCCCAAAACTCAAACAAAATTTTCTCCTAAAACTCATACTAAATTTTTCCTCAAAACTCATACTACTGCTGCTGCTGCTGCTGCTACTACTACTACTATTACTACTACTACTACTGCTACTACTAATAATAATAATAATAGTAATAGTAATAATAATAATAGTAGTAATAGTAATAATTATTATAATAATAGTAATAATAATAACAATAATAATAATAGTAATAATAATATAATAGTAATACTAATAATAATAATAATAATAATAATAATAATAATTAATATAATAATAGTAGTAGTAGTCGTAATAATAATAATAATAATAATAAAACACAACTCATTTTGAATCTTTAATTTGACAAAGCACAACAACGTCTCAGATTAATTTATTTAAATTCAATGGTCCAGATTGATTCTTCCCTACTAAATTTCTCCCCAAAACTCAAATAAAATTTTCTCCCCTAAAAATGAAGTTAAATTATATCAAAATGAGACTAAAAAAATTAAACAAAACTACTTGGTACAAAAAAATAAAAATAAATAAACACCACCTGGGTCATGCGTGGCGTGGACAGAGTCCATTAAAATATAATAAGAAATGAGTCATGTTTAGTAGAGATACAATTCACTAAAGACAAATTATTCGCCTAGACTTGTTGCACTAAAATATGACTAATGGGACCCACGGTCCAATTAACCTGTCCAATTTATCTGTCCGCGTAGAGTTTTTGCATATATACAGATCTACTAGGGTTTTAAAGGTTAAAAAAGTGAAACTCTCTCCGTTTGATTTTATTTATCTTAATTAAAATTTTAAAATTAAATTAATTAACGTTAAAATTAATAATTAAAAAATATATTTAAATTAAATTAATTAATTTTAATAGTATATTTGATATATTTTTTAATGATAATAATTTTGTATTTATATTTAATAAATTTAAGAATAAATTTTAAATTAAAATATGATCAATTTAATTGTAAAATTTTTATTAAAATAAATAATCATATCTGAATAATTTAGCTCATTCACAAAAAAAATTTGCTGTACATTTTTCTAATTAATTAATTAGGAAATGTCTAAAAAGTAATATCCTCTCCCCAACCAAAAAAATGTAGTTGAAGTTTTATTCATATTAACGATTTTAAGTTTAAAAATGCATCAAACTATGTCTTTAAACTCAATACTAATCTCATAACTTGAAACTGATTTATTATTAAAGTTTGCAAAGAAAAATTTCACAACTTGTTTTTCTTTTCTAATTAAGTCTAACAAATATATTTTATTGTTTAAAAAATAAAATTAAAATATTGAAGTATGTCGATGCAAACTTTAATATTCATATATAAGAAAAAGATCATAGAAAGATATAATGCATTTAATAATAATTCTTAAAAGAAACCAAGTTCTAGTTTAGCCAGAAATCTTTTAATTTTAGCCCTCCATTAATACTTCTTTCTTTTTATTATATAGGTCGTTTTAGAAGAGAAAAAAAATTCTCATAATATAAGACGTTTTACATATATTTAAGAGAAAAAAATTAATTATTTTCTACTTTACCTATAAAGATGGAGTAATTAAGAAAAAGATCGAAGAAGAAGAGTAATTAATTAATGTATAAATAGTAATAAATTTTAAATTAATATTAATTATTTAATATTAATATTAATAAAAAAATTAATATGTGCTTATATAATTAATGGAAAGGAGGGAGTATATGATTTGAAGCTTGGTAGCTAGATTTAATACAAATTAAGAATAACTCGAAGAATTTAGGGAACTCGTGTAGAGTCAAGAAACAAGCAAGTCCCTACGTGTTGTGATAGCTTATGACATATTGACATTGTTAATTAATATTATGACAGCCATGTCTAGTATCCTAGAAGTTTAGTAAACAACTAGCTATGAACTTTTTCAACCATTAGAAATCTCATTATTATATATGCTATTCATTATAATATATATTCCATGCTTCTAAATGTTTTAAAGGTACTTTTTTAATTAATTAGGACGAAATTCACACGTACGGATCCAAGAAATTCCAACTTTTCATACATACAAAAAATAAAGGATTAGACTATCTTAAATATATATTTACTAACAAAAATGTTGCTTAATTTAATAATTAGCTCTCACTAATCAATCCTTGTATGTAAGATTTTGAATTTTAATAAATAAATTTTAAATTTTTTTCATAATTTTATACTTAATAGTAAAGTGTTAAATTAATAAAAATTAGAGTTAAATATGTTATGTGCAAAAAAAAATTGTCGGACAATATTCGATTGATCGGGGAATATTCATACGACGGCGTCGAAATATTCAATTATAGGTAGATTCCACAACGAAATATTATTCGATGTAAAAAATGATAGCAGTAGTCTTTCTAAATAAAAATGGTCAACGGTATTATCACTTTTAACTGTTAAAATATTCAATGATAAAAGTATGGTATTATCACTTTTAACTGTTAAAATATTCAATGATAAAAGTATGGTATTATCACTTTTAACTGTTAAAATATTCAATGATAAAAGTATGGTAGCAAATGGTATTACACAATATTTAAATTATTAAACTGATAAAGTGGCTATTGCACAATATTTCATCAATAATTGTCATTACATTGCATTTTACATTATTGAATCAATAATTGTCATTACACCATATTTTACATTATTAATTGTACAGTGTTTCATATTATTGGATCAATAATTGTCATAATGCACAGCATCTTGCATTATTGGGCCAATAATTATTACGGTAATAGTCATGTGTATTAAACAGTTAGACATATTTATTATTTGAAAAATACTGTATATTTAATAATTGGGATATTAAATCAATAAAATAATATGTAAGTGTGTAACACGCGTAAGTGTGTAACACGCGTAAGTGTGTAACGCATGTAAATGTGTAACGCGTGTTAGTCGATGAACGGTGCAGATTAAAGTGTGAAACGTGTGTTGATCGATGAATGGTTTAAATTAAAATATGAGATTAAAATATATAACATGTGTGTGGAAAACTTGATTAGACTCTGACTATAAATAAGGGGTTTAGCATAAAGAGTTTCATACATTCCTCACTCAATCTTCTTTCCACTTTTTAAATATTTCTTAGTATAAGTGTCTCTCTGAGTGTATTAAAATTATCTTAAGCGATGAAGATCTGGAATGGTACGAGTATTGTTCAAGTTTTTTATAAAAATTATATAAACACTCACACGCACATCACTTTATAACTCTTTCTTTAGAAGACTCTTCTATTAGAAGATTTATTTTGAAAATTTTCATTTGAAATATTTTACTTTGAAAAATTATTTTCTTTAAAAACTATTTGAAGTATATTTATATTATATTGTCACTTTGATGATTTAATATACATAAAATTAGTATGTATTATTTACTAATTAAATTATGAATATACATATAGGTTGATCAACCTCATAAAACCTGTCTTTAGTCACGAGATAAGATAAGGAATATCATCTTTTTTATTTTCTATCACTTCAACTTACTACAGTAAGAAAGTATCTCATTTATATCTTTAATATTATTAAACGATGAAAATTCTTAAATTAATAATTCATTAATATTCCATTAATAGTTTGCATTTCATCTAATACTCTTTGACAAAAACATTCCTATTATATTTCCATCGTTATATTTGAATTGTAAACTTATGGACGTTGAACTTTTGAACTGTGAACATTTATTTGAACTGTAAATATTTTAGACTAATTCCTTGTATCGTAAACCTTACCGTTGAACTTCTTCCTTGTGGATCTTGGACATAATTATTGGACTTGAACACCTTTTTCTATAAATCATGTTAACAATTTTGACATTATTTGAATCTGGACAAAGTAAAATTTGCTAACTTTTAATGTTATTATTTATCATATTTCTTCTGTTCATTATTTGTATCTCTGCTGTTATTTCAATCATCAAGAATCAGATTGTTTTGAATATACGAGGCCTGGGACACATATGATAAGTTAAAAGTGATATAATTGTTAGGTGTCTTTAGTTAGATGACAAGGACACGTGATGAATGTTGTAAGACCCCGAATTTTATGAAATATAAAATTTATTTTTTCTTCATATATATTTTCATGATACAGTAAATGGTTAAATTGATAAAGTTAAAAGTTAAGGATGTTATGTGTAAATTATATTATGTCGGACAATATTCTTTTGGTCGGGGAATATTCGTTCTGTCGGGGAATATTCGTACGACGGCGCCGTACGAACTAATCATTGGTGGACCCCACAAAGAATAATTGTCGGATATAGAAAATGACATAAACAATTTTTAAAATGGTCAATGGTACTATTACTTTTAATTGTTAAAATATCCGGTGGTAAAAGAATAGTAATATACGGTATTATAAGTAACATACGGTATTGCACAGTAGCACACGGTATTGCACAGTAGCACACGGCATTGCACAGTGTTTCGTATTATTAAACTGATAAAGTGGTTATCGTACAATATTTGACTTTATTGTCACATGCACAATAATTCATGTTATTAAATCGATAATTGTCACAGTAGCATATGCACAGTAATTCACATTATTGAATCAATAATTGTCATGACACAGTAACGTAATCTTTCTTTTGCATACTTTCTGCATTATTGTTATCTCTATTATGGTATTATTTAAACAGTTGTATTTCATTAATTAATTAACTTGATATCTAACTACACTGTATTTATAACAATTAGTCATAATAATGAATAAGTGTGAATTATTGTTGAATAATTGAATTGATAAAGTTATTTGTTTATAATATAAAGTTATGTGATATAAAATGAATGGTATAGATTAAAGATAATATAGAATTTAAAATGGATGGTGTAGATTAAAAGATAATCTTTAAATGAATGGTTTAGATTAAGGAAATCTTAAAAGATGAAATGAATGATATAGATTAAAGATAATATAGAATTTGAAATTGATGATGTAGATTAAAAGATGATATTTAATTGAATGGTTTATCTTAAAAGATGAAATGAATGGTATGGATTAAACATTATCTTGAAATGAACGGTTTGGATTAAATTAGGAAATCTTGGTTATGATAAGATTTTTGTCTATAAATAGAGGCCTTAACTTAAGGATTTTTCATAAACTTCCTTACTTGTTCTTTCTTTCTCTCTCTAAATACTTCTTCTGAAAGTTTTCTCTAAGTGTGCTTAAGTCATCTTGAGTATTTGTGAAGATTTATAAGTGTACGTGTACTGTTCAAGTTAATCAACCTCATTTAAATCAATATCCAGTCACGTGTTAAGGTAAATGATTATCATTATTTGATTCTCGAAAATAATATCGTTTCTTTCTTACTCATAAGATGTGCCATTTATTTCCATGTATTAATTTATGGGAATAACCTTACGGCGCGGATTACCGCCTGTTGGTGAATAATCTTTCGTATTCATTCCTTATTAATCTCTGAGAATAACCTTACGGTGCGGATTATCGCCTGTTTGGTGAATGACTCTTCGTATTCAATTTTTATTAAATTGTGGGAATAACCTTACGGTGCGGATTATCGCCTGTTGGTGAATAACCTTTCGTATTCATTCCTTATTAATCTCTGAGAATAACCTGACTACGCGGATTACCGCATGTTTGGTGAATTACTCTTTGTATTCATTTCTTATTTGTCTCTTGTGGAAATAATTTGTTTACACGAATTATCACATGACACTTTTATTGCATATTCGTTTATAATATCATTTTCTTTCATATTCGTAAGTGATATTATTTTCCTTTATACTCATAAGGGATACCATCTTTTTCATCTTCCATTATTCAAACTTACTATGGTAAGGGATATTAATTTCTTTCACATTTTGTTAATCAAACCTGCTACGGTAAGGGATATTATTTTCTTTCATACACCTAAATCGAAACTTATTATGGAACTATTGCTTCTATAATTCCTGAAAATATTATATGTTCCATAATAGTTGCACTTCATCATTTCAATTGAACCATCCTATTTACGTGAACCTTTCTATTGAACTATAACCGTTATTCTGAACTGTGGATCTTGAATATCATTTTTAAATTCCACTCCACATCATGTTGACAATTTGGACATTATTTGAATCTGTACAAAGTAAACTTCTGATACTTATTGTTTATCCTGTTTCTTCTGTTCATCATTTATATCATTCTAATAATCCAAATTCAAGTTGTTGTGAATATCTGTGGCCGGGGGCACAGATGCGATATAATTGTTGAACAGATGATAGGTTAAAGGCGATATAATAGGTTAAAGGCGATACATCTGTTCGGTGTCTTTTATGGCACGTGGTGAATGTTCTCTTTAGCCCGTAGTGCAAAGATGAACTGTTGTTTGGTATGATTATGACCAAAGGCTGAATCTGGTATAATCATGACCGTTGGTGTTATATTGAATGTCTTTGGCCCGTAGTGCAAATATGAACTGTTGATCTGCATGATTATGATCAGGAACTGTGAATTATATTATCTTGACTAATGGTATTTCAGATGATAAAAGTTGATGATGTTTTTCCTAAAAAGAGAATCGAGTGGACATTATAGTCTGCATTATTCTTCTAATAGATTACTCATTCCGCTGCTATTATTGATCTGAACATTGTTTAAGAATTTAACTGCAGTTTTTGATACAAACCTTGTAGTCTATTGTATCCTATCAAGAACTCAACTGTTGAAGGCTAACGATAATTTACTTGTCATTATCTTAGTCATGATATTCTTTACTGGGCTATTTGAGCTCACCCTTTCTTTTGTTCCATTGTTTTTCAGAAAATGAGAGAGTAGCCGGGTCTAGCAAGGGAATGGAGTGACGGTCCGAGTGATAGCTATTGTAGTCTTCACATGTTGTATATAGTGTGACAATAATTATGAAGACTTAGTTGTGTATTATTATACACTGTATTGTTGAACGTTATTCTATCTTGTAATAATTTTGTTGTAGTCTTTTGACGACTCAAGTTTGGGCTGTATGAGCCTAGATTTAGGGGCGTCACAAATGTTCTCTTTGGTCGGGGACAAAGAAGAACTGTTGCTTGACATTATCATGACCAGTGGTGTTTCAAATGATAAAAATTGATGATATTTTTCTTAAAAAGAGAAGCTAGTAGTTATCATGATCTACTTGATTCTCTTAGTGGTGATTATTTCACTACAGTTGAACTTTGTTCAAGAACTTAACTGTTGTTGTTGATTTAAATCTTGCTGTTTATATTACTCTATTAATAACTTAATTGCAACTGTTGATTTAAAATTTGTTGTCTATTATACTCTATCAAGAACTCAACTGTTGAAGGCTAAGAATAATTTATTTTTCATTATCTTAGTCATTATATTCCTTACTGGACTATTTAAGCTCACTCTTTCCTTTTTGTTCAATTATTCAGGAAATGAGAGTGTAACCGGGACTAATAGGGAGGAAAGAGGAATGGAGTAGCTATCCGAGATAGTTGTTATAGTAGTTTTCATTGTATTGTAGAATATTAATAATTGTGAAAACTTAGTTGTGTATTATTGAGTATTGCACAATGTATTGTAATAATTTTGTTGTACTCTTTTGATGACTCAAATTAAATGGCGTGGACCCGATTTGGGAGCGTCACACTATATATATATTTAAAAGTATGAAATCTAATTAAATTTTAATTTAAAATTTTGGTGAGTTGACTTGGTTGGTACATAAATTCGTTCATTCACAAATTTTAAAATTTGATGAGTTAACTTGGTTAATACACGAGTTCATTCATTAATTTATTCTCCCAAGAGATATAAAATTTATTATTATTTTTTATATTAAATGATAATAATTTAAATGTATAAATATTCTCTTGATTTGATTATATACATGTGTAACTTGAGACAAATTAAGAATGAATTGTAAATGAGAAAGTAAAAAGTAAACTTAAGGAAAGAAATAATTAGTTAGTTAGTTAATTAGAATTGAAGGGACAAAAGTACCCTATAAACACAATAAAATATTCTATAAACACAATTAAACTCACTCTCTCTGTATGTACTTATCAAATATTATCATTCTATTTGACTATAAAACAAAAGCAAACAGGGACGACAGGCGAATAATTTTATGTTTTTATTTATATTACACATATTTAAAATTTTAAAATTATAATATTTATATAAATTTATATACTAATATTAAAACAGATTCGTACTTTGTGCAAGTTCATTTATTTATGTATTCATAAAAGTAGAAAATGCAATTTTTTCCCCCCAAACGTGTAGTCAAACAGTAGGTAAATATATGATTATAAGTACAATTATTCGCGAAATTTATGTTTAAAAAATGTGTTTAAAATTGCAGGATGTTACCCCGACCTACGACATATATAGGAGTGACTAATTATGAGTAATTAATCTGAAAGATTTAGAAGAAAGTAAGATTATTAAAAGGGATTAGTTGAAAGGAGTCGAAGGATGTAGTTTGGAATTTCGACAAACTAGTCAAAGTCTCAAGTGTTAGTACTAGTTTATGACCAAATAATACATCAATTTCAATTACTAAAAAATAGACATGACACAAATTTAAATATCATGTCTATTTTTTAATGATTAAGATAAATATAGTGTTTAAATATTGTATACTTATATTTATTCTGTAGTTAAAAATTAATTTAGTTAACTCACGACAGACCATGTTTTCAATATGTAGAATTTGAAGTACAAAATTATATAAAAAATAAACTCCTTTCATTTTATATTATTTGTATGTGACTAAAAACATCTGCATATGTATTAAGAATAACAATTAATAGCTTAGTTTTAAGGGAAAAAATGACATTATTATCCATTATTTGAAAAAGAAAAGAGAATGAGGAGCAGTTGTTTGGTTGTATTAAATATCTTTGGAAGGAGAATATAAATATAAGTATTATAAGAAGGAGAATTTAAGATTCTCCTAGCTATATGCAAACAATAATTATTTTAGAATATTTAAAATACGCTAAAATAACAATTATAATAAAATGAAGAAAGTACATTGTTATAAGATTAAATTAGATAGATTTTTCACTAATATTTCAGGTGAGCTTATTGCTGCAACGACTTGGAATTAATGCTTAATAGTAGCATGTTTATAAATTTCATGAATCTCTCTCTCTCTCTCTCTCTCTCTCTCTCTCTCTCTACATTTAAGGAAATCCTAGCTCTTAAGACCAGTGTCTACTTCTTTTAAATCATTCTTTTTCACTACATTTTAAGTTTAGAACATTATGTCATTTATATTACTATCATTATAAAGAAAACTCTTTTATGTAGCAAAAATAACAGCCTAATAATTTATTTATTTTTGTGGAACAAATATTGAGACTATTTCCCATAATTAAAAAATAAAAGGTGATAAGCCCAATTCATATTGGTCCAGGGTTATTAGAAAAAGTAGAAAGATTGGGTTTGGCCCAGAATTTTGGACTAGAAGTACCTAATAGAAGTGTCAATGAACAATATATTTCTCCTCCAGTGAGATGAAAACGGTAAAATATATTTTCATAATTGTTTAGTCTAAATTTAAATGAATTAAATTAATTTTAAATTTATAAAATCAAAATTAATCATATGTTTTGAAACAAAGATATTATTACGAATGAATTTATTTGTGTTACAGCTGAGTATCATGGTTAATGGATATTTTTAGACTATGATTCTATTTAGACCGTGATTCCATATTATAAGAATTCTCAAATTCATTTTCAGTCCAATTTTAAAGTTCTCTTATTCATAATATATTTTTTATATTTTATTGTATAATATGTATCGCTTATCCATACAAAGCACTAAAATAGAAGATTGTACGTTAGATTAGTGTATTCACATAATAAAAGAATAAGTATAAGTGCACAATATTTAAACAATATATTCATTTTAATCATTAAAAAGTGATGCATGACATTGAAATTCGTGTCATGTCCAATTTTTTAATAGTTAAGATGAATGTAATATTTGATTTTTATGTTTGGGTGTTGTGTATGTAGACTTGTCTATAATAAAAATAGCCAAAATTACTTATAAAACACAAACAAAATATAATAAAACTCCTACAAAGAAAAGAAAAACTAAAACAAACTTGTCCAATATAAGAATCTGAACATGCACTTACATGAAAAATTGATAGATTTCAATTTAACTAATATTTCCTTTCTTTCACAAAAAAAACTAAATAATGAATGACAAGAAAAGGTTTGTAATTATTAAGATTGTATTATTGTTCAATTTTACCCCGCGGGTAGTGTAACATCCCCTTTCACAAGGGAAGGGAGGTCACATACAAATTATAACAAATTTGTAATAAATCTCAAAACATATTAAATAAATTGCACACTAACTAATATATTCATCAATTTAAATAAATAAAAATTCAATAATAACATAATTTCTACTATTAAGAATGATCAACACATCCGTCTGCAAAATATTATAAAAATACAAGTCTAATAAAGGTGTCAAAACTAGTCGATTTATTTGGATAAAAGTAACTTTCATTCCACAAATCTTGATCACCCTTGATTACTTGCTAAAAAAAGAACAATGCGTGAGCCAAATTCTAAATTCGAATATAGAGATACACAAATATATCACAATATATAATAAAACCAAAAGAATCAAACGGATGAATGAATTAATATGAACTACAAATGAATTATAAATACAACAAAATTTGTAAGGCTAGGTATAAACGATGAATACTATTGAATGAACAATTCTAATTAAAAGTATCTCAAACAATAAGATTGTTGAATCAAAGGTTTATAAGGTTATAACTTTATACTAAGCTCAAATACAAATAGTCAAAAGTTAGCAAAATACATCGATATCATGTGTGCAAATCAAATTAGATAATACACGTGTCACTAATCCGTCAACTAAATAAATTAAATCAAATTATGGATCAACCCTTACGTATCTTGAACAAATATATACCAAATGGCCAAAGTTGAGTTGATAATATACGCAACAAAAAAAGCTTTATACATAACGAGGCTCGATAGCCACCCATGTCTACCAACATAATAAGTTGATGAAAATAAATTGAACCATTTAAAATTTTTATTAAGAAATTAACTATCCAAACTCATTTAGTATGGGTGAACATGGGCTCTTCCTATTAAGTTTGCACCCATCTTACCAGGTTTAATTATATGTATTCTTATGATAATTCATTTATATAATTAATATGTGAAAGTTAAAACGGTGTACGGCTCATAATTACTTTTTTATGCTAAAATTTTCACATAAAAAAACAATTTACTCTTTTAGAAATATATAACCTCAAAAGTACTCCTGTTATTTGTAATTTTGTTAAGGATTTAGATGATCTATAATCTTTGCTTGGGTGTCTTCCATAATTATTCAGTCTCAAAAATATTCGCTCAATTTTTTTTTACTGTACTAATTTATAGTAGTGATCATCGTAAAATGTGTCTAATGTAAATGTTAATAAGTGAAAAAAAATAAAAATACAAAGCAATCTTAGGATTTTTGTAAGTGAGAGTAAATAATTTTATCAATTTAGTGAAGGATCTCTATTTGTTTAAGTGTCCAATTAATTATATGCCGTTGACATGAGTAGCATGTTGCAAGTTGGACGTTAAATAATTTTACCAACGTAGTGAAGGGTCTCTATTTACATATAAGTGTCCAATTAGTTACATGACATGAGTTGCATGTTGGAAGTTGGGTGTAACATCGGATCGTGAGACGAGTCCACATGCATGTGACAGTGGTCCTTTGACCCGGATTGGCTGAGGGGACGCATGTCCAACAAAGTTCCATGCGTGATCCTTAGCTTGGAGCCTGGAGTAGAGTAATTTTACACTGCAGTGTAACTAGTTAAATTTGGAGTGTGTTTATCAATTTCCTTTATAAATTTGACACGGGTTAATTGGAAATGACCAAGTTATCCTTCTATGATAGCACTTAGAGGGGGCAATTGGGTAGCAGCAACAGTTCCCTTTCAGATAAAAGCTGTTCATTATTTGACTTCGATCTCACATCTCCCAACTGAGAAGCAAGTCTTTCTTGTGATTGTTTCAATCAATCAGGAGTGACTGATAATTAATGTTGTTTTTGTCACCTTTACAGAAGTTATTATTATTTTTTAATGCTTAATTATTTTCATGAAATGAAATCATTGTAAATAAATTTTAAATGAATTTCATAATTAATTCTAATACTCAACTATAGTCTATAGTAGACAATTTTATGAGTGAAAATACACCATAAAAACTAATATCACATTATGAAAGAATATAAACTCACATAGTAGTGAAATAAAATTTTCGGTCATCAAATTTTAATTCGATAAAAATTACATAGCAAATAAGTTAGGATTTATTCAAATACTAACATTTATAACTTTTACAACAATAACGTTTGGTATATCTAGAATTCCAAAAATATCAAACTATTTTTATTGTGTTATATTTGAAATAAGTTATTTTTAAACGATAATTTTTTTAAATATATATTTAAATTTTCAAACACTCCAAATAGCGAGTTAAATGCACTTTGTATCCCCCCGTTATCCTTATGTTGTACTTTACATCCCATAATTTATAAATAGACACTTTGCATAATATATTTTCAGCATACTAACACATAATATCCTCTAGCCAAAAAATCGTTAATTAGGCTAATGAACTTAGGTTGTTTTCACTCACGGGCTATCTTTTTAGGGGCAAAATAGTCTCATAAGTTAAATTTTTGCACTTGAAAAAATAACACGCGAGTCAAAATAACTTATTTTTATTAGTCCAATTAATAATTTTTTAGTCGTAAAATACATTTATCAGTGCATTGAAAATATAAAATATTTATTTATAAATTATGAATATAAAGTACAAAATGAGAATAAACTTAAAGATATAAATTGCATTTAAGTTCCAAACAATCCAACGAAACATAAACTAATACATGTAGATGAAAAAAAAAGTAGGACAATATGTAATTGATTTCACATGCATATGCATGCAATTTTGTAATGAGTAATGATTCATATAATGATATGTATAATGACTTATTAACGCCAAATTTTATACCGCTCGTTTTAAATCACTAAACAACGAGTGAAAAATGCATCAAACACAAATAATTTGTTAAAATTTAAAATAAGAATACAAAAAATTTATGTGGAAACTCAATTGAAAAAAACCCAAGGGAAAAACATAAGAAATCTACTATAATAATGTTGAGAATACAAATTGATTATCTCTCTTTTCCTCATTTTCCTCACACTCTTCTCTATTGTGTTGTATATTGAGTAATGTATCTGTATTGAATGTGTTTTTCAATCCATTGCTTGTAGTTGTATTTATAGATATCATGTCCACCCAAAACCAATTAGGAGTAGGAATTCTTTTTAGAATCACCTTATAACTGTAATTAATTATTGATAGATTATCTTTCAACTTAGATTTCCTTATCTTCCGCAAATAAGGAAACGTAATCCTATTTTAATAAGGACTCTCCCACTACGCAAGCTGCCAAAATAAATATATATAAGCCAACACCGAATTCAGGCCATTTAAATAAAGTGGGTTGCACTATACCCAGACCTAAATAATTATATCCCAACATTACCCTCCACTCTCCTATTTTTAAGAATTTAAAATAGGAGAGTATTCAAAAAGTCCACCATACCCTCCAACTACCACGACTGCCGAACTTTTTATCGAATTTGCCGTAGCGCCTTATTGAAATTGCCGAACCCGCCAAACATACTGTAGAACCCAAATTGCTGAACCCGCCATACTACCGAACCCTTTATTTAATATTGTTAATCAAGAAATGAAATCGTCGAGGCGAAGGCCATCGAGACACGAAGCCGTCGAGGCGAGTGGTCGTCGAGACACGAAGCCGCCGATGCGAGGGCCGTCGAGACACGAAACCGTCGAGGTGAGGGCCATCGAGACACGAAGCAGTCGAGGCGAAGGGCATGAAGCAGTCGAGGCGAGGGGTCGTCGGGAAACGAAGTCGTTGAGGCGAGAGCTGTTGGAACACGAAACCGTTGAGGCGAAGAGCCGTCGGGACACGAAACCGCCGATGCGAGAGCTGTCGAGACACGAAGTCGTCGGGACTTGAAGCCGATGATAATTTTTAAATAAGTTACTTTTAAATAATTTATTTTTAAACGATAATTTTTTTAAAAATATATTTAAAATTTCAAACACTCCAAATAGTGAGTTAAATGCACTTTGCATCTCCCAGTTATCCTTATTTTGTACTTTTCATCCCACAACTTATAAATGAACACTTTGCATAATATATTTTCAACGTACTAACACATAATATCATTTAGCCAAAAAATCGTTAATTAGGCTAATGAACTTAGGTTGTTTTCACTCACAATGCTATCTTTTTAAGAGTAAAATAGTCTCACAAGTTAAATTTTTGCACTTGAAAAAATAACACGTAAGTCAAAATAACTTATTTTTATTAGTTCAATTAATAATTTTTAAACCGTAAAATACATGCATCAGTGCAATGAAAAAATAAAATATTTATTTATAAATTATGAATATAAAATACAAAATGAGAATAAACCTAAAGATATAAATTGCATTTAAGTTCCAAAAACATAAACTAATACATGTAGATGAAACAAAAAGAAGAAAAGAAGAGTTGGACGAGATGTAATTGATTTCACATGCATATGCATGAGATGAAAAGGCAAAAGTAATTATAATTCAATCAATCAAATCGAATAAATGAAAAGAGTAGAGTTAATGTTTGCAGGCAGACTAGATAAGCAATTAGTCTTACGTATCTACCTGGGAGGACTCAGAGGAGGAGTCCTTTTCTTAATCATGCACGTGGGTAGGTTTGGACTGCGGCCAAGCGTACGTGCGGCAGTTGCTGCTGCTACTGTCACCAGCTGTCTGTCGTGTTCCTGCAGCCACCCACGGCAGGACCAACTGTAATCTGTATACATTACTTACATTCAGCATTCAGGCATGTTTGCTTCACGCAAGCTTCTGCCTCTCATGACCATGGCTTACCCTTTTGTCGTGGCTTCAAAGTTTTAACTACTACTAATATACTCCATTCCTCCCCTCTCGAGATATATAGACAGACAGATAATGCAAAATGACATTTCTCCTGTTAAGAATATTAGTTTAACACAACTTTGTAACATATTTAATATATATATAAATATATATAGTTATAATTCATAATAAGAAATTACAATAAACTAAAAATTAATATAAAATATTTATACTATTAAAAATAAAAAATAATGGTTATGATTAAAAATTAAAAATTATCGTCCTCTACTATTAGTAGGAGGTTCCACTACGAACGTGTATATACACATGTATTACACTGAATTATAACACTAAAAATATTATTATGTAAAACAATAAAACAAAAATCCTAATTTGACATAGAAGTAATACTGTATCTTTATATATGAGCGTTGTCAGCATGTTTTGTTAAACTTAAAACGTAGCGATAATATGTAATTTTAGCATGCTAAATAACATTATGGTATTATATTTTAATGTAAATTGTGTGTTAATTAAAAGGTGTACCTAGCACTCAGAATTTTACCTATTTTTCTTAAAGAATTATTTATATTAAGATGGGTGAGGAAAACTTAAAACCTAATATCATCACCAAGCTAGACTCCTTAATCATAGGTTATAAAAGTTAGGAAATAAAAATAGTATTATTAAAGGTTGAGGTAATGGGTAATAAAAAAATATCACCTACTATTAAAATATCACCATCCTAAGTGTTTAGGAGGCTGAAATTAAATATCACTAACCTAATTAATATATCATATTTTTAATTGATAAAATGAGAAAATATTAAAATAATTAATTACAAACAAAAATACTCAAATATCAAAATTACGATTAATGAAATCTCTTAAATAACCAAACACATAAAAAACTTGTATGTAAATGGCACATACTCCCCCTAATGTATGTAATAGATAAAGCCGGAGGCTGCTTTTGACATTAACAAATTTTTAAAATCTTTTTAGCTTCTAAAAAGGTTCTTCAATTTTTAAGATAATTTCTGTTTTGTTTTTTTAATTTTTTTATTTAGTTTTTTTAATTTTAGAAAAAAATTATTTTAACTCACATAATTTATATAAAGGTGTATACCATCCGCTTCTAGTATACATTAAAGATGTTCGGAATGTATTATAAAAACTCCCACTAGGGTCCCTCAATTGATGACCCACCACCAAAAGCTTCCAAAATTTCATCAAGTCTCCCTTTCAAAACCATACAAGCAAGCAAAGATCAAAGCCCTCTCTCTTCCTCTAAATACCCATCACTCATACTCTGTAGCTCTATCTCCCTTGACCCCCACAACCTTATATAAAACATTAATCCCCACGAGCTAGAAATATGAGTAGTACTAATAATATTGGTAATGATCATCATGATACAAATAATGTAGGAGGAGCTGGAGGAAGTGGGCCTTGTGGTGCCTGCAGATTCTTAAGGAGAAAGTGTGTAAATGGTGGGTGTATATTTGCACCCTATTTTGGGTCGGACCATTTGGGCACGGCCCAGTTTGCTGCAGTTCACAAGGTGTTTGGTGCTAGCAATGCATCCAAGATTCTTATGAGAATACCACCACATAAGCGCCTTGACGCCGTCGTTTCGCTTTGTTATGAAGCTCTTTCTAGGGTTTCAGATCCTGTTTATGGTTGTGTTTCCCACATCTTCACTCTCCAGCAACAGGTTTTTTGCTTTCTCTTTGATCTTTCCATGATAACATGCACCGTTGGTTATATGTTAATTCCTTTTGTTTGTGAATGTACTTAGGTTGTTAACTTGGAGGCAGAATTAGCATGCACTCAAGCACGACTCTCGATCTTACGTCGTCGTCCCCCTTTGCCACTTCCTCGACCACAAAGTCCACCTCCAACTGATCTCCAATCTTCATCAGAGCAGCTTCAAGCATCTGATTCTAACATGTCGGTACATTTTGATCCTTCGCAATCGGAACAGACATCGTTTGAAATGGCGTCGTTTTGTAATTCTACGGAAGAAGACCTCGAAGATGATGATCTTCAAAGATTAGTAGCTCGAGAATTAGTGGCCAAGTATTTGCCAGGAATAAGAATCCGACCATCGAATAATTAGGATATTTTTCCCAATGATCTTATAACTAATTAACTATTGTCAGTGTAAGCAAGTTTATGTTTGATCTTAAATTTAATCAAATATTTCTACATTATTTTTTAATATTTTTATATATAAATGTTGTTATAAACATATAACAACGGTTTTAACTTATAACGATATTTTTTATATAAAAATATAAAAAAAAAACCTATAAAAATATCAATTTCCTTTAATCAACTTTACTTCTCGCTTCCGACTAGCTTTTGAGTCAACAAGTTTAATTTTGCATGCTTAGACATGCATGAATTATACTCCATTAAATGTGTTTGTTCACTTGGTATTACTAATAACTTCCATTTTCTTAGTTAGCTGTGTTATGATACTCCTTAAATTCTATTAAGACATAAAATTGAAATAGTCGGAAAAGATTCAGAAAAGAATTGTTATTATGAAAAAGAAGAAATTCTATTTTTTTATATGAGTATTATTTTGAAACGTAATTCTATTTGTAGTAGGAGTTTAATTTTGGAAGTGTCCTATTTTGAATTGAATAGGAAGAGGAAAGTTGTAGCTACTTTATAAATAGAGTATTCTGTTTAGTTGTTAAAGAGTAGCACAACTAAAAATTACGTAGCATCCTAAAAGTTGAGATAATGTGTGAGTGGATTTTGTATTTGTGTTAGTGAATTTTGTATTTTTATGAGAGAGCGGTTTTTTTTTACAACTTTTATATTTTGTATAAAAAAGTTGTATTATCATGGGAGAGAAAGTTTTGCAACTTTTAGTTTATACAAAAAGTTGAATTGTGGTATTATAGAACTTCAAATTTTAAGGTGTAAAATTTGAGAAATATTAATATAAGTCCATTATTATTGATATAGTAAAAATTCGTAATTTAACCTATGAGTTTTTTCTTTAAGAGTTTTCTACGTTAAATTTTGTGTTATTTTAACTTTTTATATTTTATATTATTTGTTTTGTATCGATTTAATTTCCAACAAATTACATACACAATTGCATCTTGTTGGGGAGGATGGACTGACTAACTTTCATCTTAATTAATTTTCATTTATCTTTGAACATTAGGGTCATGTTTGTTTGCAAAAATTATAATCCCGATATTATAATTTCAAGATATGGATTATAATTCCAAGGTTATATTTATTTATGAGAATTACACGATAAAATTATTAATTTCAAGTGTCATGTTTGTTTTTAAATTTGAACTTGGAACTATTAGTTAAGGGTAGGGGTGTTCACTTGGTATTAACCATACCGAATCGGACAGGTACCGAACGGTACCGAATTTATCCAAAACTCGATACCTGTATCGGTTCTACCAGTATACCGAACTGGTTAGCCGGTTCGATACCAGTTAATATAGAAAATATACCTAAAATAATAATAATAATAATAATAATAATAATAATAATATAAAAAAATAGAAAAATCGATATAACCGGTACGGTTCGATATTTACTGAACCATCAAAACTCTGAACTGGTTGGACCGGTATACCGGACTGGTCTTGTTTCGTCATGAACTGGTCGGTTCGGTTCGGACCGATCTGGTATACCTATAATACTGGTTGTACCAAATTATTTGCACACTCCTAATCTAGGGATTATAATCTTATAAAATGACTTATAAAGTTTTCGGATTATAATCCCTGATTGAACATATGATTAAATAGTTCCCCATATAAAGTTATTTTATAATTTCTGAACTAATAGTCTTAAGTCCAAATTTAAAAACAAACAAGACACTTGGAATTAATAGTTTTATCCTAAGTGTAATTTTTATAAACAAACATAACCCTTGAAATTATAATCTATGCCTTGAGATTATAATCTAATGAGTTTCTTACATTTATTTACTAGCTCCACACACCCCCAAAAAAAGTTTCATTTTTGAATTTTTACTTTTAGTTCTATTTATTTATTTTTAAAATTAATAACAAAAAATGGTGTTTAATAATTGTTTCTACACCGAAAAAGTAAAAGCAAATACACTTTAGCAACAAAAATATAAAACACTAAAAAATTGTTTCTTTTAATTTTATCAACACGAGAATTCATTCCAACCCTAGTGAAATTTAGACATAATATCTTATTAATAACAAAATTTCAATAATTTTGTGAATTGTGATATGAATAATATTTATAAAAAAAAAGTATTAATACTTTATTGAGGAATGTTCAGTACTTGTGGTGGGAGGATGGAAAGAAAGCAACAATATAGACAAAGTTGTAATCTACTCTATCATCAATGATACAATTCAGAATAATAAAAACCAATTAGAGATATTTATATATTTAAAATTGATATGAATTCATCTATTTTTAAAAAGTAAAATTAGGGTAATTATAAATTATATAAAAAATAATATTATTAATAAATAATATTTTGTAAAATCAATTCAAGATATTTATATATTCAAAATTGATATGAATCCATCTATTTTAAAAATAAAATAAAATAAGGATAATTATAAACTATTTTAAAAATATTATTAATTATAAAGTTTATTATTTACAAAAGTTAAATAAATTACATCACTTATGAATTTAAAATTGTATCAAATTATTTTTTTTAAAATTAAATTAAACCTTATATTTCGAATTGAAAGGAGTATTTTACTTCATTAAAATTACTCAGCTCATTAGCACTCATAGTGTGAATTTCCAGCCCAACCCAAAACCCACGTTACCCACCCCAACTCAACCCAATAAAATCACTGTGGGTTTATTAAATAAAATTATAGTAACAAAACTAATTCCCATCAATCTCAGACGATTATCACGTCCTTCTCTCTTCACAACTCCATCAACCTAATGTTGCTCTGTAAACTCCATCTTGGGGCAACTTGAAGCTTCCATTGCATACAGAATTTGGTAAGTAATTCTCTCTCTCTCTTCTTCATTCCTAAAACCGACCCCTGGTTTAGCCATTTAGTTTTTTTTTCTTGGTGTTCAAAGCAGATGCATACAAATTTAACCCATAATTTTTATTGCTGAATCATAGAAGCACATGTATTGTTTGGGTAAAATTGCAAAAAATTGATTATTTTTAGATAATTAGTAGTATATAGAAACAATTCTTTTTCTTCTTCTTTTTTTCCTTCTTAATTTGGGTTAGTTTTGGCAGGATTATGTCTATATGTGATATAATCATGGTGGATTTAAGTAGGATTTATGGTTTGAGTATTGTTGATGCCCTAACACCATGTTGGTGGCAATGGGTTCCAACTTAACATCCAAATTTGGGGTTGCAGATATGATATTAGCTAATTAATCAGAAACAAACAACAAGAAATTGCATTCTGAAACAAGCACATTTGTGTTTTTATTTGATTCAGAATGCTAAAGATTGACCTTTATATGCTTAATTGGACTAAAGATTGGCACTTTATGTACCTTGTTCGGCATTACTACTCTTATTTGTTTCCAAATGGTAAAGGTTTAGTTATATTGAGGATAATGAATCGTGAGAAAAAAGTTGTTTATTGAATTGATTATAAACACTTGAGTTATCTGTTTTTTGTATGCGGATGCGAGTAATGAATCTTTGCATAGTGACCTCAAGACATCCTGTGCGGTGGACGATTTTCTGTTGGACATGCATATTTATCTTTAATATTCATTTTACATCTGTCATTGTGTTGTCTTGCATCATCAGTCACATCTGAAGACATCTTGACCACCTCCATAGCGTCCCTATATCACACGTCACTGCTCCAAATGATCAGTATAGGTGGTTTGAAACCTTGGAACTCTCAAGACATGATATGAAAGATTTGAAGATCGTTATGTTTTACCTCTCTGGGCTAAGGGCAGATGCCCATGGATAGAGGCCTGGTTACTAAGGGATTATTGCTCAAGGCCTATTGAATTAGTGGCTAGAGACATAGGGTAACTGAGGGCCTTGGCCGGGTATGGCTTATGACAGTGTGCGCGGCCTTTTGGGCACATAACTGGCACGTGCATACAATCCCTAATGTCGCCTAGTAACACACTGACACCCCAACTCCTCTAAAAACCATAATATGTCATGAGAGATGAACTTTCTTAATACTTGATTTGATCATTCTCTGTAATTAGTGCTCATTCTTTGGTGTTAGAGGATATTGCCAGTATTTCTTAACACATTCTTACCTGCTTCTCACCTCTTTTAATACCTTGAACAGTAACCCTATTTCTTCTACATATTTCTCACCTCCATCCTCAAAGTCCAATTCTCTCTTCTGGAAACTGTTGATCAACCCTAGTTTAAGCGCTCATCTACAATTATCCTCCATATCAATAGTTTGATAGCTTCCTTTTGTTTTCAGATAGAATGATTAAACTCCCTTCGATATTTGCTTCATCTTGGAGGTTCCAAGTATTACAAATTACTCCTATTACAGTTAACATTTAATTATGATTTGATATTAGATTTGCAACAAGACTTGGGATTAGCCTCGTAGTTTAGATTGGTATAAGCATTCGCTGCATCATGCAATATGTATGGTAGAATTCAGTAGTCTCCTAGACTGATCTCCCCAAAACTAACAAACTTAAGTTAATCATTTTCATCAATCAAAGAAACTTTATCTCTATCTAGTTATATAACTAGTGAAAATTATTAGTTCTGGCTTTATTACAGCATTACCACATGAAAATGTATTTTTAACAGGATGAATTTAAGTTAGTTACGTCTTTGGCATCCTTGTGTTTTTGTTTTGCTAATTTATATTGACAATATTTTATACTAATGTAGATCTTTGAGAAAGTTGTCTGAATATGATTGTGAATCAATGCTCAATGACATTTGGGGGTGCTTGTTTGAATTACAAGGCCAATCCCAAGTCGTATTACTCAGCTCTTGCATGCTTTGATCGGCATTATAAGTTCATGGAAACCTAATGAGGAGCTGAAATCTGGCTCTATTATATATCTTTCTGAAGGTACTTTTTATACATAAGTTCTTTTAAGCTGCATTTGGCGCTTGAAAAGAGAAGTACAGTGGTTTTTCTCATTTTCTCATTGTTATAGTTTGTAAGAACAACAAGTTTCATACTTTCTGAGTGATTAGTTATATAAATTATCTTAATGAACAAAACGGCTTCACATTCGATTGCTATGTTGTGCAGGGAGATTAGTTGTTCATGGGTTATATGTTTTTTGTATTTTATTCTATCATATTAATTTATCTAGAACCCTCTTCCTCCCCTTCTCTTTAGTAATGTGTTGAAGATGGTTTCTAAAGCTACTAAAGATATTGAAGCTGAATCTGTTGATGTACATTGTTCTCAATGTTATTTATAAAGTTTAGCAAGCTTGAAAAGAACAAGTGACATAATAACAATCTGAACGGATTAGGAAGGTTTTTTGCGACCTCAGAGGGTGCTCATATTATTTGCATCAAAAACCTCTCAAGATTAAGTGGCTTCAGTCTTGATCCTCATTTTTTTGTATGAAATCTGTGACCAGGTGATCAAAGTTTATGTATTTACGTAATAAAATATAATGTATCTTTAGTGGTGTGACAGGTGTCTCTCATCTACCACAAAAGGGGAGGATTATGGGCTTAAAGTCCTGGATCTCCTGGCTGAATTTGGGCATTGTGCCTTCACTTATTAAAAAAATGGAAAAAAGAAGAAGAAAATAGATAAGATTGAGATTGTAGAGTATTTTAATACATGAACCGGGATGAAAACTTTAGTAATCTATGCTGAAAATAAACATGTTGTGTCAGGTGACTCGAATCCTTTGAGATCAGCTGAACAGGTTGATAATCAGCAGAAGATGCTGAGCAAAGCTTCTGGCTTGAAGAGTGTCAAAGAAAGCAAACATGAATGTATCAGTCTATATATTTGTTCTTCGAAAGAATAAAACAAAACCACTAATGGAATAGGCTGTTACAACCTAACATAAAATGGATTAATGACATTGACAAGCTTGCGCACATATCTTTATCTAGATGGATTTAAATGCTTGGTACCATCTAAAGGATTCTGTATTTTTGTGATTCTTGTCTACTTTCTAAATTTTGTTTCTCATTCTCATGGCAGGGATTCAATTTCTTTCTCTTTCTGCTGTGTCATCGCCACTCCTAAATGGGATCTTTGTGGTTTATCACATGCTATCCCTACGATACCATGAAGTAATATCTCTGATTCGAGCAGCCAAGGATGTCCCAACTACTTATTGATTCCCAGCCATGACCGAGAAGCCCCAATGGTGGTGGAGAACTTTGGTGTGCCTCCCTTAATTCCCCTTCATGAGACATGGATGTATGCCGAGACGGCATGTCATCTACATCCCTTCTTGGAGGATTTTGATTTTTTGACATTGCCTTTCCTAGAATCCCTTTCGAAATTGCGAAAGTGGTTTTTGTTGGCATATTTCTTTGTTGCGTATCTTGGAATGGTGATAAGAAAAGAAAGGCCACACTTTTCAGGTTTCATGTTTTGACGGGGATGCTACTAGAGATTTCATTGCAGGTGGTAGGGTCCATGAGTTACCGGTTGCCTAAGGCTTTATATTGAGGCAAGGTTAGTATGCGTTTTTTGACAGCGTTTGCATTTGCGTTTGTTTTTTCTGTTTTAGAGAGTGTAAGGTGCGCTCTTGCTGGGATGTATGCTGACATCCCGTTTGTTAGTGATGCAGCTTATATGCAAATTCCTTGTGAATAATTAGGGCCGCCTGAGGAGGTAAACATGATTTGTATTGCCTTTGCTATTAGATAAAACATCGATCCAAGTGACATTTAGTCTTGAAGGACTGTTCTGAGACTTCTACTTTCCGAGTTCAAGTTTAGATAACAATTTTTGGGTTAATTTAATTAACAAAGATATTATATTAATTACTCCGTCTATAATTGGTCTCAGAATTTCTGTGCTTGGTTGTATGATTATAGAATTCTCAAGTCCCTTGTGTATTTAATATATAAGTGCTTGGGTGAAAGGTGTAATGAAACGGATCCTAATCAGTTCTTGTTCATGTTCTCCTCTTTTGAGAATAGGTAAAAAGAATTCGGTGTTCTCGTTCTGGGAATGCGAATTGTATACATTGTAGTTCTGTGGTAATTTAAGTTCCATTTACAATTGCAATTGAATTAGTTGGTTCTTTGGTGCAAGAAATTTAACTTGTGCACTTTATGCTTTAGGGATGTCTACTCTCTTCTTTGGACATCAAAATAGGGGATCCAAATGCCCTTTGGTTTAGTTCTTGTGCATCTACTGGGAAACAAAATGAGGAAGACTTGGTGGGATATCCAATTTCCTTAAACATTTGTCAAGTTTAAAATATTTTTGTAGCATATAATTGCATTGTATTGACATTATTTTATATAATGCAACTATGTACTATATAACCACAACTTGTTCCTATTGAACTTGGCCAATTTTGTTGAGTTGCAAAATAAACATATAATAATATACATTCAGGTGTAAGCTTCGTTCTTATTCTAAAGAAAAGAGCTAACAGTCTAATATATTCATGTGTATATATCTCTCAATAACACAAATTTTGCTAAATTTGGTATTTTTTTAAAGTCTCTACTTACAGGAATATTAAGTGAATTTCATATTTGCGATTAGAGAGAATATTGTGAAAAATATTAATTTCTTCGTGAAAATCAGAAATATATATTTTGGCAAAAGACTCAACAAGTAACAGATTTAAATTAAAAATAAACAAGGAAAAAACTCACTAACCAGAGGCATATCCGATTGTTGTTGAAGGTTTATTACATGATACTCCAATAACAAGGTTTACGCATGCCAACTTCTTGATATTTAGTCTTTCCAAGCTAACACAAACAAAGGGGAGAAAATTGGTTAAATAACAAGTTCAATGCTTACAACTCAACAGTTATAAGAGAATGAAAAGAAATAAATATTAAATTTACATATTAGAGATATTTGTAAAACATTTACTTTTTTTATCTCGGTATTTACTTTTATAGGTTATTGTTGAATTCTGATTTTCTTTACACTATTCGTCAAGTCAGGATTCGTAGGTTAAACCTTTTGCTCACCCTGCAACAAGACAAAGGAACGAATGCATAGAGGGTTGTGCTCTAAATCCACCTTCGGTGTTTGTATTTATAACATCCCAATCACATATTGTAACATGCGAGATACTTGAATAAGTATACAAGAATTCAATTTGGTGGACTAAGATGACCTGAGAAGATATTGTTGAGACAAACGCATTGGGATTTTATCATGCTATGATTTGATTCGATCTATGAATTTGACCTTAGTTGTTACACATTGTATCAGAGTTAAATTTTGAAAGTTCGGGTCGGGTCATTCGATTTGATCCTGGTTGTATATATATGGTATCAGAATCGACTTTTGAAAGTTCAAGTCGGATTATTCAATCGGATCCCATGTCATAACTTGTAAAATACTTAGATGTGTATATAAGGATTCATAATTTTTTGGGTAAATGTGTAGTGGACTAAGAAGACTTAAGACAAGTGTATTGGGCGTTATTATCTTAGGACAAACACATTTTGCCTTATTATGTTATGATTTAATTCGAACTGTGTGTGTGTGAAGCTCACAAATTTGGTATTAGAACGTTACGTTCTTAAATGTAATTCTTTTGTCTGAATATTATTTTTACCCAACAGTGGTGTCCTGAATTCAACCTCTTAGTTGGCGTTGGACACAAAGCTAAAATCACAACTTAAAATACATTTTGGGATGAGTTCTGAATTCAATCTCTTATTTAACGTGGGACACAAAGCTAAAATCACATGTTATAATATGTTTTGAGATGAGTTTGCGCATATGAACACATCGGTTATCGAGCAGAGTCTGATCCGCCGTATATCATCTTAACAACGATATATTTAATAGACAAAACAATTAAAATTGATTCCATTTTGAGTACACATGGATCGTGTTGAAAAATAATAAAAAAAAAACACAAAATGGCTTTTCTATTTCACAAAATGAGGAAGTTCATCCCATCAAACCCCTAGTTCAAAAGTGATATTATTACAAAGTCAAAACTTCTTTATACGATGATGATCACTTGTTCTTTTCCCTATTTAAAAATCCTTATGTCTTAGAAGCTTCTGGAAAGCATTTGCCCAATTGGCCCACATTGATTCTATTAGACTTAGATGTCCTATCAGGTTCAGCTACAAGCAAGTCAAAGGGCCTTTGAAAACGTTAGCATATGTAAAATACCATATCATCATAAGATTTAAATCTTCTATTTGTGTATGTTATCATAAAGTTGCAAATTATAATTACAAGTACTCCTTCTTTTCGGAAATGTAAGAATTATTTCATTTTAAAAATTAATTTGACATTTCAAAAATAATATAAACTCATTTTAATATATATAATATAATAATAAATGTAGTAATCTATTTAAGTAGTAGTAGTACTAACTACATTGCTTTTAAATTTTAAATGAATTAAAAATATTTTAAATAAAAAATATTATTCTATTATTTTGAAAGCACCAACATTCATTATTTTTTGGTGCATGAACATGCCTACATCAATAAGGGAAAATATATGATTACTAAAGGCTTATTTATCAATACATAATCATCAAATGTGTTTGAGGCTATGTTCTACGCTTATCTACAAACTAATAAGCTGTTGCAATACAATCATTAGATTCATAAGCTCTTGCAATACAATCATGCCAGACACTACCTAAACATTAAAATAATGTTTGCTTATCTATCACTCCAATTTCATAAAATTTATATGCTCTCAGTAACTTAATTAATTATGCAAGCTTTAAATAAGTTCCAAGTTATAACCGGTACATTTATACTTTGTTACTATTTCCTACCACCAATTAATTACACTAAACACGAAAAATCAAGAAACTTAATGGTCTTTTATTTCTTCATTGTTCTTACCATCAATTTATTAATTACATTGAACTTGCAATATCAAACAAAAAATTCACATAATTTTTTTAAAAGTAGCATAATTATTTCTAATACAATATTCATTTTGTAAGACCCCGAATTTTATGAAATACAAAATTTAATTTTTCTTCATATAGATATTTTTTTTAAACAGTAAGTGGTTAAATCGATAAAGTTAAAAGTTAAGGATGTTATGTGCAAATTTTATTTTGTCGGACAATATTCGCTTTGTCGGGGAATATTCGTTTGGTCGGGGAATATTCGTTTGGTCCGACGGCGCCGAAATAACAAATTATTGGTGGACCCCACAACGGAATATTTGTCGGATATAGAAAACGACAGAAATAACCTTTTTAAATAAAAATAGTCAACGGAACTGTTAAAATACCGGTGATAAAAGAATAGTAGCATACGGTAGTTATTGGTATTTTCTGTAGCACTCGGTACTCTACAGTAACACACGGTATTGCATAGTGTCTCATATTTTTGGTCTGATAATTGACACCGTAACTGTTACGCATCATTTCATCGATAATTGTCACTGCATAATATTTTATATTATCAATTCAATAATTGTTGTTACACAGTATTTTGCATTATTGATTTAATAATTGTCATTACACTGTATTTTATATCATTGAGTCAATAATTGTTGTTGCACTGTTTTTAAAATTATTGAACCTAATAATTGTCACAGTAACATATGCACAGTAATTCACATTATTGAATCAATAATTGTCATTACACAGTAACGTATGCTTTATTTTACATTATTGTTATCTCTATTATGATGTTATTTAAACAGTTGTATTTCATTAATTTATTGACTTGATATCTAAGAGCTAACTATACTGTATTTATAACAATTAGTCATAATAATTGAATTGATAAAGTTATTTGTTTATAATATAAAGTTAGGTGATTATTAGGTGATATGAAATGAATGGTGTAGATTAAAGTGTGAATTATTGTTGAATAATTGAATTGATTTGTTTATAATATAAAGTTAGGTGATTATTAGGTGATATGAAATGAATGGTGTAGATTAAAGTGTGAATTATTGTTGAATAATTAAATTGATTTGTTTATAATATAAAGTTAGGTGATTATTAGGTGATATGAAATGAATGGTGTAGATTAAAGATAATATAATATTTGAAATGGATGGTGTAGATTAAAAGATGATCTTTAAATGAATGGTTTAGATTAAATGAATGATAAGATTTTTGGCTATAAATAGAAGCCTTAACTTAAGGATTTTTCATAAACTTCCTTACTTGTTCTTTCTTTCTCTCTCTAAATACTTCTTGTGAAAGTTCTCTCTAAGTGTGCTTAAGTCATCTTGAGTATTTGTGAAGATCTATAAGTATACGTGTACTGTTCAAGTTAATCAACCTCATTTAAATCAATATCCAGTCACGTGTTGAGGTAAGGGATACCATCTTTTTCATCTTCCATTATTCAAACGTACTATGGTAAGGGATTATCATTATTTGATTCTCGATAATAATATTGTTTCTTCCTTACTCATAAGACGTGCCTTTTATTTCCATGTATTAAATTGTGGGAATAACCTTACGGAGCGGATTGCCGCCTGTTGGTGAATAACCTTTCGTATTCATTCATTATTAATCTCTGAGAATAACCTTACGGAGCGGATTGCCGCCTGTTTGGTGAATAACTCTTTGTACTCAAATTCTATTAAATTGTGGGAATAACCTTACGGAGCGAATTGCCGCCTGTTGGTGAATAACCCTTTGTATTAATTTCCTTCACCTTTTGTTAATCAAACCTGCTACGGTAAGGGATATTATTTTCTTTCATACTCCTAAATCGAAATTTATTATGGAACTATTGCTTCTATAATTCCTGAAAATATTATATGTTCCATAATAGTTGAACTTCATTATTTTAACTGAACCTTCCTATTACGTGAACCTTTCTATTGAATTGTAACCGTTATTCTGAACTGTGGATCTTGAATATCATTTTTAAATTTCACTCCACATCATGTTGACAATTTGGACATTATTTGAATCTGTACAAAGTAAACTTCCGATACTTATTGTTATCCTATTTCTTCTGTTCATCATTTATATCATTCTAATCATCCAAAAATCAAGCTGTTGTGAATATCTGTGGCCGGGGGCACAGACGTGATATATTTGTTGAACAGATGATAGGTTAAAGGCGAGATAATAGGTTAAAGGCGATACATCTTTTCGGTGTCTTTTATGGCACGTGGTGAATGTTCTCTTTGGCCCGTAGTGCAAAGATGAACTGTTGTTTGGTATGATTATGACCAAAGGCTGAATCTGGTATAATCATGACCGTTGGTGTTATATTGAATGTCTTTGGCCCGTAGTGCAAAGATGAACTGTTGATCTGCATGATTATGATCAGGAACTGTGAATTTGTATTATCTTGACTAATGATATTTCAGATGATAAAAGTTGATGACGTTTTTCCTAAAAAGAGAACCGAGTGGACATTATAGTCTGCATTATTCTTCTAATAGATTACTCATTCCGCTGCTAATATGGATCTGAACGTTGTTTAAGAATTTAACTGCAGTTTTTGATATAAACCTTGTAGTCTATTGTATTCTATCAAGAACTCAACTGTTGAAGACTAATGATAATTTATTCGTCATTATCTTAGTCATGATATTCTTTACTGGGCTATTTGAGCTCACCCTTTCTTTTGTTCCATTGTTTTTCAACAGGAGATGAAAACATAACAGGGTCTAGCCGGGGAATGGAGTGAGGGTCCGAGGAATAATTATCATAGTCTTCACGTTTTGTAAAATAGTGTGGCAATAATAGTGAAGACTTAGTTGTGTATTATTATACACTGTATTGTTGTACGTTGTGCTTTGTTGTAATAATTTTGTTGTAGTATTTTGACGACTCAAGTTTGGGCTGTGTGGGCCCAGATTTGGGGTCGTCACACATTTAATAATCCATATTACAAAATCTTGTTAAATGCAATATAGCCATTAAATTGAAAACTCATATGTCAGTATCATCAACCAATAACAGTAAACTCGTAGTATCTGATATATATTGTCGTCTTAGTTCTTATCACCAATCGATTATAGTGAACTCGCAACATATATCTTCTATATTCAAATTAATATTTTCTTCTTAATTCCTATCATCAATCAATTATACTGAACCTCGTAGTATCTATCTTATATATTCAAATTAATAATGTCTTATTAGTTCGTATCATTAATCGATTATAGTAAACTTGCAATATCTATCTTTGATGCTTAAATTATCAATCCGTTATTATTGATTAGCAATATCTAGTATCTAATATTTTTCTAAATTCTTATCATATATCTACAATGAACTCACAATATCTATCTTTTATGTTCATAATATCAATTAGTTATTATTGAGTCGTAATATCTGATATTTAGTATTATCCTATTAGTTTCTATCATTAATCAACTACAATGAACTCTCAGTGTCTTACCTAAAATATTTATTTAAAATTTTACAAAATAAGATATAAATATATCTTTAATACGCTATTATCCATTAACTAATGACGCAACTAACTACCAAAATAATATTGCACCACTAAGTTATGTACTAGATTTAGCTAAACTAAAAGGAATTCTTACAAATCTCCCCCATGAAATCTTTCTAGTACCCTTTTCACCTTCAAAAGCCCTTTGAAAATCAACAACAACAAAAAAAACATGGATTCAATTGCTATACATACATATAATAGTACGAGATTAGAGCTCCAAAAAACCCCTAGGAAATCCAACCAAAACTCAAAAAGACACACTCATCCTATGAATGACATGAGCCAAAGGATTTCACTTACACCTATGCAGTCACTTTCCTCTTTACATATACATATGCAACTATATATATGTAGCACATATGTGGATATATAGAGAGAGAGAACTCGAACCCTTGTATGTCAGAGAAACTGAGCCAAACTTCTTAGAGAAACTCGAAATTCTATCAGCGCAAAAATGAATCCAAGCAAAGTTGAAGAAGATCTGTTCCATCACCACCTAGAGCCTTTCCAGAACGAGTCTCAGCCGTCGATTCTCGAGCCTTTTCCCCTCCCGCCGATGTCCGAAATTGACCTGTTTCCCGACGACGACGACTCAGTGAGTCACACCTCCTCCGACGCCGACCTAAACGGCGCCGTTTTGCATTCATCCGGCGAGAACACCAGCAATTTTAAAATCGCCGCACCGATGTACGTTAGCCCTGTGCCCCATTTATCGTCCCAATTCTACACATTCAACAAGGAATCTCATGCCCTAATGATCAATTGCATAATTGAGGGCCGGGTCGCGACTCCTGAGGAGATCAGAGCCGCCACATCTCCGGCGGTGCTGGCCAGCTGGCGGTCGGTGTGGAAGGACCGGAACGAGGACACGGCGTATCTCACCGCTTGGAAGCGAATCCAGGAGAAGCTCAATGTTCATGTGGATGCCAATAATGGTAACAAATTTTTGTGCTTTAAGAACAATTCGAATCAATTTGTTTCTCATATTGATCAGTGGCTAGATATTGTAATGAGTTACCATGGTGATGCTGATTTGAAACATTTAGGGCTTAAAGAAACAATTGAGAGAATTAAGCAAGTTTGGACTGTAGGTGCTAAATTTTATGGAATACCCGAATCTTTTATTAGGGTTTGTGTGGCCAAGTGCCCCGTGTGCTCAGACTCAGCATCTGGGTGTGCGCCACGTAACAAACGTAGAAGATTCGAGTATACTGAGTCATTTGATGTGCCTGCCAAAGAGGTGCCTAATAAATTGCAAGAATTGGCTGCTAAACATAAAGTTGTATTGTGTATAAGACAGAAATATATTAGGTATAAGCCATTTATGGCAGAGGTTAAGGATTACGCGTGTCATCGAGCTGGAGAGCCAGCGTCGACTTCGAAGAAATCGAAGATTTTGAAGAGGGAACATTACGCGTCCAAGCGGTGTGGGTGTGGGTTTCGGATTAGGGCAATTGTGCCAATTTCGAATTATAATGACAAGGACAAGACATTTGTCTATCAGGAGGAGGGGGTAGCGGTATTTAAGTTGTACGCGGTTCATTCGGGTCATGAACCCGGACCGTTGGATGGGAATGCTAGGATTATGCACAGGGTTGTAGGGCATAAAGGTGGGTTTTTGATGGACCAAGATTTTGTGTACGGGATGGGTGAGGAAGCAGAGAACGAGAGCTATGGACTCACAGTGAAGGATGATGGAGATTTGCAGCACTCGGTTTTGCAGCATGTGAAGGAATTGAGAAATGAACTTGGGTTCATTGAAGGGAAAATTGGGAAAATCCCGTCGGAGCTGCTAGGTTCAGTGTCACAAGAACTGTTTGAAATGGTGAATAAACTTCGGAGTGTAAGAGAACATGGTCTGAATTCTGTTGGGTTGCTTTCAATCAAGCCACGGTCAGATGATCTCTTGGTGGGGGAGAGTGATTTGGCAGATTGGGGTGGTCACCACCAGACGATATATGGGGATGGCAAGGATGCAGAACTGATTGAAGATGATGAAGATAGTTTTGAGAGAACGCTTGATGTTACTTCTTGGGATCAGATCAGATCAGAATGCAGGGGCGAAAGGGATCTACTGGGTGAGACTTGTAAACCCGAGAAATGGTTGAAATGCAGTGAGTTTGATGAGAAGAGTATTCTTAACTACGGGGATTCTAAACTAATTAAGCCCATAAGGGGTGATGAGACTATTGAGCCTGACATAGGTCTTGCTGGTTTACAGGTTGAAAGCTTCTACCCTGAGAACCCTAAATGGTATGATTCTCCTTGTGGATTGGATTCCAGTGCTGATTGCGGCAATAGTGGATTCAGGCCTGGGGAGACCGTATAAAGATCTTTAGAGATGGGTCAATCCATTTTTAACATAATTCTGAGTTTATCAGGCGTGATTCAGTCCTTTCTCAATGGTTGAAGTGGGTTGTATATTGATATATACAGAAGATTCGAGCCTCTCACATGCTTTAGGCGACTTTGCTGTTTGCAGTTCTGTAAAGTATAGCCTTTGGGCTTTGTTGCACATACTTCTTGGTGACTACAAGTTAATCATGTTCTGCGGCTTCACTTTAATAACCTTATTCCATATGTGCATGCCAAGGATTATTTCCTTTGTTGTTCATTGTGATTCTTTTAGTTATGGTTTCGGACCCTTTTATTGCATTTTAAGATGCATGAACTTTCTTTTGTGCAAGGTTTCACTTTAATGTGCATCTCCTTTCTCTTTCTTTCTCTCTCATTAAAAATCTATATATTAAATAGCATTTGGCCCCATCATGGTTAATTTGCTAGACATATCGGAATGATATAATTCTTGTTCTCTTGGATCATAATGTTGGGAATTTGCAGTTAATATCTTGTTGTATCACTAAGAATGGTTTTTAATAGTATTTGCATCATTTTGTTTATAGCTGTCATATCTTAACAGGTCAATGGAAATTTCCCTTTTTGATAGGGTGTACCCTGTCACAGAAATCTTAGCTGGAGTTGTTGCAAGGGTGTAGGCATGCCTTTTACATATGCTACAAATACTATAAATTGGACTGGCATGTGGGTAGATGCTCTCATGTAACTTGATGTCTGATCATCTTCTTCCTAGGTTGAAGGTGTTATTATTGAACTGCAATAGCTCTTCTATTGTTCAGGGCTCCAGTTTGGTTTTTGAAGTTCTAGCAGTCACATAGGAAACCTTCCAGATCCTGAATAATGATCTAAATAGGGCTGTATGGGTCACAGCCACCAGCCCCCTCTATTGTCCCCAGCCTCCCTTGCCAAAAGAACACTTGGCCTGAATTTGGGGTGGATTCTCACATCTACCCCTTCCTGGCTGCTCTTATATTATCAGAAACTGTTCCATTTCTTACCAAAAAAATTGATGGGAATATAATCAGATGGTTATACCTGTTGCACTTTTTGTCAATGGGAATCAAAGACAGAGGGTTGATTGTTTTCTCACTTCTTTTCAACTTAGTAATTCATATGGGGAAGACCCTAGAAAACGTAAAGAGAGCTGCTGAAAGATTTTAAGGATATGCAAATTTCATCAGTTAATGCTGGCATGTTATTTATTTTCTTCGTATATTTGGGATAATCTTGTCCAAATCTGGATGTAAAAATCACAGATTATCTGAAAAAATCCCTCCTCCTCCCCTCCCATCAAGCTTTCAAAAGTATTTAGTGTTCTAGCGAAAAAATCTTGTGCCAAATCTGGAATAAATCTCAGGTTACTTTAAGAATCCCTCCCATCCTCACCCCAAAGCTTTCAATTGTATTAAGTTTTCAAGTGTGAAATCTTGGACCAAATTCCGCATGTACAAATTATAGGTTATTTTAAAAACATCCTCCCCCTCCCCCAATGTTTTAAATGTATTATTTGTTCAAGTGTATTCTTTTGGGCCATGTCAATCAAGTATAAGGAGCAGAGATGAGAAATATTGCTCTAGAGAATAACTTAAGGATAATCACATATCTTATCATTTTTTCATTCTTAGGTATGGAGATTAACAGGTAGACTTTTGGGTTGTCTTGTATCATTCTGGGTTGTCAAGATTGAATGTACACTTCAGTTTAAAGTCTTGAATGTGAATGTTATTTGGTTGCGCTCCAAGAAGAAAAGACCTAACAAAATCATTCAACTCATGATTTCATTTTTTATTTGACGGAGTGGATGTATCCAATGTTTAAAAAAATGTTCTAGGGGCACGTTTTGAGGTGTCATTATCTAAAAAATCCAGGGACTTGTAAATCAGAACAGAAGTGCTATGAGGAATACGTTTTTGAGTGGCACATGTTTTTTGCGCTCATTAGATGACAGTGTACACCTGGTAGGAGTCCTAAAACAAAGCCTTTTCTTATTTTTAAAAAACTCTTCCTCTTCCGTTCTGAGGTGTCTTCCATCAGCCAGGCACCCTTTGCCTATTTGTGGATTGTTAATGTTACATATTAGAGAATCTCCCTAACTTGGGTTCAATGTATGGTCAATGTATGGACAGACGATCAGGGTGTAGATACAAGGTAGTGAATGACTTTTAATCTGCTGTCTAGAGGACTGTCTTGCAGGGTTACTAAAAGCAGAGTGATATTATCCAGAAGGGAAGAAGACTGTCTAACACGTTAGTGGAAGGCAGACTGACTAGGAGATGCAGAGGGCATCAGTTGCAGAAGATCTGTCGTGGTCAGTTTTGATTCAAAATGGTCATTAGACTTGATATGACATGTATGATCATTACTAATGCTCTTGGTGAAGTATCCAGGTTAGTAATAATTATATTAGCTTTCAACACTGGTGGATCTTTTGATAAGAACATCATGTAGATCTTGCTGTTCTCAATTTAAATACTAAATTCTCTACATGACAGTCTATTAAATTTTGTTGACACTGTTTTCAAAAAGAACGTGTTGGGAGATGCTCAAGTGCACCCATTGTGGATTGAGATCCTGAAAGATTAGAGAGTTTCCTACTGTTTTCACATTGTGCTTCTTCTTGCCATGGAACTCAGCCAGAGTGCAATTGGATGTTCCTACAAATGCTACCATTTTGTTTCTCTAACTTGGCTAGTGTTGAAATTCCATTATATATGTTCTTGCCCTTTTTTCTCTCTTTTTGTTATTTGGTGTGTAGGTGATTCAAATAGCCAGCAGTCATCAGTGTCTGATCTTATTCACAAAATTTGGTATTGTAGATGCCCAAATGATATCTGCAAGTGTTAAAACTTTTTGTTCAACCTCACGTGTTAACATGCATCATACATGTCATTATTGATCTTTAAAAGGGTGTTATAATCGTTTCTCTTCCAGTAAGTTCATGGACTTTTATCTTCTAGTCTTTGACTTTGTTTTACTTTTGAAGCTTGATCATTGTTCTTGCCATTGAAATTACGAGTGTGGTTCAAAAGTTTCGGCTTCTTATTCTGCTTCTTAGTTGTGCTTTCCCAAAATGATGTTAGGTTTCTGTCATTCTGGTGAACCACTGTAAGTAGATGGGTGACCTCTTTGGTAAAATATTATTAAATTCATTCAATACTCTTTTTTCCCCATCTCTTCATATCATTCATAAATTTGTATTCTTTTTTTATTCTCAGTGTCTCAGTTTTCTTTCAATTTCAGCATCTTCTTGTGTAACCTATATTGATCTGAATAGGTTATATTATGTGAAAAGTTGTTAAGTATGCGGTACGCCTTACAGCTCGAGGAGTGCTGGTATTGCATTTGCTGCTTTGATGCAAATTTTGCAGTGGCTGAGCAGAGTACCAGGGGTGTGGGTGAGCAAGTTGATATAATTTCAATGACTTTTCCTTGGCTATTTCTTGGTGTTTCATTGCATTCACCATTTCCTGTGCTTTTTATATTATTTCATTTAATTTTAAGGAAATTTTCCCCAGAAATGTTCCAGATGTTTTTCCTCTACAATCACACTTAAGAGTCTCCATATTTGCTCATCCAGGTTATATATTAGTATCTTCTATGAAAGGAATCTTTGTCAAAGACTTATTATGACTAGCTCGAGTTATATGAATTAGTGCTTCCTAAATTCCTTTTTCCATCTAATGCGTGTCAACATGGTTTAGGTTTCCATTTTTGTGCCAATATATGTTCATTTGAAACTACACTTTGCAAAGTTCCCAGATATTTGAGGAAGAAGAAAATGTATGTGCTTATTATATATTGTCATGCATGAAATTTGATGTCCAACATTGATTGTTATGTAAAATTTTCGTACAGGGAGAAGCAAAAGTGTCTTGGATATAACTTTATACCCTTGGCTTGTTAGGGAAACTTGGGTAGCAGATGAAAGTGTAGTAGTAGTTTATGAACAGATTGCTATCAGTAGTGTGTTATCTTGCCTCAGTTTCCGTCTTGTTTAGAAGTTTGTCTATTAGTGCAATTGTATTGCTATATATATGACGACAAATTTATTTCTATATTATATACTATGGATACACATGGAATAGAAGGGCATAAAGAAGGGACTTAGTCATCTAGATCTTATTGTTCTATTTTATATGTCGACTAATTTCAACATGAAATTAGAAATTAGTCGACATATAAACTATTTTTCTCGGTGAAAAGTAATGAAATTAGTCGACATATAAACTATTTTTCTCGGTGAAAAGTAATTAGTTTCACTTATTATAGACCATGGGGTGGGTTGGTTGATTTGAAATGAAGAAATATTGCTTATGAAGAATATGCGGACTTTACTATGAACTGAAGATTCTTTGAGCTGAGTTGCTGAGTGAAGATGACTAGAAATTTGTTTCATCTCCTGTGGACTTCCAGTTCACTCGCTGTAGGGACTGTGGTGGGTGCTGTATATGTTACATGTTTATAAAAGAATAATAGCAAAAATGGACCTAGTTTGATTTTTTTGGTCAAATGACTAATTTTAAAATTTATAATTAAGCAAATTTATTTATATTTTTGAATTTTTAAATATTAAATATTGTAATAAATTAAATGTAATTTTTATGATCATAATTTATTTATTTTTATAAAAAAGAGAAATTTTGATTTTAAAATTAGTCAATTTGACTCTAAAATTTAAACTAAGCAAGTCGGGGGAGGGAGTAGTAAATATTGGAATTGAAGCTTTTGCTCAATTTTCTTTACAAGAGATGTTTCCCTCTCTCATCTTTCTTTTAGAATACGGGTAATTCATTAAGCAATTTGGCTAATCAACTATAAAAAGGCTAGTGAAAATAGTGTATATCTATCATTCACGTGCAAATTCGTAACATACACAACTTGAGAATTGGCTAGACAGAAGAATGGGGCTTTGGCTCCATCCTCGCACTTTTTCTCAGATTTCATTCAATACATCATATTTTTATAATTTTAATTAAGACTCCTTCCGTTTCAAGAAAAAAGATTTTATTATTATTTCAAGTTAAAATTTACTTACCTTAAATAATTTATTTTTTATAATAATTTACTTATAATATCTTTAATATTAATTGTCATATTTCTATTATCAATGCATATTTATAGAGTATCACTAGTCATTTGCAAAAACCTAGGCAATTAAATGATAATTTAAATATGAGTAATTTTGTCATTTTATTCTCTTTTTTAATATATGCAAAAAGTCAATCAGGGCTTTTATTCCGGGACGGAGAGAGTATAAAAAAAATCAACAACAGTCAGTTAATTTATAATATTGAGTGGTATAATTATTTTAAAAATAAAAGTAATCCGACATTTTTAACCGTTTGATGAACATGTAGATTTTTTATCAAAATTTCAATGGTTGAAAATTCTTTCAAACTTTTATTGGTAAAAATAATTTTGATAATTTTAAATTTTGGTAGGATTGATCTTAATATCATCATCTATCAAGTCACATATTTGGATCAGATTATATTTGGTAAATAATATTGAGACAATGAGCTTGACTCGGAATTGGAATTGGTTATGAATTACGAATATAATACACAACAATCAAGTTAATTCACACAAATTTCAACTATCATCAGTAAACAAGCTTCAGTTCCATCCGTATTAAAATTGTTGGCATAAAGATACTCGCGAATCCAAAATATAATAAACACAACTCACAAGATTTAGTCTTATTATATATGCAAAAATTAAATATCACACCTCCCAAGGCATGTGAATTTCCCTTTACAAAATTTCATTTGAAATAAGCAATTAATTTTGTCTCAAATTTTAAAACTATTAGGTTTGCACGTATCCTAGAAAAGAAAACCCTACTATGCAAAAAAGAATAATCAATTAAGTCAAATATGTATTGCAAGCTTGCAACTTAACTTATGATTAATAAGATTAAGGGACATGACTTACTCACCAATTTATGTATTGCTACTATTGCATTGTGATGTACTCCTTTCTTCCGTTCCAAAAGAACGGCTTAAGAGCCGATAAAAATTTGTTCTCGACTATTAAAGTACGTAAGTCAATTAGATAAAATTTTATATTGACTAATTTATTCTTAATCATGTTACATTTTAACTAAATAGTAAATCAATTACGTCACAAACATATGACTCAAATTAATTCGCTCTCTCCTCACAAACCCAAGAAAGCAATTAACATACAAACACAAATACAGAAGCAAAATAAAAAATAAATTAATTTTTTGACTATTTTAATTTGTGTAAAATAAGTTGTTAAATCATTCTTTTCTTCTAGAGACGGAGATGGTACGTAGAAGTTAATGCACATACACACCGGCTTACGACACAACCTTGAATTGTATAATAATCTTGAAAAAGACCATCACTGCACTCCCTGATGATGTTGAATTATCAGAACTTGGAGGCACATGAAAACTTGATGGAACTCAGCAGCTATGATTGCCATTTCAGGTGAGTTGGAGCCTTCCCTCGACTCCATTCTTTAGTCAAAAGTATTTTAATTGCTCAATCAGTCTATCCCATCTAGAAACAAAATATTCAACACATTGTCTTAAATAATACTCCATATCCAAGAAAACCAAAAACTATATAAATATTAAACATCGTCGTAAAAATCAAATAGAATACAATAAATATACCCGAAATCACAGAAATCCTAGCTCAAAATATATCCTTTAACCTTTAAAATAAACATATAAGAACCGTCGTTCGTTTAAAAATAAAAACTCCAACTTCAAGCACAGCATGTTCTAAACCCTAAAACACTCCTAAAAAAAATGGCAAATTTATCAAAAAGATATAACACAAAAATTTCATAACAAATCTAATAGCTAAACTTATCTTACGACGCAGATCTAACAGTCATCTCTCTGTCTCCTCTTCAATCTCAGATGCTGGAAATGAACACCCAAAATAATTTTGGCTATGAAGTCATCGTAGATGCTCAGTTAACCATTATGAACTGAGCATCTACGATGACCCACCTAATATAATTTTGTTTGTTAGCCTCTTCTGTCTAATATAATTTTATTAGTTAGTAGCTTCTACCTAATATGATGTTGAGGGTAGCCTAGTTAGCCAGATTCCCTCTTATATTCACACAAAACAGTGTGATAGCTGCAGTTTTTGCAACAGCCCTAGCATGCATCCATAAGAAACATCACTACATAAGTTTTTGTCGTTGGTGTAAACTGTCCATGTGGTAACTATGGGTTAAAACATAAACAGTCTTAACATGAAACAAACTGCAAAAAGTCCCTTAACTTACCTTTTCAATACCTATCCTTCTTTTTCCCAAGCCGGCACAACCTTCATATTTAAATCCTCCACTTGTCACAAAATTTGACTCCTCAGTCCACTTCACAAATATTTAAAGGCTTTTAGCTGTCGGAGATAATTGTATGAACTATTAAGTTGACACTAGATATATATTAGTGTTCTAAAATAAACCCACTTAGGCCCACTTAAGCCCCGATTAAGCATTAGGTACTCTATCAACTTGATTTAGCTAGGTGCTTAGGCCTAGACCTCGTCGAGCCTTTCCTTTAATGGTTGGGGGAAGCATTCCCTTATCTGTCCTCTATTGCATCAATTTACGGACTACTTTAAATGAAATTGTTCAATTTTATAAGAATTTTTTTTGTTAATAATTTTTCATGTTACAAATATATATGATAAATAATAGATAAATGAGACCATCTAAAAAAATGCTTAAGCCACTTAGGAAAATGCCTAAGCGGGGCCCTAGGATCTAGTCAGCCCCTTCACCGCCAAGGTCCGCTAGCAATTTGCTTGCAATTTCTAGTACACAGATAATTTCGTTGAAGAACACTTGAGAAATATTGAAATACTTTACATTATTAGATATTAAGAATATGTCAACTTCAAGGCTAATTAAGTTGCGACAAAGCAACCATAAACAAATTTCTTATTTTATATCTCCATGCTTATTGCAGGTAACCAAGTGAATATTAGAAAATAAAACATAGATCTTTGCTTGATAGAAATTATATTAAGCATAAGGTACACATATCTGCATCATAAAATATCAAACAAAGATACCATCCGAATAGGATAAGGGAAAAACACACGTATTCATTTGCTGGCTTGTGAATGTTAAGGCTACCTTTCATAGACTAAAATCTAAATGCATAATTATTATGTAACTATCCGAGAAAAAGAGTTTAATGTTAATCATTTGTCCAAAACGTTGAGCAATTTGAGTATATCTGTTTGTCTTACTAGGATACAAACTGCTGTTTCATAATTTTCAAGCTGCAGTCTTGCCTACACAGTTAACCTCCTCTTAAAAAACCGACAGTACACAAGCTGGTGGCCGAATTGTAAAACTGTCCCTCCAAGTTGTCACCTAATTTCAATGTACCCCTAATTTTAAAAGTCTCAATATAGCCTAAAATCGGACAACTTGGTCATTTCAGTCCTCCAACTGAGTTTGAATTTTTTTTAAAGGTAGAATGATAAATTCACATAAATAGTTTCATTTTAATTAATATAATAAAACAAGTAAATATCAAAATAATTAAAACCCACACTAACACACTAAGAACACATACATGAAAATTCAACACACACTAACACACCAAAAAAAAAACACATGCCAAGAACAAATTCATCTCTCTCCTCATTACTTTCATTCCCAAATTAATATATAATAGAACCAAAATGAGTTTTCAATTGCTAATATGGTTCAATTTATGAGTTATTATTGTATTAATTAATTAATTAGTTACTATTTAAGTAAGTTTACTATTCCGCTCTTAAAAAAAGCCCCCGTGCATGCAAAGGATTGAAATGAACCCGAGTTGTCAGGGTCATATTGAGACTTTCAAAAAACATCGAAATTGGGTGACAACTTAGAGAAATAGTTTTGCAATTCGAAGCAAACTAATACACAAGAATTTACTTGATCTAAATTAGTGAATTTAGGGTTTTTTTGTATCGCCATATATAAGGAGGAGATCGTTTTTTTGAGATTGTTAACCTAATACTAGGGAGACTGCATAAATTATGTTATTGTATGTGATTTTTTTTTTTTTTTTTTTTCTCTTTACTATTATTTTAAAAGGCGTTCTGAATTGCAATCCAATTTCAATTTCCATTTGATTTCATAAAGAATAAAATAGAATGCCAAGACTTTCCTGTCACTCTAAAGTAGTTAAATCTTCATCAAGTGTTTATTCTATCCATAGAATGACATATAAATCTAATTATATGCTTAAATAATCCCTTAACTTCCACATGTAGACTTTCTGTGCAATTTCTCAGAAAACCTCCCACAATTGTAATAGAACCATTTCAACTTTGTTTTACTGTTTTATATATAGAGGCTTCAATTCTCAACAAAGATGATCCTTTACAATAGAAGAGAAAAAAGTTTCAGAATATATATTCTTGCATGAAGATAGTTAAAATGACGAAATTTGTCCTGCTTCTCTTATTATGTCTTTCAGTCTGTAAAATCCTTTTACCCTTCACTTCATCTTTCTCATTCCATCAAAATCAAAGCCTTCTTGTTCCCAAGCTTTCCTCCATGGTAAAATCGAGCAAATTAGTTATGTTTTTCGCCTTTAACTTTATTCTCGTGGCGATTCTGTTCAAGTGCTGTAAGCCATCTAAGGAAGACTTTGATTTGATCTCATATCTAGCTCCTGCAACAGAATATGAAAAAATTGAAGATTGTGACGATAAGAGCAAGTACTTCGTGCTTCGTTTAGAATTTGTAGAGTTGAAAGAAGAAAAAAACTATGATGTTGTTAGTGAGGTAGATGGTGATGATTTTCATGGCTATGATGTTTATGATGATGATAATGGTGGTAGTTTCGATGATTCTTATAGCGAAGATGAAAAAGATGATGATTTGAACAGACGAATTGAAGAATTTATCGCCAAGAACAATAGGAAATGGGAAGAAGAACAGCTCAATGAGAAGTTTGCTTCTCAATAGAAGCTGAATTGCAGTTTATCTTTTTATTGCCAACTGTGAATATGTTTTCAACATCTTCTTTGTTATGATATCTTCCTTTTCCTATTTCCCTTCCTATATTTTAAGGAGATTTAAGTTAGTGTTATGGTTAATTTTACATCCTTAAACAGAAAATTTATCAATAATCGAGTCGATGGGATAAACCAGTAGATATATATCCTTATAGTTCCTGGATACATGTATATATACAAGTGATGAATGCATTGATTTTGTACGGTATTCTTGTTTAATTTCAAAGATTAGCTTGTCTAATGCCTCTTGTCAACAATCAGAAATCAGTCATTCATATCTTGAAAAAGAAAGAGGAAATCCCAAATGACATTTTAAAATAGATTCTTCCAAAAATTAGGGCTGAAATTGCATCCGAGTGATTCGAAATTCGGTTTCTCGAAAAATTCGAGCGAGATTCAGATTCGATACTTAAACGAGTTAGAATTCGAATCTATTTTGATACTCGAACACTTATTCAAGTTGAATATAAGCTGTCTACTGTTTGATCATTTAGAGTATCGAATTTTCTTTACTTCATTGATCCCTATTCAATATAAGTTCGGTGATATTTAATCATATACAGTATCGAATATACTTGATTTATTTAATATATAGTATTAAGTAATTAAATTCTTCACATACTTGGAGAAGTAGAATATATTTTTATATTTCCTGTACATATCCATTGATTCATTAGTGATAATATCATCTCATAATTTTTTATAAGGTTTGAGATCTAGTTTGAAAAATTCAAATTTAAATCATTCCAAATAATTGATTGAGTTATTTTTATTTATATTATCATAATATAAATGATTCAGTTATGATTCGTGTATGTTTCAAATACTCGTGAGTAGTTCGACTAAAAAAACGAGTCGAACTCAAATACAAAAAAAGAGTCAAATTCGAATATGAACAAAGATTACAAAATTGTATTCGAATTCGAGTACCTTTAAAAAGTTGCGATTAGAATTTTAGCAAGATACTATTCGACTCAACTCGAAATCATTTTCACTTCTACCCAAAATTCAATTTACTTGCTTTGCTAAGGCTCACTGTTATTAGTTCCTAACTAAAATTTGAGGATGACAAAGAAAAGGGAAAGTAAAACTTTAAGGATCGAGTTGACTCTCTTTAAGGATTACGAGAAGGGAGAGGAAAACTTTATCCTTGTTCGCGTATCTTTGGGTTCAACCGAGAGCTAGTGTATTTTTTTCTTAGTTAATTAATGGTCAATACAATTAGGTGGTGATTGAGAGTGCGAGGGGTGATGCATCCATCTCAAGTATATATAATGAGTTTTCAGCTCTAATATATCCGACGTGGGAATATGAATCTCAATTTACCTCCCCAGGTGGACAACATATATGGGTAGTGCAGAGTATGTGGGCCCCTATTGCGTCCATAGGCAACAACACATGAATAGATAACCTTAACTCTGATACCAGACCAGTAATGGATCACCTTTTGTGATTTCATTGAGATAATAATGGCCATAAACTAGGCTAATAAGAAGCATATGCCTGCCTCTACTTGGTGAGAGGAAAGGAAAAGGAATTTTTTTTCTTTTCTTATTGAATAAAAACATAGGTGAAGAAAATCTCTGAGTTTGTGCGAGACTTTTTAGCCTTCAATAGGATATGTCAACCTCAAGGATAGTTTAAAAACCAAGTTAAGCAGATTAGTTTGCATTTGTATTCTTATTGCAATAACAAGGTAAAAACACACGATTATAAAAATGAGGTTAGTTTGTTAAATAGTATTCGATAAATCATGGTTACACCGCTGTAAGCATGACATGACATAATTTGCATCACAAAATCACACAGGATGTATGTCGGATTAATTAAGCATACAACTTAACTAAATGTTGCTGTCTCAAGTCTCAACATGTCAAAGTCGGGCCTATGTCAACTTAACTATGTTCTTTGATTTTTTTCCCATGGCAACTGGTTAAAAACCTCGGTGACATCCACCAGATGTTGTCGTCGAGTGAACTTGATCAGAAAGTTATCATGAATTTACTACTCAAAATATCGAGAGAAAAGACATTAGACATGCAATACTTTGATTACATGTATAGATCAATGAAGAAATAATACAACAATCACATGAGATGTTCAAATGACGATATTTAGGAATATATTTGAATTCTATATTATTCGAGACGGTCCTAGTTTAGGAATTTTTATACAAAGTGGTGACGAATTTGAGTGCAAATATATCTATCTATCTATCTATATATAATGCGGGAGGGGTTGGTCTCTCCCAAATTCAGCCCCTAATTATAAAATGATTTATATTTTTTACCTTTCAAATTTAATAATATTTTCATTTTATCTTCTAAAATAAATTTCAAATTTTAAAATTAATTATACACAAAATATAAATTAAACACCTAATGCGTGTGTCCCGGTCCCTAGTGTTAAGAAGTTTACACGTCGTACAGTTTAGACCGGGCTCAACTGGGCCTTTAATTGGATCGGTATGTCCCTTCAGTTTGGGCCTCTACCCTACAATGTGTAGAACGAGTGGTGAACTTTTAAGAAAACAACCACGTATTAAACGACGTCGGGACATTCCAATTATAAATAATTCCAAGTTTCTTGAAAGGAAAGAAAACCTAGAAAGGTGTAATAAATTTGCCCAAAACTTTCAATTTCTTCCCCAAATTTTCTCTAACTTCAACTTTTCCGACTTCCGATCCAGTCACTATGACGAAGCAACAAGCAAGCTGGTCTCCATACGACAACAATGGAGGGTATGCTTTTACTCTCTGTATCTATATCTCTATGTATAGCTTATATCTCTCTTTTTTTGGATGTAATCGATATTAATATTGTATAGACATCTATTTGCAGAACTGTGGTTGCGATTGCCGGAGCTGATTACTGCGTGATTGCATCAGATACTCGAATGTCAACTGGCTACAGTATTCTCACCCGAGATTACTCCAAAATCTGTAAACTGTGCGGTTCACTCTCTTTGTTTCAGTTTCTTCTTATTTTGCTTTCTGGGTTTTTATTTTTGCTTTGTGATTGATCTATTGATCAAATCATATTGATTTTATGATTTAGAAGAAATTTGGTGGCACTAGAATTAGAGTTTTTTTTATAAAAAAAATATTATTTGTAGGTGGAACAGAAATCTTAACTTTTGGATGTATATGGCTGCCTAAAGTACAATTGTTAGTAAATGTTTGCATTTTTAAATGTTTTTTAATAAATTGTGCTCAACAATGAAAAATGTCGAGAACTTTCTGGTTGCTCATAGCTTCGAGTGAACTTTTGATTTAGCACAAAGAAATTTAGAAATGTTTAGAAATTTGAAATTTTTACTTACGCTAGGGTACACTCTTGGCATATAAGGTTGATTTAGTTCATATGTACTTCATTCTTCTAGGGTAGATGCAATACCCATGTAGCCAAGCTACAGAGACTTAGTTTTGTGGCATTTTCAGCAATATTATGTATGGATAGCCCTCTGCAGTTGGGCATTGCAGTATTAGTTTCTACAAAGTAAAGGTTGTGTAAGACTTTGTTGTCTTCGTTCACAAGCCACACGCACTTCACAAAGGTCCTATGAAAAATGAGAACTTCATCAGAGTTTTATGCATTGTTTCCAATGGTGTCTGTATTATTGATTCATTGGAATGCCTTCTGGATCCTTTTTTTAATGAATGAAGTTGATTCAGTTTCAGAGTTTCGGTATTCTTACATTCTTACATCAGCATGCTTTCTCTATTTAACTTTTTGTATCAAAAATTTATTAGAAAGAAAAGGTAATACAAAAGGCAAGGTGGGAATGGTAACCCTCTAATATCTTTAGCATGCTTTCTCTATTGTTCATATAAGAAAACAATTGGTTCAACTTATTAACAAATCTTTCTTTACTACAAGCTCACGTGCATTTGCTGTTTATTCTTTTTTGACCTTCTAGAGCAGACAAGTCAGTGATGGCCTCTTCAGGATTCCAGGCTGATGTGAGAGCTTTGCAAAAGGTCTTGGCTGCTAGGCACCTGGTAAGGTTTTAACTTCTGAAAAAGTTTTTCTTTTCCTCCTTATTCTATTGACACCTCAATTCGATTCAAATAACGTATGCTTTAGAATATTTGATGTCCTAAAAAACATGTTGCTTACTTTTATTTTATTAATTACTGATTACACTTGGTAATAGCTAGAAAGTTTGTGGAGGAAAAGACAAGGTGAAAATGTTTTTATACTTTCCAATTTCCTACATACTCGGGAGTTTGTTTATGACATTAGTGATAATAGAAGGTATAAGTATGAAGCAAGAGGAGGAACATTTTCAATAGATGCACCATGTTTTCTGATGTTCTTTCTCCCAATAATATCTTGGCTAGTAGTCAGTTGACATGTGAGTGGTGAATTCTAACAGCAGAAGTGGTTGATTTGGGGCTAAGAGACCTTGTTTTACTCCTTTGTTTAACTGTTGCTGCATTATTTATTCTGCTCTTCTTTCTGTGTGTGATCATATATGAAGCCTAAAAATTCCATCATAAAATATAATCCTTCCGTCCCATATAAGATGTCTCCAATACATTTTTTACACAAAAATAAAACCAGAGGAGAGAGTATAATTAAGTTCCAGTTACCATATAAGTTCACTAATGGTTCTTCCTCTTTCCTAAGTGAGTGTACTCCACACTTGAGTACTTGTGAAGGTAAAGTAGTCTTTATATAACATTTTGCATTTGAATTATGTACTTTAGACATCTTTTGCGGACAATATTTTTTTGGGTGCTTTAGACATCTTTTGTGGGACAGAGGGAGTACCATTTTCTTTATGGAATAATTTGTTTATCAATTCTCAACTTTGAGTTTGCTATTTTTATTTTGATGCTCGAGATTTAAATTCTGTTTTGAAACTGACATCATACGGTGGTTCTCTTTTTCTTGAGATAGTCTTATCAGCATCAACACAATAAGCAAATGAGCTGCCCTGCAATGGCTCAGCTGCTTTCAAACACACTTTACTACAAAAGATTCTTCCCCTATTATGCTTTCAATGTTCTAGGTGGTCTTGATAATGAAGGTAAGATGCTATAAGATGTAGCCCGTAGATGTCAGTTGAGACCTCTATTTTTTTGACACCTTTTTCTTTAAATAACTTAAGGTAAGGGGTGTGTTTACACATATGATGCTGTTGGATCCTATGAGAGGGTTGGATACAGTTCCCAAGGATCTGGTGCTACACTAATTACACCTTTTCTGGACAACCAGCTGAAATCACCAAGCCCTCTGCTATTACCGGCTCAGGTTGGTTATGACTTTAAAATCCTTTTTTTTCCCTTTTGGTCTCTGATTCGTATATATATATATATTCCAAGTGTGTAATTAAATGTCCATCAATCTATGCAGGATGCTGTTACTCCTCTTTCAGAAATAGAAGCTGTTGATTTGGTGAAAACTTGTTTTGCATCAGCAACAGAGAGGGATATCTACACTGTAAGTCTTTGATCTTCTTCATTATCCAATTACTTTTATTTAAGTCCATAATATGAAAGGTATCCTAGAAACATCACACTGAAAAATTCCACGCTATGCATTCAGAAAAAGTAGTGGTGTGCAGGCCCTTCTAAAATCTGGTTTTAGGCCTGGCCTGATTTTATTGAAAATTTAACTTTCTTGAATGAGTAGAAATTGTTTTTCTTTTAAACCATTACTGGATCTGTTACAACCTCGGGTAAAATAAGATTAAACAGGAATAGATGGACACTCTCATATAATAACTTATAACTTACATTGGCTGGAGTTGGATACCACTAAGCACAAAATGTGAGGAATCAGAAGTTTTAGTTTTTATGGTGTGGTTGTGTTTCAAGTATTACTTAAGATGCTATAAGGGATCTAAGGGAATTCACTTTATAAGTAGGAGATGAGATGTCTACTTACAAAAAAAGTAGGAGGTTAGAAATCTAGTAAAAGAGAAGGAAATAGTAGAGAATACAAACGAAACTTAAATTTAGCTGGTTCCCTTCTATCCTCCTCTTTGCATTTGGTCATTTGCTTTTGGTCTCACTTTCTAAAATGTTAAACTCTATCCCTCGTTAAACTATAAGACACGATATATCACCAAAACTCTCCTGGAAAACAATATTAACTATTAGGAAAGTGTGTTTTGATTTGGGTTAGGTGGTTCAACTATTTTGTGTTTGAAGTGCATACAAATCAATGTTCTCGACATAACGGCTCTTGTTCTCGAGTTATGTTATTTTAATAGAATTAGGGGTACAAATTATTTAGCAAAGAAGCGAAAGAGAGAAATGGAGCGTAAATACATCATGTGGGACTTTGGTCAACTGTACTACCCACTATGCACATATTGACATACATGTTGACTGTTGTCATAACCGGTCTTCTAAAAATTCTCGCCTAAGTCCTATTAATCCCCACCTAGGTGCTAGGCCTCCCTCCGGGCGCCACGTCTAGGCCGTCTAGCGCCTAGCCTATGCCCAAGGAGGAAAAAAATCTCTCCAGGGAATTATACGGGACTAGGCAAGCAAGACGGAGAAATTAGACGAGGTCTAAGCGAAAAATTTAGGACTGCAATTATTTTTTTAAAATTTTAATAACTAAGCTACAAAATGACGTCGTAGGAATAGATGAAGAAGTTGAGGGCTGTTTGGGCATTACTTCAAATAAAAAATTCCGCCTAGGCCCCCCCGGCCGTCCGCCTAGCGCCTTTTAGAACCTTGGTCATAACACGCATGTCTGGTAGATCTACTACAGACCATTTGATTAGCATGTCATTGAATAATACTGTACTAGGAATATATAACTCAAGTGGGAGACCCATGAGGACATTATTATGCACTTGCTCACATATTACTAATTGTTTAGTTGCTTGATTTCCTGGGACTGATTTCTTCACTGATGTGAAGATAAGACCAAGTCCTTCATTGATGTGAAAGATAAGATGTCTCGAATGGAATAGCAGTTTGGAAGCTTAACTATTTATTTATTCTGTTCCTTTCTTTGTCATGTCTATTTATGCAGGGAGACAGGCTGGAAGTGGTCATCTTAAATGCTGATGGCATTCGTCGTGAATACATGGAGCTTCGAAAAGATTGATCACTCTCATTCTAGGTGTTATTGCTGGTCTTGTTGAATTGGGATGCCGATGATGGCAGTATTTGCTGTGCCTGCTTTCCTCCTTGTTCTAGTATTTGTCCCTAATGTATTTTCTCACTGGGAATGTTGAAATGTATGACTCTATTTCTAAAATTTTATTTAAATGGATCAAGTTTCTGCGTTTATGTTTGATTTTTAATTTGGGGATATTGCAGTTGAGAATAATGAAATTCGATTAAACCTAACAATAAAGGACAAGGAATAAATGTAGAGAATCTTTAGAAATTTTGATATTTTCACAAGTGTGGGTTCTATTTATGTTGAATGTGACAGAAGTCATTATTCTCCCGTAATGGGTTGTCTTTAAAAGTCCCCCAGCTGAAGTTGTCAGTATGTAAAATCTAGAGCATTGTAAGCAGGGGTGCTCAAATAAAGTTAAACTGTGTTGCAAATGTTTGATCCATTGCTAGAGGCAGAAGGGAAACTTGTCAATCTCAAAAGTATATAGAATCTAGAACATTGTAACCAGTAAAAGAATATAGAATCTAGAACATCGTAACCAAGGGTTAACTCGTGTTGTGCTAATTACGTTTTAATTCAAAATATACTCCCATCTGTCGAAACTAATAGTATACTATAGAGTATCAAACTTACAAACCAGAACTTTAAACACCTTCCCTTTGCTACTACTAATTAAATATGCAACAGCTGGCTTAGGGAAGTATAATAGCCCGTCTTGCTCAGGTGGTAGAATGTCTTCTATTGTGAGTTATCAACTCAACCTTGGTACCGAATGGGTACTATGTAAGAAATATTTATTTCGACCAAAGAAGAGTCCACGACTTTTATTCAAGCAGTTTATGTACCTACATATCCCTGCTCCAACTACATTTCCACAGTAAGATGCTACTATTGTAGTATGTGACATTTGTACATTTTGATGCTACTACTGTACTATCAGGAGGATTCGCTGCCAAAGGTATCCCAGCAGTAGACAATGATATAATTTCTTGCGAAAGAAATTGGTACTGTCTCTTATTTTGAATATATGCATATGAAAATTTATAACATAAGCATGGTTACGTTCATACTCTAAACAGATTGACATAATTATTTCACCCACTGAAAACATCTATATGGTAAGAAGGAACAAGTCTAAGGTCAGATAAACTATACTGTATCTAAGATTTACTGTCATGTACTCAATTTGAAACCGGACTTGATGAAAATAATTTCGACTCAAAACTTAAGTCACCCAGTTGGATTAGAAGTTCCTCCATAAACCAAGATTTCGGTAAAGTACCCACATGACAGGAATCCACAAGAGGGATCTCATTTTTGTAAGGAGCTGCTGGGTGAACACTAATATTTCTATTGCATTCTAACTTGCGGTTAGAAGTTATGCGACTCTCACCAAAGAAGTCCTTGAAGGTTGAAACTGGGAATATATCGACACCAAAAATCCAAGAAGAATACGGACGGACTCCATTATGATTGACGTAGAGGTGGTGCGGCCCACAACTTCACTTTCTTGTCGACGCTTGAAGTGGCTAAAATCATTGCTTGTTTGTCTCCTGTTAGAATATTAGAATAACAAAAGAACAAGCTACATCAGTGGACTACAGCTACAAGTTACAACATTGAGTCATGAACTGAATACTGATAGCATGCAAGTATACAAACCATTTGGACAAGAAAAGTGAGGTCCAACACCTCCTTAGCAGAAACGAGAAGAAAACAAAATTTTAATCAACTATGGATTATATTAGCCCATATTAAACAATAACTACAAATCCTCAATTATAGGACCAATTAATTTAGAAATAAATGAACATCATGTCATACTTGTACCAACACAATTTAGACAAAATTGGCTGAGAACCTAACCACACTCTCATGGGGAAATAAGATTTTTAAGAGAGGCATGATCGCATTTTGATTCAATTGGCACAGACCAACTTGCTTTCCTTATTTTGTTCACAAACTCTTCAGAGAAGAAATGTGAAAAGCAGTAGAAATTTAGCAGAGGATAATGCTTAATTAAAGGAAGGATTATCACATAACTCTCCTTAAAACCACAAGAAACATGATACTAGCTTTGAATCAAGCCTCAACCCCCAAACACAAACATGAATTAAAAATGAAAACAGCTAAAACCAGGCACTAGACCAAAAACTATAAACAAAGAAAAAGGAGCAGTTAGTTCTTATAGGGAAGCCAATTTACCCATCAGAATATTCCTCGGCGCCCAGGCAAGGTCTGTTATGTCACCTGCATGATAGACTACGATTAATACAGATCTGCAAAATATTATTCGACAGAAAATAGAACTGATGAACAATATTCACAAACAATATGAAACGCTTTATCAGTACTGAAAGTCAAACAAATAATCAGTTTAAGGCTATTCCATATGGTGCAGAACCATGACATTCTCATTGTATTGTATTCATAGGAATAAAATTTTCCATAAAAATGCCAATGTGGAGATAGTGAATTGCACCCAAAAGAAAGAAGAAACGAAAAAGAGAAAGAGAAAAGGGCTTTACATAGACAATCAAGCTAAAGAAGTGACAAGTAACGTAAATGTTCAGAAACACAATTAGGTTGGTCCTAAATTCATCAAACCATATTGCATTCATTGTTCACCCGCACCAGTTCTGAAGCACGGAAATTATCCCTAGGAAACATTTCGTAAACCAAAACTCTCAGAAACCCTCAGGAAATTCTACGAAAAATGTGAGTTCAAATTTCATATACTTTTTAATTAAAAAAATTAACTCGTAAACACTGTTAAAATGCTAGGCACTGCAATTTGCGACCTGGATGCAATCAAAACGGTGGGAGATCAATATTTAAATTATTTTTATTTTGGAAAAAAAATTGGGGGTCAACTTGGATATATGAAGTGTGTGGGGTAATGATTACCGGTGATAAAGACTTCCACATCCATCCTTTTCCAAAACAAAACAAATATAATGTTTTATGGTATTATATAAATATAAATTATTCAACGTTTCCCAAGCCTATGAAAAACAAGTCACATTTCCTATGTGTTTCCCATTTCCGCTTCTGTGCTACCCACCAGAAGGACAGCAAAAATTAAGTGATGTCATGTTCATTTTCAATCAGATCAAGAGACCTAAAATAATATTTGCTATTGACACAGGACAGAACCCCATGATAAGCCTAGATATCGTTCTAGTCAGAAACAAGTTGATAATCCTAAAATCCAAGAGAATTCCTTAAATCCATATGAAGAGAGAAAATATTCTCAGTAAAATTTCAATAATCAATACCTCTCAAAAAATACAAGCATAAGATACCATCTATACCACCTAAACCCAAGAAATTAATTAAATGGATATAAACCCAAAATAGAAGAACGAAAGGAATTTGGCAACAAGGAGTATATAGTCGTAAATTAAAATTGAGTTCTCAATCACTAACCACAGTTTAATAAAATCAAAAAGAAGTTGTTAATCTGCCCTTTGAGGTCATGAAATGTTCTCGAAAACTAATCAACAGTATCAATTTGCCTTCATAGAGTAGAATCAGAACATAGAATGAAAATGAAAACACGGTAGGAAATTTTGAAAATGAAAACACGGTAGGAAATTTTGAAAATAACACATACCATCATGTGCCTTGTCAGCAGTATCTAAAACCTGCCCCGTTTCAGCACATAACCACTGCAATAATGGCCCATGAGTAGCTGCCAGTATCTTTCCGTCAGGCGAAATACTGAGACGATCATAGTGCAAAGTAGTGCCATTCAAATCATGCAATGGAACAGGAAACACCTTCAAAGTTTTTGGGTCCTCATCAAGATGATATCGAACTACAAATAAAAACCAATAAAGTCAGCACAAGGTTATCGCTATTACAAGAAACCTTGTATAAGCAACCAATTCAACCCAAAATCTTCATGGCATGGAATGTACAAAAATGTATATAAACGTTGTTCCATTATAGATACCCTCTTACACCAATATTAGTGGATCATGTTTGTTGCAACAAAAGGATATTCCATATCCTCATCAAACCATAATTAGAGAATTTTATAAGTTGAAGTTTTCAACCATATTTACCAATCCACTTTCTTCAATATATTTCAATTTGATTGCGTGAATCCACAAAACGGAATATTGAATGATAAAATAAATCAACTTACTTTTTGGACATTAGCATTAACAGACTTGGAACTTGGTAAAAGATGCAAGGGAATTTATGGAATTGAAGCAAGTTCACTTAGTTAGAGGCATACCATTGATATTCCATATCCTCATTGAGCCATCCTTCGATGATGTTATGATTTGTTCTGAATCAGGAGTGAAGCACAACCAAGTCACGGCACTCTATAGATTCCCACCATATGGAAAGTAGAGGACAAGGCAGAAAAAGGTAAAGCATGAGTACCCATGCATGGTGTTAAGGTCATCAAGTTACTATAAGCCAAAATAACAAGAACTTAATGTTAACCGAGAGAAAAATATTGATTGGAATAGTAAGGGGCAATTTCACTTGGAGCATAAATTCTTAGTTATAACCAAATAAGTTTTAGGGTAGACCATATAAAGCATGCAACTTTTGGGGACCACTTTGCAACATATGCTGCTACCAAATATCAGGTGCATATCCAATACATTCCTCCTAGCCCTTCATTTAAAGTGACTAAATTGGAAAATGACCTTTTATGCTCTATTATTGCAGCACTTATATTCCACGGCTATTATTTGGACCAGTGGAACTTTGTTTATAATTTCAATTTTCTCGTACTGGTCACTAGACTCAACATTGAAGCAATAAAGTCCTTAGCTAAAAGAGTGGGCAAGAGACATGCTGAACAAGGATATCTACATAATAACAAATAGGAGACTTGGTTTGCCACCGTATAATTTGCGGTCACATCACATTCTTTCAATACAGAATTACAGATTCATAGTTGTTCGGATATTAACAGTTTGTGTGTTTTTTTTTTGTGTTTGAGTTTGTGTGTGTGTGTGTGTGTGTGTGTGTGTGTGTGTGAGAGAGAGAGAGAGAGAGAGAGAGAGAGAGAGAGAGAGAGAAGGGATGAGAAGAGAAGCTTCATAAAGAAATGAATGCGACAATAATAAGATTTTACAACAAAAATAACCTTGTGCCCTTTGAGCTGCATAACTCTTGAGACCTCCTTAACCAAACCATCCTTTGAGTACACAATCTCCCAAACCTGTAAAGGAAAAAACATGTAAACAATGAAAGTTCATAACTTGAGTATCTTGAATGACGAAAGGTGAACAGGTGGGTACAAAACCAAAGGATATGTCGCCATGAAAAATAATTGGATTACTATTCAACAAAGAAATGACACTTACAGAGATGGGAGTGACAAGATGCATTGGCCCAATTATTAGCGATATATATATAGGGATATAATAGCCAAGTAGTAGTGATGGTATATAATAGCCACATATCTCTATAGGGATGTGAGTTGACTTTGTTATGGGATACCATGCTTGCATGATGGTCTGACACATTAATTCGTGAAAAGGTTAAATAGAATCACCTTCACATCAGCAGTAAAAGCTGCAGCAGCAATAAAACGACCGTTTGGAGATACAGTTGCCATGGTGTTTTTGAGCTGATTAGTATCAACATTCCCCAATACCTTTCCAGTTTTGCCATGCCAAATTATGATATCAGTTCCTGAAAAGTAAACGAAAATCATAAAAGTCCAAAAGAACAATACTCTGGAAAAAAATGTAAGAAAAAAAATACTATTATGCACCAGCAATATTCCAACTGTAACAATTACCTTACTATACACCCCGTATATTGGCAGTAACAAAGTTTGAAGTCTACTAATTAGACAAGACATTGTGTGATTAAGAAAAGGAACAACTTCTTGACAGATATAATTAGAAACAGTTTCTTATACATGGGCTTTGCTAATGATATGCATGTTGCTCAAGCTAAATGCTTAGTTAAGAGGATTCTAGTAATTGATATAACCCAAAAGTTTCAAATAAAGCAAGATAAAATCAGATATTATATTTACTTTTATTAAAAGGAAGTAAAGATTCCAAAGCATATTAATAGCAAAAAATACCCATTTATCTAAAAGAAGAGAACAAAAGTCTATTGGACTTAAGTCAGGAGGTCATATTATTATTGGTATGGAATTGCTGTCGGATTTGGCCTTAAATATTTATGTTATACTAACCACTATTACCCGAAAACGCTAAAATGTTGGTGAAGTGCATTTTGGTACGAATATTCCAAAACATGGAACACTTTTGTTCCGAAACATTAAATTTAGTAATCCAAAATTTCTTTTCCTATTTAGTAACAAGGGACTGAAAATTTTACTTCTTTTCCTATTTAGTAACAAGGGACTCGAAACTTTTATTCCACAAGAATAATTATAGTTATGTTTTATGATTTTGCAAATGAGGGGCATCTTTATGTAGTCACTAGGCCTTACAAACAACGGCTAATGAAAGACTAAGATCACATATCTATAACATTTCTCCAAAATATCAGGAATATCTACAAGCTTAGTTATCACCTAGATAAATCTAGAACGTTTTAGCAAAACCCTAATATTTATAAGAAAACTCTGAGAAATATCAACTAGTGTCCCCAAGTGAACACCTTGTGGGCGTCAAATAAGGGTAATGTGGTGTAGCCTCTTCAAAATGCACATGTTGCAACAATAACTTAACCAAATTTAAGAAAGTTATCCTAATGTACCACATTTTGGATAAACGTATTTAGTACCAAAATGACCCAAATAAACTTACCCCTACTGTACTCCATACCATGAGATGTGACGTTTCAATATATGAAAATACTTGATAGTTAACAGAGAAATAATAAGTAATAAGAACTTCATACAAAAAACAAAGGACATAAGGTTATTTCTTGCCTCGCTTTGTACTTATGTTATTGGAGCCATAAGGCTAGGGAAACCTATTTCCAATCTGTGGGGATTGGGGACTGCACTTTTTTAAGAGCTCTTTTTTTCTTTGTTTCCACATGTTAGGGTTACTTCTTCCCCTCCGTTCCAACCCCCCCTCTCCCTACCCTGACCCCTACCCCTTACCCTTTTCTTTTTTGTGGTACTCTCTATTCGATTAACAGATCTCCTTTTCTTATCAAAAAAGAGAGAGAAAAAAAACTAAATCCATCTCAAGAAATTTTCAAAGTTCTATAAACTCCTGATTCCTATGAGTAAGAAATACAGGACTTAACCAGAAATGTTCTAGAAGTTAAACATCATAAAGTATATTATCTAGAACTAGCCATTCCAATTGAATAAAGAAGGTATTTTTGTTGACAGAGGGACAACCTCTGTCTCAGGTTTCCATATTCCATGAACTTTTTAATCAGTCAATCAACAAATATTGTGTCAATAAGTTCACATAAGTTAATAAGTATTAATATAGAACTCGTAACTACCTTCGGAACATGAGGCAATGATTGTACTCCCATCTGCGCTGCCATAAGTTGCTGTAGTGCTAACTAAAGTGATGATAGCTCTCTTATCATGGACTTTCTGATGTTTCCATTTAATTTCGGGTAAAGGAAGCTTTGGTTGCTGCTGAGTTTCACCAGATGCTTTGGGCTTCTCTTCTCCATACATGTATAAAGATGAACCAATAAGAGTGTCGCAAGCCACAACAATTGACGACGCATCATCACCAAACGCAATGGCTGTTGGATGACATCCAGCAGGCAAGTTGATTCTCAGAAATCTGCATAATAACTAATAATCACACTAAAGAAGAAAGCATGTGCATTGTGCATCATTAACAATAAGGTAGTAAATCGTAAGGTGTCAAAAGGAATTTGAGATTCATACTTAAAGCTTTTACTTGAAGCATCATCCAACTTAAACACCCTGACCACTCCATCACCACAAGCTGGACCAGGAAGAAGTAAAGAAAGGGCAAGTATAAAAAGCGTCACTCTTGAACTTAATTTGTGAAAAATGCAAGACAGAAAAAAGATATTAACCAGCAAGTGCAATGAATAAAGAATATCTTGAAATAAATATTTTCAGTTAATAAAATCACACTTTTGAAGCTAATTCAAGAAGCCAAGTCGACTATGACCCTTTTTTCCCAATCGTTTTCTGCACAAGAACTGTTACACAGACATTCAATGACAATGAATTACAATGAAACATTCCGGAAAAAAAAACACTAAAATAGAAAAGAAAAGAAAAGTTTTGGGAACTGCCTCGACCTCAAGTTGTGCCCAAGCTGGGACCTTGCTAGATGAGTTCTAGGCTTAATAAAATCCTCCTAAAAATATTGTTCCCTGGTTTTATGACTTCAGTTTATGGTTTCTATAGTTTGCTGATGGTTCAGTTAAATTTAGATTTGTTGAAAATAACCTATTTTGGTATTTATAGAATTTGTTGGACATGGATTGTAGTAGAGATCCGTGAGTCTTATTTCGTCTTCTAAAGGTTTCATGGTAAAAGTCTAATTACAAAACAAGTTCTGGTGGAATTTACATAATTGAAACCTATATAGAGTCATGTAATGATTTTAATTTAAAACAATGGCAGTACTAAGTTTTTTCAGCAATCATAATTTTTTGGAAATCGTGTGAGGCAATCTAAAACACAGATAGTTTTGGTTCACAGAATGGGAACGCTGAATGCCGAATAATATGCAATGCAAAATGTCGTGCGGGATATCTTTCTTAGAATATATAACTCAAACAACTTTCATTATATTTTTTATATAAGTCAAAGCCCAAACCTTTTTAGCTGTTTCTAGATGTAGGCATGGTTTTATTTTAGGATATAAATCACAATAAATAAAATATCCTAATTATTGGAAACTTTATGTTGAAACTTGAAAGGAATAGTGGCATCCTATATTAAGATACACTATTTAATATGAACTGTTGAAAGCTCAATTTTTACTTAGAAAGCTTTGACTTTTCAGAGTATATAAATTGATACTCCGTCCCACAAACACTGGCTTAATTTGAATTTTGTAGACAAATTGACCAATTTTAGAATAAAAAATTATCATAATTTCTTTTAAATATAGGTAAAAAGATTATAATCATAAGAAACTACATTTAATTTACTACAAAATCCAACTTTTAGAAGTTCAAAAGTATAAATAAATTTGCTTAATTATCAATTCTAGAATTGGACATTTTGACCAAAGAAAGTCAAATTAAGTTAGTTTTTGCAGGACAAATGGAGTATTAAATATTTGACCGTTGAGATAAAACTAGACGAAAAAGGAAAAATTATTTTGAACTACCAAATTTGGTGTTCCGGAATAAAAGTTTACAATTTTTAATTAAAAACATTTTGACTCCCCATACAAGGGTGCCACCTTAGGAAAGAAGGGCATAAAAGAAATGTAGATTTTTTTGCTTTCTTTTCTTTTTTAATAAAACTAAAAAGGATCACAATAAATGGTACGAAGCTTGAACTAATGTTTCGCTCTTAAATTGTCATAGAAATCTTGATAAATGAAGTATAAAATTTTGAAATTAATAACTCTGGCAGATTGACTCAAGATGAGTGACAAACACATTTTTCTTATAAAAATAAATGTTGTAATGTATGATAAAAAAAATTAATTTAATTTTTCTTTATTCCTTTCTTTTTGCTTTTATAAGTATAATCTACATTAAATTTATGAGAAAATATATTCCTTCGCTCCCTCCCCAATCATCTTGCACTCTGTGCTTAATTTATGAATAATTGTATTAAAGAACCCCCTCTTTCTCCCTCAAACTATACTATATTTAGAGGAGACATATAAAGCACTAACTCGGACTCAATGCTATATGCAACCAAATGAATTACAGCATGTTACCATTTTAATTAGTTATAAATATTAAGTTTACAATAAGAAGACACTAACAGCATGAAGCATTGAATAGAATAGGACTTGACATTAGTAGAAAATTTACTACCAATCCAAAGTTTAAAGGAATAATGGCATGGATAATAGAATCTATGGGCCAACAGATTTTCTCATATACATGGTGGCGCTTCAACCTTTATTTTATCATATAATTGCCAAAAGTATCTCCTCCAACACACTTCTCAAGAAACATGTATATATACATTTGACAGTTGCCAATTCCCGTCTGAAAGCATCAACAATTAACTTGAATTATACAACAAATTCAATATCAATTTTGAGCATTGATTGCCATAACTGACATCTCATAGTAGCTTATCATTGTCCAGAGGATTAAAAATGGAGTACATGGCTTAGAATAGTAATCAATCAGGAAACTCATTCTTAATCCCTAATAATCATTCTTTATGATATCAGCTCCAACAACTATTTATTGGATACTTATCAACTATGATGTAAAAAATATAATGCGAGTTTGAAGAGTACAAAAAGGCGGCTGGTAAAGCACGTAAACACTCATTTTATGTTTTCCCAAATAGCACATGACTGTAATACATGTTAGCTTTCTGCTAAGCTTGCAGTCATTTACAATACTTTTTAGTGGCAGAGCTTCAATATGGATACAAAACTTTTATGTTTTAATAACTCACTACATTGCCCAAAACTTCTTATAAAATTCAATGTAAATTACATATGCTTGTCCAAGCAAAGAGTCAAAGGCGCAAAACTAAAAAATTCATTTCATAAAGAACACATCGCAAAAGCCAAACATACATAAGATGTGACTAAAAAAGTATTTGCTTGCAAGAACATTAATGTTGTGTATATACAACTATTTTACTAAGCATTATAAGTTAAAAAGATAACGACAAATCTTAGTTACCAGTTGCCAAACTACGACCATCTGAGGAGAAACTTAGGCCACTAACAGAATCGCCATGACCTTTCAAAGTATTCAAATCCAAAGGGTGATGCCGCTTGTTCAAGTCCTACATAGAAAATAATAAGCAATAAGAGAGACATGGAGGGGGGATCATCTACCACATTGTTTCAGGTCACACGTTTCGGTTAAGACAGTCAACATTGCATCAGAGAGAGATACAATATACCATAACTGAGTTTGCATACAGGGTCGATAACAAATCAAAGAAATAAAAAATTTAGCTTTGTTATTCATAACTGAGTTTGCATCCAAGTAAATCAAGAGAGAGACGGACTCAGCATAAGTTGTTCCAAAAAAAATTTGGTAATAAAGAATTAACACAGAGAGTATAGAGAGCGAACAAAATATACAAAGCATACTATTTCAATCAGCCATCTCTAAATAAGATAAAACAACAGTATTTGGCAGAGCAACCTTATTCAATCCTTTTATTTAACATATACAACCAAAAAACAAATCCAAATCCATTATACTAATCATGTATTTCCAAATCCTATCCAACTCAATTTGCTAATAAACTCATCTGAATCGTGTATAAAACCCAAAACATTGAAGTGAAATTGTCAACCTTATCATGAGAATGAGGCTTGGAGTGAGATTTCTTAGCGTTGAGCTGATGAGGCTTTGACGAAGGCTTCGGTTTCGCGTTAAGTATCTCTTTCTTGGCGATCGATTGGACTTCTGTTTTTCTCTTGCTGAAGTAGTTTCCAAACAATACCAAAGCGATCAGAGTTCCAATAATAACAGATAGAACTGCAATCGGAATTGCAGCCTCCATTGAAGTATGAATTTTTCGAACCAGAGGATTTGGAAAATTACGACTGCGAGATGGAGATGGAGATGGAGATGGTGATGAGAGCAAAAATCACTGTGTTAATATAACCGATACTAAGGGCCAGGTAACTATTGAAATTTATTTTTGTTAATTTTTTATTTTTTGATAAATTTTTCGAGTGAGTCTTATTTACTAGAGTTTCACTTAATAGTGAAGATAATATGAGATAACACGATACTATTAAAATTATAATCATTATTAGATTATTGTATAGCACTTACTATTTTTAATATTTATAAATAAAATTATTTTTGTGAAATAGAACGAATAATAAACTTATCAAAAATTATTTGTTTAAATTATTTTAAAATTACTCATTAAAATTTATATATTTTAGACTTATTCTTATTTGAATAACAAATTTAAAGTAATTATAATCTCAAAACTTTCAATTAATATCTTTCTCGCATTCTTAATTTACAAAAGTAAAAAGGAGAAGAAATAGAAAAATAAATGTATCAAAATTTTTGTAAACCCATTTGTACTCTAAAAGATATCAAATGTTAATCTATTAGTACTTGGAAAATTCAAAACTTATAAATTAATTTTAAAATCTTGTTTATAGAAGTATAACTTATATCAAAGTCATATTATTTTAACTTCAAAAAATAACTTTGAAATTCAAACGCAAGTATCACTCTAAATCGTCAATCGCTAATAATCGAACAAATTCAAAAAATTATAATTTCACTTTAATTAATCAGTCAAAAATCATGCGTTGAGAAGCATCAAACCAATTGAAGATGTATCATGCATCAAAAGTTTGAAAAATCAAATTTGCCATCTCTCACAACACGGTTAAATCAAATATATCGGCTCATATAAATATCATGCTTATACAAAAAGCTCTCTCAACAAGTGCACATAATGCCACTAATTTACTTTCACTGATGTCCCAAAGCTTCCTCATATAATTGCAAACAAACAATCTTTCCACCAAATTTTGGAGTGGAAAATGTACAAATCCAGCTTCTGCCGAGAAAAATTGCTTTGATCCCAGGATCATTGCTGTGTGAGGCTATATCTCAATTCAACAACATTACGGCAAAGACAATTTCTGCAGAATCATACGAAATCTTCCGGCTATTAGCTTCTGCAAACAAATAATTTTTTTTTCCTTAATTGTTCTTTTTTTCAGGAGTGAGAGAGCAAACTATAGGTGAAACTTCCGTCGGAGTTGCTGCAGAAATATGATCATAATACATAAATAGCAAATCTCTCTTATAGAAAGCGAAGAACTATAAAATGTAAACTACAATAACTAAAGGAGCAGAACAATTGATACAAAACTACAGGACTGACCTGATAGTTGTTGAGCAAAATTATAATTTACAAATCACCAAGTAGCACCATATTCTATATTACTATGCCATCAACTGATAGTTCTTTTCCCGAAAGATTCTTCAGTTTCTGCAGCATGGCGAAAGTTAGAACCTCCGTCACCCATTACAATGAGAAAAAAAGACTTGGTAAAAACGAGAGCTGCACCTTAGACATACACATGATGTGATATATTTGGATATTTGGTTTAAAATGAAAAACCTGATCTCCATTTATTTGAAATTTCCAAATCAGTTTCAATCAAAAGTATAAATATCATTGCCCATCAACAGCGATCTTTAGGATGGAGCCTCATTAAAGAGGTCCATCTGGAAACATACTTTGCACAAAAAATTCAAATTACCAAAATATTTCAGCAATGAGAATTATATGCACCAACTTCGACAAGATGAAAAGACTATAAAAAAGGAGAAAAGCATAAGAAGAGAAGAATTGGCAAACTACTACCGCAATGTATTGTGGCGGATCATCAAGACTGGTTGAACCAAGGACAACTTCCCTCCTTAATTTTGTAGTAAGCTTGTGACAAACCCGTAGCTGAGAACAACGAAAGCAACAAAATAAACCAAGGGCCAAATACAACTTACTGCAAAACTTATACCGGAATAGAAAAATCTAGAAAATTTTACCTCTGATCGAGTCGCCCCACCAATAATGAATACAAATATACGTTGCCCCATCTTCTTGAAATCATTTGATGCATTTTTCAGAACGGAATCACTGGAAAGGCAGTAGGACAGAACAATCAGCAACTCTATAATGGATCATTATGCAAGTTTCATCTTATCAAGAAAATTAAAACGAGTCAATGGATCATCAATTGATGGTACATAAAGCACCTATAGCCTCTGCATTCAACTAATGGGCAGGAAAAAATATTCCTTCAGAACTGAAAAGTAAATTTGAGGGTACCTTGAATATCCGTCATCAGAACCATGAGGTTTTGCCCATGTTGCAGTCCGTCTTGACCTCATTGAATGGGGACCAGATTGATTTACTCTCACTGATGCACTCTGCACTCCCGCAGTGTCCTTGTGGGCAACCGGACCAGGTTCATTCATGCATTGGTACTCATTCTTTGGTAAATCACCTTTGCTAAGTTGTTCAAGCAACTCCTGACAGATGACACAAGCTCTCAATATTAGTATATAGCAAAACTTTTGACTTCAATATCTATATCAGTGGATGAGTAAACCATGTGAAATTTTGTCCAAACTTAAGAAATAAAATTTACAGCATACAATAACCAATTGGTTGCTGGTGATAGAACCGGTTCAAGCACAACACAATAGTATATGAACATAACTACAGTTTCATCAATTCTGTCATGAATTTATACATATAAGTGGAATATTCAATTGCAACTTATCTGCAGCATTTAAGGCTGATATAATATTCCTACGTATAGAGTTACTATTGGAGCTAGGCAGCATCAACATTCAATAAAATATAACAGTAGACACAGTTTTTCATTCCCAAAGCAACATGCTGATGGAGAAGTATCACATAAAGGTCGTACGGGTTGAGACTATTTCACATGTTCCTACAAACACAGAAGACTCGAGAAGAATCAACCTTTTTACTTTACGCAGCAAATGTAAATATGGTTGTAAAAATCTATAATTTACCTCTAACATCGGATAAAACCGAAAGAGCTGCCATGTTTCTTCCTCTCCAGTTCGATCCTTTCTAGCTGCATGCTTCCTCTAATAACCAACCAAAAAATTTAGTAACTGTCAGACTTTGTTTCACAAACTAGGTATGCAGAGATGTCTACTGTCTTCAATAATCATACACATGTTATATACATACCTTATGGGAATCAAACTTAAGTGAGAAACCCCCACGGGATGTTTTTTTGTTATCTGATCCATTGAGCAGTCTCATATTTGTTACTGCCATAGCTTCCTCATTTGATAATTTTGCCAACTATAAGAAAAGGAAAAATGTAACATAACAACTTCCATGAGAACTTTTTCTTCAGATGAAAGGTCAACCTATGATCATATATGCATCTAAATTTCAGCAATGAGGTTCAATAATATTACAAGAATTTTTAAGGCCATGAGCCTAAACCACATGCGATTATAGTAGCAGCACCTTGGAAAAGTCTGGATGCTGATTATAATTCACTTTCTTGAAAAAATTAACACCACGGGTAATTAACTTAAATAAGGCACAAAGATGTAATACACCTATTCAAATACTAATAAATATAACCATATATACTACATTTTAATACATATAACATATACACACAAACTTTCTTTTTGATAAAAGAAATTTGATTAGATAGAAGAAGAAGTACAGAAATTGGGGAGAAGGAATCCCCCAATGAAATAAAAAGAAGAAACATAAGGAAAAACTAATGAAGGATCCCAATTTGAGAAATGTTACCTTCAGGATCCCACCCATCACAAAACAGTAAATAGGAATTTTGTTGAGAAAATATCATAGAACATAACATACTCCAAAGCTGAAAGTAAAGTAGATATCTTAAATGAAAATTTCTGATGCACGCATCATCAAACTTGGTTAAAGGCTTCAAGGGGTCCAAGAAAGGGTGACTCTCTGTATCCCTTTCTCTTTTCTAGGTTTGTGAATATTCTTAGCAGAAAGTTATCGTGTATTGAACAGCTTAGGTTGGTGGTTAGTTATGATGTGGCCCGCATTGGTAGAGAGGAGACCTTGCCTTTCCACGTGGTAGATGTTATGTGCTTAGTTGAAACACGAACTTGTCTAGCTCAAGGGTGCTAGAAGAGAAAAGTTACATTCTTATAGAAACTTATGTATTTGTAAATGATCATTAGATACTGGGCTTGACTTGGGTAGTCATACCTTCAAAGAAAGTGCACGTTTATAAGAAAAATCCTAGCCAAAGAGCCATCAAAGAGACAAAGATGAAACTCTTGTATTCTAAAAATCAAAATATATATTGTTTTTTATTCAATGGCCTCCTATCCCAATGACATATAAGAAGTTAAATATGAATGCAAATTGAAGAATGTAAAATCAGAAATTATTTGTTCATGAATACATATGGCCAGACAATTGATATAATTCCAATCAGACAATCAATGAAAAGAATGACGGACAAGACATCAGTTTCCGTTTGGCTTGATAATCAAGTGTTTTTATTCCAATAAAATGAATATATATAGCTGTGTATAGAGACAGCAATATGTGATATCCAGTTACTACCTGCATAAGCTTTGACGCTTTGTCACCCTCAACCTTCTCTGGATACACAGATGCATAAATCAACATCAAACGCAACTTAGATTCAATAGTTGCATCCTGAAAGAGAAAAAGGAATAATTAGTAAGGGATAAAATTTTCAGCACATAAATATAGGTATCACGAGCTTTTGTTTCAGATCCAAATAATTAGACCATCACCTGCTTCATCCTAAGAAAGTTGATGACTTCCTTTGTTCCTACATCACCAAAGACAAGATCCTGCTCAAGTTGACCTAGATCTCGAAGCCCCATATCTCTAATAACTTTGTTAACTCTACCAGCAATCTGATTGAAATACAAAAATAAAGCATCAGTATCTTTATACTCCTATACATGATCTTGATCCTGATGATTTTGACATGTATAAGCATTTAATTGAGGTAATATAATGGTATCACAAATAATCTCCTAGTATCATGATTACATATTATTCTTGCATGTAATTTTGGCCCCAAGTGTGGGGATTGAATCCAGCGACCTTGAGGTTATTCCTCAAGGCCTCTACCATTTTTCACACCATTTTGGGTTGTATCATGATCACATATATTTAAAGTTCTTGCTATTAATTTCTTAGTTTCGGAAATCGGAATAAAATTCAACTTCCTTCAAATCCCAAGCTGTAATATGATTTCACCCTGTAAATAAAGATGAGAAAAATTAAGGCATTTGAAACTGAAAAAGAGAGGAACCAACCTCTACATGGAGAGATAATTTTTCCATTTGTTCATTATATTGAGGCAAAGCTTGAACCATTTTCTGCAAGTCTCGTGTAGATAATTCACTACTATCTCTACAGAAAGTCAAATTTAAAATGAGAAATGTTAAAAAGCAAATACTCAAACGAAGCAGATTTCCTTTTACTTAAAACATATATCAAAAATCAGTTCAATTTCATCCCATTTGGCAAAGCGGTACGGTGAAGTAAAAGCAAATCTAAATTAAATTTGTAAACATTTTAGTGTTTGGACTTTGGTGACCTCCAAAAAGTGCTTTTAGTGAGTAGAGATTTTGGATAATAAGCACTTTTAGGAAAAGCAGAAAGTTTATGCTTTTGGTAGAAGCACTTTTGGCCAAAGCACAATGTACATATTTGTCCTTAAACTATTGAAAAAAGAGTAGAAGTCCATATAACACACTTTTGTATAATTTTCTCTTTTACTTTTTTAAAAGCAGTTTTACAATTGTGTAACCAAACACTATTTTTCACTTCCTTATGATGTAATTGCACATCAAAGCACCTTGATTTGACTCTTCATATGCAACCACGTCACAAACAAGTACAGGTGTCCTAGAAACATAATGAACATTATTGAGAATTTATTATGTAAGATAAGTGATGTATTGTGCTTATCTCTAACAATTTAAAAACTTTTGGAGGAATTGACAATATAGCAAGCCTATGCCTTTATGATTATAGTATACACTGTTAACGTCAAACTACAGGATGCTATCAATGTCCCATGATGTTCAATGCTGGAATCTTAAGGAGACAATTTGTCCAATGCCATTGGGAAACTTTTTTATATTTGAAAGAAGATTTTACAGTTTTACTGTAGGGAAGAGAAGATACATGGGTTAATAGTGAAGAGAAGATACATGGGCAGGAGGAGTCTTTCATAAGTAGCAGAAATAGAAAACAAAAACAACTCATAAACAAGTGCCATTTTCCAATCTACACAAATCCAATTAGGTTATTCCCGGAAAGCTCCCATTGCTGATGCCCAACTAAGCAAGGAAGAAAAACTCTATCCCTCAATGAATGCAATGGCACCTTCGTGACTCTACATGGGACACATATGCCTTGTCCTTTGAGGTTGATTTTTTAGGCTTGTTTGGAACGAGTTTAATCAAGATGGTAAGTTGGAGGCTTTTATGTAGTAAAAGGTTACATTAATGACATGCCATTAGTGGACCCCATACTAAAATATCGTTCTCTGGGCCCTCTTAGAGTGCACATTTCATATTTGAGAAAAAAAAAATTGAAAGTCAAGCACCTTTCCTTTTGATCTAACGCAGTTAGGTGTAATAGTGGAGATTATTATAATCTAAAAACAACGATATTTCAAAAGACAACGTTAACAGTAAAAACTGAGATCAATCCAACAGTTTTCAAAGTATATCTTAGCAAGAAGATCAATATTGATTAGGGGGAAAAGAAGAAAAGAGATCAAATTTGAGCTACATCACTACAACTGACCTTTGTTGAAGTTGTGCTGCTTTGTTCTTTGATTTAAAGTGTGTCATCTTATCATGTAACCGTTCACTAGCCTGATATACCAGTTAGTGGGAAAGAGCATTCACACTAATCACAAATAGAAGTGACCAAAATATACATGCATGAGACATACATCTGCTATATGGGCATGGCGAAGCTCGAGCCAGACAGGATCATGGTCTTCCAAAAGGACCTCCTTTTTTTCAGGCTCACCACCAGTTTTGCTGGGAACCTACAGAAAAGGTTTAAACTTTTACCAGAAATTCCTATAACTGCTCTTAACAAACAGAATGAGACATAAAAGCAAAAAAGCTATACCTCATAAACATATTTATTCCCGTCCATATCCAATAGATCATGACACATGGCATCATAAGTCCATTCATGAATTACAGGAGCAATCTGAAAAATAATGTCATATTTAACAAAATAAAACTTAAGAATCATACAGAAAGAAAGTAAGGTAGAAAAACTGGATTTACCTGATCAATGGATCTGTCAAGAATGAGGAATTCACATGTTTCAGTCTGAGGATAGTTAGGAATAGTACTTTTATATGTTGAAATAGTGTTCCAAACAGCAGCAGCAAGCTTTGTAGGAACCAAGTCGCGGAATGTCGTTTCTGCAGTATCAAGCCCCTTAGGAGCATGATACCGCACAACAGGGAATTCCTGCAGTGGTGAAAACATGCTCAAACTTTCAATAGATTTACCTTCATCTTACCTCAACTCAACAAAGAATAGTTCCTCCAAAGTAGTAACATGTTGAATGAGATTAGATTCACAAACTAAAATATTCTGTATTTTATATTTATAATGGTACAACCAGGATAATACTTCGCTAGAAGGAAAAGTTTCAAAGGTGAGCGGTATTCATCCCTTGGGATTAGTGTCGTATTAATGGGTCATCATGACCTTTTGATGTTATCAATAGAAGATAAGGTGCATCCCACAGAATAGAACAAACTCTAAGTATACAACAGGGCAAGACTAAAATTTTAAAATAACTACCTATCTTACAAGTTTGAAAATTGAAAAGGAAAAAAGATGATTAAAAGCATATATATAAAATAACAAACCTCAAAAAATATATATTAACCACAGCTCAACATAAAAATTTGCATCCATACCTTCAATGAAGCAAAAACAGTAGCAATTCGGGTAGCCATTGTGTTCAGGCAAACATCAGCTTTACAAGAATTCTCACCATCTTCACCAAAGAGGGCTTCTAAAGCACTTTCATGGTCAGTTATAAATCCCTAAAACAAAATACCCGAAGGACAAAACTTCACATTATGTGTGTTGTAAGTGACGAGACATAGTAGGATATCAATTGCGACAACATTATCTCAAAGTATTCCCTCTGTCCCAAATTTTGTCATGGTCAACACGGCGCATAGTTTAAAACAAATCAACCCTAGGTCCACATACTTTTATCTCTACGTTTTTATAGTTTTATCTCTACTTTTTTATAGTTTTATCTCTACTTTTTTATAGTTTTATCTCGACGTTTTTATAATCTTACATCTTAAAGATTCTTTGGTTGTGTGAAAGTGATAGATTTTATAAGTCATTATATTCTTTTAATACTACTTGGAGATTAAAATTTCAGCAGATTATAGATTTTAGAAACTGATATTCAGATTTCATGCTACTACACTTGGGATATATCTTTGTTAATAAAAACTATTTATATGTGCAAACGAGCATTTCCCACCATAAAGGTAAAAGAATTCATTTCCAAAACTCAAAATTTTCATTTTAAAACATGTTTACATCAATTAGAATGACCATTTTAAAATGTAATCCTATATCATGTCATACAATATTCATTGTCTGATTCCAAAAGAACCATTTCCGAAGGTAGCCCAGGTTTGTGTCTTTAACAGTTGTTGGTTACTTCTGATTATTTTCAGTGAAATATCATTAATAGAATCTCAAGTATGGATTTTAGAAAATCAAATTGACAATTATGAATCACATCATTATGTCCCGTTGGACAAATTGGATGAAAAAAGCAGAAATGGTGGCAACTTTGAAGTTCTTCAAGCATCCCAAGAGAATCTTAGATTAATCTTTAGATTGGTGAAAGGAGGGGAAAAAAATTTAATGTCACTTTGAAACTTCACATCCAAAGACAATTTCTTTTCACATCAAAGGAGTATGAAAGCTTGAGTTAACTTTTGGGGAGATTTTAGGAAGACTGAAATTCCATGAATTACTTTGAGTGCTTTATAATGTTTTCATTTTTATTATCAGGCATTATATCATTTTCTAGAAGACTAATTATGACTAGATTCAATATATTTCTCTAATTATACGTAAATATTAAAGAATGAACAAAAGCAAATAGTAGTGGATTTTGTTTTCACCTAGAAACTTGTGTTCTTTGTCATTAATTCACATTGTAATCAAGTATTTGTCATGTATTTGTTGACATCCTTATTTAGAGGTGTGAACAGATTCTACATCCCCTAGTTGCAGATTATCTTTCAATCAAAACTGTTGGTCAATAAGATATTATCAGTCCAAAGTAGTCAACGGTCCTCAAATATGTTGCATTGCTTATAATCAGGGAAGGAAGATTCTGAACCATCTAGACAGAATCACTAACAGCCTGTTGGTAAGTTTTATATTAGGGGCAGGGAAAGGGAAGGGAAGGGAAAGTTGGTGCCTTTCTTCCAAAAAGTTAGAAGGAATGTTCCAACTTTCCTTCCTTTATCCCCAAAAAAAAACTCACAAACAGAGGGTAAGTTATGCAATTTTTTTATTGTTAGAAGACATATAACTTTTAGTAATTCTGGTAACTTCGATCCGACTACGATGGCTTCAAACACAGGGGAACAAGTAAACCATCAGAGCTTCAGTTCACAAACATTATATGATTATAACTTGTTTGGAAAACAGATGGTAGATTGACAGTTAGACTCAAACATATTTTCAATATTATCTGAATAGTGCCCCCCAATTTCAAGTTCTTCTCCTAGACAGGAGATCACTTAGTCATCTAACAACAACAATATCCTAAGCTTATGTAATAAAAAATAAAATTAAAAACTCATTGAAAATATGAGATATTTGCCTTAGTGGATTGTTAATCTATTCCACGTCCTACTTAGTCAATAATATTTTACTTACTATTATGGCAGATTTAACCTGACAAAATGGTAAAATCAGGGAGATCAACAAAACCATTCAGAGGAGAGAAAGAGAGAATATATCAAATTAACAACTACCTGATTGTCTATGGAAAAGTACTCCAAATTCATCTGCATTTAACAAGTTACAAGAAGAAAACAAAATTAGAATGCCATTTACATAAAACTTAAAAATACCAAATACCAAATAATAGTTTTAGAGATGATAATCCTAACCTCTCTCAAGGCACCTATGCGTGGTAAAACACTCGTATCATTCTTAATGCGGGTAATCAATTCCTTTGGGACAGGCGAACTAAAGTATACAAATGCTCTGCAACAAAAGAAAATAACCAAAGCAACAGATTCACTCTAACAAGGAATATGAGAAAACAGAACAATAATATTAGATTCAAGGAAACTAGAATGTTTCACATACTTCCTGTATAAAGGCTCTCTTCCTGACATGTCGGACAAAAACATTACCACACTGCATAGTTATTAGAAAATATAACATCAGTGCTGATGTGCAAATATTCTTATGACAGGTGAAGGATAAAGAAACAGGAAAACTGAAAACTGTTGTAATCTTCAGACATCCAAGGAATCACAAGAAAGTCTAATCCTAAATAAGTTGTTATCCCACGTGTAGAAAGCTTAAAACTAATGACCTGGGCCCACCACAAGCTCGGATTAAGTCACAGTACACTCCCAAGAGCATCAACATGAGTCATCTTGGATAAAGTCAGGCCAACCCAAAAGGTTGTGACTTGTTGGAACCTTGGTAGCGGTGTTTAGACCTTATAAAAATTCTAGTTCTACCCACATGTTTCGATATGGGACGAGGTATTAACCTCTCACCACTTAAATCCTTAACGTCCTCGTCAAGGCCAATTCAGATCACAGTCCACGGTCAAATAATCACAATCCCCAGATAATTTTTTTTGTGGGCTCTAGACCCACCACACCACAAGGGGTCACTTGATACCATTTGAAATGACCTGGACCCACCACAAGCCCGAATCAAGGGTCAATCCTTTAAGCTTAATCCTTGTTCCAAGATTATCAACTTAAGTCATCTTGGCCCACTACAAGAAGACCCAAAAGGTCATGACTTGTTGGTACAAGGTTGAGGCCTTGTAAATAGTTCAATTCTACCCGCATGTTCAAAAATGGGTCGGGATATATACAGAAGCACTCTCTTTACCAAGGTTGGAAATTCTCTTTCTTCTTAGTTAGTCACATCAAAGGTGCTGAGACTGAATTCCTAATTCCTAGTCCAACAAAACTTTACACATATATCCCAACATTAGGCTTAATAGAAAATAGTGGAAGGTAAGATGCAAGGAATTGATCTTCAAATGGAAATTTAAGGAAAAGGACCAAAGGTGTCCTATGCAAGACTGGGTTGATTCATATTCAAAATAACCAGGGATAACAAGAACACTCTTAAAGAATACACTACGGATGTGGGGAAACTTCAAATGTGCCACCCCATACCATAATAGTTCCCAAACAGCATTAATATACTAGAGGTCCAGTTATTGAGCTGCATATAGAGAAGCAGTAATGCATTCCACATTTCAACTCAACTTGATACATCCTTATGTATAATATCCAACATCAATTTATTGCCTTCTCCTTTTCTCTTTTCGTCTTCTTTTTATTTTTTCCCCTGTACACACTTCAGGTTCTCCCAATCACTTATTGAAAGGTCTGTCAAATCTGGATATTTATTCCAAGGTAACAAAATGTTCAGGTAATCAGATCATAACTAAACAATTAAGAGAAGAGAAATCGTAACATATGTTCAATAAATGTAAAAGCAGGCATTACAAATTGCCTTTTTTGTACATTCAGTCTGAGAACAACTAATGAGACAAACTCAGGAAGAAGTAAATTAGTCAGAAGGTAATTTATACTTTTCTTTTGAATGTTGGATGAAATATATCGCATCCATAGAGGGCAAAGGTTGCCTTCTCCTAAAAAGGTCTTCAACCACTGCATGAAGAAGAAAAATTAGCAAGTTATTATTATCAAAGACACATTCAGAGACTAACTAGCAAAAGTTTCATATCAGTACTTTGACTGGCTATCAAACAGAGAGGTACAAGGCAAGCTGGGAACTAACATATGATCACAAAAGCTTAAAACCGCATCAGGACAAGTGACAAACCACCCTAAAAAACTGGAGCATCAATTGACGAAATCTGGAGATTATCTTTTGCATTTAAACTAAATTTTGTGACTTTGAAAAGTGGGAGACCAAAAATGCCAAGAAAGTCTAATTATCTGATTGCAGTTGATATTGAAATATACCACAATAAGGAAAACATAACAAAACAAGTTTCAATGAAAATTCTAAAGCAAATCAGATAAACATCCAAAACAATATGAATATATATTTATATAGAGATACATAAGTCCAAATAATAACTTAATAAGTGAAATCTGTAAATGCTTACATGAAATTCCTTCATCAGTTATATCTGCCATTTTGCAAGAGCAAGACATGACTTTCACAGTAATTCTATCCATGATTAGTACCTGCACAATGTTGATCAAGCATAAATACATGGTTGCTTGGTCATTAGCTCATCAAGTTTCACTTCAGCTAGTGATGTTAATGATCGATGGCACCAACCAATCAACCAATCTAGAAGCCATCTGGGTGCATGTTGAACGCCCTACAACAAACATGTTCAGAGAACTGAAGTTGCCCAATTGAGGGGGAAGCCTTATATTCGATTATGCAAATGCCTCCCCAACATCAGTGTATCAATATACCTCCAATTGATATTTAAGCTTTTACAAACAGCACCCATTTGACTCACATTAGTTATCACACCTGATATTTACCACCATTATGGAGTTTCATAAGTGAAAGACATGCATTATGCGACACATTTATCTATCTGTGAAGAAGTTTTTCTTTGGGCATACGAAGGTTGGGCAGGAGTCTACAATCACCTTACCCCAAATCCAGGGAGAACTATAGATCTGTTGTTGTTTTTCTAGTCTAACCTCATTCTTGTGTGATATGTCATGGGAAGGTAAAAAGAGTTACCAAATCATCTGCACAGAACTAAGTGTTCAGAATAATGAAACTTATTCTCATAAGAAGTTACATATGGAAACTGTCAAATAGATCTCTAAAAGTATCTGATATGTTGTTTTCTGATTTGAACAGATAAGACTTATATTTCAAGCTGATATGTGTTCTCTTCTTTCTCCAAGTAGAATTGGGAACTGAGTGAAATCTATCATGAAATATAGACAGCTGCAAAAGGGTGAAATCGTCCTTAAAAAGTTCATAATCCAGTACTGAAGTAAGCTAATCAAATAGTGGGCCTTAGGAAACACTAGAATATCCCATAACAAAATAAATAAAATAGATCATTTGCCTTTTTCCCAGGAAGGACTTCAAAGATCCTGGAGTTTGCAAGTTTTAATACGTAAACGTAAGTGCAGGACAGTATAATCCTTGCCCTAGTGCAAAAAGCAATTTTTTAAATACAAAGTAAAGAAAAAGGTGCTAAAATAAGATAAGCTAAAAAAGAATTTATAGAGTAATTTAACAGCACATACCTTCCAAGATTTTGCATCCCCTGTTTTAGATGATCTTAGCATTTCGTATAGTAACCCTAAATATATAAAACAAACAAGTATGAAGTGAATTATGGCTCAAGAAAAAGTTCCAGGATAATTGGTTCACAGTTCTAAAAATTGGCAACAGGCAAAACATTGGTACCCCACCCCAAACCAATATACAACAAAAATTAATAAATTTACTGATGTGTTATATTGCATGTTTATAGTATATACTCATGAAAATGTAACAAAGCTTCATCTCTCTAATGTATCTGATATACCATATTACCACTTAGAGTTCAATATGCTAAACTCTACCTGTTTTCAATTTATCAAAAGGTTATCATGCCAACTATGAACATCGATCTATCCACAAATAGTACATAACAAAAAGGCTGAAGAACAAAAAAATCTCCAAAGCCAGCAAGTGAGCCAAAATGTCTAAACAAATCTATGTATGCCCTCGGGCACCCAAGACAAGTATTGAACACAAATATTTTTATCTTAATACCTTAAAGATTCTCCCAGGCCAAGGCTCTAGTACTCATCATCTCACCATCTGTCATAAAAGATGTACCCTTTAGGGGGATTCAGCTGATGGGGATCAAGATCAAGTTATTAAGTATTTATTCATAGATTTAATGTTTTTTATTTATTTATGGAATTGTTGTAAATTTAGGAGATAGATAGTATTTTATTAGTTAGGGTACTTTTAATATTTTAAGTGTTTTATTTAATTAGTAGGGTAGTTTTGTCATTTAATATTTTTAGGGTAATTAGGGTTTGTGTCCTAATTGAATTAGGATTTGTTCCTATTTAAAGGTTGATGTACTCTCAGATTAAGGACGCAATTGATTATTTTTAATTATTCAGTTATTCCAATTATCGCAGAGATAATTCTCCTTCTAGGGTAATAGACGCGGAGTTGAACCCTAAATCCCTAGTGGTTTATGAGTAGATCTAAACCCTAGGTTTCTGTTATGCTATTATTGCTATCTAATATACAATCCATAATCTGTCCTACATCATCAGCCTTCCTTCCAAATTTAATGGAGAAAAACTTTCCAACTGTGAAATTTAATTCATTTTAATCAACCCCTTTATTTCCGTTCAACTTAAAGTATCTACGTGTTGTATTTCTCATAGGTCACTCTGTCTTGGGCCATTAGACGCTAATATAAAAACATCATCATCAGCTGGCTTTCCTCATTATAAGCTTCCTGCAGCTATTTCACGAGGATATCTTGGTCCACAAATTATTCAATTCCCTCTCACCCAAAAATGAGAGTCCGTTTTTGAGAAGTCATGCAATTCAACAAAAGTTGTAGCTTTCCAATTTATCCTCCTAGCTCAATTTACAATAATTTTTAAGTAAAATCTATTTTTTAAATTTAGTGTATTTATAGATGTTGAGTAAAATAGAGGACTCTCGTTCTGGAATAGTAGAAATTCTCTTTATACACCCAAAAGATAAACAGTAAGAAATTTCATTAAACGTTCCATTCTTTTCTCCCCAGGAAATGATTTATTTCTCCCCGAAAAATGATTTATATGTTGACCAATTTATAAGAATTGCGATAAGATAGAATAAATTAACGTGAACTCATTCTTAATTCTTAATTCTTAGTTCTTAATTATCCCATGTGCAATTGTAATTTGGTCAGAAACTTTCACAATACAAGACTCTTTTACTACATACTTGATTAATTATGTGACTAAGTAAGTTCCTTTCCCTCCAAAAATTATAACAGCACAACAAATACAAAAAATTAAAAAATAATATCAACTTCATCAGCTGAGATAATTAATCTCTATTTCCCCAAAAATGCTTGCTATTATGCGTATGTCCGCACATAAATGTGAAATTGAAACTAAAATATGAAGAGAGAGACGAAGAGAAACAAAATTAGAAGCATACTTCCACGGCTGATTTGGCGGAAATTCTTATACTCTCCGCCACCGCTTTGAGAAGAAGATTCGGAATCGGAAAATGACATGATCGGCCCGCTTAATTTCTCACCGAGCTTCTGATCATTTACGGGTGGGGCTCTGAAAATTCAATTTTGGAAATAGAGAGAGAGAGAGAGAAAGTGATCAAAAATTGAAATTGTAGAGAGAGAAAGGGAAATTCGAGAAAGAAGGAGAGAGAGTCCTTCAAGTTCGTTATGTTTGTGGGGACGTTTTTAGCATTCTTTCTAACGAGAGTTTATTACGGTTTGGTCCCTCTGTCATCTGGGGCTTAAAAGATCATTGGGTTTTGTCCGAGTTTGACTTATATTTAAACGAGTTGAGCGAGTTTGTCTTAACTGATTTAATTTGAGTCAGGCTTAAATGAGTTATTTTTTAACGTGGTATGATACAAACTTCATTCGGTTAAAAAAATAAAATAACTTATCAAATTCGTCAAATGAAATTAAGTCACATTTAAACAAATCGCGTTGGACTTTGACTCACATATAACCCAATCCATTTATGATCATATGACATTTAGAATTTTCACGATTAAAATTTAGAGATATAAAAAAGCTGAATTAAGTCAAATTTAATTTTATCGAAGTCAAACTCGACTAATTTTTAAACTAATCAAATCAATTTTTAAATAAATTTTAATTTGACGGGACAAGCTCAGCTTTAATATAAATTAGTAGCTCGCAAGCTTGAACGGTGTATATATATAAAATATATATATAATTATATTTGAAATCCTACATAAAATGAGTAAATAAATATTATATAATATTATAATATACGTAGTCGAGTTTTGAGCCCGTCTTGAGTTGATTATTATGCGATTTAAGACGCGCAAAATCACTCAATTATCTATAGGAATAAATAGTCTTATTTGAGTTCTTTCAAAATCCCCCTTCTTTTTTTCTTTACAATTTTCTTCTTTATTTCTTCTCTCATTTGGATTTTAAATAGCAGCAAAAATATGTTTGATTGCAGTCGAATTCTCAAGTTCACAGTTGCTTTGTCATTCACTTTGTCTTATTTTTATATTTGCTATTGACAATTGAGTGATAGCAAAGTAATGAAAACAGAAAAAAAATTGGAACTAAACTTTCAAGTATACCAAAGCTTTGGAAGAGGTACCCTTCCTATAATTTCACAAGCCTAAAAATGCCAACAGACCAGTACTTCCATTTGGAAACTATGCCATTACTTTCACAATAAAGGAGACTGGCATTGATTCAACCCAATTACCAAATTTTTGAAATCAATGCAGATATATACAAATTACACAAGAATCTCTGGGACTAGTTGCCAACCAAGCTGTTTACTCAACCACTAGTACAAGTATAATGTCCGAATGCACAACACTATGTAATCTTCAGGAACTTGCGATTATGGGATTTAAAAATAAGAACATAAAAGAGAACCAATGAGGAAAAAACAACACTTAGTTTAAAGCATGAAGATTTGCAGATGTTCTAAGAACTTGAGAGCCAAACATGAATTATAGAAGACCCTTTTGTTTGCAGCATTGAATCGCTTCATCATACATTTCCTCAAAGCCATATTTATATCTGAATCTGGTGTCCAAGAGCTTTTCTGATGACAAACTAAAATATTTAGAATCTTTAACCTGTTTCAAGGAACTGCAGAAATAGAAATGGTAGTCACTTAGTTAAATCTTCTCGAAAGATTAGATACAAAAGGGGGGGAAAGCAATAATAAAGAAACTAGAACTTACCCTTTTACTGGTATTTGATATTCAGGATATCTTTCTGAAAGAAATTCAAATAGCTCATCGATTGTTTTCTCAACTGCAGAACAAATGTACCTCCCTTTTGCATTCGGATATTCAAGAAGGAAGATATGTGCATTGGCCACATCATCCACGTGCACAAAGCTGATATTAACATTAAACTCGAATTGATTATCCTCAGCTGATCCAATTAAAAACATTGAAAGATCAAGTTATGACTTGGAATCATGACTATCAAAATGTATGAAGGCCTTAGTGACTTGGTAAATACTGCAAACATAACAGGTTATGCAAGTTTTTTTTTGAAAGCCCAACTTTTTCGGGAATACAATATAATTTCATAATCAAGTACTACACCACTATTACAATTTCAAAAACCAATCAAACCTCACTAAAGGAGGAAGAAATAAAATAAAGAGGAAACAAGCTTCATATAAAAGAAGAAATAAACTCACTCCAAGTGAGAATCGAACCTGCAACCTAAAGGTCACAGACTCACAGTACTAGGCTAAGACCTCATTGGCTAGGTTATGCAAGTTGATACTTGATACTATATAATTAAGTGAGAAATGAATCTTCAATCCTATTTATAGTGGCTTCTATTGTTACTAAAGAATATTAAAATTATATCTGGAAACTTTTTTGGCTGCCAAGGATAAATCGAAAATTTCCCAGAATTATACCATAAAACCAAGGGTAAATTTCATTTAAACACCTGAATTTATACGGTTTTTCACATAACCATCTAAGTTTCAAAAGTCCACATATAAACACAAAGTTTTTAGGTTAAGTGAACAAGGGATTTCCGTTTTAACTCTGCCAAAGTTAATGTGTAAAAAAAGAAAAAAAATAATAAGAAGGTCATCAATTTTGACGGAATTAAGACGGAAAGCCATTTTTCACTTTAAGTGGTCATGTGGAAAAATGTGTAAACTTTAGGTGGTTAGATGAAATTTTACCCTAAAAACAATTACTTCAACAAATAACATATTGTAACATTTTCATCCAGGCATAGTAATTGATAAAAGCACAATAAACTCATCTTTGCTACCAAAAGTAATCAATCATCACAAAATGCATCAGTCATTAAGGGTCATTTCTTATGGTCTCTGAATGATTTTTTGTGCATTTTATTCCTAGGTTCAATCCATGGTCCAAAGGGGACTTAAGATCATCAACTAAATCCAGAGCAATGAAATATCATAAATTTGTTATGAGAACAAAGTACATACCTAAAAACATGCTCATTGCGTGCGAACCGAGCTAGCACAATGAGGAGTAATGAAAGGACCATGAATAAGAGCAGGAATTAAGGTGACAAGATCCAATCCATGTGTTTCTGCAAACTCTAGCGCGGCTTTTTCAGTCAATGTCTTAGTAATGTAGTATGAACCTCCCAATGTTTTTAGAGATCTAACAAAATCAATATCAGTCCATGATGTCTCATCGACTACTCTCAAATCTTTGCCACTAAACATGACAGTAGATACACTTGAAGTGTACACCACTTTTTTTACTGTCTTTGAATTTAGGCAAGCCTGTAAAATGCCTATGGTTCCATTAATTGCTCTTTTCGTCTTAGTTTCTTCATCTTCTTTATCCTCAAAATCAATAGGATGAGCAACATGAAACACCCCTATGCATCCTTCAATTAGTGCATCAAAACTCTCTGGTTTGTTAAGATCTGCATTGAATATTCGGAGCCTCTTTGATGCTCCTCGTAGATTTGTGAGGTAGCTGAAGTCTTTCTCGCGGTCTGAAAAGACACCTAAAACTATTAGGCTACATTTGAAATACAGAAAATAAAAAAAAGTTAGTATTAGAGCATCAAGAATCCTTTAGCCTAGATTTAAAAGTATACCTGGTTAGAATTATGTTTGTTATTAGGATTCCATTTAATTAAAAATAATAATAATAATTTTCTTTTTCTTTGCGTTGATTTTTCCAAGTTATAAGCATATCCTTTAATAAAAAATTGATTCTTTCATAAACAATCTCAGAGATTTAAATTTTATTGTAGTAAACCAGAAAGCTGAAGGGAATTTAATTCATCAGAGCTCACACACACACACAAACACAAACACAAATCAACAACATAAATAGCCCTAACTAATATACCACTGGCAAACTGGTATTCGCATTTCTAAAGGTCACATAATTTGCAGTTATCTTGACAACTTAGTGCCTGTTCGGGAATGACTTTTTTTTTTGACTTAAAGTTAAAATTTAAGTAGATTTATAAGTTAAAATTTTAGTAGATTTATAAGTAAAAGTGTTCGGGAGTATTTTTACTTATAAGTCGGGAATTATAAGTAATAGTTGTGGATGTGTTTGGCTAATAATGACTTATAAGTTAAGTAAAATGTAAAGATTACTAAAATGTCCTTTAGTAAGAAGAAGGGAAAAAAAACAAGGAGGAGCAGTTTTGTTATTTCATAAGGTTTGACCGGAACTTAAAAAATGACTTATAAGTCATTTTTTTTAAGTTCCAAAAACTTGCTTTTTTTTTTGACTTTTTTTTCGACTTATAAATCAAAAAATAAGCAGCAAACGAACAGGAATATTGACTTAATGACTTATAAATTCGTTGACCGACTTATAAGTCACAGCCGAACAGACTCTTATTCAGACAAAAAAAAATGAAATAAAAATCACCAAACAATTTATGGAAATTTCAGATGTAAAAATTCACTTACCGGGGTCGAATCGAATAGTAGCGTTAACAGAATATCCATGCTGAAGGAGCCTCATGATCAGCCATGAAGCCACATACCCTGTTCCACCAGTTACACGCACTGTACCTTTCTCTCCCTCTTTTTCCATTTCCATTTCTTTCAGTATCTCCTTCACTACGGTTGTATATACCTATATGGTATATAGTATCAGCAGGAAGATATTTGATGCCAATATACCAGTTCTTTGGTCCACACTACCTCTTTGTACCTTAATTGTGTCACTCTATCTACACTCTCCATTTATCGTGGAAAAAGTGGCATGTAGACGAATGCCTGTCAACTTTTTGTTGGCGGATGATGTTGGGTTCTGTTTCCAGCGCATCAAATTCTTCTTCTTCTTTTTTAATTATATATTTTTTAAAATAATTATTTCCACCAAAGACTTCCTGGGTTTCAGCTGAAAAGTAAGGAATAAAACAAATAAAGTGGAATAAGTTTTATAACACAATTTTAAAATATAAATTATTATTTTATTATTAAAAAATAAGATGTGACATAAAAAATTATATCAAATATTATTTTTTAATAATAAAATAAGAATTTATGTTTAAATTTATATTTAATATTTGTGTGTATAGATTTATCAAATAAAGTGCCCTATTTACAAGACCAACCAGGATCTGAGAGCATTATTGTTCACTTTTTCTAACTTGCAATAGTTAAGTTTTTTGATCCTAATGCATTTGATTTTCATTACAAATAAAATTTTAAGCAATTTTTTTTTTTTTTACGTATATTAAAGTTTTTCTGAATGCATCTAAACATAAAATTTAAGAATTTATATATATATATATATATATATATATTTCTTTAAAAAAATTAGGTCATTCCATTTTAGCATTTCCAGTATATTAATAATTAATTTTACTATACGTAATAACTTGTGCAATAATTTTTTATAAAATAGTGAATTTGTTATTTTAATTATCTTATAAGACTTATTATTTTATAAAAAATCATTACATATAATAAAACTCAATTAGTAGTCGACTTATTAGTCAACAAATGGCCATCTTTGTTTTTTAATACTCTATTTAACTATATATCGAGTAAAAGAAGACAAAAAAATTGGATTTAGTTTTGCAGCCATTTTTCCAAGTTTATGAGTTTCTTCAGTTTGCCTTTCGAGAGCACTAGTATTACAACCAAAAATGGGAGACTCCCTCCATCCCGATAGTTGCCTTTAAAAATATTTTTAAATTTAAAATTAATATAATTATTAATAATTATAAAATAATAAATTTTATAGTTAATAATATTTTAAATAATTTATAATATTAATTATTATATTAATTAAAATAATATAAATTTTAATTAATTTTAATTTTTAAATTTAAAAATATATTAAATTAATTATAATAATAATTTTATATTTTAAAATAGACAAAAAATTTATCGTCGAATTCCAACTCTTATCCTCCCCTTCAAATCCACTGCGTTACATGTCACAGTTTAACTGTATGACAGCGAACTACGTTCAATCGGCCGAGTCTAATCCAAGTGACACCATTTGTCAAGGACGCATTCCATATTTGACTAACAGTACATTTGCACTAATTTATAATTAAAGGATTAAAATAGAGTTTGTATTTTAAATTTATAAAATTGTCGAGATTAATAAATTAATATTTAAAATAGATATAAATATGCTCTAATTTTTTTTTTGAGAATTTAAATGGATAAAAATAAAGATACATTTTGTTTAGAATTATTATTATTTTTAAATACATTTTGACTAGTTAAAGTTTCAGAAGTTACATTTTATTTAATAAAAAAAATTAAAATTTACTTAAATACATTTTAAACAATTGGTCGCGCCGTAAATCTCAACAATCTTATAATTTTTAAAATGTAAATTATATTTTAGTCTATTTGCAGTGCAAATGATATGATACGTAAATTTATCGTGTGGTAAAATATGTGTATTATGTTGAAAAATACTACAAAATTTTCGTGAGAATACCATCTATTTTTTTTCTTGGATCGTTCAGATGTGGTGTACTATAAAATTTGAATAGTAGTGATTTTTATTTTATAGCTATCTAAACAGATGTTTTACATAATAGACTTTAATTAGAGTAAAATTATTATTTTATTATAATAAATATTATATTTATTTATGAGTCAACACAAATATAAAATTTATTATTCTAGTCATGCTTGAATAACAAGCTATTGAATCAGCAAGATTTTGGTTACATGGTCAGAATGATGATTGACTTTATGTGAATGGAAACATTTAACTGCAAAACTAGGGGAACAAATAAATTAGCCATCGGTCACAAAATAAATAAATACACATCACAAACTTAACCATGTTCTTCAACTGCCATTTTTTTCTTTTTATATTTTAAAAACCTTAGCTTTCTTCAAATCAACACGATGTACAACGTTTTTATTTGCTTAGCAGATGCAACAAAAATATGAAAGAATTAAATTTATTTGAGTCATTTTATAGAATTAAAGACTCCACTTATTAATTATTATTTTTAAATAATGAATATTAATATTTATTTTATTAATTGATAATTAAAAAAATAAACATAAATATTCGTAATTTATGTCATTATTTATTTTATTTTAAGAGAATAATAAGAAAATTAAATAATCCAGATGCTACACAAAAAAATATAAGCTTTTGGTAAATTTCTTTCATCCCTTGTCCAGAAATCTCCCTATGCTCTAGTTAGGGGTGCACACGGTCGGTTTGGTCGGTTTTTTAAGGAAAAAAATAACCAAATCATTTAAGTCGGTTATAAAAAATTAAAAATCAAAACCGCACAAATTTTTACATCGTAATTGGTTATCGGTTTATTCGGTTTCGGTTAAATCGGTCGATTTATTCGGTTATTCGGTTATTCGGTTTCGTAATTGATAATTTGATATTTATTATATTGCCAATTTTTCATAATAATTAATAAATCACTAACTCAATAACTACTAATTATAATAGAAGTTCTCTAAATCCGAAAAACAAAAATCACCTAACTCACTCACTAGGATAGAAGTTTTGTAAATTCGTCACAATAAAAACATATAATAAATATATAATTATATAAAATAAATATTTATTAGAAAAGTATATAAATTATATTATAATTTTAAATTGTTCGGTCGGTTTCGGTTTTTTGAGAAGCCAAACCAAACCAGCCGAACTAGTTTCGGTTTTTTTAGTTTTATAGTGTTCGGTTTTTCGGTTTTATATTTTTCGGTTTGAAATAGTAACGGTTTGGTTCGGTCCGGTCGATTTTTCGGTTTTGGTCGGTTTTATGTGCACCCCTAGCTCTAGTGTAGCTTCTTTAAAGAAAATATATATACATATACATATATATATATAAAGTTGTGAACAATACTTACAAAAATGAAACTAATTATTTTGTTTTGGAAAAACTTGCATCATAACAAATCCAATCTTCTAGAATTTTTAATTAGTCATGACCAAAACAGAAAGAAACTTCCTATAATAAAATTGGTACTGGTTACAAACTTTCCACATAATACCAACCGCATTAAAAAATTTAAGTTTCCAATTAATCCTAAACAGTATTTCTCCTCTCTCTCTTTCTCTCAAAAGTCATCGTCTTTCAATCTCCTCCCTCTAAGCAGGGATTCCTAAATTCTCAGCAAGAATCCATAAACCCACGGAAAACCCCAATTAGATTCATCAATCAGAATAAATTTTAGCACAAAAAACAGGGGAAAAATTCATAAAGATCAATTTTTTTCCTGGGTTATTGCTTATTTAATTTGAGGCAGGTTATGTATAGATCTGGAGCTGTAATGGCTTGGAACGTGTTCAAATTCTGTACAGCTTTGAGGGGGCTGGGCTCGATCATGATCTTGTTGGTTCTAGGAGTTGTGGGTGTCACTTATTATGCTGTTGTTTTGTCTAATTATTTTCCTGCTTTAAGCGATGGGGGACTCGATTCGCTTATTGCATTTACTGTTTTGCTATTGTTCCATGCTCTGGTAAGTTTTTTCAAAGTTCAATGTTTTTTCTTTTTCTAATTATGGATTTCTCTTTCTTAATTTTTTTGGTTAAATATGTTTTAGTTAGATTCTGATTGATTGATGTCCACTTTTAGTAAATTATGAATTTTTTAATACTGATTCTCCTAAAACTTGATGGCATAAACCTGGGGTTTAGCTCAGTGATGTTAGGAATATATGAAATAAGGATACTTTGTTTAATTTTTGGTTTTGTTAAATAGTTGGCTAGCTGGATTTTAGTTAATTTTTTGGGTTTTGAATCTTGTTCAATTTTATCAGGCATCCCTCTAATTATACTAAATTTGACCAAATTTTGTTCTTTGAAAGTTTCAATTTCTGAATGCTCATAAAGGATCAGTATTTATTTTGTATTTATAGTTTCACCTTTAAACAATTGATTGCCAGTCTAGGTAATAAATAAAAATTGTGTATTTGAGGATAAGTTTAAAGATAAAAATATGAGTGATTTAAATTTTATAAACAAATTGAAGCTAGAATAATAACTGCAATGGTTTTGCAGTTGGTGATGCTATTATGGAGTTACTTTTCTGTTGTTTTTACGGATCCGGGCAGTGTGCGTCCAAATTGGAGGCCTATTGTGGATGAGGAGAGCGGGGATAGCGATCCTTTGGTTGCGTCTGAATTTGGTCAGTTGACAGCTGACACAACAAACACAGGGATTCGGTATTGTCGGAAGTGCAATCAGCTTAAACCACCTCGCTGCCATCATTGCTCTATTTGTGAGTTCAGGTGCAAGGTTCCTTTGATGGTTTATCCTTAATTAGTCGGAGAAAATTGATTTGCATTTACTTATTTTTTTTACAGGTGGGAGGTGTGTTCTGAAAATGGATCATCACTGTGTTTGGGTTGTCAATTGTGTTGGGGCATTGAACTACAAGTATTTCCTTCTTTTCCTGGTATGCTACCACCTATTCCAAATTCCAAATCTAAAATCGTGTTCTTATCTGAGTTGTTTATTTGAGGACTGGAATTCTTTTGCACTAGGCATCTTGAAACTTACATATTCAAATGTTGTTAAACTTGAAATTCCTTGTCCAGTTCCTATTTATTTTGTTACCTTATATTTTCTGAACTTCTGCTTCCGGACTCTTATATTTTTAAGCGAGTTGTCTAGATTTGATACATAAGTAAGCTTCTGCAACGCGTACTACAAGTAGGTACCTGTAGCAATAACATTCTGTAGTTGGGTGTAATAATGTTAATCTCTCTCTCCTCTCGCCTATTTCTTCATCCCTTTAGGCTTTAACTGCTCCTGTCTCTGGGGCATAAATTTGGATTTCAATGGGAGTGAGGATTAGATTAGGGAAAAGTAGAACAAATCAATGATTTTATAGAGACTGTTGTGGTCGACTATTTCAGATTATAACTTTGTTTGTTAGAAATCAAAGAAATAATAACCTGTACCTCGATGAGTGTACGAGGTTGGGATATTTTTTTATTTTCACGTGAGTTGTACTTGTACAAAAGATAGTAAATTAAGATATGCCGGTCTCTGCTCAGTATAATGCTAACAAGGTATGCTCGACTTGATGGGGATCTGACTCTGACGCCTTTTCTCTGTCGTCAGTAAGCCAATAGGCTTTTTATGCATGCTGTGAGCTTGCTTCATTACCTAATATGAGATTTCCCAATCTGTGGTAGTAATTATTAATCTCAGATTAGTGGGATTTGCTTCCTACACAATCATAGGTGATTTTGATCCAGTACTCAATGGTTTTTTACTTTTTTTATATTTTTTATGATTGAGTAGAGCGGTTTGTTTATCATATTCTGACAACCAAATCAAGTCCTGTAAACTTGGCTAGAACTTATTGCAAAGCTCCCCCCTAAACGGCTGCAGAAACCAAAAAACTATTAGACTTTCAAAATAATAATAGTGAATTTCTCAGTTTAGCCTGGATCCATTACAAAATTGAGGAAATAAACTTGTGGAGAATATATGTAAAAGGGAAAGAGAGAGACAGAACTTATGTGGCTTTTCTTTATAAGTATTAATATTATGTATCCAACAGAGATAGAGAAGAGAGCTTATGTGGCTATTATAGTAATTATGTCTTCCACATCTGTGAATCAGACAGCAAAGCAAATAAGGGAGTTTATTTTTAACATTATTGTATTAGATGTATGCTCCGAAGTGTCTTGAATACATTAGGCTTGATTTCTAAAGTGCTGTGAAGGGGCTCTTTTATAAGCTGCAGTTCCTCTGAGAAGTCTCCTTGGGAATCTTTCCAGAGTGTGAGACAGATTGATTTGAGTACTGGAGAGGCGGAGAGTTTGCTGTATGATGCTATTTCAAGGAGTTGATTTTATTCCTTAACCGTTGATCTGAACAAATTTTCCCAAAATGAAATTCTGCTTGTTCATTATGTGTTGCTACCCTTTTTATTCATTTGTTTGTCATCAATTGCCCATGGGTACAACTACTGTTTGTTGCATGATTATGAGCTTATATTAATAACATTGCAGTTCTGTTTTTCATTTTGACCTTTAACTTTCACAAACATTCTATTGGGAAAAAAATATCAAATATAAAGTTAATCAATTTTTTCTTATTTAATGCAGTTCTACACGTTTCTTGAGACCACTCTTGTGACCTTATCATTGCTACCACATTTTATAATATTCTTTAGTGACGGAGAGATACCTGGATCGCCAGGCAATCTTGCAACCACTTTTCTTGCATTCGGTAAGATCTACTGTTTGCATTGAATGACTTATCATTTCTACTGCATTATCTAGCTTTCTTTTGTCATCTCCCTTCTTTTTCTGCCCCTTTATTAAATGCTTCTGTTCATACTATATGCAGTCTTAAACCTAGCTTTCGCATTGAGTGTTTTCGGGTTCCTAATTATGCACATATCTTTAGTGGCTGGTAATACCACAACGATTGAGGTATTTTCCTTCTTTTACTTTCTATACATTGTTAAATTTAGTAATATGATTGTTTGTACTGTTTCACACATATTATCACGTCTGCTTTTACTCTTGCGGGAGAGGGTTCTGTTCCTATATGCGTAATGGGCCTTGCCTGATTCTGTTTCCATCGTGGGAAGAGGTACCTTCCTTATGGTAATGGGAGCTGCAAAAATTGTTGTGCACTCCCTTGGTATTTAGAGTATAGGTCTTGTGTTATTTTGAAGAGTGGATAACCACTCAAATACATAAATTGCACCTCTTGTTTTTAAAGCTGGTTTTATATCTGTTGGCTGCTTCTTGATAAGCCCGCACTCTATAGTCTAAATAGTTGTTGACTGCCTTGATCTTGTGTACAGGCTTATGAGAAGAGGACCACTCCAAAATGGCGTTATGACCTTGGTCGAAAGAGGAACTTTGAACAGGTGGATTCATTGTATAGCTATTGTTGTTATAATTTTTCCTATAAAACTTTTGATTAGCTGCAGTTAACATGCAAACTTTTATTTTGCTAACTATCTGAAATTTATTGAACTATATATATAGCTTACGATAGTGAAATTTTACTACACCTAATGCATGTGAATAAATGCCCAAGTTACTGAGTTAACTTGGCTCCTATTGTCATATGTTGCAATACAAGTATATTATTATTTGACGACAAGTGGGCATGTAAATTGTCTAATTAAAGAGACTTTGGTTCTATAAGTTGAGATGTAGTATCAGCATATTCTTTCTGCTATTCCTAGTTTTATAGCAGTATGCAATCCAGTTAATTGCACTCCATGGTGAGTGAGTTGGGGCATGTTCATTCATCGTGCTTAAATTTGTGGACTCTTATGTCGGCCACTTATAAGAACGAGTTTTTGTGATTGTGCATCAGGTGTTTGGAATGGACAAGCGATACTGGTTCATCCCAGCTTACTCGGAAGAAGATAAAAGAAGGATGCCTGCTCTTCAGGGTCTTGAATATCCATCAAAGCCTGATTTGGATGGCCAAGAGTTTTAGAGATCATTCACATCATATCCTATAAGAGTTTTTTTATACGTAATGATCCATACAATGATCCTTCGTAAAATGGTGGGTCTCATAGGACAATTAAAATATGGGACCCGCCATTTTACAAAAGATCATTGTATGGATCATTATGTATAGCAAAATCCATCCTATAACTCGACTGTCTTTACTTGCAACAGTAGCTCTGAAGACCTACGAAATTTCCATTGACCTTTAGCTAATCGAACAGAATTTAATTAAAATATGGGTTCTAATCCATCCAATCCAAGACGTCAGCTTACAGAATCCTATACAGACGAGAGAGGCATTGATGTTATGAAGCAACTCGAGAAGAACAAGTGGGATCTCAGCAAAGATTGGGAAAGCTTGATGGGCTGGTGGTGATTTTCTGGCTTTTACTTTTTAACCTTGGGTTTGGGTACTCTAAATCTGTAATGCAAGGCATGATGTTTCATGCGAAAGCATGCTGAAAATCTTGTAGATTTGTCTGTTGTTTAGAAGAAATGTAGATTAATGTTGGCAGTTGTAGCTTTAACAAATAATTTGGATTTATTAGTTGTTGTTTACATCAGTCTAAAATTTAGATATCATACTTTGATTTTCTCACACTATTCCTCCAAACTCACCAACGAAGTATTAAATTCTTGATTTTCAAAGCGTTAGGATTGGTACTTATCGGAAGATTAATGACTAAAACAATTGGGTTGTTTATCATTTAGTACACCCCAATATCTTAACAATATAGTATAATAATAAAACAATAAATAGGACATTCTGATTGCGGTGGAGCAACACCACATTTTTTAACAGAACAATTTCCATTCAATGGTGGGGCTTGACACGGATTTTTGTGTCAGGCTCTACCATTGAATGGTGTGGATGAAAGTGCATAACATGTTATGCACAAAAATGTTGTGCATTTATACTTTTCCTTTTTAACATGCATCTCCAAGGCATCATCTAGGACGGTGGTGATTCTTGTGGGTAGGCTATTAAGTTTCTGATGGACTGATAGTTTGAACAAGTGTTTAAAATAGTGTGTTGTGCAATTACCTCCCAACTATCCGTCTCCAAACAAAACTGACCTCGGAATGGTCCTTGCTTACTGTCTCTCCCTCACTCCCTTCCGTCCAAAAAATCCAATTGATGATGTGATAGTTACCAACCGAAGACTCCGAAAAAATTGACAAGTGTTTGATGGATTTTATATATTTAATGTCTCTACGTATACATGAACTTGAAAGTTCTGAGAAAAATGGACAAAAGTTCCCCATTTCAACAAAATATACAAATGAAAAACATAACAGAAACACAATGTTACGTTAAGTAGTTGAAGCACCTGTAAGAGATTTAGGGGAATAAACCAAGTAAGGCTTCGATGGTATTTGCAAGGCCTCAAGGCTCCCTTCTAACATTTCCAGCACTTTACCCATTGAAGGCCTATTTGAAGGATCAGTTTGTATGCACAACATTCCAATCATAACCATTTTTCTTGTACACTCATCTTCTACTTGACCCACAATCCCATTTAGTCCAATTTCGACATCTAATTCAAGGCGATTGTAAATCCACTGCGGGAAATATTTTTCACTACTACGATCAACTCCATGATCATAATTCCTTCGCCCTCCAACCATTTCCAATATCATCATTCCATAACTATAAACATCTGACTTGTGGGAGACCCCGCCAAAGTTTCTCGAAAATACTTCTGGTGCAATATACCCCGGTGTCCCTCTCATTCCTAACATCGATATGACACTGTCTTTTCCAAAACAGAGTTTAGCTAGCCCAAAATCTGCGATCTTTGGGCAGAACTCTTGATCAAGGAGAATATTATGAGGCTTTATGTCAAAATGCAAAATCCGTGTGTTGCACCCTCGATGCAAGTACTCTAGTCCTCGTGCAATCCCAAGCGCGATTTGGTACAGTTTTTCCCACCCTAGTTGACGTACATTTGAGGATTTTTCATTGTATATGAACTTGTCTAATGAGCCATTAGGCATGAACTCGTAGATTAGGGCTCGTTTGGAACGTTCATAACAAAAACCAAGAAGAGTGACAACATTGATGTGGGATGTCTTGCTAATGCTTATAACTTCATTGACAAATTCTTCTCCATTGCCTTCAAGCTTATTCAAAATCTTCACTGCCACTAAGCGTCCGTCGTTTAATATCCCTTTGTACACAGCACCATTGCCTCCTTGACCAAGTTTGTATTTAAAGGAAATGGTCATTTTCTTGATATCTTGATATTTGAATCTTGTTGCAGCAAGAGGTCCATATTGCTCTAGCATTGCCTCAACCATTTTATGGTCTTTTCCCCCATCTTTTTGCAAGATCATAGATTTAAATCTAGAGCATTTACTCCAATAGCAGAATACTATGACTGCTGTGATACTCAGGCCACCAGCTAATGTGTATGCAACCACTGAGATAAAATGTAAACGTTAAATCAAACTTCCATATTCATAATTCAACCCGACAACAATGTGATGACATAAAAAGTTCAGGAAACTGACATTACCTTTTGTCACTCCTATAAAAAATTTCTTCGGGGACCCTGCAAAATAACCAAATGATTAGAATACTGTGGTAAATAAGAATCGTAATTAGTGTTACTATACTTGTCAGTGTTTCTAATTAGTTAAATGAATGTTGCTTTCTGTAAGTATTTAACTATATCAATATGGATTCACATCAGTGATGATCAATCTCTCCCTCTTATCATTTGGGAAAAAGATTGATATTTCCACTCCAATAAAGTTTTTAGCTTAGAAAAAATAACCAGATTGATGTTTAAATATTTAGATCAGCTGAACAGAATTTATTATAAAAAAATTAAGAAAAATCTGCATTTTAAATGCTCAAAAGTTTTCCAGAATCGACAATGCTATAGTAAATAAGAAGGAAAATGATAGGTAGCTACACAACTTTTGCCTAGTTTATGTAGACAAAATTTTACTTAGTTGAATTGCACAATTTGTAAATACTCATCATGTGTTGACATGTTGTACAATACAACTAAGTAAAGGTTTGTCTAGTTAAACTAGATTAAAACTGTATAGCTACATAGATAACTAGACAGAAGTTGTTTAGCTTACCTATTGTACAACTTTATAAAATTTTGTCTAGCTCTAATGACATAAAATAGTTCATTTATAGATACATCTATTTTACACTCTCCTTCTTGAAACGCAAGTTCAAATATCGTTAGATATTTTATTCGTTTAACGACCTTTTAACTTGCGTTTCGGAGAAGATGGTGTAAAATAGATGTATCTATAAATTTATCCGACATAAAAATATTGCATACCTTCTCCAGCATAACGACAATGAAATTTTTGCTTGCGATTTTGACAATAACCTCCTTTATCGTGACACAAGCTACAATCATCAGACACATCAAATTGTAGAGGGAATTCACCACTTAACAGCTTAAACAAATCGGACCCATTTTTGCTTTCCGAATCAAGACCGGGCAGTGGCATTGGCAGCTGAATAACTGAACAACCAGCTAGAAGATTAGCAGGTTGTGCATCTGAATCAACGGGATATCTATAGTACAAATTGTGCTCATTGCACGTCTTGTAACTATAATAACCACGAAAATAATCATCTGTTATAGGACTGAACTCGGAAACTTTTGCGCATTTAATCAGAGTGATGTTGTTGGATATTGTAAAGGATAGTGAAGGATACATGGGAAAAGAAATGTTGTTGAAAATATCACAACTCTTGGCATTGAGGAGATTTTGAAATGCTTGGTCATAAATTACAAGTTCATCAGATTGTAGCCGCCGTTTAACAACGAAGGATTGACCCTTTTCGCCGAGTTGTACTTTTGGATTACTGTTTTCGCAATTTAGCTTGCATAATCCGCATCGTTTATCGGTTGAATTGTAGAAGGGGAAAGTGAACGAACCGAGATTTTGGCACTCGAAAGATGATGGACAAATAGGTTCCCCTGCTTTAGCAGAGTTGAGTAGAGATAGATAAGAGAGGAAAAAGAAAGTTGATAAATAAGGAAGGGCCATTCAAATTTCACAATGTCACTAATGAATGAAAGAGAAGATCGAGATTATAAGAAAAAAGATTCATAAGGACAAGAAGAACATGTTGGGAAATGTAATTTTATGATCACCATCTCACTTGTGTGTTTCTTTCTGACAATATATATATATATATATATATATATATATATATATATATATATATATATATATATATATATATATATATATATGTGTGTGTGTGTGTGTGTGTGTGTGTGGTCAATGATTTATTGTCCCAGTTAGGTATCTCCAATTTCAAATTCGATGGACGCAATTGTTGTTAACAATGTTATGAAACCCGGACCGGGACCTGATTCAACGTTCGGTCCGATTTGGATCGGTTAAATTAATTTGGTCAAAAATCAATAAAACATGTTGATCATCAGCTCAACCGATGGTTTAACTGGTAAAACCGGTTAGTTGACCAAGCTGAACATGTTTTAAAGTATTTTTTAATTATTTTTTGTATAAAAATATTTTTAATAATATTATAACATAATTTCACTATATTTTAACTTATAAAAAATTAAATATTTTTAAAATGTATTAATTATTAATAATATTTTTTATATATATTTATGACGTCGTCGGTTCAATAACGGTTCAACTATTAGTTAAACCAATGATCCATCTACTTGATACCCTTTCTGATTCGATGACCCGTCCGAATCTGAAAATATTAATTTTTAATAGAAAATCTTGGAATGCAACACAATAGCACAGCATAACTCCCTTAATATTCTCCTCCACACTATTATGAGATGGAATATATGTTACATTTAAATTGAAAGAATAAAATGAGCGAAAAAATAAAAAATAGAATGAGTCATTCTATATTTACCCAAAAAATAAAATTCATAAATTTAAGAAAAATAAAAATAGTTTATTCTATTATAATAAAACAGTAAAATATTTTTTTTTTAATGAATTAGTCATTCTATTTTTATTTTCATTCCTCTAATTCAAACGTAGTATAATAATTCTTTAACTGGTATGTGTTATGCACCATTATAATGTATACTTCACTCTTTTTTAAAATAAAAATAAACATAAAAAGTGCGTGAATTGAATATTTTTGATAGACGAGACACGAAGATTTCCTAAATAGTTTGTAACCAACTTTGACTATATATATCATTCGTATATGGAATATACTATATATTTTGCTTCTAGTCGTTGAAAACAATGTTTTAAGATCAATTAGCGTGTAATATTAATATACTAGACTCTTGATTCCTTCATATTATGTCGGTGTAGAATTTTGTTTTGAATTCTTAGGCAAAGATTTCAATTTAGGAATTTTCAACAAAGCTTCCTCATTTAACAATATTAAATAGACTTGCTCCTTGACTTGTTCAAAGTCTTCCCTTGGCTAATTGCCTTGCTTCAGCTGATTTCCTGTTCATTTTTTATATTTCTTTTGCTTTAAATTATAAAATTATTATTAATTTTTTAAAAATCAATTTAAAATATTTTAAAATTTAAAATTGACATAATTCATTTAAGTTTTTAAAATAATAAATTTTATAACTAATAATTTTTTATACATAATTTATAATATTCATAATTGTATTGACATAAATTTATTGAATTTATGTTAATTTTAATTTTAAAAATATTTAAATTTAATTTTTTAAAAATTAATATTATTCTTGTAATTTAGAATGGTAGGAATATTTTTCTTCGAGTACAGTCAAAGATGATCTTGGACATTGGACCATTCTAAGTAATTTCGTGAGGTAGTCTTTTGAGTAGATTTAAACTAGGAAAAACTGCATGCATTTTGTATAAAAGAATAGCTATGCAAGCTAGTTAATTAAGTTGTTGAAGTGAAATATTGCAGTTATTTGAATTTTAATGGCATCAATTTACGCATAGCTACCATTTATATCGACAGCTACCCACCATGACTTCTCGAGTAGGTAGAAATTCTAGTGTTTAAATTTGAACTTTTCAAGAACAATGGGATGAATGAACAAACGCGTTATGTGCTTTAAGACTTCTTTGTAGTTCATCCCTATACCTTCAACTTATTTGAATTACATCCCCATATGTATATACTCGTTTAGGGGAGACATTTTAATTTTAAGGGCCTAAGAGAAGCCTAGAGAAAGGGCGAAGAGGGAAACTATGAGAACTTAGAAAAATGTATATTTTTAATTTTTTTTGAAATATGTTTGTGATTTTTTGACTTTTTACTAACGGATAAATTCAAACTTATGATCGTATACGCTAAAAAAAGAAGATTCTACTTTCACCTTTGAACTCTACTATGTTTTTAATATAGAGTAATGTTACACCAACAAAAAATATTGGAGAATGACACATAGTCCTTCTTATGAATGAGAACTGCGAGTTTATTTCTAATATCATCTCTAGCTTCACCTATTTTTGAAGTATTCTATTGAATTCTTCGTCACATGAAATGCCATTTAATCAAACATTAGGAAAAAAGTGGTAAAAAGGTTGCGATCAAGCCGTGTCCATAACCATAGTCCATAGATCATATCAAATGATCTTGCAATTGGAAGCTAAAGAAAGATAAAAGCACAAGAACATATATACTATGAGCATTAAAAAAACTTTATGCAAATTTTAGATTCATAATATTTAAAACAATTTGATATAAATTTGGAAATAATATATATTACAAATATTTATGCATCACATATATGTATTAATGTGTTTCGCAATTGTAATTCGACATAAATTTGTCGCAATACACAATAAGACTCATCGAGAAAACTAGAAACAACACTACTCAATATATAAACAAAATGATTGTCTTTCTAAAATGAAACCTACCTTAGTAAAACAGAGATTTTAAACAAAGTAATTGGTTGCCAAGTTTGGAGCTTAAAAACACTTATTTCTTCTACAAACGCTACTTAATTCACAAACGTGATAAACTCAGTATCTATAAGTCAACGCTTCAAATACACTAATCCTAGGTGTGGGCGACCTTTACCGCAGGCGTCAGTTTCCCACACCCTACACCAACAGAGACAAGGACAAAGGCTAATACAGCAAAGAGCAGCCTTTTTCTACAAACACGATACCATTTCCATTTAACATGACATGTTCTTGACCCTAAGCCCCCAATAATGTACTCGTTGCATTTGGTGAAACAACCATTTCAATATCCTTGAAAACCTTTAGCCGGCCCATCGTCGGTCACATTAGTCCACCATAATTTGCTTGGGCCTGCACCCTAAACCTCAAACCACCAATATGGACATCACCTCCCGGCCCGACCTAAACGCAGTCCAGTTACCCAAAATTGCAGTCATGGGCTCGAATCTGGCCCAAAAGCCTGACAAAGTGTAGGTGCAACAATAAAAGGGGAAAGACTGGTAGTAGCCAAACATTGATTATTTTGAAAAGCAGAAGCATTGATATGTGTAAAAGAAATGGTCTGGACATCGTCGTGGTGTAGAGAAAAGCCCAAGGCCCAATTGGCAGTTACTTGATTTTATGACAAGTTAAGGATTTGGAGAGAGGTAGAATCTACTTGTAAGTATGGCGACGGGTCAGGAGTATAAAAAAAAAATAGAATGGGAATGACAATAAAGCCTCCACACAACAAAATGAGTAGTAGATCAACTAAACAAGCTTCACAACATAAAGCTTGATTTCTATGTGCATTATTACAATGCATTGGTCTTGAGCTAGAAATCATGAGACACACAAATATCGACGGTGTCAAACTAAAACATAAAGAACACATCAAGTTATCCAGATTTATTAAATACTTTTATAAAAATTAAAAAATTCTATCTGTTATAAGTTGAGCTCAAACTTATGAGGTTAAAAACATTAGTCAGATCCCATTCGTCAGACTTGCAGAATACGAGTCAATCCCAATATACTATATAATTTTTGGGAACAAAGGTCGAAGAGTTTAAAATGGGGAAAGGATATATTAGAGAAGAAGAATTTGAGTTCAATAAGGAACATAATTCCTACGTAAAAAAATAGTACACGGACTCTATATGTCATTTGGATAGATACAAATAGGACTCACATATATTGTGACTAGCAAGGACAAATTACGCATTTAAAACTTTTTAGACAGTTGTGTACACTGCACACACACAAACTATGGTAGCTATTGTGAGGATCTCTCCCCACCCCAAAAAAAAAAAAAAAGAAGCTCATCTACTAAATTCTTAATTATTTTTGTAGATTTAAAATCAAATCCCCTATCATTAAAAAATTTATAAACTACTGATTAATTTATTTGGCAAGTCCAAGCTCCGATCTTTTCCTAAATTAAAAAATAATAATTTTTAAAGGGCCATGAGAGGAGAGACACTAAACGCAATAACGAGCGAGTGTTTTACCTTTTTATTTATTTTTAATTCAGATCGAATGACTTGAGAAAAGTGATTTTGAGTTAGAGATTTTAACCTTTTTATATACTAATTTTAAGCCTATTTATAAACCTAACATAATATCAGTCGATTTATCTTTGGGCTAAACACTCTTCTTTTCTTCATTCTTACTCAAAGGCCACAGAATCGTTCTTTTTTGGGTTTGTCTTGTGTGAAATTTTATATTCAATTATATACATGTGTAATCTGCAATATTCGGAGTCATTTTTTAGTGGTCAAAGTAACCCAATTATGAATGAACTAATAGTCACTTCTCAATTGAACCAAAAAATTGCTCTTGATTTATTAAATCTTTATTAGATCTTCAAAACTCAGTGTTATTTTTTATTAGCGTAATTTCCAAGCCACTTCTTAAAGGTCAAAGCTACCCATTTATTAACTAATATCTTCTTAAATGAGCCAAAAAATTACTTGTAGTTTATTAGCTCTTCAAAAACTATAGTATTATTCTTCTTTGAGCTTGTCATGTATATAGTAGATTGGGCGTATTTAAAAATCTAAAAGTATATCTTATGAACAATATGTCTAATTATATTGTGATTAAATACAATTAATTAGTTTTATAAATAGATATAAATATATTTCTTCCTTAGAAAAATTGAATAGTCTTCATTTCAAATGATCTTGCAATTTTAAGCTAAAGAGAGATAAAAGCAAAAGAACATGCTATACACATTAAACTAAAAAAAATTTAAAAAAAAAAACTAATTTGACCAAATTAATACAAATTTTAGATTCACAATATTTAAAACAATTTGGATGTAAGTTTTGGACTTCCTAAATTGCACATGAATAGTAGCAATTAAAACTATAAGGCTACATAAATTAGTAAGAGGAAATTAGAAACAAAACTACTCAATATATATAAACAAAATTAATATATTTTTAAAATGAAACCTACGTCTGATAGCAAACAAAAAATTTAAACAAAGTGAATTGGTGGAGTTTAGACGCACAATTTCGTTCTACAAATGCTACTTAAGTCACAAACGTGGACTATAAATGTGTGTGTGTGTGTGTGTGTGTGTATATGTATGTATATATATATATATATATATATATATATATATATAGAGAGAGAGAGAGAGAGAGAGAGAATTTGAGTTCAATAAGGGCCATAATTCCTACGTATAGTGTAGTATGGACTCTATATATCATTTGGATAGATATGAATAGGAGGGCTCTTACTAATTAAGTATTTTGACTCCAAATAATTAAAATGAAATTTTATTCCTTTTTTTAATAGAATGAAGTAGTATCACATATATGGCGACTAGCAAGAACACGTTATTTAAAACATTTTAGACACTTGTACGCCAAACGCACAAATTATAGTAGCTATGAGTATTGATAGACTTATAGAGAACTTTTGTAAAAAATAATTTACAAAATGATCTGTTAAAATATAATTAATAAATAATTATATACATAGATAAGCTCAATAGTTGTATTTATAGATTTATTCAGGAAGAAAATCCCCTCCACTTCTATTAAACCGCTTTGTCAATTCGGATAAAAAGAAGCTGATTTTCATTTCTATTCACTCTCTAGCCTCCTAATTTTGCAGAATTAATGATTGTCTGTGCAAATTCAAATCAGCCATGGAACTCTATACTCCCCATAATTGCTCTATTTCCAAATTGCAAAACTCAAGCAGACATAAACCAAATTCACGCCAGAATAATAACTACTGGGTTCATAAAAAACTCTTCTTTCACCACAAAGCTCATCCTCAGCTTCAGTTCATCACCATACACTCCTCTCATTCAATTCGCTCGCTACGTTTTCTTTTCGCAAAATCCCAGAAAGCAAGGTGACCCATTTCTTTGGAATTCAGTTATCAAGACTTTTTCTCATGGAGATGACCCAAAACAAGCAGTTGTGATGCTATGTTTGATGCTTGAAAATGGGGTATGTGTTGATAAGTTTACAATTTCTTTGGTTCTGAAAGCTTGTTCTAGACTGGGTTTGATTAATGAAGGGGTGCAGATTCATGGGTTAATGCGGAAGTTTGGAATTGGATTTAATTTGTTTTTGCAAAATTGTTTGATTTGTTTGTATGGAAGATGTGGTTGTGTTGATTTTGCTAGTCAAGTGTTTGATAAAATGCTTGAACGGGACTCTGTTTCGTTTAATTCAATGATTGATGGGTATGTCAAGGGTGGGAAAATAAGTTTGGCACGTGAGTTGTTTGATTCTATGCCAGTTGAAATGAAGAATTTGATTTCTTGGAATTCTATTATTAGTGGGTATGTGCAATCGGGTCATAAGTTTGAGGGTGCTTGGGAGTTGTTTGAGAAAATGCCTGAGAGAGACTTGATTTCTTGGAATTCAATGCTTGATTGTTGTGCAAAATGTGGGGAAATGGAACTAGCCCGTGTTTTATTTAATAAAATGCCGAGAAAGGACATAGTCAGTTGGGCTACTATGATAGATGGGTATGCAAAATTAGGTAGTGTTGACATCGCTAGAAGTTTGTTTGATGACATGGGTGAGAGGGATATAGTTTCATTCAATGTAATGATGGCCGGATATGTTCAGAATGGGCATTATAAGGAAGCAATGGAAGTATTCCATGATTTGTTAAGCGAGAGAAACTTGTATCCTGATAACACGACCTTGTTGATTGCTCTCTCAGCAATTGCACAATTAGGACACATTGATGAAGGAATTGTGATGCATTCTTACTTGGAGGAGAATGGTTTTATTGTGGATGGGAAACTTGGTGTGGCCTTGATAGACATGTATGCAAAATCTGGAAGCATAGAGAATGCTATGTGGGTATTTGAGGGCATAGAAGATAAAAGTGTTGATCACTGGAATGCTATGATTGGTGGGCTGGCCATCCATGGGTTGGGCGAAGTAGCATTTGATTTCGTCATGGAGATGGAAAGGCTATCTGTAAAACCGGATGATATTACATTCATTGGAGTGTTAAATGCTTGTGGCCATGCTGGCATGGTCAAGGAAGGCCTGATGTGTTTTGAGATGATGAGAAGAGTTCACAATGTAGAACCTAAACTTCAACATTACGGATGCATGGTTGACATACTTGGCCGGGCAGGGCACATAAAAGAAGCCGCAAGATTTATAGAGGACATGCCAATTGAACCAAATGATGTTGTTTGGAGAACTTTGCTAAGTGCATGTAAAAATCATGAAAAACTCAACATGGGAGAGCAGGTAGCTAAGCATCTAATTCGGATGGATCCTCATAATTCAGGTTCCTATGTGCTTCTATCTAATATTTATGCTAGTTTCGGTATGTGGGATTATGCAAGGAGCGTTAGAACAATAATGAAAGAAAGGGAACTCGAAAAAATTCCAGGTTGTAGTTGGATTGAACTTGAGGGAGCTGTTCATGAGTTCTTTGTAGGGGATAAATCACATCCTCATGTTGAAGAGATTTATTCCTCATTGGACAAATGGCACTCGGTCAACTCAGAGATAACGTGTTGTAAATTCTGATGGTAAATCAATATTTGCTTGTTACCACTGCCGAATGTGATCTTTGTGGCAATAAGATTTACCTTAGTTATCTTCTCTTTAGCAATATGAAGTAGGCTAAGTTGATTTACAGGTAAGATATTTCCTTGTACACCATATGTGAATTTTACTCATCTACCTATACATTTAACATGTAGTGAATATTATTTTACCAAATCTATACGCCTTCATTGATAACCTCCATTTGACCAAGAACATTTTTATATAAATAAGAATTGTTGATCAATTTTAGTATTTGATGGTGCATTATTATATAGTCAACTGATCTCTACATAATTAACTCAGTATGACATATCAGTAGAAGTTAATAAGTGTACCAGAAAATATAGGGGTATTATATAAAAATAATACAACTGCTGACCCTTTTGACGGGACTAAATTCTCTATAACAAAATTTTCATTTATTTTTATTACGAGATTTATAACGATATTTTTTAGGGTTTATGACGACGGTTTGTCCCGTCGTCGTAACCCTATTCTATGGCTCTTTTGACAGTGAATGGTTCTTTTCTTCTTGTTTCTGAAGTTCATAAAAATGCATACCGAAAGGATGTTTTATCTCCGTCTCCGTTGACCTTTGCTTCATTTCAGTTTTCATGTAGAGCGAAGAATGCCACTAAAATTCAAGTCATAACACAGATTTTGGCTGCTGCATTATTGCATTAAAATTCACCACTAACCATCTTGTGCTTCCAGCTACTTGTAAGTAAGTTTTGAGCATAACAATGTAATTTGAAGACTCGAAATCTCGCAAGTTATTTGGAGTACTTTTATCCTTTGTGAATTATCCTGGCGATATAAAAAAATAGGCAGAATGCTTTTCTGCCGTACTTACAAACATGCTTCATTTTATAACCACGCACAGGGGTATGTGCAACTATGCCTACACTATAGTAACGCAAGGTGCAATTTTCCATTTTTTGATGAGTACTTGGAAGAGAGAGAAAAAGCATAGGCGTATCGAACGAGAATTGATATATTTGAAAGAGAACTTATAAATAATACATGAGTATCAAACGTGTGAGAAGTAAAAAGTAAAAAGTGAAAAGTGAAAAGTATTTATACGAGTCCCCAAACTCATATGAATAATAAAAGACATTTATATGAGACGTTTATATTAGTTTGAGTATGAGTTTCCAAACTCGTATGAATAGTGAAAGACGTTTATATGGGTCCTATAAATAATATACGGGTCCTAAATTAATGCGAGTGTAAATTTTAAATTTTAGTCCTAAAATAACACTTCTTTGTAGAAATGTAGAAACTATAAGAAGATGCCTACACTTCTAGACAAAGGGGAAAAGGATCCAAGGGGAGAAAAAGAAAAGGAACAGCATAAATTAGGTGGCATGATAAATATGGAAAAGGACAAGTGTTCACAAGCAACAATAGCAACTGCTTTCTTGGAAAACTGAAGAATGATACTACCAAATGCATTCCTGCAGCTGTAAAAATCAGATTTCCTAACTTTTTGGATTTAAGTTTTGTCACGGAACAAACACACGGTACACCTGGTTTCACTAAATAAAGATGCATAATGTAAGGAATATTCTGAAGTCAAACACAGGGAACCAAGAATGTGGAGAGCTTATATGATATCTTTGTTTTGGTACATCTATACATAATATAACATGAGTTGCTTTACTTTTAATGCCCATTCCTGGTTATTGAATTATGAATATGTTATTATGTGCTTCACATTGCTAAAATTGCATTCTTGAGGAGCTTAGCATGACTTGGCTACTTGAACAATTTTACCTTGGTACTTGGTATGATAATGTAGAAGCCTAGATTCTAGAGTGCTAGAGCAGTGATTATTGACAAGTACCATAGCTGGATTTGAGAAATAATGTGCCAGAGTGAAGATTAAGCTCTCATGATTTAAGGCCTGCAAGCTTTCATAAATTAAATTACAAATAGCAACTCTAAAATGAGTTTTCGGACATGGCTAAATCTCAATTAATACAAGAAATGAAGGGCAATTAGTTCACCAATCCCCAAACTTTACTCTCTATAGTCTTTATTTTGGGGTTGAGGGGGTGAACATAATTCACTACATAACTTCCAGGACCTCTAAAACTACAAAAGTGAAGGGCATAGTAGCATCTACAACTTCTTTTCTTGTACGAAAGTTGCTTATGAGAAGAAAATCAGCCACTAGATGCATTAGCCATAGATGTTAGCAGCAAAACCATTTTGCCGAGGCAAGAATTCCTGCAGAAATCAAAGATCAGAAGCAACATCAGTCAGGTCTTGCATCACAGTTTCGATGTCTGGCCTGTGGTTAGGAGATTCATGAGTGCAGAGCAAAGCAATTTTCCCCAGCTTAACTGCCTCAGATTCTGCATAGTTCCTCTTAAGATTAACATCTATGAAATCTTCAACTCTGCCTGACTCAGCTCCCTGACGAATTAACGGGGTGATTGTATGTTTCCCAGAAAGGATCTGAAGTATGATCATGCCATATGCATATACATCGCTTTTTTCAGTGAACCGGCCAATGGTTGTGTATTCGGGGGCCAAATATCCCATTGCGGCACTAGCTTTAAGTGTGGAAAAGACAATATCATCCACAAGAAGTTTGTGAAGGCCGGAATCTGAGAGCAATGGGTTGTACCGTCTGTCAATGAGCACTTTTTCTGCAGATATATTTTGGTGAACTAATGCAGGTTTGCTTCCTTTGCTTTTATGTAGATATCCAATACCTGGTAAATAAAAATTTAAATTTTTTAGCATCAGATAGACAAAATTTTAGCATATGAATACTGTCATTGAGCAAAGCACTAACCTTTGGCAATGCCTTTAATGATAGAAATTCTAGTAGACCATTCAAGAACCTTTCCTTTCCCATCCTTAATATCAAGATATTGCAATAAATTCCCATTTGAAACAAAATCATAGATGAGAAAACACTCGCCTCTCCCTTTTGAACAGCATATGCCTCTCAAGCCAAGAAGATTCTCATGCTTGAGTAAGGTAAGAATCTTTAATCCCTTCAGAAACTCAGCTTCATCAGACTTGCAGCTTGTCTTGGCAATGCACTTAATAGCAACAATAGACCCATCCCTCATAATTCCTTTATAGATAGTAGAAAAATTGCTTTTTCCAAACAAATTTGCCTCAGAGAAATACTGAGTTGCAGACTCAATGTCATCAACATTGAACATAAAGCTCTCAAAAATTTCCTGAGAGAAACCATTTCCACTTGGACCTTTCGCCAAAGGATCCCAACCATTGGAGTACTCCAGGCTAATGAGGGGAGAGACACTCTTACCGTAAACCTCTTTGACCTGGTCAGTACTAAGCCTACTGTCAGAGGTTTCAAAAGTGCTTCCAATCTTCTGTTTTCGTCTACGATACCATATGAATGTGAAAAGTCCAGCAACTACCAATGACACAACTAGAATCACTCCACATATAACAGCAACACGTGGGGTTTTTGACTGATTTGAGCAATGATTCTGGGAGCAATCTGGTTTGAAATTAGCAGACTCGGGGATATCTCTAGAAGAAAGACCTTTTGTGCCAGGTCCAAATGGTTCCGGCTTCTTCAGGTTTACAGAATCAGAAGTTTTGCAAACTTTCAAGGAAGAAAACTCTACTCCACATAAACCTTTGTTGTTTGCATACTGGAATCCTTCATTGAGTCTCTTTAAAGCTTCAATTTCATTACCAAAAAAAATAATAATAATTAAAAAACAGATCTAGATGCTCTTTTTCACCGTGAAATATATTTAATCAATTTACATCAAATTTTGAAAAAAGCAGGTAAGAAATATCCTGTTACCTAGAGGGACATTGCCTGAGAGAGTATTGTTTCGAATGTCTAGAACTTCTAGTGTCGACATGTCAGCTAATTTTACTGGAATTGAACCAAAAAGGGTATTAAAGCTCAAATCCAGCCTTCTTAACATCACCAAGTCCCCCAAACTTGCAGGAATAGCACCACTCAGTTGATTGTATTGCAAAGCCAGAACAATAAGCTTCTTCAGAGCACGAAGCTGAGTAGGTATACCTCCAGTTAACTTGTTGTAACCGAGTTGCAGAACTGCAAGTAATCAAAAGCCATATTAATTCTCTATTATTTTGGTCTGCAATTCAATTCAACTAAATAATATTAATCTTGACGTCTGACAATTATGCTCAAACTGAATCACCTAAGTTGAAGAAGCATAATATTTTTGCAAACAAGACTAAAAAAATTTCAGCATTCACCAGTCCACATCTAATCTAGGTATTGTTAACGCCTGATTTTGTAAGCACGTGGAAAATCACCAAAGCACGAGCACCTGCAACCACAAAACCGTTAGTCACCCCCAGCAATAGCGACGGCTTGGGCCGTCCGGGGATGCTCCGGTGTGAGAGTAAGTAGCAGGCCAAAAACGTAACAATAGAGAACAATAATGCTGGAATTATTATAGCTCTGTGTAAGATATAATAGTGTGTACCATAATCCAGGAGCTAATGGCTTGTATTTATAATGCATGTCATCCCCAGAGTCCTTATTGGAGTGAGGTATCCCAATCCAAACCATATTTGGATTATCCTTGTTGTCCATAGAAACCTTTCCTAATCACATGTCTGACCTCCACAAAAACAGGAAAAGGACACCTAATAGGACTAAACCTCAATCACCCCAAGCCGTGCGGAAACTATCAACCAAGAACTGGGCCTCTCATCCCCGAGCCCAACCCAGCCGAACCCCCATGCCACAAGATCCATAACCAAAATCCGAACCCAACCCATCATTTTTACCCAGCCCAGACGACATCCGGGTCGGACAAATCCTATCCCAACATTACCCCCCACTCTCCTAATTTAAAAGGTAAAATGAGGAGAGTATAACGTCACCCCTTTAATCATACATAATCCTAACCGTTGCCAAACAAACCCTTAACTGTCACCCTAACACATCAGACACACGTGTTCTCCAAAACCCAGATACAAAACCCTTGTTTTCGATAGAAACCCTTCATCGTCATCAACATTTCAAAGTCCCCTCCTATCTCCTCGTACAGGTCCAACAGCAAAACTCTCAACAACGCCCTGCTATAGCATCAAAAATCCTCCGATTCCTCTAATCGGCACTCCCCATTCGATTACCGACTCCAAAACTCATCTAAGCACTAACCCCCAAAACCCAAATCCTTCTATCGGAATCCATGGCTTCCTCCACTATTGTCGCCTCCTTCTCTGCCACCGCCTCCCAAACAAAACAGCAAGAAGCCGCAATAAGGGCAATGTTCAGTGACGAAGAGGAATTCAGCCACGCTAACACTCCCTCTAAAATCACTAAACAAACCCTCCATCAATACAAAAGAGATTTCCATTTCCCCGGCGAATACTCCCTTACCGTACCGAAGCCTGAAGAACGACTGTACTGGCGTCCCTCCACTCCCAAAGTCGCCGTACCAGTCCAGGTCTTGAGAAACGGCGTTCGATTTCCCCTCCATCCCTTCATCACCGATCTCCTAGACTTCGTGGGAATAGGTCTATCCCAACTAGTCCCCAACTCATATATCCATATCATATGCTTCATCGCCCACTGTCACGACCTCCAAATTACCCCATCTCTCGACTTCTTCTTCCACATTTTTTGCCTAACCCGATCCAAAGAGGCAGGGTTCAGAACCATAAACAGACTCCCAGGCCAAAAAGCATGGATGCAGCTGCCCTCAAGCAACAAAGGATGGAACAAGGAATGGTTCTACGTCTCCGGCCCTGACACCCATCTGATTCCGCCATGGGGAAACCCAGAGAAACCAACCATCGACCCCATCACCGAAGAGCGAGAAAACAAGTTCAAACGCCTCTGTAGGAAGATCCCCGAAGACCCGTGGAGTATCAACCTCCTGGCGGACCACAAATGGCTACATTCCCACGGACGTAAGTTCCCGAACTCAATTTTCCTTTATTCTTCGTACTAATGCATTCATCTAATCTCCCCTCTTTTATTTTATTTTGGCATCAGTAGTTGAAATTTACAAAAACCAGCCCTTCGCGGCTAACCCTACATCAGCCATCGATCCCACTCCCGACCCGGCTACAAGACCAAAACCCCCTTCTCACCCTGCTCCCCAACCAATGGTAAGACCAGATCACCACGCCCGTAGACCCCCCACGGCGGTCAAAGAACCACAATCTGCCGGTACCTCGACCATCCGAACCGTCCTGCCCCATACCTCCCCAAACGAACCTCACCCTGAAAAAAGTGTCCTAGACATGACAGACCTTGAGAAGCAGCAGTTCAGAAAAAAGAAAAGGAGAAGACTAGTCAAGACCGCTGATCTTCCTCCCCGAACTGCTGACCCCCTCCCAGTAAACCCCCCAGCCACCGCTCATCCAAACACCCCTTCTCCACCCACTTCACCATCACCCATACTCGGAGAGAAAGAACCAATTTCCCCAGTCCAGACCCAACCTTCACACCCCCTTCTGCCGACCCCAACCTCCACCGATCAGAACATACCCCCTCAACAATCTACCCGATCCCCAACACCCATTGAGATCGAGTCTGACCACTCCCCAGCCCCAACCTCAGCAAAAAACCCTGAGCCCAGAGCTTCATCCTCCAACCAAGACAAATCATACCCCCACATTCCTATTCATCTATTCTCCCAACTCTCCTTCTTCCCCACCGAACCCAACTCATACATTCCTGAAGATCTCTTTCGTTTTTTCAACCTTCCCGCCGACGATCCGCACTATCCCGTCTCAAACCCCCAAGCGCTGCTGACCAAAACTATGCTCCACCTTGGTCAGGTAAACACCTTACTTTCAGTAAAATGATCAATTCATACCAAAAACTGAAGCAATAATATACTTATCTTTCGCAGACACTCGGAGGGTTCAGCCGCCTACATAACCAACAGAAAACCCAAACAGATCAGACTGACACCCTCACCCGACTTCAGGCTGAACTGGATCAACTCAAAGCGGACCATCACCAACTCCATGAGGATCACGACAACCTCAGAAAAGAACACGGTCCACTCCTCGAAAAACACATCGAGATTCAGCAAGAGTTGGCCGAACACCTCATTCAAGCAAACGCCACCGACGCCCTGCTCCAAAACGCTCAGAACCAACTGATCGAACGAACCCACCAGAACCAATCCCTGGAAGCGAAACTGGCCGACCTCGCTACAAACAGAACCTCCCTACTTCAAGAGCTAGAAAACAGAACCAAGAAATCGGAAGAGCTCCTGAAGCAGAACCAGGACCTCCATCAGAAAACCCTCCAGCTGACCCGAAGCCTGGACGAGAAAAGCGAGTCCCTCACCCTCCTGACTACAACGAACAAACTCCTTGCAGAGGAGATCGAGCAGCTCAAGACCCAAACCCTTCAACCAACCGAAGACTCCAAAAAAGCTATCATTGAGGAGTATAGGAAATCCAAAGAGCTGACGGAGGCGGTAATGGACCAGTACACCAAGGGGTATTTATACGCCAAGAGCCTGGTAGCACAATCTGGAGTCAATCCCACCACTCTGGGCTTCTCGTCGGACGATGACATGTCCGATCAAGAAGAACCCACAATCAACTCCCCCAAACAACCAAATCCACCCACAGAGCCTAACCCCGCGCCCGATCAACAAAACCCCGAAAGTCAGACAACAGATCCCATCCAGCCGCCCACGACCGAAGCACTATCTTCGGTCCAATCTCCTCCCGGAAGTCAGAACCCGCAAGAGGAACCGACCCCCCAAGAGATTCATACCCCTACCGAAGACAAGGGATCCCCCGACCCCGAAGCTTCACTTGCAGATGCCCCTCAGCCACTAGTTTAATGTATTTGTTGTTCTTATATGTAAATGTAACAAATTTAAATGAAAAATATCTTGTTTCATTGACGTCTTTTACAAGTATTACATTTCGCATCCGGACAGACATCAGTACTTTAAATAATATAAACCTCCGACTTTCTAAACGAGCTCAAATGACCTCAAGAACTGATAACAACTACCTAACATTAAATTTTGATAATATGAAAATAACTGAACGTAACCGAAGTGACACCCGAACTACTACAAGCAATCACTGATAGTACCTCCTTAGTCTGGCAGCATGCCAGTAATTTTTTAGTTCGGCCCCCGACATATCCTTCAGACGATAAGTACCTGGCTTGACAACCTCGATGATCTCATACGGCCCCTCCCAAGTTGGCATCAACTTTCCCGTTTCCATAGGAGTAGAGGCCTCAGCCTCCTGAAGGACCATATCCCCGACCTCAAACCTTCTTTGCCTGACTCTTCTGTTGTAATGCCTGGCCGTCCTCTGTTGATACGCTGCTAATCGAAAAATCGCAGCGTCCCTGACCTCATCCACCAGATCAAGATTCAACCTCAGACCCTGATCATTGTAAGCTTCTCTAAAGGTAACCCTTCTGAACGAAGGCGACCCCACATCCACAGGAATTAGGGCTTCAGTCCCATAAGCTAGCCGAAAGGGAGAGTCTCCGGTAGTAGACCGAGGGGTCGTTCGGTACGCCCATAACACACTTGGTAATTCTTCCGGCCATCGCCCTTTGGCCCCATCTAACCTCTTCTTGATCCCGTTGAGGAGAGTTCTATTGGTCACCTCGACTTGCCCATTAGCTTGCGGATGTGCCACTGATACCCTTCGATGCTGAACACCCAACTCTTCGAGAAATTTCTCAAAATCCGACCCCACAAATTGCAATCCATTGTCCGATACCAGAACCATTGGAATGCCGAACCTATACACCACATATTCCTTCATAAATTGAATACAATCCTTCTCAGCAATCCTTCGAAGCGGCTTCGCCTCAACCCACTTTGTCATATAATCAATGGCGACTATCATGTAAGCCACCTGCCCTTTTCCCTTCGGCATCGGACCGACCAAGTCAACCCCCCATACCGCAAAAGGGATAGGTGACAACACCGATGACAGCTCCTCCGGAGGCTTATGTGGTACAGAACTGTTGAGCTGACACTTCGGACACCTTTGCACGTAACCTTTCGCCTCTTGGAACATGGTCGGCCAATAATAACCTTGTCGAACCAACTTGCAAGCCAGCGACTTAGCCCCCATGTGATCGCCACAGATCCCCTCATGAACCTCCTGTAGAGCATAGGCCGCTTCTGCCGGAACCAAACATTTTGCCAAAGGACCTGAATACGTGCGACGATATAAGTCTCCATCAATCAAACAAAAGTAAGAACTCCTGTATTTGATCTTTTTAGCCAAGAGCTTATCGGTTGGCAACTTCCCATCCGCCAAGTACTCTATATACGGTGTCATCCAACAATTTTCCCTCTCCATTAAACACTTAATTTCCTTCTTCTGGATGCTAGGCTCCTTAAGCACTTCCATATATACCGACCCAGTAAGGGACTCTGCCTGTGTAGCAGCCAACTTGGATAGGGCATCAGCAACCGTATTATCTTCCCGACCCACACCCTGAAGGGAGTATGAGTCAAACTGATGGAGCAACATCTTTACTTCCGCCAAATATTTAGCCATCCTATCCCCCCTGGCTTCATACTCTCCTTTGATCTGCTTAACCACCAACTGTGAATCACTGAAGATGATAATACGCTTCACTTCCAAGCTTCGAGCCAACCTTAATCCTGCTAAAATGGCCTCATACTCGGCTTCATTGTTAGTTGTCTTGAACAGAAATCGCACCGCCTGCTGAACCCGGAAACCCTCCGGACTAGCGAGGATCATCCCTGCCCCACTTGCATCAGCCGAAGACGAACCATCCACGTACAAAGTCCACGCCGAAGATGTTTGGAACTGTTCTTTGGATAGCAACTCAACCTGACCACCAGAGTTCGGTCCTTCATCTTCCTCAGAAAACATGCATTCCACTATGAAATCCGCCAAGGCCTGCCCTTTAATTGCCGTCCGAGGCTTGTACTCCAAGACAAACTGGCTCAACTCCACTGCCCATGCTATCAATCGACCTGACGCGTCCGGCTTATGAAGTACTTTCTTTAACGGCTGATCCGTATAGATGACCACCATCCGACCCTGAAAGTAGTGTCTGAGTTTCCTACTTGCAATTACCAGAGCATAGGCACATTTCTCCAGATTCGGATAGCGAGTCTCAGCGTCTCTCAAAGCATGGCTGACATAGTACACAGGGGTCTGCCTACCATCCTCTTCCCGAACTAGTACTGCTCCCACTGCCAAGGAACTTACTGCTAGATAAAGATAAAGCGTCTCTCGAGGCTTCGGCTTTTGCAGCGAAGGGACTGTCATCAGATATCTCTTTATGTTTTGAAAGGCGTCCTCACACTCAGAAGTCCATTGAAAAGCTTTTTCATTCTTCGGGCCCTTTAGAGTGTCAAAAAAGGGAAGACATCTTTCTGCCGACCGAGACATGAACCTTCTTAACGCAGCAATTCTTCCGGTCAACCTTTGCACGTCCTTAATAGTCTGGGGAGATCGCATATCCAGTATGGCCTTGATCTTTTCCGGGTTAGCCTCTATGCCCCTTCTGCTAACCAGATACCCCAGAAATTTTCCCGAACCCAAACCAAAAGTGCACTTAGTAGGATTCAGCCTCATGTTGTAACTTCTGACCGTTTGAAAACATTCCTCCAGATCCTTCAGGTGATCTTGCACTTTGACGCTTCGGACTATCATGTCGTCCACGTAAACCTCCATATTCCTTCCGATCTGCTTCTCGAACACCAGATTCATCATCCTTTGGTAAGTGGCGCCTGCATTGATTAACCCGAACGTCATCCTCTTATAAGCATAAGTCGCCCGATGGGTTATAAAGGCCGTCTTTGGGATGTCCTCTTCTGCCATCAGAATCTGGTGATACCCTGAGAATGCATCCAAGAAGCTGAGTATTGCGTTTCCCGACGTAGCATCAATTAATTGATCAATATGAGGAAGGGGGTAGAAATCCTTTGGGCACGCCTTATTGAGGTCGGTGTAGTCAATACAGACCCTCCACTTCCCATTCTGCTTTCTGACAAGCACTACATTGGCTAACCATTCCGGGTACTCGATCTCCTGAATTATACCAGCTTCCAAAAGCTTTCCGATCTCGTCATCAATTACCTTTTGCCTTTCGGGTGCAAATATCCTCCTCTTCTGTCGAACTGGTTTCCTTTCTGAATCAACCGACAGCCGATGGACAGCCACTCCTTTAGCTAATCCGGGCATGTCGTTGGATGTCCAGGCAAAGATATCGGCATATGTCTGAAGCAGCTTCACCAAGTCCTTCTTAACTGGATCCTGTAACCCGGCACCAATCTTCACCACTTTCAGGGGATTGCCCGGTATCAGCCTAACGTCTTCGGTTTCCTCAGCAGGTAGAGCCAAGGGTTCCGTAACCCCCTCTGTGAAGGGCTCCACGTCCACCCTCATCGTTTGCTTGAACTTACTGACCCCTACCGAAGACGATGTAAGCGTATGTCGATAGCACCTTCGGGCTATATCCAAGTCGCCCAACACTTCCCCGACCCCGTTAGCAGTAGGAAACTTCATCTTAAAATGCGGGATCGAGGTCACTGCCTGAAGGGCCGATAAGGTGGTTCGGCCTAAGATGGCATTATAAGCCGAATCTACTTGTACCACAAAAAACTTCACCATCACCTGCCTCTGTCTCGGAAGAGTGCCGAACACTACCGGTAGCTCGACCGTCCCGACCACGGGAACTTGTTCATTGCCAAATCCATACAGGGGAGCCTCGAAGCCTACCTCCATTTTCACACCTTGTAAGTCCATCCTCTGATATGCATGGCTATATAAGACATCGACCGAAGAACCATTGTCAATCATCATCCGCTTCATATCGACGGGGCCGACCTGGGCCGTGATAACTAGAGCCCCTTCGTGTGGTTCTACGGCGTCGAGAGGGTAGTCTTCGTCGGTAAAGGAAATCACAGTCCCTGGGAATGGTTTTTCCACTTTTATTGGGCGGTCTACTGACATGACCCCATCGGGTCCGGCCCGCCGCTTCTTGCCACCTTGCCTCTGGAAAGTTCCACCAGAGATGACATCGACGACTCTTCTCTGCGGACACCCTTCCTGGGCGGAAGGCTGACTTCCCCCCAGAGCCTGCCGTCCAGCAACATACTGGACCAATTCACCTTTCTGTACATTTCTTTCGATCATCTCCTTCAACGCTTTGCACCTCCCTGTAGAGTGGCCCTTGTCCTGGTGGTACTGACAGTAGAACCTCCGATCCCCCCCTTTAATTGGTGGAGGCGGTTCATAGCAAGGTTTTCCCCTTATCTCGTCCAAAATGAGCACCCTGTCAGTGTTCAATGGAGTATATACCTTCGGTGGCTGTTTCGGACGGAACGGCATCTTCTCGGTCTGAGGTGGTACTGTTGTCTTCGGTCCAATCCGATCCCACACCCCAGGCTTTGATCCTTCCCCCTTGGGCCGAGCGGCCACCTCCTGTGCCGGCGCAAGGTTGTTCATTGCTTCTTCTATCGATACCAATTTTTCAGCCCTCTCGTAGGCGTCGGCCAAATCTTTAGGAGGGTTGAACATGATGTTTTTTAGTAATTTCTTCGACCGGCTAACGTCTAACCCGGTGGTGAAGAATCCCAAGGCCTGAGTGACATTAAGTTCCGCCACAGTCCCGACAGCATCCCTGAACCTCTGTACGTACTGTGCCAGGGATTCATTACTCCTCTGCCTGATCTGCATCAGCGAAGCGGTAAGCTTCCCTCTCCTTTTATTGCTTCCGAATCGCTCATGGAACTTGTCGGTTAGTTCTCTCCATGAATTGATGCTACCCGGGGTCAAGGACACTACCCATTGCTTTGCCGCCTTTGTAAGCGTAGTCACAAAAATCTTGCACATCCCCGCCTCCGAGTGATTGAAATAACCCATCACTATCTCATATCCATTGGTGTGGTCAAATGGATCCCCAGTGCCATCGTACGTATCCAAAGGCGGCAACTTCATTTTTGGGTCTGCTTTCTCCTGGTTAATAGCTGACGAGAAGGGCGACTTGCTGCTCAACGTCATCGCCGCTGGTTTCACCTCAGCTATCATTCGTTCCATTTCCGCCAGCCTTTCCATCAGAAGATCGGTAGGAGCTGGGCCCTGCTGTAAAGGCTCTTTTGCTGGGCTTTCGACTACCTGACCACCATTGTTCACGTGGTGTTCGGTCTCAAGATGGTTCGGCTGACTCGGCCTCGGATCCTCCCGATGGCGGTCACCCCTCGAACCAGACCGACCCCGCCTCAAATCATCCCGACGACGATCACCCTTCAAATCAGACCGTCCTCGCCTCGGATCCTCTCGATAGCGGTTACTTTCCGAACCAGACTGACCCCCTCTTGGGTCTTCTCGACGGCTACGAGCGTAGCCGCTCTTGGTTCTGCTCTCGTATGTTTCTGATTTATTCCTCAGGGGATCATCATGAGGCCCCCGAACAACAGTGCGGTGACTACTGAACCTGAAGTCCCCCCGTCCAGGTGGTGTGTCCGCAGTCGCCCACGTCTGCACAGTGGGGGATATACTGACTCTCCTTCTCCGATGGCGACTCTGGGGGGTGGACTCCCTGGATCTTCCCCCCGCAGTCCGTCGCTCTTTATCCCCCTCAAGCTTAAACAACAAGTTTTCTAAGTCCTGCTGCTGCGTCTGCAGAACCTGCATAGCATCCTGAGCCTCCTGAACTTTCCTCTTTCTGATGGTTTCCCTCTGATCAATCGTGTTGTTCGCCCCACCGTGAATACTCCTTCGGGACCCCCCATTCTTTGTACTCGAAGAAAAATCCAACCTACGCCTCAACCTGTCAGACAGGGTCCCTTTCGATGTAGACCTCCCACCGCCATGTCCTAAACGATCCATCACAGAACCCTTAGCAGCACGAGTTGATTTCCCCGCAGACGAACCAGTTTGTTCAACCTGCACCATGACTGTCTGCTTCAATTATCAAACGAGATTACTACCTCAACTCTCGTGAACAATGATTTCCGTTACACAGAAGGCCCTCCTTCTAGCGCCAATGTTAACGCCTGATTTTGTAAGCACGTGGAAAATCACCAAAGCACGAGCACCTGCAACCACAAAACCGTTAGTCACCCCCAGCAATAGCGACGGCTTGGGCCGTCCGGGGATGCTCCGGTGTGAGAGTAAGTAGCAGGCCAAAAACGTAACAATAGAGAACAATAATGCTGGAATTATTATAGCTCTGTGTAAGATATAATAGTGTGTACCATAATCCAGGAGCTAATGGCTTGTATTTATAATGCATGTCATCCCCAGAGTCCTTATTGGAGTGAGGTATCCCAATCCAAACCATATTTGGATTATCCTTGTTGTCCATAGAAACCTTTCCTAATCACATGTCTGACCTCCACAAAAACAGGAAAAGGACACCTAATAGGACTAAACCTCAATCACCCCAAGCCGTGCGGAAACTATCAACCAAGAACTGGGCCTCTCATCCCCGAGCCCAACCCAGCCGAACCCCCATGCCACAAGATCCATAACCAAAATCCGAACCCAACCCATCATTTTTACCCAGCCCAGACGACATCCGGGTCGGACAAATCCTATCCCAACAGGTATTATTAGTATTTGCTAAAATCAAATTACCAACATAATAACAGTATCCCAGAACCAATACAATAAAGATTGATGCTTTTTGCTGTTCGATTCTGCTGAACATATAGACTCAGAGGTTACTAATGTTGTAAAAACAAAGGAACTTAAAAATTCTGAGTACATAACAAAAATTGTCTGTAACCAATAAAGTCATTAAATCTTTAAGCACCATCCAACAAAGAAACTATCCATTTAACTCTTCAGTTATATTCACTCATACCTAATAAAGAAAATATGCAGCTAGCCCTCTAAGTAACTTCAAAATAACAAGCTTATACAGAAACTACCCAATTAATTTTTTTTAAATAATAATAATAATCACATAAACATCACCAATTACTTCAAATTAAAATACCAACCAATTACTTCTACTAAAAAGCACAAATGAAAACATCTTCCTTAGTACCCAAAAAAAAAAAAAAAAATATGAGACTGCTACCCATTAAGCTAAACAGGTAACATTGTGGACACCCGTTTGCCCAAATAAGCAACACCAAGAAATATATAAAATCTCATGCATTTATAACTACATATCCATAACCAAGATTCCATTTTACTCACAAAAGAACAATAGCCTAATACTAACCTTGAAGATTAAACAAATTCCCAACCTCAGGAGGAATATCCCCAGAAAGATTATTCACATTGAGATACAAATCAAAAAGCTCAGTCAAGTTGCCTATTTCCTTAGGTAGTACCCCAACAAGCTCATTGAAATGCAAGTACAACCCAGATAAGCTCCTGAGCAACCCAATCTCAGGCGGTATTTGGCCGGAAAGTCCTTTCCCCTGCAGGGAAATGTTGACCACTTGGCCTATTTGATTGCAGGCAATGCCTACAAAGGAACCATCGCATGGGTCAGTGGCATTTGGTGACCAAGAAGAGAGAATCTGGTCATTTGGGTCTAATGAGGATTTGATGGTCATGAGGAGAGAGATTTCAGTTGGTTGAGACAGAGATGGTGGATGGCTTATGAGCAAAAGGATGGAGATGGGGAGGAGGAGAGAGAAAGAAGTCATTTTTGGTTTGGTTATTGATAAAAAATGGGATGGAATGGAATGGAAAATTTTCTTGGTTTTTGCCTTTGTAGATTGGAAAGTTAAACTGTTTTTGGGTTCAAAATGAAGAGGGTGTGAGTGAGAGCTTTGGGTTCAAAATGGAGACTGGAGAGAGAGAGAGAGGGAGAGTGTGCGTGTGTGTACTGTTTTTTTGTCACGCTATGTTTCATCACTTTCATGTGCTTCGTTTGAACGGAAAAGAATGGGAAAAAGACAAATCAAAATAAAATTTAAATTAGAAAAGGAAATAACTAAAAATAAAAATAATAATTTATATGAAATTTAATTAATTTTATATCAAATTTGAATTGAATTAATGTGAAACTCTATATGATAAAATATAATCATAATATATGGAAAAAAAAATTTACACTTTTCTATTTAATATATACATGTATCAATATTCAATATCAACATAATAACATCATTAAAAAAAATTAAAAATGGTTCATATATAATATTAACACTCAATTAAACGGGAGGGGGAGAGCCGGGAAAATCTCTTATATAGCATATTAAATGCTTCTTCAAATTTCAAATATTTAATGCTTCTACAGATTTTTTTGGATCTAAGTAGCATAATTTAATAGGAGACATAAGGAAAGTTCGTGGGGGTACCTACCGTCAGTTAACATTTTCGGAAAGACCATCCCTGTTAAGATAAGGAAGTAAAAGGTTAGATAGCTCCACTTCTTGTCCGATTTGTCTTAAAGCAAAGGTACATAAAACAAAACCCGTCCCTTTTAAAAAAAAATTGGGTTTCAACTGCTTATGTTCCTCTTCGATCGAGTGCAATTTCTATAAAAAAAGACCAACTAGGAAAATCTTGAATTTGGGCCGATGTAGCCAAGTGGATCAAGACAATGAATTGTAAAAGAATTAATTATGTAAGAATTGTTTGTAAATTGATATTTTTACACTATTTAATAAAAATATGTCAATATTATAATTTCAAATAAAATCAAAGAGTTTTAATTGTATTAAAATTATTAAATAGATTTTATTATAGTAAATAATATTACATAATCTGATAAAAAATATATTAAAATTTCTTAATTTTTTCTAAAAATTATCTCATTTTTATTTAAATAATATAAAAACACTAATTTATAGACTATACAAATAAAATTGATTCTCTATTCATAAATGCTTCATTCTTGAATACTATTCCTAGGAATAGATTAAATCAATTCGTACATTCAAGCATGTCATCTTTATTCTCCCTCTTTTTTGAAAATTCAATTTCAAAAAAATGGTTGTTATTTTTTCTTTTTGGTACTATTAAAATATGTAATTTTATTATTTTCTCCGTCTTTAAAAAGATGACAAAAAGATAATTTTTCCATAAATTAAGTCTTGGATTTTGGATTTGGAGAGGGAATTAATGTGAATCACCTATTGTCACTTGTCACTGATCTATATATGAGATGAGAGCATCGTGCTAATCTGATGATACTCGATATACGATAAGAGAATTACACTTATTTAATATTATTTAAAAATGTGATGAAAAATAATATATTTTACGATTTAATATATCAATTTTTTTTATTACAAATTTGGAAAAAGGATCAATGGAGTTGAACATTCAATTTTGCCTTTTTTTTCCTTCATTTTTTTCTTTGCCCCGCATGAAAATGTTAAAAGTAGCATTTGACCCAATTTCAAATTGTAGAATCTGCTTAAATATGGAATGAGTCAACGGAAAACTTGACTTAAATTAATTACAGTTTAACAAATACTTCAATTACCTAATCATATGTATTTTTATTTATATTGTATATTCTTGTATCTGAAGTATTTGTTTGCAATCCTTTTGGGGATGATAAGGATTAGAAATTGATAAAGTAATTTTTATAATTTGCCTTAAAGGATAAATAGTTTAATTTAGCTTTCATTTGAGTTAATAGGCTATATGGGATTATTTTTAAAAATTGCATGATATTTCAAAAGGGGACTTTTATTTTTTGAGACAGAAAATACAGTTTAAAGTACGAGTCTTGTAATATATTGTGATAATTTTTTGTCGAATTATTATTGTGACGTATATTAATATATAAGATTAAATAATTTTATAAAATTCGTAGATTATATTAAATATTTCGTTAAAATATTATTAATTATAACTATTCACGTAACTCGCATTAAAATAATAAATATAAATTCTTATATCATTTCTCTTAAAGTATTTGCTTTCCTACCACAGAAAAACTTGTGGTTTACAGATTATTGGGTATTCGAACTTGTGATTATACGCGTGGATGTCATATTGTTGTTGTAAACCTATTAATTTATAATCATTTTTCTTTGTCTTCTTTCAAATTCTTGGAGTTGAAATACTGATGGTAGTGTGCATCTTTCATAAAGGGATTTTGTCTCAATTCTTAAATTTATGTGCACATATATATATATATATATATATATATATATATATATATATATATATATATATATATATATATATAAGGAGTAATTTATAATAAATAGTTGTTATAAATATTATTTCAATAAATTAATTTTACACTATCCAACAAATATGTGTACAAGATTTTATCGTACGATCTTGCCCTTATTATGGTTGATCACTATGTATCTATATTATTATTTGACACTTATTCCACATGAATTCTGATTAAGTTCCATACTCATGCCATGTAGAAATAACAATATCCATACTTAAGAAGTTGGCTCTGGTACTAAACAATATTTATTTATTTATTTTAATTCTGCAATGTAACATAAATAGTTAATCAATTCCCTATATTTTTTAGTTTCCTAATGTACGTGCATTTTATAAAATCTAACTATATATTCACAAGGTGAACAATTTGATTCTCATACACAAGAAGCCATATGAGTGAGACAGTTCTCTTCTAACATTTTGTGTGGGATAATGTACCAGCCTAGCTAACATATCTAGGTTAGGCAAATGGTGCTACACTAGACATGTCTTTAAGTTGTCTTTTTACCATCAAACAAGCCCCAAAACACTTTCTATCGCAGTACAAATTATGGATCATCACATGATTATTTATTTTTTTATTTTTTTTCCTTCTTCAAATAGTCAAAAGACCAAAATTTATTAAACTTAAATATTCTTTACAACGAGAAAGATAATAAAGGGATGAACAACTTCTAACCAGTAAATAAAGAAAATAACATCGGATGCTTGGGTCAAACAGCAAAATCATGCGTAACCGTATCACCTACTTCACAAATATTCTATCAACTCTTTTACAATATAAATAGATGCTTAATATACAAAAATTGCACGTGTGCAAAAGCATAATCAACAAAATAGGAATGGATTGAAGTAGAAAAATGTTGAGAGATTTCATATAAATCTCATATTAAATCAATTTAAAAGTGTAAATGTATTAATACGTATAGTAAAATATTAATTTAATAGGTTAATATTTTGGGTAAGGAGGTGATCTAACATATTTGTTGGACTACTCTACATAAGTGCACGTTGCATCGGTGAATTGATGTGATATGGATTATTCAATTTTGGTAAAAGTATGAATCGTTCAATTTTGCTACAAGTGATATCAAAGCTAATGGTTTGATGGATTTATGTATCAGGTTGGTACTTTATGATGTAGCACATTCGCATGCCACGTGTTTACTCTTTCCACGTAATGGAGCAAATGAAGTTGAGTCGGGTAAAACACAAGAAATTATTCTGCGTTTGCCACATTACGCGATGAAATATGATTATTGTCAAATGGAATGGGTTCAAGATGACTCTGGAAAGCTACTCAGGGTAAATGGTTCACAAGAAGTAAGGTTGTACACTCATGTTTGGCTCTGACATGGTAAAATAATATTAGAGTCGAGCAAGGCTCATATAGACTCGAAGAATGTTTGCTTAATAGTGTGACTACTCTTGTGTATGATACTTGTGATATATATTCAAGTGAAAGGTGAAGATTGTTAGAATATTTTATATGAATTTCACATTAGATACTTGTGATGAGTATTCAAGTGAAATTTAAAAATTGTTATAATATTTCACATGAATCTTATATTGGATAAATTCAAGAGTATAAATGACTTAATACGTATAGTGGAGTCTAAACTTAATAGATTAACCTTTTTAGGTAAGGAGATGATCCAACATACTTGTTAGACTACTCTACACAAGCACATATTTGATGTACGATGAATTATTCAATTTCACTACAGAAAAGTGAAAGATTACGAGTATAATTCACATTTAACCTTCATAAACTATTCAAATAAAATTAATTAATAAAAATATGAGAGTTATTTTAAGTGTTTTAGATTTTTTACTCTCTGTTACATGAGTGTGAGACTCCGTTACTATTTATGTGAGAAAGACGACAATACATGTAGAAATAACTATTTTTTAAAATTATGGAATATTTTAATTCACAATTTATAATTTTATAATTTAAATTATTGTGATGGAGCTGCTCAACCCTACCAAGTTAGATTTCCAAAAACCAAATTCTGCCCATTTTGAATTGGGCTTTATTTTTCAACTCAATATAATCATATCGCTAATGCAATTAGCTAAAATATATATACATGAAACCCTAATTTCCTCACTTGTGGAAGCAAGTATTCAGCAAAACCACCACCACAACCACCATTGGTCGTATGCACAGTCGAGGGTATGTTCGTTATCTCTGTATATATCTATCGGCTCTTTATATTAGTATTGGTTTCCTCCAATATTTCTATGTTTTTATCAGTTCATTCATAAAAAAAAATATTATTAATAAAATTAATTAACCCCGTATAAAAAAGTTGCAACTTCATTTTTAATTTATAGCTTATATCCATACAATTTGTAAAGTATGTATTCGAGTAATATAACTTTGTTCATACAATTTGTATGTATTCATACAATTTGTACATGTGTCCTATAACTCATACATAGTATATATAGGTAATAGACTAATTTAAATTTTATAAATTTATTCTAACTTATTATTACAATTTTATTTAAAAAAATTATAAAATTTATTAATTTAATTAAAATTTTATTATCATGAGATTCTGATAAGTTATTAAATTTATAATCTTTATTAAATTTATAAAGATTATAATCTTTACTTGGTTGCATCAAAATCTTAATTAACTATTTTGTTAGATTTGTGTCAATCTCATTTTTAGAGAGAAATATATATATATATGATTCAAATTGAAGTCTCACCTTGTGCCATTTCTTTGTCACACTAAGGGTATTTCAGCTTCAGCTCTGTCATACAAGAGGACCCCACCAAGTTGGCTGAAGATCACTCCACAGGATGTATGGAATAATCCTTAATTTTCCTTCTTGCATTTTCTCCTTTATATGATACTGTTAACTTAGTTCATTGCGGTTTGTTTTGAGTTCAAATCTGTATCTTTAGTATTAATGGAAAAGTTGAGGTTTTTATTTTATCTTTGATTGCGTAGGAACATGAGTATAAAGTTGCTGTTATAAATGACTCTATCAAGGGCTTTGATAAACACTCTAGACTGGGATGGTTAAGTAATGATATTGTTGGGGGGTTTGGGCTTATGTTCTTTAGAGTTGTAGTTGATGGATCATGGATGTAAAAGAATATTCCTTATCTTCATCATGCAAAGCCCTGGGGCTGCTCTTTGTTTGAGAAAGTTGGTGAATTTATATATTATTTTGGTAGTTGACAATTATTACTACGTACTTTACATTGCTTAATTCTCTTTTTCCTTAATTTCAGGTTGATGATAACATCTGTAAGTTTGCAAAGAAGGGTCTAACACCTTCTCAAATTAGGAAGCATTTGGAGAGGAACAGGAAGCACAAGGATTCCAAGTTTAGGTTGATCCTTGTTGAGAGCAGGATTCACCGACTTGCTCGCTACTACAAGAAGACCAAGAAGCTTTCTCCCGTCTAGAAATAGTAAGTTGTGCATTATTTTTTCTTGTTTCAATCTAACGGCGGTTCTATAGTCAGTGGTGAGTGCCAGTGAGTGTAATATGCCATGTCTCAACTAAAATTACAAGAAAAATGAACTGTTAAAAAATATTGCTTAAATTTGATTTCTTGAAGATACAATTTGAATCAAATGTGTTGTATGTTGCTTTATTTTTCCCATGTATTAGAGAATTTTGGATATACTAAATTTTCAGCATTTGATTCGTTGGTTGTTTAATTTGCTTACTCGTCACCTCCCGAAATGACCGTGTTTTTCCATCTTATTTTAATCAAATACAAAATGTCATAAATTTTTTGTCAAAACACAATTATCTCAGGAGGTGGAGAGTAAACATGATGTTTTCATAAATTTTTTCTTATAGTTGTAATGTATGTACATATATGAAATAGATAAAAATTAGGAATAATTTTATTTTAATTTATTCTACCTTCTCGTATAAACTTTCACTCCAATCTAATTTCATTACATTATTTGTCGTTATGTATATCATTTTTTTTTCTCAAATGATATTTTTTTTTGTGTATGTGAAATGAATGGGCCGTGAGTTTTTATTTATTATTTTTTTATCCTAAAAAGAGGCTCACGTTTTGTTTTTAGACTTAATAATCCAAAAAAATCTTGAACTCTACACTTTTTTTAAATTTAATCCACGAGTTTTTTTATTTCACAAAAAACTTTTCTACCCTAGTAATTAGGCAAAAAGAGTCCTTGAAACCTATTAAAAATGAACCTTAATTAACCAATAATGAGATGACATCTTATATAATATATGATGATGTGTAACCAATATTGATGTGATATATTATGTGAAATATTAAAATATTAAGTCAAACACTATTTATTTACTCATATTTTTTATATATTTTTTTTATTATATAAATTGTTTTAAAAAAAAATCTCTATAATATAAGATATTTTATATATATCTAGAATAATAAAATTAATTATTTTTATTTTATTTAAAAATAAAAAAAATTTAAAAAACAAATAAATATAATTAATTAATACATAAATAATAATTTGAACATCAATATCAATTGACATCTTACTTGTCTAATCTAAACAAACCAATCATCAAATCCCCACCCCACAGCCTCCACCCAATCATGGCAGCAAACTGATATTGTAGCCAGATGATGTCGGGCTGAATCGGCTCGATGGGACTCAATTGATCATCGCCGTTTCGCGTAGGTAAGTGTGCAACAGCCCTTTATCTCTTCCTGCAACAAAAATCGACCATCTCATTTAAATTCGTTGCCAAGTTAATTTTTGATTTATCACGGGCGTTGTGTCGCAGGGCGAGGGAGTGCGGATGGATCGTTCGAGGTGGAGCAATTCCGACAGACGAGTGCCACAGAGTTGTGGCTGCGCACATGGAGACGGTGGCCGTTATGATTGAAGAACTACATTGGGGAGGTTGTTGATTGTGGTTTGTGCTGGAACTGGAATTGCATACCTGATAAATAAATAAATAAATAAATATATATATGTGAGGAATGATCCATAGCAAGCGTTTGCTATGGACACTAATCCATCAAATGCATCTTCAACCGCTGAAATAATGATTTTAATGGATAAGATGGAGTTACACCCGCTATCTAAGATAACGGGTAGAAAAAAAATTGTCAGTCCACCCGTCATCTTAGTTGACGGGTGGAGTGTCGAGTTTTTTGTTTTTTTGTTTTTTTTTAATATAACTTTAACCAAAAAAAAAAAAATTCAATACACTCCACCCGTCAACTAAGATGACGGGTGGGAATTGAATTTTTTTTTTGTTAAAGTTATATTTAAAAAAAAAATTCATACACTCCACCCGTCAACTAAGATGACAGGTGGGAATTGAATTTTCTTTTTTGTTAAAGTTATATTAAAAAAAAAAAAATTCAATACACTCCACCCATCAACTAAGATGACGGGTGGGAATTGATTTTTTTTTTTTTTTAAAGTTATATTAAAAAAAAAAAATCAATACACTTCACCCGTCAACTAAGATGACGGGTGAGAATTGAATTTTATATTTTTTATATATATTTTTTTAAAGTTATATTAAAAAAGAAAAAACAACAACAAAAAAACTCAACACTCCACCGGTCAACTAAGATGACGCGTGGAAGGAAATTTTTTATTTTTTATTTTTTTTGATTTTGTTAAACTTAGATTAAAAAAAAAAAAAAAAAGACAAAAAACTCAACACTCCACCCATCAACTAAGATAACGGGTGGACTGAGAATTTTTTTTTTTTCCTACCCGTTATCTTAGATAGCGGGTGAGACTTCATCTTATCTATTAAAATCATTATTTCAACGATTGAAGATGCATTTGCTGGAATAATGTCCATAGCAAACGTTTACTATGGATCATTCCCCTATATATATATATATATATATATATATATATATATATATATATATATATGTATATTGTTTGTTGTTTTAAAATTATAAAGTGATATAATATTTTTAGTTTATTATTATTTTTAATATTAAATTATTATATCTGAATTTTAGTTAATATTAAAATTATATTTAAAAATATAAATTATTTTTAAAATTATTATTTTATAATTATACATCTAATTTTAAAACGAAAAAGAAAGTAATTAATATATTTAATTATAATATTATTTATTTTAAATGTTATATGTCATGCCAGCTCAATATTATTGGTTTTAAAGATATTTTTTACCTAAATTTTCTAAAATAAAAAAAGCTAGTAAATTAAATTTTAAAAAAATGTTAAGTTTGAAGGTTTTTTTTGTCGACTAAAATATAGTAATTTGTAGCCGAATTTTTTTCCGAAAATCGATTTGTATTTTAAATTATTTTTTTAATTAAATATATTTTAAATTTAATCTTAAACAATTAAATGCACCATCGGAACCGATCAAATCTTCGTCGAAAAGTTCGGTAAAAAGGTCTCTAAACCACCCTTCCCACGTAGCTATGTGTAAGAAGCAGTTCGACTTGATGGAGGGGCTGGGTTGCTAATTCTGCTTTCAAGGAAGCGGCGGATCAGAGTCTTATAAGACATCTATATCCTTCCAACCTAATAAATCTCATTTCTTCCTAACGTAAACAAAAGGCTATTTCGTCCATATCTGCACTTGCTCTATCTCGACTCGATTGGCTCACTCTCTCTCGGCCTGCAATTCCTCCCGGATCCTGGTACCTTTCCTCTTTTTTTCTCCTTTTTGTTGATTTTAAGTTTTGTGTGTTTAATTCAAGTCTCTTATAGCTATATCCGCGGATTAGTATATACATCAGTGTGCATATATGAGTTTTGTAGCAGTCATTTTATTGAATTTTGCTGTGTGTCTCACCCTTCTGATTTTTGCTAGTCTAAAAATTACATATTTATTTTGTTTTGTTATATATTTTTTCTTTCTCTTCCTCAAAGTGCAATTTTTTTTCTTTATTTCTAGTGCTGATTAGAACTCCATAGCGCATATTTCACTGTTTTTGGGTAAGTTTTTTATTTTATTTTGACAAAAAAGAATCAATTTTGCAGTTTTGAGGAGACCCATTTGCATAAAGATTCATGCTTTGTGTTCTTTCTCTTGGCTGCTTTGCTTGATTTGAACTGTTTTTATGTATTTGGATATATGGTATTGATGGGTCCATTCTTGCTTTAAGATTTCTGTTAATTTTTGGTATGGGTCTTGTAGATTAGGTAATTTGGTGCTATAGTTTATTGGTTCCGGATCATATACGTCTGCTAATTATTTGTGTTATGGTTGCTGGCTTTTACATAATAGTGTTCTTAATAATTTGATATGGCCAGGCTACTATCATAGTATCACTTGACATTTTGGCAGCCTGTTGGGTATAGATTGAAAAGGTCTAAGATTTGATTTGAATTTTATTTCTTTGTCATTGATCAAATTTTGTATCAAAAGAGATTACTGCTAGTGGCCAATTGTCATCATTATTTATAGATTTGCTAATATTAACTATGACGCAGTTACATTTCAAATGAAAAAAAACAAAAACAAAGGATGGTGCAGATCTGTTTTAATGGTGGGAAGGGTAATATTTTACCTAAATACCCTCTTATCGGGCTTTCCGATGAAGATTTGGCCGGAAAAACGAGTGGATGGTGCATTTAATTGTCTGAGATTAAGTTTAGAATGCATTTAATCGAAAAAATAATTTAGAGAGCAAATCAATTTTCGGAAAAAAGTTTGGAGTGCAAATTGTATTTTAGTCTTTTTTGTCAATTAAGTCATGTTTTTTACAAAATATATATCCTCAATTCAGGACACTGAAGTCTGGAGTTCCAAAACTAATGTGGGCTTCTTCTCTCACCAGCAGCGGTTTACGAATTCTACGCTATTCCCGTGTTTCCCTTCCACTTGTCCTCAGGATTCTGTTTTCATCTTCTTCTTCCTCCACCCTGCTCGCAAATTTTCGTGCCCTAGCTCCAATGGACGACAATACCATTAATTCCTTCGCTTCCCTTTCCATTTCCAGTAAAAGGTTTTCTCTCTCTCTCTCTTGTTGCTAGTTAAAATTTGATTTTTTTTTATAAAAAAAATTAGATTTTGTTCTTCTGTTGTAATCAAATAGGCTAATTGAGATAATTATTGACATAAATTATGGTTGATATAATTTTCAAGCAATTCTTATTGGTGTTTTTATTGTATGGCAGCGAAGGTAAAGGAAGAGGAAGAGGTAAAGGGAGAGGTTTGGATGTAAAAGACAATCACGGCGGCAGGGGCCGCGGAGTAGGTGGTTCTGGGACAGATAAAATCGATGCTCTTGGGAGGCTTATGTATGCAAAATCTCGTCGTCTTGATTTTATTTTATATATATATATATATATATATATATATATAGAGATGATCCACAGCCAAAATAGGTTGTAGATCATTTTTCGGTCAACCCATCTCTTGCCGTTCATCTCAAATAAAAATGATTGAGATTAAGTAGGAGGATTAGTATCTGCAAGAACTTCTTGCTAATACTAGAAGAATTTTTTGCAGATAACATTTTATGTTAAAAGTTAGACCACCCATTTTATCTTGTAATCCAACTTTTTCTCTTTAGTCAATCAAATTCTAAAATTGTTTAACTTTTTTGTTACAAATTCAAAATTATTAATATAAATATCTTGGAAATCTCTCGTCGATATGTTCAAAACAAGATCCATTGTTGATATATATATTTTTAGTTAAAATGACTAAATTTGAGATTAAGGTTTTGTATTTTGAAATACACTATTGTAGACTTTGGTTATAACTTTTGACATTTTGACTACATTAAAGCATATCAATTTTGGATTTGTAACAAAAAATTATTGAATTTTAGAATTTGATTGAAGAAAGAGAAAAAAAAAAGGGTTAGAAGAGAGAATGAGTAGTATGACTTTTTGAGTTTTTTAACGTACAAAACTATCTGCAAGAAGTTTTTACGGGTACTAATTAATATCCACAAGAACTTCATAGGGATAGTAATGAAGACGTTCTAATCTAGGCCGTCCAATATTGTAATGGACGGTTGAAGATGGGTTGTCTAGGAAATGATCAATAGTTAGCGGTGGCTATGGATCATGTCCTATATATGCGGTATATGACCAACATAAAAAATCATCAAATTACCCTTCAGCTTGCCCAAAAAAAATCACAAGCACCGCACAGGTGTTATGCGGTACTTATTAGAGTCGCATAACAATTATGCAGTAGTAACAAAGGATAAGAAAAAAGCAGCAGACAAAAAATAAAGAAGAAGGAACCGCAAAATTGGTATGTGGTGTGATTGGGTTTCCTATGGCATTTACCACCACTATGCTTTCATGGAGTGTGATTGAATTTGGTGGGTTGACGAAAAATGAGTTGCATAATTCAAGAAAAGCCATTTGGTGGTCTACTGACTACCTTCTCAAAGCTATTGCCCAACCAAACACCGTTTATGTTCAGATAACCTTCTTATTTTTCTCATATATCTGTTTTTCAGAAACTATAAGTTGGTATGATATGAACGCTCCAAGAACTGTGATTAAGATAGACAAAAATAACCCAGGCTCTAAGGTAATTGCCAAAACTGCTGCTGCTCTTGCTGCTACTTCTTTGGTCTTTAGAAAAACCGACAGCTTACTCCAAACTCCTCGTCTCGAGGGCCACTAAAGTATTTCTTTAACAAACTTATGTATAACAAGATGTTTGCATGAGTTGTTACTGCATAATTGTTATGTGGCACCACTAGGTATTGCATAACAATTGTGTAGTTCCTGTTTTTCTTTCTTCCCTACCACGGTTCTTTTTTAATCTCTTGTTCCTATTGCATAATTGTTATACGGTACCACTAGGTACCGCATAACAATTGTGCGGTATCACTAGGTATTGCATAATAATTATGCGGTTTTTTTTCTTTTCTTTTTTTCTTACCAGCTATTTTCTTATCTTTTGTTGCTACCGCATAATTGTTATGCTGCTCCAATAAGTATCACATAACAATTGTGCGATGCTTGTATTTTTTTTTTTGGCAAGCGGAGGGGTAATTTGGTATTTTTTATGTGAGTTATATACCGCATAACAATTTTTTAAGCACCACACAACTGTTATGTTGTATCATTTTTTTTTTAGCCTTTCGATCTCGCAACGGACGGACAAGATTGGGTTTCCAGGATAAATACGATCCAATTTTAGACTTGGATCATTCCCCCCCCCCCCCCCTCACACACACATATATATATATGACTTGGTTCAATGGCATACCCTCTTAAAGGGCATACCAAGCTCACCCTCTTTAGCGACGACCCAACGACGGTTTGGTCCGTCGCCATAGGTTCGTCCGTCGCTAAATGTTTTAGCGACGGACAACTTATCGCGACGAACAAACTTATGACGACAGACCAAATCGTCGCCGGGTCCATCGCTAAAGGGGATAAGCTTGGTATGCCCTTTAAGAGAGTGAGCCGCATCCACAACAACCGGTTGTGGGGCTACTGTTTCGGCAAAAAAAATAAGGAGACATTTTTGCTGTGGGAGTCTTTGCCGTTAGAGCCTCTAGTGGCAGGGGAAAAAAATAATTTCAAAGGCTCTAGCGACAGCTTCGATTTTTTTTAACCCTGTCTCTAGAGCCTCTAGCAGCAGCGGTTTTTTTAAGCTAATTTTGGGTTATTGGAACAGTAGTCATAGCAACTGGTTGTTGTGGATTAACTCTCATATATATGTATTGGTTCTTGTTTATGTCCTTCATTGTTATATGCATTGGTTCTTGTTTATGTCCTTCATTGTTGTGCAGTTGAAATTGAATCTTGGTTTAAGACTTAAGTAATCACTTACATTTGATGCCACAAAATCAAGCTTCCATTTCTAAATATTTAAGGTTTTGTAAGATATATAGCTCTGCTTGATTTCGGCTCTCAAGCTAAATGCTAGAATTACAGAAGAATATATAGATGAACTTCTATTTAATGCACTGTTAAATATGATAGTTAACAATTGATTTCCCCTCAAACACGTGTCACATTTTACTTATCATTTATGTGCTTCTTGTTTAAGAAAGATGAATATCCCATCTTGAATGACACAAATTGGTGGATTATCTCTGGCGGATTTGGGTTCAGTGTTAGTGGATATTGTAGAGTGAAGAGTTGAAAACAGAATGTTTTCATTATTTTATTTGAGTAGTTGTTTTTCATCTTGATTAGGTGCAGCAACAGGAAAAAAGGATTATTGGATGATTTTTGGATGTGCAACTCCTTTTAAAGTTTGTTTCTAATAACTGCAGGACACGTATTTTGCGCCATGTGGCTTCTGAGTTGAACTTGAATATGAGGAGTGATGGGTATGTCAAGGTTGAAGATCTATTAAAGCTGAACATGAAAACATTTGCCAATATTCAGTTAAGATCACACACAATTGATGATGTTAGGGAGGTAGGACATGCAAACTCTCTCCTGTATTATATAGCTTCGATAAACTCTTATTCATATACATTGTGTGTACACACACACATCTATCTAACTAGTGAATGATATTCTTAGGTTTGGTGGGAAACCTTTTTTCTTTTTTTCCTTCAATGGTGGAAAATAACTATTCCCCTTTCTACATCAGTTATTATCAATAGAAGGAGGACGGAGGGAGTAGTTCTTTACTTGCTTAGTGAATCCTACTAGTAGAGAGATTAGTGATAATTCTTGCACTATTGAAGCACGCTCAATTATCATCTCATGCATAATCATTTCATCCTTGGTGCACCCTTACATTTTACCATTTTATACGCCATGCTTCATGGTCCATCCTGATTACTGCATTTCCATATAATCAAGGTTTGTTCTGCTCTTTGAATACTCTTCAGGCAGTTAGAAAGGATAACAAGCAGCGGTTTAGCTTAATGGAAGAAAATGGTGAGCTTTTAATACGTGCAAATCAAGGCCACACGTTAACGGTAGTATATCCTTATTTATAACTAGAATGTTAGTTTCTTTGAACTTCTACTTTTTTTGGGATAAATTCTAATCTCGATGAATTATTTAAATGGAGTTAACTTAGAATAGTTTTTTGATCGCTCTTGTTATGTTGTAAAGTTTCCTCTTTCATCCTTCAAACCCTATTGCACTAGTATCTAAATGACCATTATTGTATAGCTTACTGCACATGATGAAAAAATCATATTGTATCAATCTGTTCATAATTAGATACTCACAACCTGCTAATTGATGGCTGTTGATTGAAGTGGCTTTTTCATGTTATGCCACACTTCTTATGAATTGCTCTAAAAAGGTAAATTGCAATGTATTTCTGTGTTTTCTTGAACCACCTCTCTTTCTATCTCTCTGTCTTTGTCTCTCTAATACATTTGCCCACACAAGTATTCACCCAACACAAGTGTAACACTTGGCTGAACAATACTTGTATCTGAAATCCTTGTTTCCTTGTGGAGAAGGAGTATTGGTAGTGAAGAAGTAAATTTTGTAACTTGTTTTCTGAGAGAGTATTTACATTTTATTTTGTTTTTAAAGGCTAATGAATCTAAATGTTAGCAAGCCAAAGTTGGTCAAAGAGTTGAAATTTGTGGAAGTATATTTGATTATGAATATGTGAAAAATGTAACACCTTTTGCAATTTTAAGTGTATCAGACTATGATCCCCTTTAGTGCAGGCTGCCTCAAACTCGTAAATTAACATATTTGCAAGTTAGAACAATTTTAACAATGTGTATAGATTCAATAAGTATGTGCATGAGAGAAGGTTTATTTGTAAGTCCACATGAATTTGGATTCTTTTGAAAATAGATTGTATATTTAGGACAGATTTATATAGTATATTAGATGATTGAAAATGTTGATACAATCACTCTACAGTTGATACCTTTGTATTGAATTACATAGCGTAAGGCTGATAAATAGCTTTCTGCACATGTATTCACAAATTGTTTAAGCCTGTATATGTAATGTTTTTCACAGAAGTCCCAAAAATATTTATGTTTATTCATTCTCAAATTCGTAAAATTTTATCAAAACTCAAATGTATTTCTTTGCATTGTTTGTTTTGCACTGTTATGTAGCATTGTTAGCATCGTTATTTATAACTTCATTACCTATTTACCAATATGTGAAGTTAAAAGGCCTTAAAGTTCTATCATGATTTAACAGTTCTGCAGTGTTCATTGATCATTTTGATTGAGCCCTTTTTCTGACGGAATTTTTACTTGGATTTGGGTGTTCTTGGCAGAGTGTTGAAACTGAGTCTCTTTTAAAACCAATTGTTTCAGCTGATGAAGTTTCAGGTGAGTATCATTCTACTATATTGAACTTGTTTATTTTCTGCTAAGAGGTATTTATACCTTTGCAACATATGCCAGTTGCTTCAACTTCTTCCTACTCTTCCTTGCTATGTGCAGTTTGTGTACATGGGACCTATAAGAAGAATTTGGATTCAATCTTGGAGCATGGTCTCAAACGCATGCAAAGATTGCATGTTCACTTCTCTTGTGGTTTGCCAACTGATGGTGAAGTAATTAGCGGTAAGACATTTTTATTTAAGTAAAAAAGGGCTCATGTATATATAATATATTCGTGTATTTCACTTGCTTATGAGTTGTGACACCCTATTTATCTTGTATGTTTAACCAGTTTTAGAGGGGTAGAAAGAGAGTGAAAGGGGGAGTGTAGATAAATAACATCACTTAGAGGGTTCATATGTTAATATAGAGCTTTCCTATTGGTACCTTTTTCTGCTTGTTTTTCCTCATATTCTGGTTTAAAGTCCCCCGTGTGCAATATTAAGGTGGGAATAAAGAAGCTAATATAGGTTGTGTCATGATACATGTGGAAACTTTGAATGTTGACCTGCTCGTTCATGTCTGATTTTATCCTGATTCTGGTACATGTCATAAGTAAGAGAATGCACGTAGAAGGTCAAATTAGTTGGTTAACTTGTATGAACCTTGTATGAGCAATGAATTCTTTGTTATCCTTTTATATAGGGGGTCTAATGATGTATATAATTCAATGCATGGCCGAGAAGAGAAATTTAAAGGAACTTTGTCATGATTTTTTTAATTAAATTAAGGTTGGGTTAAATTACTTTTTGGAGGTCTATTGCGGTTTAGTTTCTTGTTTATTGGCACTTTTGTGTTGTGGTACCACAAATGATAAAAATACTATCAACTAATATATGGCTATGTGATGCTTCTAGGTATGAGACGAAATGTCAATGTCTTGATCTTTCTCGATGTAAGAAAAGCTCTGGAAGGTATTCGACAGACTTTTATGCTGATATGTAAATTTAAATCATCTTTCTCAATTTGGTGCTATGGTGATGCAAGAGAAGCAGGCGAACTCGGTGATCCTAAATGCTTACTATTTTGATGTTCATTTCAGAGGGAATGAAACTTTACATTTCAGACAACAAGGTTATCTTAACAGAAGGTTTTGATGGGGTTGTGCCAGTCAAGTATTTCGAGAAGATAGAATCATGGCCGGATAGACTATCTATATCTTTTTAGACATGGAGACTTGAGGGGAGTTTGTTTCAGGCTGGCAGATCCTTTGGATCTTTTGTTGTGTATATTTAAATTCCTTGAATTATTGGGTGTAATTATATCCACATTACATTTCTTTTCTTGTCTGGGGTAAAGACTCTAGTGTTTAGAAGAAACACTAACATGCAATTCAAATCTAAAATTACAAGAAATGGATGGATTATACTCCTATTTTGATTTTCTTGTTCAATCAAACATTGATGTCTGATCTTTTCATCTACTCTCCTCTTGATGTTTAACTTTTAAATGGTAGGATTCACAAATATATATATATATATATATATATATATATATTTAAGAAAATGATTATATGTTTCGCTTATGCTTGAGGTACATTGATTTTTGTGAAATCCAGCAATTTTTACGAAGTTTTACCAAGGATGTAAAATGAGCCAAGTTACTATGAGCTTTATTCTTTTGAAGCGTAGCTCAAGATTGGCTTGTATTTTTCATAGGAGTAACACAGTAATTACTAGGATTATTTTTTTAAAAGTTAATTTGAAAAATTTAAAATATAAAATTAGTATGAATTCATTTAAATTTTGAAAGTAACACACAGTAATTAATAGTTGTACTTTTAGCTAGTATTCAATAATTATAGTTTTTTTTATCAACATTAGATTAGTTTGTAACAATTTTAAAATTTAAAATTTTGCTAATTAATTTAAAATAAAATAAGAAAGTAATTTTAATTTTGTAACAGGGCTAGAGGGAGTGATAAGATTTGATTGAGGATGTGTATTGATTGATATAACACACAATGAAAGGGAGGAGATGATATCGTATTTTCTTTATACTAAAACAAATAAACGTCTCATTTTATAGGAGTATATATTTTTTTAAACTTATTTTTAATTTTTATGTATATATGACATTCATTTAAAATCCAATAATATATATATATATATATATATATATATATATATATATATATATATATATATATATATATATATAAATTTATTTATTTATTTATTTTCCTATAATATCAAATTTTCAAGATCAAATATTTTTTCGTTGAGTATTAGTAAAATTGTTTATTCATTTATTATGTTCTCTCTCTCTTTTTTACCTTTGAAATTTGAGTATTAATTACAAGGAGCTTATGGGGGCAGTATGGGTACTTCATAGAATTTTTTGCTCTGTATCAGAAACAGTGCAACTTCAGTGAAGGAATTCACCGTCGTTAGATCCATCAAACCTTGTGTTGAACTTTTTTAACGCTTTCACTAATCGAAGTGAGTAAACCCCATTTTAATTTTATTCCTCTTTCTAATTTTCCCGTGTTTCTTCTTCCTCCTCAATCATGCATCAATTTTTTTCTGCAAATTACAGTTTGTCAGCTTATGTTATATTTTGTTGATTTAGTAATTTTTCAAATTTTTGACCTGAAATTGCTCGTAGTGATTGATTAATGATGTAATTTTGTTTGTGGGTATCACTGTGTTTATGGAATTGTATTAGTTTTCCATTTTAATCTTAAAGATCATATTTTGATTATAAGAGGAGCCTCGAATTCAGTTGGGTAGCATTTGTACATCCCTGAAATTGCATATTTTGTAATTTTTCTGTAACTGATTAAGCTCAGCATTGTATTAAGACATGGACTGAGCTCTACTGTAAAATATAATTTCGGTGATTACATTTCGTGGACATCCAAAGATTCCCTTACATTTCAGGTGATAATGATTATTATGGATGATTTAAAGAATATTTTGGTATGCCATATCATTCACGATTTTTTGTTTAAATTTTATTCTGATGACATTTATTAGAGTAGTCATGAGACTTTTGCTATTCTAGAATTAATCAGTCATGGAATATAATATAATTTGGTAGGAAAAGCCAAAGATGATGTTGCACCTAAGGAAATGGTTGCTGTATTTTACCTTTTTCATTCGCATTAAGTAGACGATGTTGGATTTCTGGATTATTTGCTAGTACTTGTGACCATTTGGTGCTTGTAATATATATATATATATAGGGTTTGTTATGGGTTTTAAACATTTCAAGATTTCTTCAACAGTGTTTGAGGAACAAAACTCATTTACGAGGATTTTCTGTAGAATAGATAGAAACTATGGAGTACTTTCTGTTGAGTTAAAAATGACAGTATTTAAGTTATACATCCGGCTCAGATAACTGAATGTACCAGGCAGCCAGAACTCATGAGTAGGCTTGACTTCAAGTTTGGTGGAGTGAAATTGAGTTGTTGACGACTCGAGTAGGATTTTGTTGTCTCTGATGTTGGTTGTAATTCAGTGATTTGTTACTTTAAAAAGATCAGGAAAACTTGAAGTAGAATGTAGCTTGTTGTAATTCTGATCATCTCCCGATTATTTGACAATATTTATACAATGAGAAAATGAAATGCCGTAAACTGATGTCTTTCATAAGCATTTACAACCTATGTTTCTATATCCTATTTGTCTGAATATTGTTATTAGAAACTAGCTATTATAATTTTCAGCATATCCCAAAATTTGTCACTCTGTCTGTGATCGCGTCATATGAAATTTTAATTATATTTATCTTGTTTTCATATCTTCATTACATTTATTTTTAGTTTATTCTCTGTGCAGACAGGATATTGAAACACAAAGATAAGGGCTGTTGCAAATTAAACTGTAGATTAAAACTTTTGGTCTACAATTTGTCTGGACAGTTATCTTTGAAGTAGCTGGTCCCTTAAAGGATCTTTTGAAATGAGAGTGTGCAGTGGATGGCGGCGATTTCTTTTATTTCTGCCTGTCATTTTCTTGTTTTCTCATATAATCTATGGTGATTGTTCCTTCCTTATTCTGCTTACTCTTTAGTTTTGAAGTCTACATATATCTCCTTGTTAATCAGGAATGTTTTCTCCATTTGCTCAGTATTCGAGCTGCACCATAACTCAACTGTAGAACATCCGCTCCAAAAGCAAACCAAGAAGCTTGATCATTTGGTTTTTGGACCAGCTGCTGGTGAAGGTTTGCGTGATCGACTGCAATGCAGAGGTTCTAAATCTTATCTGAGATACCTTTTATAATGGTTCCTTCTAGACTTGCATATGGTAGATGTTGAAAGTTTTGCTTGACAACTTGCTTTGAGTTATTGGGCTTATGAACTTTTACTATGCTATTGTGCTTTCCATCCAGAGGGAGAGGAGAGGAGAGGAGAGGAGAGGAGAGGAGAGGGAGGGAAGGGGGGATTAGTTCATTCAGGGGCGGATGCACATATAGTCAAGGGGGGCAAGTGCCACCTTGATTTTTGAATTTTTTTGTCGGTATAGGGGTAATATAGTAAAGTGGTGTCCCCTCTTAAAAAAAACATTGGGTCACTTATCAACAACTAGATATTTTTAATATCCTCTTTCAAATTTAATTTTCAATTTTTGTTTTCATGAGTCTATTTAATATTTCTCAATTTTTAATGTTAAGATTAAATATAATTAAATTTTTCTCTAATTTTTTTTGTTAATTATCTATGAGTAATTCATTATTTAGTTTTGATTCTTATTTATTTTTATTCATTCATGTTTATTAGTGCATCTATACATGCTCTTTAATTTTACATTATGTATTGAAATTTTCAGCATGTGTTTCATTTGATGGTGTATTAAATCAGTAAAGACATGAATTGTGAATATATAATTTTGTTTTAGGACCATACCACTGGGTGTTTGATCTGTTCATATTATTAAATTTATTATTTAGTTTTTTTATTATATTGTGAATTTGTATTTGATATTTTGAATCTAGATATATGGATAAAAAAAAATCAAAAATCTAGCGCTACTAAATGTCATTAATCCGAATTTTCTTCTGATGAAACTACTCAGGAATCAATTAGTTATGTCTCTATCCAAGAAATAAAGTCTTGACGAATAATTTTGTAGCGACTTTTATGTATTTTTAATTTGAAAATTATATTTGATGAATTTTATTAATATTTTATTTAATTACAAGAGTAAAAATCTTGTGTCCGCCTTTGAGTTCATTGTTAATGGATCTTTGTGGTAGATGATTAATAATTCTAATCTTTTTTACTCCTTTTTGTATCAAAGCAGTATAACTTATCTGTAAAATTCAGTATTCACGCATCTCACTTCAGTGATATCAGTTCTCATATTCTTTAGTTGCTGAGGTTTAACTCACACATGTTGCTGGTGCCTATTTATCTTCTCTAGCTGATAACTGTAACTACTTATATTTTTTACATATCTATTTATATATTTCCATCCATACTACCTCTTCACATCTCCATAATGCGAGACAGCTTATATCTGAATAAGGATCAAACAAGTTTTTTAATTAGGAAAATTCCAGTGCTCATCTTTTTTAAAATCTTCCCAAGTGTTGGGGCTTGTATTCTCCCTCTTAAATTCAATTTATTCTTTCTTCTTTTTTTCCTCCATTTTTTGAGTGGAGAGGGGGTGAGGGGGATGATTGTTGTCACATATTTATTATTTTTTGGGTAAGTTTACATTATTATATATACTATGTGTGGTCCCTATATACTTTGACAAACCCATTTGCTTTACTGCAGGCACTAAAGCTCTTAACAAGACCCACTTTCCACCCTCTTCCAAAAATTCCAACTATGGAGACGGAATCGCCTTTGTCACTGTTTTTACCACTTACAACTCTACTGTTGATAGACTGGTCAATGGTAGATCTAGTGACTTGGTTACCATTGGGAACATGTCATACAACAAGGTGGAGCGGTCAATGGCCATTTTGAATGTCTTTATTAATTTCATTCAGGTAATTATTCAGCAGCACCCCATGTAGTAGAAACTGTACTATAGTTTAGGGTTCAAAAACGTTTGACTGAAATAGTGAAAAGAAAGTCCTAGTTCTTTATATGTTTTACTGAAGCCTAGGTATTTAAGGCATTATGTAAATCATATTCCTTTGTTGTGTTTATTTTTAAATTACGTTGATATTAGTTTATTAGATACCTTAACTATTTAACAAGATTAGTATTGTATTTTGCTTTAAGAAAATGGAAAATTGTGTTGAAGTGTAAGGTTTTTAAATTTGTGTCACAAAATTCAAAATTTATTTCATGAATCTAATTGTGAAGTAGAAAAGGCATATTGAGTGATGCTAGATGCTTAATTCCTTTTGGTTTATTTTTTCCTTGTCATTTTGCTTAAAGGAATTGAATTATTTCATATTGTAGGCGTAGTAGGTATTTGAATTGTAAGCGAAATTCTTTGATTTGAACGAACTTAAAAATTGTACTTAGTTTCGATAAACAAGTATGCCATAAACTGAGACTACCCTGTAGTCTTTTATCGGAGGGAGTATGTATTGGGGTCATTGCTTTACTTCAGTTGTAGCCTTGTAGGATTATGCTAATATTATATTGTTACAGGGATTATGTATTGGGGTCATGGGTTTACTTCAGTTTCAGGATTATGCTAATATTATATTGTTACAGGTGACAATGCCCCAAAGCAATGTACTCATTCTCACTGATCCAGCATCTGCACTTCCAGTTCACAGAAATAGGGTCACACTATATCCTATTCAAGGTGAATATTCACGCGACAAGTTGATGCTTCAAAGAATCAGGTCTTACATTGTAAGAGCACACTACATTGATTAATAATTGGAAAAATAATGTTGGTCAGTTGCTATACAAGTTTAGCTATTTGGCCCATTATATATTTTTGTCGTCTTTTGGATTCTACAGTATAGAAGCCCAACCTTTGTTCTGTTTGTTGTTTCTCCAGTTATTGACCATATTGTTTCTCAATGGGACTCTCCTTCTCTCTCACTATCTCCCCCGTCTTCTCCATCGACCCATCTTTAAAACCAGAGAAGGAAAGAAAAGAGAAGGGAGAAAAACGGAACACTTTTATTAAACTTCTCTGGAATTCCAGTTAACAGTTTTCTGCTCTATGTACTAAATGGTAAATATGTTGCAAGTCATCATAAATGATAAATATACAGTAATTTTCATATTTGATGTGGTTAGTAACGGTTGTTCCATTCATTTCATGGGCATATTATTGAAAGGATTATAAGTTGCTTCACTAACTAGTGAAACTGTAATGTTTTGCTTTGTTCCCGAATGCAATGTCCTTATTCATTTTCAAATGCTTTCCATCTATGCAGGCTTTTCTAGAACAGAGACTTGAGGAGCATTCTCAGTGGCAGGGGAAAATGAATCATTACATCTTTACTGACTCAGATGTAGCTGTAGTGGATGACCTGGGACAAATATTCAAGTACTACCCAAATTTTCATCTGGCTCTCACCTTCCGCAACAACAAAGAACAACCTCTGAATTCAGGATTTATAGCAGTGAGGGGCACCCATGATGGAATTCAAAGGTGATGACATTGCATAGTTTGTACTTTGTAGTTTCATTGCTCTATGGTGTAACAGCTGCAATAAAACTGATATAAAGAAGAAATTTACAATTTTTTTTACTATAAAGTAATGCCATATTCTATGATAAACTTCATAGAATTTCTCATATTGTGCCTCGAAACCCGATGCCTTTTTTGACAGATTCTGGTAAACAATAATTTGTCTCGCAGTAAAGATGAGCATGAACTAATTATAGAATCTATTCGGTAAGTTATCAAAGAGCCTGTTTTCCTGAAATTGAGTTTTTAAAAAAAATAACGTTTCCTGTAAATAAGGATGGTGATTTCTTTCCTTCGTTTTGAGTTTTTTGTTTAAAATTCTAGGACTGGAGATAATTGTGGTCCAAAAATTTTACTGCTTCCAAAAACATACTCCCTCCATTCCAAGATTAGAGATAAATTTGTAAAATGTTTAAGGTGAGCTGTATTTATTCGAACTTATCCCGAACATTGCTTAGAAATATAGTAGTCGTGTGATGATACTCAATCAACTAAAAATAAAAGTAGTGGTATGTTAGGAACTCCATGCTACTTTATGGTCTAAAAATAGAAATGTATCTCTAGTCTCTACTTTAGGGAGTAGTTCACAAAATTGAGACTGCTGCTCCAACAGAATCTATTTCCTGTTACTCTTCTCTGCATGGGCATGGACCCTACAATTGGAAAAAAACTTCAATGTCATCATCTGCTCACATAAAGTGTTGGATTAAAGGTCCAAAGAGTGGATTAGCACCACTATTAGCACCTTGGACAGTTGGACATTCTTGCAGGAGGGCCTTTGCATTTCCAGTGTTTGACATGCTGTGGATCCTAATTAGATGAGCCTTAATTTTTCAGAAGAGTTCAACTAAAGGGTAAATCTAATTATGGAGACAAAATTTATGCCATCAAGGACCACATTACTTGTTCTCTCATTCTGTCTATTCTGTCGGATGAATTAAAATTTGTTTTTTATTTCTTTTCTCAAGTCCTCTCCAAAACTTTTGCTGCTTTCCAAATTATTAATTCACCTTTCTGAAGATGATTATGAAAATTTTGTTGCAGGGCAAAGGTTCTCTTACAGGCAGTGCTGAAAGTTTACAGTTCTAAATACATGAGGGCTTCCCGAATGCTTGGAGATCAATTAGCTCTTGCATGGGTCGTAAAATCTCACCCTTCCTTCGATTCAAAAAAATTTACTAGGCGAGAAACATTTCTAGAGGAAATTGGTGGTGCTTCGGTTCTCTTCTTGCCATGCGCTATTTACAATTGGACGCCACCAGAAGGAGCTGGTCAGTTTCATGGGATGCCATTGGATGTTAAGGTACAGTTTCATCAAGAAGTATTTGATTCTAGTATTAGTTTCTCACATTTGTTCGTGTAAATTAGCTGATATCTTGGTTAATCCTTTTTAACTCCTAAATCTGCCTTTAATCCTGTATACAGGTTGTCCATTTTAAAGGATCAAGGAAACGCCTTATGCTGGAGTCTTGGAACTTCTTGAATTCCTCGTCATCTTCTGATATTTCAGATATGTTATGCCTCATTTTAAAGAGTGGACGGACAAAATATGATTTTTAAGTTCAACTTCATGTAGTTTGTAGTTTACTGCTCTGCATCAGAATGAAATTCAATTTCCAATCCTTGCGGAGGAATTGAGCTCAAGTGTTTGCACGCTTCCACTCGGTGTCTACATGTCAATTCCCCACACTTGATGTACAAAGCTTTTACGGAAACTATACTGGAGCAACTCATTGTCAAGGATGGAAATCTTTTCTTCGGAATATCATTTATGATCCATTACTATACTGTCGTCTAATGTCGTACTTTCACTTTACACCCCCATCTTTAGGGGAACTTAGTTTGATCATGACAACACTTTTGGAGTCGATAGTGTACATTGTAATTCTTCAACCAAAGATTTTGATATGGTTTGCAAATTAGTTTTTTTTTTATTTATTACAAATTCTCTATTTGTCATTGTACAAATCCAAAACTGCCAACCACGTGTCACAAGAAGAAAAGAGAAAGGGCTACAATTCATTTTGAGCAAACTTTGGGGACTTTCCATCCCTTCAGGTACCCCTGGTCATTAATTAAGTAGTTGATAACTCTGATAAGAGTTTATGGGATAGAGTAAATGCAATTGGTTAGAGCAATCTTCACAATTGCTTCCATAGTTGATGATATCATGCGCAAATGAAATGAAAAGTCAAAATTTCGAGTCTGAATTAAATCATATCATAACTAAAAATTATCATTGATAGTAACTTGAATCTTTATACACATATCAAAGTATCCCATAAAAATTATCATTGATAGTAACTTGAATCTTTATACACATATCAAAGTATCCCATATATTTCGATGTGGACGTAAGATTGAGGTGTTACACAAATTCCATCTGTTCAATAACCTGCGCGGCCAAAGACTGAGCCTGTGTTCAAATGCATATGCCTTATAGTGAACAAACTGTTTTTCTTTTTATAAAAAAACAGGGGAAAAAGAGGCATTTCTAAGGATGCCGAGTATATTAGGAGTGAAATATGTTTCCAGCTGCCAAAGTGCCACACATTGCAGATCTCTATCTGGGCACCCTGGTTTTTAGAAGCAGATTAAAATAACAAGTGCAATAGGAATGCCTTGTAATATCATCACAGAAAGAAGGGAATGCCCCAACTCATAAAACAAAGAACAAGCAGAACATTGAGAAAGACAAAATTCTCAACAATGGTCTATGCATCTCTCCAGCAACTATGTAAAATCTTAAGGTTGTATGTAGCTGTAGCAATTCAAAACATGGATAACATTTATACACCACTAAGTTTACTAAATATCGTAATTATGTAACACATAAAAGTCAAAACATTCATCAACAAACCTATAACAGCCAACAAACTATCGTGTGCTATTTTATTTTAATTTCAAAAAGATGATACAGGTCCACCAATCAGCAGATTGTTCTATCAGTCATGGATTCTACAATGATAAAACTACAACAATTACAGTTCAAGGGTGAAAAACAAATGGTGCTGGGTTTCTTTTGATACAGATCACAATGCCCATCAATCACAAAAATACTTCTTCACCTTGGGATGCGACCTTCTTACATGTCCTCATCCAGATATATATGAAACTCATTTGTGGAAGGAACAGAGAGAGATTAAAACAATCAAATGAATCCAAATGAACAAGAATCAGAAAGATCCTACGACACAATTGAAAGAATGTATCACTGGTCACTTTTCTTTCCATTACCATAGTAACTGAGGTACCACCTAACAAATTTCTTCAATCCCGTCTGCAGATTCGTTGAGGGCTTATATCCAAGCTCTCTATGGGCCGAGCTGATGTTTGCATGTGTAAATTGCACATCCCCATTTCGTGGCAACTTCATTATTGATCTTTTCGCCTTCACTTTCAGCATCCTCTCTAAAATGCTCACAAGATTCGAAACTGGCACAGGTGAAGTATTCCCCAAATTAAACACCCGCAATTGAGCTGGGCCCTTCTTCTTCCCCCCACTACCTGTACTCTTCTCAGCTGTATCCAATGATGCCAAACAACCCTTCACAATATCATCAATGTAGGTAAAATCCCTAGCTACTGTGCCATGATTGGCAGCCTCAAAGATCGGAATCGACTTCCCTTTCAATATATCCCTTGTGAAGAAGAAATAAGCCATGTCAGGCCTTCCCCAGGGGCCATAAACAGTAAAGAACCGCAACCCAGTAAGCGAAAGTCCATATATATGATTGTAAGTATGTGCAATCTCTTCACCAGCCTTTTTGGTAGCAGCATAAAGACTAGCAGGTTGGTCTGTTCTGTCCTTCTCCGAAAAGGGTACTTTTGTATTAAGTCCATAAACAGAACTGGATGATGCCCAAACAATTGCAGGCTGTGGATTTGCAGACTTACAAACTTCTAGTAAACTAACAAGCCCAGCAATATTGCTATGAACATAAGAGCTAGGATTCTCCATTGCATACCTAACACCGGCCTGCGCAGCCAGATGCATTACATGAGTAAATGCCACAACCTCAAATAATTTCTTCAAAAGGACCATATCATTTATATCCCCCTCCACAATAAACACACCGGAGCGCTCTAATAGAGCCTGCCGGGCTCGTTTCAATGACGGATCATAGTAATCATTGAAATTATCGAGCCCCAAAACTCCATCCCCACGGCGTTTAAGGGCTACGGAGACATGGGTTCCGACGAACCCCGCCGCACCGGTGACCAGAACTGAGATCCCATTGCTGGACCGCACCCGAGCAGAGGATCTCACCCGTTTCTCCCAAGCTGGGCCGCCCCAAGAATATGTTCTGAGAGAACGGCGAGAGAGATCCGAGGGCAATGAGGAGGATGAAGATGGTGATCTGAAGAAGAAAATCAAGATCAAGCCCAAGAACACGAAGGACCAAAAAGTGAGCTTGGCAAGAGAAGAATGCCATCTCAATCTGTGAAAATATGGGGATTTTTCCATCTTGAACTTTCCTGGGGTAGATAGTATATTATCAATGTGGGACATTTGCTTCATCAGGGATAATTTTCTTGGAAAATCTCGGAGTTTTGACCAAAACCCTAGATTTTTTTCTTCCTCCTGCTGCTAATTTCTTTGGGTTTCTTGAAAACTTAGGGCTAGGGTTTGGAAAAAGTTTCTGAAATTGGGTTCTCTCTTTTCAAGATTGCTGTTGGTGTTCAATGTGACATTGAAGATAAGAAAGAAAAAGGGTGTTGAGGTATTGTTGGTAGTGAATGGTAATGGTGGTGAACTTTTTTTTTTTTTTGATTATTTATGGAATCTTCTGGTTTCTTGGAGGAAGTTGTTGTTGTTGGGTTAACTTTTGTGGGTATTTTTGTTTCAGAAAAGAAAAAAGATTGAGACTTTGATGATCGATTAAGCAACCGATGATTGGAAAGAGATGACTTGGAGGTGGACTTTAATGGGGAGGGAGAGAATGGGGTTTGAAGAATTTAAAAATGTTAATGGAGATTCGGAGTGGACTAACGGAGATCAAGAAAGGTCAATTGATGAAATGGGTTAATTCTATCCCCCTCCAAACTAGGGTTTACCAACATTAATTTGCAGAAAACCATGTTCTTGGTTCAATAGATGAGTGGGTAAATGGTAAACAAAACTATCCACCCTTTGAATTTTGGCTATGATTGGCTGTGAAGGCCTTGAAATTCAGGCCTCCATTTTGTTCAAACCCCTTATTTAACCAATTTTTTTGCTAGGGAGTTCTGTATTTAGGGAGAAGTGATTTAATTTTGGGATTTGGAGTGTGGGTTCAAGATTTGTTGGAGATGGTGTGGATGAGATTTTGAGGCTTATTATTAGGAACTCTTAGTTTTACACCATTAAAATGTGCAGAGATTTATGTGGATTCTAATTAAACTGTTTTCATTTTTCAATATTTGCTTGATTTAAGCATTTAATGACAAGAGATAATTTTGAGAATAATAACATGAGTCATTCATTTTATCCTTATTTACAAATCTTACCCATAAAGTTTATCCGTAAAAAAGACAAAAGAGTATGACCCCACTACATTCATCTTAATAATTAAAAGTTGAATCACACTCTTTTATCTTTTTTGCGGATAAACTTTGTGAGTAAGATTTGTGAATAAGTCTATCATTTTCCTAATAACATTAACCAACTTTCACTCCATTAAAAAAAGGTACATTGGAGCATCATTTATAATTGCAATGGAGTATAATTGCATTTAATAAATTGAAATAAAGGACGGTAGATATTGTAATGGTAATAACATTCACACATATTTTCCCTCAAATTATAAAGAAAGGAAAAATAGATTGTGTGATTTTTCTTCTTTTTCATCACATGATGAAAGAAATAGACAAACTTTTGCATATAAAACGTTGACAAACGAATTGAACTGGTTTCTCTATTTAGTAGTATACTGGAAAGAAAATAACTAATCTTCAAGAAAAATAAGCCAGCCTTAACTTGAGTATCCCATTTTCATATGCACCGTGCTGTCCTCATAATCCCTTCAACTAGTATTTTGTTCTACATATTAATCTATCACATCATCTTATTCTTAATCAGCGAGAGTCTTAAATGATACGGCAGAATGGCCTAGTTGAGGCAATCATCAATTGCACTTGCTTCCGCATTTAAAAAAAATTCTTAAAATAATTTATTAGGGTATATTTTGAACTTTTTTCCTTCTTAAATTTGTGTCCAAACACCCTTGTATCTTTTTCTTGACTATTCAAAGAAGAGGGGTGCTATAATTTATTTATCAAAAAAAATTCAGTGAATCAGAAATAAATTTCTATGTTGTGTACCATGTGATAATATGAATATGGTAAAGCTAAAATAATTACATCAATGCTATCCTGTGAGATTGTTGTTGCCTGTCATTCCCACTTAGACTTCAATTCTTTTATTTCAAGAACTTTTCCAAAGATTCAAACAGAGGAAACCTGAAGAACAAGAGCTGAAAGTAAGAACATAGAAAAATGAGAAGGAAAAGGGAGAGGATCTTTAGATCCATCTTATTGAAGCAACTGTATAGAATAAACAGTGGCTCAGATTGGAATCAAAATGGTTACATTTGCACTCTTAATGAACATGTGAACAAACCAAGAAACATTTGAGTTAAAATAAAATTACAATCCTGTAAAGAATCAAGTTTGTCTAGAAACATAAATCTTAAATCATTACAATTGATAATGAGAGGAAGTGGGGTATGCATGAATCCCGTTTCTCCCTGCAATACGCTACGATTTCTATGGTGGTAGATAGTCTCTTGAATAGTAGTTCATTCTTTCCTCTCTTTTTTCTCCGTTTTGTAATGAATGTAAAATATCTGCTCAATGCTTTGCGAATCTCTGGAGGACCTCAAAGTAGTCGGGGAAGGTTTTCCGAGTGCAGCCTGGATCCTTAATGGTGACAGGAACATCTGCACAGGCAGCAAGAGAGAATGCCATGGCCATCCTGTGATCATCATATGTATCTATAGCGGTCACATTTAATTTCTCCGGGGGAGTTATCACACAGTAATCTGGTCCCTCTTCAACTGTTGCTCCTAGCTGACATGTTGAACCCAATTGTAAATGTAAGAAAGAAGTGTCAACAAGTTACACAATGCCCAGGAACTATAAATAGTTATATTGCTGAAAACCCTACCTTTCTGAGTTCTGTGCAGATGGCAATCATTCGTTCAGTTTCCTTCACTCTCCAGCTAGCAACTGAAAGCAGATATTAGAAAAGATCAACTTATGTTTATCGCAGAGTTCTTTGAGCTATAGCTTGAGGAGGAGAAGAAAACAAAAGGATCTCTATTCCCATTTTATATGTGGCAGTGAAAAAGAAAAACAACGTAATTTCCACATTACTTGCTGAAAGTTGCATTCATCAACAATTCGGAATCGTGATCTTAGAGAAGTTTCAAACTCATTATGCTTACAAAGAATGCACTCACACCTCATTTTATTTGTTATGGAGTCCATAACAAACGCCATAAATATAATTGTTGTACCCAACTTGACCCAAAATATACTTACTTCATCTAAAAGTCTATGAAGAAACCAAAAAATAATATTAGTATATATATATGTGTGTGTGTATAATATTAGTATATATATATGTGTGTGTGTGTATCGGATAGAGTAAATAATATTGGTATTAATTATTAACAATATTATCAAGGATGGCATTAGACAGCACAGGATATCATTTCTAGATATCCTATTTTCTTTCCAGTTTTCATTCTCATATTAACAAGAGGCTAAAACATACCATCTCTTATGGCCGTCGGACCGTCAGCAAAAAGTGCAACTACAGCAAGAGTCATGGCCACATCTGGCATTTTGTTCATGTTGACATCAACAGCACGCAAGTGTTTCTTTCCAAAAGAATCTCGAGGTGGCCCTCTGACGGTGACGCTATTCTCAGTCCAGGTCACTTCAGCACCCATTTGCCCAAGAACCTCGGCAAATTTCACATCACCCTTCATTAAGAGGAAAAAAGAACACTAGGTTATTCAATTTGTGAGAGCACAAAATGAAATACATAACAGAAAATCGTTTAAAATGTTCTGACAAACTTGATTGGCTTCTTTTGCCCCTGTAATTATCAGGTAGTTGAAGAACTAAAGGAATTAGAAAAGAACATGCTAGTTTATCAAGGGGAGAAAAATAAAAAAGTCAACACTGAACCCCAATGGACTCAAAATCATGCCAGGAAAATAAATAGAAATCCTTTAATTTGGATTAACAAAAAGTAGTCAGTGCATGGATGATGCGATGCGCATGGTCAGCAAAATAGAGATCATTTTCTCAATTGTGGGAGGTAGTAACTAGTAACTTCTTCATGTGGCTGGCTAGCTATTTTTCTTCCTTGAAATATAGTTTTAAAAAGTGTAAACCTAGTAAGCACACCAAACTTGGCAATTGCCATTATGAGTAGTACAATTGGTTAAATGATATGAATACAATTATCTATGAATATGTGTATAACTCACACAAAAATAAAAAACCAACGCAGTTTATTCAGGTTTCTACTCATGGATTAAACCAAGGTAAGTAATCTGAACTACAAAGATTTTATTGTATAGGAATGGAACAGCAACAAAGATGGCATATTGGTGTAGAAAATACCTGTAAGCTGCTCGTCCCACAACCTTCAACAGTGATGGTTCCACCTGTGATTGCTGCACCAGCTAAGAAGTAACTAGCACTTGAAGCGTCACCTTCTACATAAGCATTACCTGGGGACCTATTCAATTGTTCATTCCATTAGATTCCAATGTGACCAAGCTTCATAAACCATTGTTAATCTATGTAAGGAAAACTTACTTGTACTTTTGACCTCCTCTGATCAAGAACCTGTCCCAGCTATCACTATGCTCTACAGTGACACCAAATCGTTCCATTAACTTCAGGGTCATCTCAACATAAGGTATGGAAATTAGTTTATCAATTATTTCAATCTCGATGTCTCCTAGAGCCAAGGGAGCTGCCATGAGCAAAGCAGTAAGGTATTGACTACTAACTGATCCAGAGAGCTTAACCTGTCAATAGAACAGTACAAAAACCTTATTGAGAAGAATTAAATTTTTTATGGGATGAGAACAGTAAAAGCTTTTGTCAATGATTTTTTAACAGTCACAACCACAGTTATTCACATGAATTCTGACATTGGTAAAGTGAACATGAGATAAGGGATGCATAAATTAGATGGGTGAATTTTTATTTTGAATTCACATCTTTCTTCTCAAAATAAAACCAGCTTAATCCCAACTGGTTAAACAGATTCAGGTTGTAAGTGTTAACCTGAGGATATCAGTATCTCAATGATACAAGCAACTGGTATTTCAGCGAAAGTTCTAGAACTTTAACTGGACAGAATTTAGTGTAACATTGTATAGCTAAATTGATATCAAACTTTACCTTTCCACCGGGAAGGCCTCCTTTCGCAGCTACACGGACCGGGGGACAGTTTGTGCCAAGAAAACAATCAACATCTGCACCAAGCTGCTTGAGACCTGTGACCAAGTCACCAATTGGCCTCTCCCTCATTCGGGGCACCCCATCAAGTATGTAGCTGAAGTATTATAAGAATTGTCACTTTCACAGTCAGCAGAAGCATATAGACAGAGTAATACCCATTAAAGAGCCAACAACAAAAGTTGTATATTTCTTTTGGGGTGGTTAGCCATATGCTGAACATATGAAGTGTTGAGTTGTCACATTAAATACGATGAGTAATAAGAGAAAACGATGTGATGATCATTTAACATCCTTATGCAAAGGACAAAGGTAACGTAGATTTATATTTTTTTGGGATTGCATTAAACAGTCCCACAGAGTCTCTGTCAACCACGTAAGAGAGGACATTTCCAGTTCTGTGATATAATTCATGTCTATCAGAAAGTCAAAAATCTATCAAAATTTCAGGTAATTTTTACTTTAGCATCAAATGGACCTCGACCAAATTTCAAGCTATTGCCAAGGAAACAGAACCGCAAGTGTCAAACATTCCCTTAAACAGGTATTGCGATTACAAGAACACATTTTTCTGAATATAATATTTTAACATACCTAGAATTTCCCCCAGCAACAGTAACTGCAGCAGTCAATGGACGCATTGCTGTTCCTGCATTTCCCAGAAAAAGTTGAATTTCATCTCTAGATTCTTTTCCTGCTGGAAACAGACCAGAGGAACCTTCCACAATTGCTCTTTTATTTGCACCATCCTCTTCCACACGTAGGCCAAGCATTCTCAAAGCACCAAGCATATAATGGACGTCATCACTGTTCAATAAGTTGTCTACAACAGTTGTTCCCTACAACAGTTGCAAGTGACAAGTAGTGTCCATTTAGATTTTTTTTAACAAGAACGGTAAAATATGAAAGAAAAAAATAAGAAAACTTAAGCAATCATCTATGCAAAAAAGAATGACTGATAAGATGGTTCACACAATCTTCAAAGTTGCATCATGAAACATTTCAAAGTCGCATCATTTGCAAGACATGCACATCAAGCAGGCTCAAAATTTAAGGCTGTGTTCATAGATATATTTATTAAGCTTTGTGGTAGCTAAGTACCTTCATCCCAACTATGTGTGCCTGATGCACTTCTCCTTTTGCTTCTTCATGAGTTGAGTAACATCAAGATCAAATCCACAACTCTCCTTGTATACTAAAACACAATAATCCCCACTTAAAGTTTAACTATATTCATAGCTTCAAATGCTATTTTCAAAAACACAATTGAGCCATTTTATTTCCAAAAAACATACCCATACGTCAATAAACATGTATAAAAATTATACTTAATCAAAAAGGCTTATTCTGCAGAAGAAATACAACCACTCAACTGCAGAAGAAACTCATAATCAGTGTTCTAAAAATCCCCGCCTAGGCGTTAGTCCCCCCCTGGCGCCACGCCTAGGCCGCCTAGCGCCTAGCCTATGTCCAAGGAGGAAAAAAAATTCCTCCAAAAAATTATACGGGACTGGGTGGGCAAGACGGATAAATTAGGTGAGACTTAAGCGAAAAATTTAGGGCTGCAATTTTTTTTTTTTAATTTTAATAACTAAGTTACAAAACGACGTCATAAGAATAGATGAATAAGTTGAGAGTTGTTCGGGCCTTACTTGGGAAATGGTTAGTGAAACATTTGAAGCGGATAGCGTGCTAGAGCCTAAAAGAAATAGTATAAATGTTAGAGTAAGAGAACTCTATGGAGAAAAAAAATTTGTCTGATAATAACACGGAAGAAGAGGGAGATGAAGAGTATGAGTGTGAGTCCAATGGAGACATTATCTTGGAGGGATATGGAGAAGAAGAGTTAGAGAGAGATACAGGGCCTGTTCGTGTACTCCTTATAAGTCGGTCAACGAACTTATAAGGAGTTAAGTCAATAAGCTCGTTCGTGGTCAGCTTTTTTTTTGACTCATAAGTCGGAAAAAAAGTCAAAAAAAAAAAGCAAGTTTTTGGAACTTAAAAAAAATGACTTATAAGTCATTTTTTTTAAGTTGGTCAACTCTGTCGAAAAGACAAAACTGCCCCTCCTTGTTTTTTTAATCTTCTTCTTACTAAAGGACATTTTAGTAATCTTTACATTTTACTTAACTTATAAGTTATTATTACCCGAACACATCCACAACTATTACTTATAATTCCCGACTTATAAGTAAAAATACTCCCGAACACTTTTACTTATAAAATCTACTAAGATTTTAACTTATAAATCTACTCAAATGTTAACTTTAAGTCAAAAAAAAAAATCATTCCCGAACGGCCCCACAGAGGGATATGGAGATAAGGACTAATAGTTTGTATTTTTTATTATTTGTTTGTGTTTGAACTTTAAGCAATTGCATGTTTCTGTTTGAACTTTGACATTAGCAACATGGATATATGTTTGAACTTTAAGCAAAAGCCTTTATTATCTTTATTATAGATTGTTTTCCTTTGTATTATTGTTTTAATTGGATAGATGTAAGATAAAATATTAAAATTGGCTTAAAATAAAAAATCCCGCCCAGGCCTCTCCCGGCCGCCCGCCGCCCGCCTGGCGCCTTTTAGAACCTTGCTCATCATTTCCCACCATCTAGATTTCTCCTATAAGCACTAAAATGCAGTCACTATATCCAAAAAAATTATCAGAACCAAATTAAGACCCCGTCTCAAATTAATTACCCAAATTCCAAATATTGCATTCTCCCGGTTCTCCTTAACAATCCCAATTAGAAATTTTAGAAAAATAAATATTGCATTCTCATATTCTACTTTAAAATCCCAAATCTCATATAAATTATACATTTATAATTAAGTTACCTCAGATAGAGCAGCAAGAAGGAGAATCCTATTGGAAAGCGACTTAGAGCCCGGCAACTTGACCGTCCCTGATATCTCTTTAATGGGCTGCAAGACAATCTCCGGCGCCGTTGACGGCTTATCCGCGGTGGCGATTGAAGCTGAAACCTTCATTGAAAGCCTAACCGAAGGATTAAAAACAACCCTTTGATGGTTCAACCCAAAAGAACTTGCCAAATCTCTCAGATTTGATCCAAAAGATACATAATTTAGAGATTTGGGGCTCTTGGGTTTATTCATATTTGTGCAAAAATGGGTCCCTTGGACCCCCTTAGCCATGTTGCTAACATGCGCCATTTTCTCTCTCTTCTTCTCCCTCTGTGAAATGAATTCTCTCTCTTGTTTGGGGTTATTTGTACAATGATTTTGGATTTTCTTAAGGTTTTTGAGCTTTTGATGGTCACCACCTACCTCTGCCAGAAATGAAAGACTGAAATTCAGGCTGTTGAGTTGGGGGGTTGGCGGGGGTTATTTGGTAACTATTCCCTCACCTACCAACTTCTGCCAAATTTAAGCAATTAAAAAAATAATAAATTATTAATATTTTTATCCTTAAACATTAATACTTTTTAACATTATTTGAAAAATTCTCGGCCATGTTTAGGTTTGTCAAGTTTAATTTTTAATATTTCAAATAAAAGGTTATTGTTTTAGACTGAGGTAGTATTTAAATATAAAGGATATGGGATATAAGAGACATATCAAGTTTTTGTGTAAAATATTTTTACAATAACAATGTTTTAAAAAATTATAAAATATTTTTTATACACAAAATAACGTCGCTTTTACATAATAATTCAAGTAATTAGATATCATGTCTCTCACATTCTTTTTTATTGTCTTAAATATAAATGTAATTGATAATTTTAGGTTAATAGTATAATTTTTTTATACAATGTTAAAATACTGAATGGTTTTAATCACATTGTCATATTTCCTCTCTTCCACATGTTTTGAAAATTATCATTACAAATTATTATAACATTATTATTATATTAAGCACTTATTATTAATAATAAATTAAAAAAATATGTGCTTAATATTTTTAAATTTTATAAACAACACTTTTTGAGGAGGTACTATTTTAGTTGGATGAGAAAAAAAAAAGAAAAAGAAAAAAAGTAGGATAGACTATTGAATGGGATTTGATTGGGCCCTCTGTTAGCTATTTTATAACCACACCTACCCACCCACCCACCCAATACCATCGAGGGGTTGTTGGGCCTTAAATGACTCGCTTTCCAATCCTCCCCACCAACCTTACCTTATTTTTTTTCTTTGTTAATTTAGAACTTGTAAATAATAAAGGATACTAGTTGAAAATACAAAAAAAAATAATATATCTTAAAATTTTATATATTAATTTTTTTTTATAAATTATGTGAATAACTATAATTAATAATATTTTAACGATATTTTTAATTTAGTGAATTAATCATATAATCCTACCTAATTTAATTATTATTAATATACATTACAATCATAATTTAATTTATTGAATTTTTACTTACATTCTAAGTAGAAGTCCTCGAAGATTGTGCATGATTTGTTCATAAAATATTTTTTTAGATACTATACTATTACGATTCAAGTATAGAAATACATTTAATCTTTAAGATTCTAAAAAGAATTTAAGTCGGGAAAAAAATGAAATTTTGTATCTTCAATCATAAGCATGCAAAATTTTAACTTTTACCAGTAGGCTAGGCTTCAACTTAACCTCGTAATAGTAACATTTATGACTAAGATTAATGATTATTGATCCAAAAAACACGATAAATTCTCCCCGGTCTCTACTTAAAGATCGGAATGGGACAATAAAACACTTGTGAGAGAGAGAATATGCTGAATTTTCCAGCATAATTCTTGACCACCAACATGGGTCCCTCACTCCCATTGTCCACCCCAACCTTTCAACATCAACTTTAACAACAAAAAAGTATGCTGTATTTTAGTGAGGATAATCCAAACCTAAGGATGGGGAAGGAAAACAATTTTGGATAGGTGGTAGGCTAAGAGGCAGAGATTCAACCAGCACATAGTCATCAGTGTGTACATATACCATGAAAAGATTAGATAGCCTTACCCCTTTTTAATGGCTTCAATACACCACTCAATCCAATTCAGTAAGAAAAATCCACAAATATCCTATTCAAATACCCATCCTTGAAAAACTAAATTCCAAGAAAAACAATAAGTGCAGGAACTAGCTCTTTTCTGATAACTGGGGGAAAAAAGAAGAAACAAAAACAAACAAGAGAAAAACCTAGTAAGGATTAATAGACCCCAATTCATTTGTAAGCAACATTTGCTAAACTCCCACCTTGTTCTTGATTTATTCCATGAACCATTTATACCAATATTCCAAAGACTTGTCAAAACAATCTTTTATCAAAACTAACATTAAAATTATAACCAAGCTCTTGACTTGCTTCTAAACTATCCTGAAAGATGGTACATTTAGTTGAGGAATATAAACTTCACTAACAATCCAACACAAAAGATTACAAAACTTGATACATGTTCAAGTATTGGTACAAATTTATGAACGCTCATGAAATATAATCTCTCTTTTGATCTTGATTCAGTTTGCAGCCTCAGCTGCAGCGCTGAAGAAGATAAAAAGCAACAACAGAAAACTTTATCTTCCTTATTGTGAAATCTTAAGAGGCACTGAATCGAGCTGAGTCTTTTAACAATGACTCGGTGTAAACTCTCAAACCCCGACTCCTAACATACTAGTTTCTGCAGAACTAATGGACTCCAAAAGGAATTCAGTAACGAAGCTCTAGACAAGTTCTTTAGCCGCTGCAATAACTGCCTCTGCCGTAATGCCATACTCCTTGTATATTTTTCCAGCTGGAGCACTTGCTCCAAACCTGTCAATCCCAATAGCCTTCCCTTTGCTTCCAACAAGTTTCCCCCAACCAAATGTTGATGCAGCTTCAATGCTAACTCTAGCTGTTACAGCTGCAGGTAGGACACTTTCCTTATAATCATCTGATTGCTCATCAAATAACTCCCAAGACACAAAAGAGACGACTCTAACTGCCTTCCCTTCCTTTCTGAGTTCATCAGCAGCTTTGGCTGCAATTTCCAATTCAGAACCAGTTCCCATTAAGATGACATCTGGCTTGTTACCATTTGAATTGTCTGATATCGTGTACCCACCTTTTTCAACTCCTTCAATGGAAGTTCCAGGAAGGTTGGGCAGCTTTTGCCTAGAGAGGGCAAGGATTGATGGTCTCTTCCTGTTGAGGACTGCAACCTTGTATGCCCCTGCGGTCTCATTTCCATCAGCTGGACGAAGCATCAAAATGTTAGGCATTGCCCTGAAGCTGGCCAAGTGCTCAATAGGCTGATGAGTTGGTCCATCTTCTCCCAGCCCAATTGAATCGTGGGTCATGACATAAATAACTCCAGCTTCACTCAAGGCGGAGATCCTAATTGCCCCTCTCATGTAGTCAGTGAACACAAAGAAAGTTGCGCAGTAGGGAATGAGGCCAGGGCTGTGGTGAGCCATACCATTGCAGATACCTCCCATACCATGCTCACGGACGCCAAACCTGACATTACGTTCTTCTGGTGTACCCTTTTGGAAGTCCCCAAACATTTTCAGCAGGGTCATGTTGGAGGATGCAAGATCAGCACTGCCACCCAGAAGGCCAGGAAGAACCTTTGCAAGAGCATTCAGACATGTTTGAGAGAGATTTCTGGTGGCATCAGCAGGGCTCTCCGGAGTGTATCTCTGAGAAAGTGGAATTACATGGTTTTAGAAACATGGTGCACGACCAGTTTTTGTGATATCATATATAATATAGATACCATATCACTTGTGAACATACATTTTTATAATAGAGGAAGTAACTTTAGTGTAGTTGTCCGCCTATTGTTTCTAAAATAAACACGTGGGAGTGTTTTAAGCAAGAAATTTAATAGCAGGGATGCATTTATGTGCTAAAAAATATCTATCTTTCTGGAAACAATATCTTAAGCTCTCCATTCTAATACGAAATGTGGCCAAGAATACATTCAAATTTATTTTGAGAATAAGCCAGATCTTAAATACAGACTTTAAGACATGATAAAGAGTATCAAAAGTGAACAGACTAATACTCACTGGCAGAGCTGTCTCCCAACCAGCAGGTAGCACACCAGTGATGATAGACTTCAATTCTGTAGCTTCCTCTGCATACTTCTTTTCATACTCAGCAAACTTAGCATTCCATGCAGCTTCGAGAGAAGCACCTTCGGAGGCATGGCGGCTCCAATGCCTGCAGTGAAGAAAATGAGATCAAATCATACAAACTTTCAAGCAATATTCAGACATTAATCAAAACAGGGAAGAGAATAGAAAGTTCATACTGTTTCACATCCTCAGGTACATGGAAAGGCTCATAAGGCCACCCAAGGTTCTTCCTCGTGGCATCGACTTCCTTAGCTCCCAGGGCACTTCCATGGACGCTATACGAGTTTGCTTTGTTAGGTGATCCAAAACCAATTGTTGTGGTCACCTGTAAGATGTGAGAACTCAACATAAGCATATGCTCTGAAGTGAGCAAATGTAAGAATGCTATTCTCTATGGGCACGCCCATCAAATCAGAGGGCAGAAAAATCTTTAGTTATTTTCAGTAATCCTCGGTCCGTGGAATAAAGCCTTTACACTTCCACAATTTTGATTTCTACACACTTGCTAAAGATCAAGGAAAATAATATCTACCCTAGCAAATTAATATTTACCCAGGAAGCATATTACATCCCTTCACGAACATTTGAAAAAGGAATTTTGAACTACTAAAGAAACTGTGAACATTTATTACAGACAAAATGAGAAAAAAGACATAAAAGTCATAATTCCTGATCTTACTTCACAATGAAGCATTTATGCATGGAGTCAGTATCTAACCTTGATTAAAGTAGGCTTGTCTGTTACAGCCTTCGCCTCCTTGATGGCAGCACGAATGTCATCGTAGCCTGTGTTACCATTCTTCACCCAGATAATGTGCCACCCAAGACCCTCAAAACGGGTGTCAACACTCTCAGTGAATGCAATCTCTGTGTCACCATCAATTGAGATATGGTTATCATCATAGAAAGCAATCAGTTTTCCAAGTCCCCAATGTCCAGCAAGGGAACAAGCTTCATTTGCAATCCCCTCCATTTGACAGCCATCCCCAAGTATCGCATATCTGAGGCATTTAACATGAGGCCCTTTTACATGCATGTAGAGAACTTAATAAACAAAAATTAGCCACAGAAGATATCTTACGTGTAGTGGTCAACAATCTCATTGTCAGGTTTGTTGAAACGAGCAGCCAAGTGCTTCTCCACAAGGGCCAGACCAACAGCATTGGCAATACCCTGACCAAGAGGACCTGCATATAATTAAAGGACATGCAGTGACGAAAAAAATATCTCCAATTCTAATAGCGTAAGCGTTAAAATATAGCATTCAAGACTAGATTCTAACCTGTAGTGACTTCAACACCAGGGGTCTCAAAGTTTTCAGGGTGTCCTGGAGTTTTGCTCCCGAATTGACGGAATGCCTTCAAGTCTTCTTCCTAGTATATAATTAAATAACACTATTTATCAGAGAAAAATCTGGTTTCAAATATATCCCAAATCATTAATCGAAAACAAGTTTTACCACCCATTAAAATTTTGTATGACGTAATTTTAGTTGATCCATCAAAATCATCGTGGGTATATAACAAAGTAACTCATAAGCCATCTCCTATTAATCAATCACTTAAAGTATAAAAGAATTATCTCGAGCTCTAGATTGCCTTTGTTGCATCAAAAGAGAAACTATGGTAAAACTTCTCCTTGCTTCTCTCTCTCACACACACAACACAACTTTGAGATTATATGACTCATTCTCTCTCCTTTTACTTTATAAGTTGGTCAAAAAATGCATCTTTTTCCCATACAGAACATAGCTTCAAAACAATTCCTTAGTAAACACATACTCACCCCAAGTAAATGTTATTAGTTGGTCCAAAAATGCAACTTTATTCAATTTCACATATCAAACTAAAAACACCCAGATCCAAAAAAATGCAATTCATAAGTATCTAAAATTCACATATGTATAGAGGAGAAAGAGGCTGACCGAAACACTGTCAAAACCAGCAAGGTGTAGCAAAGCATACTGAAGCATGCACCCATGTCCAGCGGATAAAACAAAGCGATCCCGATTAAACCAATACGGGTTCTTCGGGTTGTACCTCATCACCTCATCGTACAATATATGACCCATCGGGGCACACCCCATGGGCAAACCCGGATGACCCGAATTAGCCTTCTCCACCGCATCAACAGCCAAGAACCGAATCGTGTTCACCGATTTCTCCACCAATGAGGTCTCCGTCTTGTCGAGTGTCTCCACGGCGGCGGCCCGGACTACCTGGCTGCCGGCGGCTGAGCTGCGGCGGCGGGAGGAGAATTTGAGGGAGGTGGAGAAAGTGGGTAGGTGAGAAAAAGAGGAGAGAGAGGAAGATGGGATTTGTCGGGTTGATGAATTGGAGCCATGGCGAGGAATTGAGCGGGAAAGGATGGCTTGAGAGAGAGTCGGAGATGAAGAAGCTGCCATGGCTGAAGTAGAGAGAGAAAGTAGTCTTGATAAAGTATCTTCCTTTGGGAAGTTCAGAAAGAGAGAGAGAGATTTAAGGGAAAGGAGATTTATAAGTACTGATTTTACCCTTTTTCTTTGTTTTTGTTTGGGATTTGGGAGAGGAGAGAGAAATTGGGGGTGTGGATGAGAAATGAGAGCAGGTAAGGTAATGATAATGATGTCGGATTATCTTGTTGTATTTGACAATAGGAGAGAGCTGTTTGGATGATCTGGGCCGTTTGTTAAGGGTAGGAAATGAATGCTTTTCAATTTTTATGAATTTAATATGTGCAATTTTCATATTATTTTTTTTCAAGAAAAGTTGCATAGTTGTACTTATAATTAGGGGTGCACATAAAATCGACCAGAATCAAAAAATTGACCGGACCGAACTAAACCATTACTATTTCAATCCGAAAAACATAAAACCGAAAAATTGAACACTATAAAACTAAAAAATCGAAACTAGTTCGGCCGGTTTGGTTTGACTTCTCAAAAAATTGAAACAGACCAAATTGACCGAATAATTTAAAATTATAATATAATTTATATACTTTTCTAATAAATATTTATTTTATATAATTATATATTTATTATATGTCTTTATTGTGACGAATTTACAAAACTTTTATCTTAGTGAGTGACTTACGTGATTTTTGTTTTTCAAATTTAGAAAACTTCTATTATAATTAGTAGTTATTGAATTAGTAATTTATTAATTATTATGAAAAATTGGCAATATAATAAATATCAAATTATCAATTACGGAATCGAATAACTAACCGATTTAACAGAAAATGAATAAACCGATAACCGATTACGATGTAAAAATTTAGGCTATTTTGATTTTTAATTTTTTATAACCAACTTAAATAGTTTAATTTTATTTTTTTTCAAAAAATCGACCATCTGCACCCCTATTTATAACGGTCTTCCCCACGTTAAATTTGTAATAGTATAGGGTCTAAACAAAAAAAATTAAAAAAATAATAGAAAGATCAAATTCAGCTACAAATAGTAATTAAGTTGACGAGAGTAATTTCAGCTATCCTTTTTTTCCTCAAAAAAAATAATAAATAAAAATAAAAACCACTTATCAAGCTAAAAAAATGGCTTTATGTAAAAGCAAAGGAGGTTGGTGGTTTGCACCAAACAAAAACAAAATGAGGAGGTAGGTGGTAATTGTAGTTGGTCAAGTGCTGGAATCACTTTAGCATTCTGGGCCGAGTTGAAAATTAGTTAAATATGATCAGATTACTTGATAAATGTAGGCAATGAAATTAATTATTCAAACATCAAAGTCAAACGCATCCACCTAAAAACATTCACACCCCTTTTAATATAAAATCTTTCTTGAGATTCAGCAGCCTCTAGGCAAATGACAACATTGGTCATAAAATAGTGGTTTCATTTTTCAAACTTTACATTTAAAGAACTGATATTTACGCATAAAATTTTAATATTTTTATATATAAAATTTATATATATAATTTATAAAGATAATTTAACCGTTATTATATATCTATAATTATACTTTTAATAAAATTTACATATCAAAATATTAAAATCTCACATAAAAATATCGATTTTCTACGTTTATGCTGAGGTTATATATGGGAAGATTCTTTGAACTTAAAATGGAAGTATTAAAATAATTAGTCACATCCGCAATAATTAATAGTATATGTAAATAAAAGTGATCTCAAAAGTTGAGACAATATCATAAAAAAGATTCAAATTATCATGAATACTTTATTTTTAGCCAATCACTAGGAGGGCAACGGGGATAGATACCACTTGACCATTTATTTAGTAGTAAACTAATCCAGGTAAAAGCCAAAAAATATACCATAACACAGTGTTAATTGAGTTTTAAAATGGATTGAAAAGAGAGGATGAAAATTTAACCACTTTGCCTGTCACGTTTTTTTGTCCAAAAATGGAAGATTTGGACAAAAAAACTAAATAGGAAATAGCTGTGATAACAAGTACTTGCGTATGCTTCGGTTATCAAGAAAATTACTCTGTCCAAGATAACTGAATCTAGTTGAATTGAACCAAACAGATATAAAGCAGACAATTTATGGCTGCAAGTAACACAATACCAGCCCAATTTGGAGCAAGGGAAAAGGAACTGAGGTCATAGAAGCAAGCAGACAGTTTTAATATCAACTGAAACAAATAATTTCAATATTATGACGACACCCATAACTCACAAATCCATACAGAACATTTCCTTTATACATATGGATCATAAGTTCAATTTCATTTATTTTGAAATTCAACTTTTTGCGAGTTTATAAAGGTTTCCTCAAATAGTTTTAGAATCAAACATGTGAGATTCGGTCAGAGAAAGAGTTTGCAGTTGATGTCAAACAGTCCTTGAAAACCAAAAATCAAAAGTTTGGCAAAAGATTTCAATGACTCTAAATCTCGAATTGTAGGACAGTAGGAATAGATGTGTTGCTTTGTACAATCCAATCAAATGAAACATTACAGAAACATAGTTAGCCCATCTTTCATCTATAACAACTTACATTGTCTTGATTCGTTTACTGTCTGAAACTAAATTTCGGATTCCTTTACCTGTCACAGAATATGGTGCAGATGCTGATTGGAGAGAGGGAGACTTGTCAATGTATGCATACCGTTCATTGCCATTCCAGTACAAAATGATCCGATTCGTGCAGGCATGCGACCAACTATCTCCTGTTCAACATGACTCAACACCGAATTATAAAGCCAAATAACTATTGCAAGGAAAAATTCATCATAAATAGTATAATATCAAGAAGGTAGAGAGATGAGAGCATCAAAAAAAATTCTCCCTTGTTGCTAAAGAGTAAAGAAGAGGAAAACTACTAGAGAATGAAAAGCTTATTGAGAATGAAAGTTACCCAGCGCAAGAGTTAAGTGGAATGAACCCTCTGAATACTTCGTGGTTACTTGATTAAATAGGACAACCTGCTCAATTATTATTAAAAGGATTATGGATGAAAGAGACGAGAGGCAGTAAATTATAGAATACAAAGTACAAATAACACAGAGCATGTGAAAAATATTAAAAAAATAAAATAAAATCCAATATAGGTATCTCATAGATCATGATTTTCTATTAAGTTACTAAAAATCATTAAATAAAGATGCATGCTTCCTAATGAATACAACCAAACAAAAAGAAAGGCAAATGAACCTCGAGAGAGAAGAACATAGAGATAAAAGTTTCTTTCCCGTGTCAATGCCATTGCATCAACTTGGATTGGCACAAATGAAACAACATTATCTTGTGTCTAACACGAGCACAATTTGGCTTACCGCTAAACTAAAACTTTTAGCCAGTTTCATCAATTTTAGGGCCATTCCACTGAGTAGTCGAGTTCTAAGGGCCATATCATCAAAATCTTGACGGAAGTGAAAAGTGATACTATCCACAATGACAACCTTAACCTGTAAAAGATCAAGATGGCTCTATGAGAATATGCAATTCAAAATGGATCATAAAAATGCTGGCATGAGAAAAAGCTGTCATTCATAAAAAAATGATGGCTAATACAGCAGATTATCATTAAAGGTTTTAGAGGACTCTTAATTAGAGATTCAGCAATACTATGTCCCAAAGTCAAGTAAAATATGAAGAGAATAACAATATGGATATGTAAATGTGTAGTGCTCGTGAAGAAAATAAATCTGGTTGTATCCAAGAAAAGCAGTTATCAGTGTTATTTTCCAAATAGCTGCACCTTTTGAACATCCAGGACAGGTATGCCGCACGCATCAGTGTGTGTATACACAATTGTACACAGTGCAAAACCTTATGTCGCATATACAATAATTTCACTCCAATTCACCAAAGACTGCAGTAATTAGCCTGGGGGGATTACCCCTCATTTAAGGGTCTTGCACCCGGAGCATGCGAGAAACTCTTCGATTGCAGTCCCCAGAAATCTCGCAACCTAGTAGAATTAGAGTCCCAAAAATATAATCACGTTTCACTAGTTAAGAATACTTGATTTTTTAGATTTTTCTGAGAAGCTCTTGAAACTTGCGTGCTTTACTGCTTTTAACCACAACTTTACCTTGGGGATTGTTCCTACATAGTCTAAGTGAAATTCCAAGATTCTTCTTCCTCTTCTTTCTATACTCTTGATTAGAGACCAGTCACTGTTAACTACTCCCTTTGAACCTGAAAACTTCTACACAAAGCCCAGACCTTCCCTTTGTCAATAGTATCTATCCTACTAGCATTAAATACACGAATAACCTGAAATTGTCCTCCTGTTACTATTCGCATCTCCAAAGAATCCCTTGTTTTAGCATTAAACCCTGCCAAACCCATTCCTCTTTATCTATTCAATCGGTATCTAAAACCCTGATCACTTGCTCTCTTAGAATTTCATGCACACATTCTTCTGAAATGCTTCAATTATATACTTGAAATCCTCATTAATTTAAACCTGATACAACTAAAAAGGGAATATACTTTCTTCCGCCTCATTAAACCCTAGCAACTGAAGCTTTATAGATCCTAATCCCCCATGGAACCACTTGTAGACAAATTTCTATAAAGATTCCTAAACTGTCCAACATCAATTGCCTATAATTCAAAGGCATAAAAAGAACAGGCGCTACAACTTTAGGTGAGATGATTGACCACACATTCTAGACCAACAAATGCATAATTGTACATACATCTTTATGTTCTGAAATGAATTTCTCCAAATAATTTATCATGGCAATTTGCTCTGTGTAACTGCAGACACGAAAGTAGAATATATTTTCAAGAAGATCCTTGGGCTGCTTTTTAAGTTGGCTAGCATGAAAGTCCTTTCGTAGAAATCCATTATATTCTGACATGTCCTCTAGGCATGCTTCTGCAATTTGCAAAGCACGTTCCACCATGAAACTGCCTTCTGTATCTGAGCATCACAAAAGCATAAAATACTAAGGATGCAAATAATAGAGAAAATGACAACTAATAACCAATGCATGAAGGCAACTTACCTATATATATTGCCTTGCTTCCCAGACCACCATAATCAACTGGAATTTGGACATTAACTGCAAGTTGAATCCTGCAAAGTATATTAGATCATTACTTAAAGAAAACTTAAAAGAACAAAATAGAATGAGAATAACATACCCTAGTTGTGTTTTACCAATTCCTGGTACTCCACCTAATAAGATCAGAAAAGAAAATCTATTCACCAACAGACTAGTATCTGAGTTCAGTTTCAAAGAACATTGCAAAAATGTACAAAACAAAGGATTGCAAGTTCTTTATTGGCCTAAAAGAAGCGAGAAATGCTAACCAATTTCAGTAACCTCTTTGCAATTAATTCCTCCACCTAGGATGCTATCCAAATCTGAACAAGATGTGGTAATGCACGTAAGCAATTCCTCCTCATGCAGCATGTCCCAGGCTGTCTGTCCACCTTCACGAGATTGCAAAAGTTCAGTTTACAATGGAAGAAGCAGAGAAAGAATCTTAAATGGATCACAGATATGAGAATATTAAATAGAATTCAGATGTGAACCAAAACAAATTGCAATATTAACATACCGCTTTAGTGATAATACAAATGTGGATCTCATAGCTTTCATTTAAATTTTCTGTCAATAAAAGCTACATAAGAACAAGCGTATACAAAGAGAATGATTACCATTAACAATAGCATGACTTCCATTGGTGCTGTCCAATCTACCATTATGTGATGCAACCTTCAAGATTTCAAATGCTTCATTTTCTGATATCTTTAGATCTACCCAAATAGAAATCACAACAAATTAAAGAGGTGAACTTACAAAAATATGGTGGGTGACTTTGTTGGCACTGCAACTTATTGTTATTATAGCTCGTAACACCTTTTTATTTATTTGAAAAGGTAAATTGTCTTTACATTTTACGATTCAAAATGTGCGCATTAACAAGAAATGCACTTCACATTTATGTCATTGCAATAAAGTAAATAGAAAAGGTACTAAGAGTGAAACCCAATTATTCCAACAATTAAAAAACATTTCACGATGTAATTTCAAGCTATCAGAATCACTAGAAACTATAATCTTATCAGAAATTTCATTAGCACATCCCAAAAAAACTGAATTTATATGGAAAATCAACGAAACTATTCAGGAATTAGTAGCTATAAGTCAGCTTGCAGCAATATTCAAATCGTAATTACATCAAACAGTTGGTAGGCGAATAATTAAACTCAATCAATCAATAAAATAAAACTATCGATTTCAAATAGTGAGAGTAATAAGATACAGCATTTGTAAGTTCATAAGCATCAATTATTCAATTTAAACAAACAAAAAAAGTATGAGTTGTATAATACATAATTGTCTGTGTATATGTATGTATCATTATTACCTCGGACAAGATCGGAAGGAGAGAGAGAGGAAAGGGAAGACAGAGAAGTGTAGCCAGCAGATATTAGCTTCCCTCTGTGTGATGCTGATATTGGTAATCTCGATACCTCCATTTTTCTCTTCTCTCTCTAAACCTCAAACAAAAAACTCCATTTTCAACCGGGGGCTGATCTGGAATCTATTCCCAGCAGGGACGGATTTTCTTTGCCCGAAGCTTGCCGGGGGCGGATCTATTCCCAGCAGAGACGAATTTTTTTGGGCCGAAACTCAGTTTGAGTACATTATACACGATATTATATATGAGGATTCTATGCTCATGAACTATGGTTATTATTTGTTCCATCTTTTCATATAAGAATGAATTTTATATGAGTCTCGTTATTTATGGACTTTATTTTTATGTAAGAGGTTAAAATAAATTATAGCTATGATTCAAGAGTATAGCATAATTTTTCGTATTATACACCGTGTATTTAATTTTTTTTGCACTTTTAAGTTTTTAACTTTTTCATAAATCCACCCCCTTAAATTTATTAAGTTTTATTTTTGCCCTTGTTCTTATACTTAAACAAAAAATTCAACGTAGGCACTGCCCATTGAATAAATCCGCCACTATTTTCAACTATCTTTGTGCGACTAATGCATATTAGAAAAATTATTAGATACTCTTGAGGTATATGTCACGTGGCGACTCGCACCATTCATGTGTTGCTATTTCAGTTTTTAAAGTGAAATGACTCATTTTAAATATTGAAATAACACTACACGAATGGTGTGGAGCACCATCACGTGAAAGATACCCCAAGATTACCAAATAATCACTTTGCATATAGAGTTGTCCACTTAGTATATACTTATTTCAATTTTCACCTCAAAATTTGAGAATCAACAATTATTACCTGAATGTTTACTTTTAGCAGGTTAGACCAATTTCTCACGATTTTTCTACAGATATATCAAACGTATAAATTTTTTTAAAATACTTTAATTTATTTTAAAGATTATTATTTTGAGGGTAGGGATGAGCAAAAAATCGAAATTGATCATAAATTGAACCAAAAATCGACAAAATCGCACCAATAAAATCGCACCAAATATGACGGTTTTAAGAGAATTGAAAAACCGTATTTATAATTTGATTTCGGTTTCTATGGTCCACCGCACTGTAGAAACCACACTACACCAATAATGGGCAAAACAACGTTGTTTTGATTTATTTGTTTTTTAAATTACATGGTGTTTGTTTATTATAATTTTTTACTGTTTTTTGTTAACATAGCATTAACTTCTACAGTTGTCTATCGTATGACTATTAATTATAGTTTTAAAAACTTTTAATTGTGAATTTTACTTCACTAACAAGTATCTTATTGTTTTATTATTAGTGACATTTTTGCAATTACAAGGGTTTTTTTATAACATGGATGAAGATGAATAAATTCAATAATGGTGGTATTATTGCATAAGCAATACACTATTTACTTTTAAGATATAAACAACTATTCGTCATAGTCTTACTTAACTTCTTCTTAGGTAGTTATTCTAATAGCTTCTATACACATTTGTCTGCACTTGGTTTTTTTTATTTTATATGTTCAATTGGTTTTAAAATCGAAATCACACTAAATAAAATCACACCGCACCAATCACAAGTGATTTCATGTGCAGTTTTGAACTTGTCAAATCATACCTAAGCAATTTCATGTACGATTTGAGTTTTAAACCGCATCAAATCGTACCATACTCACCACTATTTGAGGGCACACACATATGTATTAAAAATCTTATTGATATACTTTATCGTCCTCAAAAAGGTGTCCTCAGGTATAAAATATTTTGTTTACAAAAAAATATTTAAAAGCACACAAGTTAAATATAAAATAAGTTTAAAGACTATTTCACCCTCAAAAGTATACTAAATTGAGATCCAGTAAGTTTAAAAGAGATAAATTTTATTAGTGTACTTGCATGGAATCCATTATGAATAAAATTGGTACTTATTTTATGCCCATATTCTCTCCTTTAGTTTTTTTTTTTTTTTTAATTTGTGCAAAATTTGTACTTTGGACATTTTTTCACAAGTAACTATGAGTTAGGTTTATAATTGGTTGAGCTTAACTAATTTTCAAGTTTAGCCCAAACTTAATTTCAGGCTTAAAATTCTATCTAAATTAATATTTTTAGATTCGAACCAGTTATCAAATTTAAAAAGTTAGTGGGTGGATAGATTGTTAATTTAACTAGTGGTCAAATCATTATTAAAGCGATGACATCATAAATATATAAAGTTATACTCCATTCGTTATAAATTATAAGATTATTATTGAATTCTTAAAAGGCAATTTCAATTATTTTCAAACTCAAACTTAACATGAATTCATTTAGTTTAAGCCAAGATAATTATAAATATTATAAACTACTTAAAAAGTACTACTATTTATAAGATTTGTTATTGTTAAAATTTAAATAAATTGTGTCAATTTTAAATTTAAAAACTTCTCAATTTGACTTTTAAAAATTCAATATTAATTTTATAAATTAAAATGAAGGGAGTATATTATTAATAATTAATAAAGATTTTAAAATATGTTGTTTTTATTTAACTAAAATATAATAAAATTGTGCTGTAATATTATTAAAAGTGGTTAATTTTAATATTAAAAAAAATTAAAAAATAATTCAGTAGATGAACTTAACCGATTGTATCATTGAACATATTGGGCCAATTTTCAAAACATTTATCCAAATTAACATGACCCAACTAGCGAACATTTAGTGGATTCAATGGTATTTGGGGTTTGAAGTTCTATTCAAATTTGATCCAACTAGCTAACTAACTTTTAGCGTTGCGGATTGACAGGCCGACTTGCACAATCCCAATGACAATAGTAGTATTGGGATGAAATCATGTTCCATGAATATTACAGCCTTAAGTAATTGATTACTAATTGGTTAAGTTAGCAGGGTATTAATCTTCAATAATTAGGGTTATTCTTGTACTTTGAGTTTTACTAAATTTTGTTAGGAGTTTGTTAATTGGAGGCTAGTTTTTAATCAATCGAATAATTACTTTCTCTCTTCTTCTTGTCTCCTTTACACTCTGTTTATGAGTTTTAAAATGAAAATAAAAATAAAAAATAATAATTGATGGAAAATTTAATTTTTTTTGTCTAATTCTTGTGTTTATGAGTTTTTTAATAAACGAAAAAAAAAAGAATATAAAACTTAACCACTTTTCCTGCAAAAAAAATTCATTCAAAATTAGCTTGATTTAAGAGAAAAATAAAATGGGATAAATAACCAATATTCATCCTTTATATTAGCCAAAAAATTCTCCATCACCTCAAATATTGCTGGTGCACAACTGCTGAAGTATGCAAGGATGTGCACGGGGTCTTCTGCTCCAGAATCCCTTCTGTCTGATCATTTTCCAACATCAAGGAAAACAACATATGAAATAAATTAAAAATAAATTCTCATATAATCCAAAAAACTTGCAATGGCCGATTATACAGCTGTTGATGAAATCTTTCCACTATGTTATATAAAAGTACGATAGCCTACTATAAGTGGCATTATAAGAAAATGATGATCAACGATAACAATGGATTATATTTATTTAACTAGGAGATAAATAGAAGGCCCAATTAAAATCCTTCATGCAAGCTGCTGGAAGCCATAATTATATGTTCTTCAACTATCCTTCATCTTAAAATGCATACTTTCTTGTAATGGCTATGAATTTTTGAACAACCATGGCAACGACTTCAATTATATTTTACATTCTTTTATTTTTCCACAGATGTATGTTCACTTATAACTAGTAGATTGATATGGTGCACATGGACAACTTTAAATTCTCTATAAAAGACGAATATTCAGACTACGCTTGAATTGACATATAGAAAAATTTCAATTTTTTGAATGCACACCTACAATTAATTCAATCTAAGGCGGGACCTTGAAAATATACAAACTTTATAACCATTATAACCTGAATATTATTATTGGCAATGGAAATTTTTAAAAGTGATATTTTTCTTTTCTTTTCATTGGAACTCAGAAATACAAGAAAATAAAATTTTTAAGTTTTCTATTATTTTCTATTAAAAATTCAAAAACAACATAAAGAAAAAACTTTTTAATTTTTTTATTCTTTTCTTTTATGTTATAATTAAGTTTTTTATTCTTTTATTTTTCGTCCAAAACTGAAAAACAAAGTGTTAATCTAGTTGCGTTAATTCATAATAAATTGGTACTAGAACTCTTATGTTCCTAGAGGTCATAATTGTGGTAGAAGGTACATGTATGCCACAATTGGAGAAGACGCAAGGTACTTGATGAGAGATCTCAAGACCTTGCTCGCAATATCGATTTTCTTACAACAAAGATTTCTACCGTGGATGAACAACTCGGAGAATTTGATGTACACATGAAGACGATGGCCATTGGAATGAATTTTTGCTTTTATGAAATTACTTCTATCCCTGTTCTTTGTCACGAGTATCTGTGTTTCAAAATTCATACCATGCTCCTTCTGCCTTGTCTCCTCGTTGTGCATGTTGTCCTTAACCATCTGTATACTTACTTTTCTTCTTCTAGAGTTGAATTACTTAGTGATATAACCAAAGTTTTACAACTTTTAGCTAGGCTATTAACTGAAAAGCAATAATGCCTGAATCTCATCATCAAGATTCAACTTCATTGTAGACAACCGGTTCACCAATCCATGGAACTCACTCATATGTTTGGATATACAACTACCAACTTTGTTTCACTATATTTTGAATCACAATGGTACGTCTTATTCTATGCATTCTTCTTCTCATACATGGACTTTAATGTAGTATAAAGAGTATTGACATCTGTTTTCTGCGAAATATGATGGAACACACTCTAATCGATCTACTATCACATGTGACCGATCACCTTCCTATTCTTCTTTTCCCAGTCAACTTCAGATTTATCTGTTGATTTAACTCCTTTAAGCTCCAATGGTTCATACAAATCCTTACAGTAAATAATGTGTTTCATTCTAGGTTTCCAATTAGATGAGGTCAATTTAATCATAACACCACTTAATTCCTCTATTCAATTTATCAAAAAATAGCTGCGCAAATAACCTTGCTCTTGATATCACTTTGTTGGAAAAACTCCTCCAACTAGAACCATTTCTGATAAATTAAATAACAAAGCATGTTAAACAAATAATGTAATTCCACCAAATAAATAACAATCACAAGATATTAATAATAGTACGAAAATAAGTTAAACACAAGACACTAAATTTTACGTGAAAAACTCTCTAAAACCAAGAGGTAACAACTATGAGACTCTAAAAATTTCACTATAATCAATTGAGTACAAATAACCCTTCTAAATTTTAACACCCAAAAACTTGGAATATTGAAAAAATTGAGAGAGTACAAAAATATCTTAATTTGCACAGAAACTCAAATTACCTCACCACATAAAATCCTCCGAATTAATTAAAATTTTTGATCAATTAATTCATCTGAATTTATAGACACTCGTAAATAAACTTTCACCAAAACTTTCAATTTTCTTTTGTTCCGTACTCACTGACTTTAGATTTCTTCAACCTTATTCTCGCCATAAAGGTCCAGTATATATCTATATGATATACTACAACTTCAATCCCAACTTGGTTTAGGATTACCAAGTTATACATGCATTAGGCTTCCTGCCTTATTTTCAAAAAAAACTCCCAATAACTTTTGAAAAGTTATTCAACCGCCACCAAAGTCCATATTAGAAAAATAATCCCATTGACTTTTGGAAATAATCCACCTCCACAATCCAGCACGGTTAAAATTGTATATGTATTCTTGGTGCCCAATTAATGGGTATGTTCCCAATTTTAATCGGATAATCTCGCGGGTTTGTATTCCACAAACCCAATAATCCATGCATGCCTCCTATTTAAAATTTTCCTTTACAATAGATAAAATATGCCATCAAAGTAGATACAATTAAATTCTTATCAAAAGAAGAAAAAGGAAATACTTGGATTTATTTGTTTTGAAGAGAAAAGTACTTATTTATTATAACAATCGATACATATCAAGGCCACAGTGCCATAAGATTTTGCTACATGGACATTATTCAAGAAAATAAAGGTTGGCCTCATATATAGTGGTAATTAACCAACCCTAGCATGAAATTGGAGTGTCGAATCTTTACCAATGGAGGTATAATTTTGCTCCCCAACCTCATAATTATTTTACATATATAGATAATACTCCCAAACAAAATAAACACACACAAAAAAAAAAATACATTAATTGAAATAGATAGTAGTCCATTTTGTAGCCATATTTTGATGTAGAACATCACATTAGTGCACAAGTACCACTTGAGCTAGCATTGGACCTCGGAGCAAATTTCAGTTAAGAAGGTAGTGATACGAATTTGAGCGGGTACTTATTACAATCTGCTGTTGGGGAAGTACTAGGGCAATCTACGAACTTTGTTGCGAGTTGGTTCACACAAATATAAATCTCCGAAAGCACGAATTCTGAAGCTTGGTTTTTTTTGCAAGCGAGTGTTGGCATAGAATTCAAGTTTTTTCTGATTGCTTCTTTTATCAAACCAGGAGGATAAAGCGGATAAATTCCTACACATTTTCAATATTATTTTCGTCAAAATCGGATTATCAATTAATCACGAATATATTCTAAATCATGCGAGTGTAGAATACTAAATTTAGAATATATTCATGATTAATTGATAATCCAATTTTGACGAAAATAATATTGAAAATGTGTAGGAATTTATCCGCTTTATCCTCCTGGTTTGATAAAAGAAGCAATCAGAAAAAACTTGAATTCTATGCCAGCACTCGCATGCAAAAAAAACCAAGCTTCAGAATTCGTGCTTTCGGAGATTTATCTTTGTGTGAACCAACTTGCAACAAAGTTCGTAACGTCCTAACATAAACGTAATTTGTAGATTTAAATATATCAATAAGAACGTAAGATAAACTCTTGAATTTATACGAAAAATAAGAATTTTCGAAGAGAATAAAGTAATAATAATATTTATTGATCAAAACGTAACTATTAACAAGCCTTAATAAGCGTATTTATAGTCTTAAACAACTTTCCAACATTAATTAAGAATAGGAAAACTAAAATAATGAAAATTAAAAAAATAATGCAAGTTTGACCAAATTTTGACTGACGACTAGACTACTTAAAAAAATATTTAATTTGCAGACTTAAAATATATATTATAGCCAAAGGCAATGGGACTTGTAGAGCTCACCACAAGTTTCAAGTTTCAATTTAATATATTATGGATCCCATAATTTTTTTTAATCAAAAGTATGTCATTTTGAAATTCTATAGACTCACACGCATACAAACACCTATTCCACTCCTTAATAGGATTCTTACACCGCATCATAATTTTTGCATGAGCTTTATCAGAAAATCAGGATAAGAGGATGTATTTGGCAAGGATTTTATGCAAACTGATGTTGATTTAAAAAAGAGAAGACCAGCATGTTCAAGTTGGACCTTATCCAGCTACTTAATTCTATAGCAGAAAGAACGAATTACGACAAGTAAAATAATTAATCCAACAGAATAAGCTAGCTGGTGAAGGTATATAATTAATGGACAGCATGATTGAAAGGGAATCGGCAGCCCCTTTGAAGGTGATGGACAATAGAGATTAGATCTCCCACTTTGCTTTATGCCATGAGATAAAAACTACCTTTTTTGCACTTCGCAAATAGTATTAAAATGGGCAAAAAGTAGAATAACCAAGAAATAAGAGCCCTGTGTTACAAGAATAATTAAAAATAGGCATAATAAATAATAGTCCATTTGCTGTTTTGCAATGACAACCGTCCAATCTCTGAGAAAAAACATCATCTTCACCTTATTAACCTGCATGCATGCATATTTGCCAAGTAAATAGTAAAATAAAAAAGTTTACACACACACACACACACATATATATAGGCAAGCCATGAAATTAAAAAAAATTGATATTTCCTGGAGTCATTAATTAGCACCTGACATGCATGCATTCCTTGTGAGTATAACAATTCAGCTTTTTCAAAATAAGAGTTTAATTTGACTCGACTTTTTGCCTGAAAAATAATTCAAGTTTTATGTTAATAAGTTTTTGTCCAATATCAAATTTTAATTGTAAAGATAAATGACAAATAACTTATAGAGGAGTAGGAATTCACCTAGCTAGTGGCATGCTTTTCGGCAGAATGAAAGAAGAACAATGACAACGGCAACTCCGGCCAATACACCGACGATTATGGCTACTGTTTTTCCGACCTCATCATCGTTGGTTGAACCTATACAAGAACCAGAAGGAAAAGTTTATAATTATAACAAAAGATAAATAAGCTTAAAAAATTAAAAATAAAATAAAAAGCTGCATGCTGCAACTAGTAAGTGATGGATGGTTGCAAATTAAAGTCAGTGATTTAGTCCAGAACATTTGGTTTTGTGGTATGTTTAATGCACAAAAATGACAAGAATATTCCTGTAAATAACTTCAGAGTTGCATCGGGATGATAATAGAATCTAGGATTTTATTCTTTCTACCCGTATTATTGGCCATAACATTTAACTTTAAGGCACATCATGACGCACTATACTTTGTTTAAGTTGAATGATAATCAAAATATAATTAAAGATAATAAAAGTGAGATAAAACAAAAGGTAGGAAATTAATTAAAGGAAAGCCTAATCTGATCATTCTTCCTTTTTTAAAAGTTAAGCGTACCAATTGCCTTATTATGCTCCACTCTAAATTCTATGCTAACCAATCTATCAATTTCAAGTTTAAGATGTCCCTTTATATCTTTTTCGCAGTGGAATTCATGTTAAGCTTTACATTCATAGTAAGAAGAAAAAAAAATCATCTCTTGTAAAGTAAAATTATTACTCAATCCCTACGCTTTAAATCTGCACGTTTAGTTTCAATCATGGCATGAAATCGTAAATGAAAATTAATTTGAGGACATTGTGTAATATATACTATCACTAAAATAAATGAAACTCTTTTATAATTTTTTTTTTGATAAATGAGATTTTTTTGCGAAACAAACGAAATATATATTATAATTTTGAAAATGTAACGGTGTAAAAATATGTTGAATGTTTTACATACTTCATTAAGAAGAAGAGAGATTGATGAACATACTTGAATATGAATCATAATAGCCAGAAGCCCAGTATCTAGCATAACACTGTCCCAAGAACACATCAGCCGCCTCAGCCGATCCACACAAGCTTTTCAACTTCCCTACAGCATCCGCCAGGCAAGAGGCACAATTCGTCGTGCTCAAATCACCCAAACACTGCGCGAAACCCTCAACCAAACCCGAAACACTAACTCGAAACCCTATTGCAGTTTCCAAATCCGCAAGAACATCATCCCTACGCCTAAAGAACTCCACATCATTACTCACACTTTTACTACACTTCTTATACCTAAGACTTGTGTCAACTTTCCCTAAAAAATCTACATGCTCATATCTTACTAAACATGCATCTAGTTGTAAACTAGCCCCATATGTGTATGGACACACTAAACCTATTTGACTAACCGTGCTTTCGATACATTTTGAGCACTCGATTAGCTTTAAATCGCCTCGGCATTGGTATAATCCATAAATCGCGCCTTCCGATGAGGTTGAGGTGTCATTTCCTAGGGCAAAGTTGTTGTATAAGGCTTGAGAGGAAGAGGTGACCATTGAGGTGAGTAAAGAGTTGAAGTTTGTTTCAAAGGGTGAGTTAGGTTGGTATTTTTCTTGAGAGCAGCCGGCATACATGAAGATGTGGGCTTTAACTTGGAAAAAATAGAAGAAAAGGAAGAGTGAAGAGAGTTTGATGAGAGTGGAGTAGTGTTTTTGAAGGCTTGTCAACATTTTTTGTTTGTTTTAATTTCCAAATTGTGCTTCATTCATTTTGTTTTTGATGGTTTGGTTTGGTGGGGTGTGGGGGAATTTTGAATGAGAATGGACGTTGCCTTTTTGGTCTTTCTACAATTTTCAATGTATAGGAGTCCTTTAGCTTTTTGTTTAGGGCCCAATTCGGTACTCTTTAAGGGCCAACTTGTGTGTCTCTTTTTCAGATGGTATGAATTAGATAATTGATATTTTTACAATAAAAAATGATATTTTTACAATGTTTTACTCACATGAATAATAATTTAAGTCCATCTTTATATAAGTAAAACCTTACAGAAATATCGATTTTCCTTGTGAAAATATCAATTTCCTATGAATTATTATCCGCAAGTTGTTCTTTAATTTTATGGTGTTATAAATATATAAAGACCCACTAAAAGCTTTTACTTTGTTCTAGCTAGGACTAGAAAACTGGGTTTATTAGAATAATTTGGGAGATACATATAAACCACGTAATGTGGAATATATTCCAAAAATTAAATGGAGATGTGCGTACGTATCTTTTGCAAACATGGGCTAATCCATACATAAAAAAGGTATCAGATTTTTCTTCCGAACTAAGCAAATAAAATTGAAGAAAATGTAGGTGGAGGAGAATCAGAATAATTGGCAGTCACCACCCAACTATGGGGAGCTATGAAGGGGTCAAATTAGCTAACTGTATTAAGGGCTAAGAGCCCATGTATGGGATTATGGACCCTGATGGTACACATATATTCTAAAAACTCGTCGTTTAACATACAGTTTGGAGAGAAACTTGAGAATACATCTGGATCTCTTAATTCTAACCATTCAATTCTTCCCCAATATTTTTGTAATTGTACCCCATGACGAGTATGAAGATATTGGAATGAGAACGGAAAATATTTGTGTTGCGATTAAAAAAAAATCAAATTAATACATAATTATGTTATTATGTTTATTCGTAATAAAGGCTACATATTTTTGTAGAAGAAGTACAAAATAAAAAATAAAATCATTTGTGCACCCCTATGGCGAGCATGAAGATTTGGCTTGTCTGAATCTCAAAAACACTGGTGTTTCTCACAATTCCCTACAAAAAATCCAAACGTCGGCCCATCTAATTTTCTCGCCAACAACTTGCACTTATTAGTTGAACTAAACTCCAATATTCCAAAAACAACTATCGAAGCTTGCCGTGAGACTCACCAACTTTATTTTTATGTACGATCTTCTCTTTAGCAAATACTCCTTTTTTTCTATTATATCGGTTATTATAGAAGTTTTTTTTCAAAGTTTAAGACGTTTTATATATATTTAAGAGAAAAAATCTAATTATTTCTTATTTTATTCTTAAAGATGGAGTAATGAAGGGAGAGAGAGATGATAAGAAGAATAATTCACTAGTGTATGGATAATAATAAAATTTTTAATCAACATTAATTATCTAATATTAGTATTAATAAAAAATTTTAATATGTGTGATTATATTTTAGACGGCCTATATAATAGAAATAAGGAAATACTTGACAAATGTAATTAGCATTTAATATATCAAATAATAATCTATATTACAATTATAAAAACATCATTTGTTACTATTAATAATAGATAATCAATTAGCTAAGAGTTGGTTCAATTCATTATATACTAGTAGACATATTTTTTTAATTATTCGATTTAGGCCAAGATGTATTATGTTATAGTATAACACTCCTCCTTAATGAAGACCAAGAAGAGTGTTTAATTAGGTACATGGATAGTTCGCTCTTATACTATATTAGACACATTAAACTATTTAATGCAAAATTCATTGATTATAAAAAAAGTTGACTCAATTTATTATATATTAAACATATTTTTTTAAAATATTTAATATAGAATAAAATATATACTTTAATTAGACCTATATATATATAGGCCGGATTTAATATAACATAAAGGAATTTGCACATTATGATATGAATAAGTTTAGATGTATAATTTTAAAGTATAATTTTAAACATTATATATATCATAATTATTAAAAAATAAAATTTAATACATAAATTTGTGTTAAATTTTATTTTTTAATAATTAAAATATATATAATATTTAAAATAGTATTTAATCGCAGTGTAATATATGAAGTTGTCCATATGACATAGTGGCTTAAGGGCCCACATTCAACCTGCAGCAGGGGAGGAGCACTAATTGCGAGCTGATTTTTTGTGCAACAGTGGGAGCACAGCTTTTGAATTTTAGCTTTTTTGTTCCTTATTTATCAGTATGATTATGAGTTTTCATTATGGAATGTTTGTATGTTTTTTAAGTTCAGAATCTATTTCTATTTTATAGATTATGAAATATATTTCAACAATATATTATATTTTAATTTTTTGCGTAAGGGCACTTCTTATGTGTCAATTCATAGTAATGGACCCTTTCTAGTCCAATAATCCTAGTCGTGTGGCCTACCCATTAACACTAATTATACTAAAGTTATATTTATTTATAAATAAATATGTTTAAAATTAAATTATTTATCTTAATTTAATATTACATTAAACTTCTTAATCTTTTGATAAGAGATTATTAATTCTTTATTATTAAACTATTAGTCGCATAAAGTCATTTAATAAATTAAAATAAATAGAATTATTAATCTCAAATTTTTTATGAAATTATATAATCCCATATAAATAATCTTAGAAATAATAAAAAAAATAGTCCATAAGACTATTTAAAGGACTATTAATTTCAAATTTTTCATGAGATAAAATAATCTAAAATAATATTAAATTAATACAAATAATTTAATTTTAAATATATTATTTTATTAAAAAACATAAACTAAAAATATACTAAATGATTTTGCCCATCCAAGTGGGTTAACGTGGGGACTATAAATTATGGATTCTTGCTTTAAGAATTTTCTCACATAGATCCCCACCAAAATCGCCAAGATTTGTGACAAGGACACATATGGTTAAGAATTAAGATCAATTTGAAGGAAATTCAAAAAATATCTTATTAATCATTTAAACGAAATATTGTAATCTCAAATCAAATTTTAGAAAACATAAAATACTAAACCTCAAAATCATTTTTTAAAAATAATTTTGACTCTTAAGAAATGAACAAAAGTCAAAAAAAAAAACAATAAAATTAATCATGTATACAATAATTAAATAAATAAATAAATATTGTCCCACCTGTATTAAGGTAATGTTTGTTTTCGCTTTCACCAGAACCTTGTCATTTACTTTATTTGTTCTTTTTTGGTACTTTTTAAGTAATCTTTTTTTATTTATCTTAACCTCTTTCTTTTAATTTTTTTTTAAGACGTTACATATAATTCCTCTATCCTTTATTAGCCGATTCAATTCGGGTATTAAACAAACAATAGGGCCAAAATTATAACGCAATAGGACCGAGTATCTTGAATATTTCATATGTTACATAATATAAGAGTCTTAATTGTTAATGTTCTTCATTTTAAAATAAGGTTTCATGGATCAAAAATGATAATCTAGTGATTAATTAAGGTGTTGTGCATGGTCACAACTCTATTATTATGTTGTCATGATTAGTACTTGATAAATTTAGAAATAAACATAAATATAAACTTGATGACTAGCCTTTTCTCATATATAAAATCAAATTCTTTAGGTGAAATTTTAGTTAACTAAAAGGGGGAAAAAAGAAGATAAAATTGAAACACAAGACTTTTTTAGGTGTATTCTATAGATTTACAGCTATAGTTTATTACAGCATCTATGAACACATACCACTAAAAAAAAGGAAAAAAAAGAAAAAAGAAAACTTATCAAAAATCTAAACCATCATAATCTTTGGTTGATTTGTTTTTAGTCGTCCTCATCATAATGACCGGTGAAAGTCCGAAACTTCAACCGGGTCATTTCCACGTTAGCATTTTCCGGCCACAATTGCCGGCGGCGATCCGGGTCTTAACGTTCTCGAACTCGGAGATCCTACAAGGAATGGTGATCCCACCCGGATGGTTGTACCCGAATTCCTTCTCAACTTCCCTCAGCAGCTGACCAAAAAGCGGGTGATTAAAGTAAATCACAGGCACCAAAACCCTCCTAAACTCGCCATCTTTTTGACCCACGTAAACTGCCATTTGACCCTTGGGCACCGCCATGGATTTTTCTTGAAAAGGGTTTTCTCCCATGGGTAGGTAACTCAGATCCGGAGACTTCCCACAAATGGCTTTTGCTTTGGTTTTCAGGCGGTTACCCCAGCTGAAGAGCTTTGCGATGGGCTTGGAGTCGAATTTTGGAGGTGGGTCTAGCCGGAGGTACTTCGCTGGCGAACGGTGTCTCCGGAGAATGTTCCGGAAAAGGGTCCTGATCCGGTGCTTGAGCAAGAATCCTCGGATCTTTTTCATGTGTTAAAGGACTTATTAATGAGAAGTTGAGGAGAGAGAAGATTTTTATCAAAACGTTTCGAGTGGAGTTTCGAGGTTTTCTTTTCTTTTTTGGTTTCAAGAAAATGGCCAAAGATCGGCTACGGACATGGCTAAGCGGAATAAGGTAAGACAGATATTAGAGAGAGAAGTTGGTATGTTTGACATGTCCTGGTGCTATAGCTAATATGCGAAACTTTCATTCGAAACGTTTTTTTGACTTTCTTTACTTTCAAGAAGATAAAGTTCCTCGTTTCTCCCACTGATAGATGGCTGCTAAAACTAGCCGCCGGTGGTGGTAGAGGTGGTGATGGGTAGATGTGGGATGTGAATGGTAAGAATATAGAGATGTATATATATATATAGAGAGAGAGAGAGAGAGGGAAAGCTGGCGAGACTCGAAATACGTCGGCACTGGGTAAAGTGTGAAGTACAAAATCTGTTGTTTTATAGCGGGAGAGAAGGTAAAGCCTCCATCTGGGTAGTGAGTGAAATATTAGTATTAGGTTTAGAACTTAAAAAAAACACCAAAAGGACAAAAAATAAAATATTTTACTAGCTGTGAAATACTATGTAATTTTCTACATATTAACACAAGATGATGTAATTTACTGTGAAGTGGCACGTTTGTAAATATATTGACATTCAGAGATGTAAAATGAAATGAACATATTTATAAATGTACCACTTGTTTAATAAAGAGAAATTTAATTATCTATACTTTAAAAAAGTATAACATAAAAAAAAGTATAATTCAAATCAATAAAATAGAGTTTTATTTGATGTTTTTCTTAGTCACTTTGCGAAATAATTAAATTCATAGTTGATGTGTGATTTTATTTAACTTTAATTAATGCAATAGGCAATATATTATAAATTATTTAAAAAATATTATGACATACAAATTGTTATTTTAAAATTCAGAATAAAAATTTACATTATAATCTGAACTTTAAGATTTCGCAAATTAACTAAATACAAAGTCAAATAAGACTATTTTTGCAATATATTTTAATAAATTGTTACAAAATTTCTAAAAAATATTTTAAATTTCATTTCTCTTTTTTTCTTTTTTTGGTCTAAGTTCCAAATTCGACTTTAGAAATTTAGAAGGGCGGGAGTGCATGTAAAAGGTCAGCTCTTTCAACAATAGTATTAGAAAAATTAACAGAATTCGTATAAATTTCTGCCGTCCACAGAAGAAAAATGGATTAATATAATCCCCCTTTTAGTAGAGTTCGTTTACAATTGGGAAATCGAGGTGTTAGCATTGGGTTGGTTATTGAAAGTTTGAAAATTGAAGTAAGATTATTTGGTGGTCCATTTTAAATATTTGTAGGGACAAACTCTAGGAGCACCTCTTTACTGTGCCAGCCAGCCATTTTTCAAGTGTGATTTGGTGCTTTCGAGTTGCGGGCAGCTACTACCCTCCTTCCTTTGTCTACACGTCTACACCTATAATATGCCTCGGAAGAATTCAAATAAAATTTGCGTATTCAAAATATTTTTGGTATACCAATAAATTTTAATAGTAATATTTTAGTATATTGGATTTTAGTGGAGTTGATTATGCGTCAACTAGACAAAATAGTAATAAGAGTTATAATGTGTTAACTATATCTAATCGGCTGACAATATACTCAGTATATATAACACAATTCGAATTAAGTTCACAAAATATGTCACTTATTAATTTGAGTTCGGAAAATAATAATATAATATATCTTATGATTTTATATGTTCAATTTTATGTTGCGAATAATTATAGTTATTAATATTTTAATGATATATTTAATATAGCGAGTCAACTATATTCTATCCAATATACATCAGAATTGTATTTTCATAGAAAACTTTCGTAATACATAACATGATTTTTTGAATTTAAATAGAATATAATTGATTCATGAAGTCGAGCATGCTTCATTATTGTACTTAACATTGCTCAAATTAATTTGAAACTGTGACACTCCAAACTAATTCATAAATTTGAGATTTTCCCTGACCATTAAAAAGAAAAATTAAAATATCCTCATATATAAAATAGGAGATAATACCTTTCAATTTTGAAGAAGAACTGAATATTTTCTAGATACCCATAATTGTCCTAGTTCATTTTTCATTCAAGTTTTATACGCAAAAGCAACTTAATTATCGAAGGAAAATTAATTAGATCTTCTATTATACTAAATTAGTTGATTGAATGCTGGTACCTAAAATATTCCTGAAACTGTGGCAAGTAACAACTACAGCAATAATATTTGATTTATATGAAAAATACCGAAAAATGGAACTAATGAATAAAACTTTTACCTACTAGCTACTAATTTGACTACGAGAGTCCTTGCATTATAACCTACCATGAACTATCATTATTTTGAAAAGTCCTTTTGATCCTTCTTCTGGTGTGTATGGATTGTTTCCATATCATAATCAATCTATGCATTATTCATTATGCAATTCAAATGTGAATTTGACACTTAACTTTTAATATATATATATATATATATATATATATATATAACTTTGGGTTCCAATTACTATTTCTCTCATAATTTGTTCGATAACTTGATTAACAATTTAACAAGTTTAGTTCATTGTTAGTATTAACAAGCTGTCGATATTAAAATTATTAGATTAATTTTCAAGTATATAATGACCTCTTGTTACAAATGGCTAAGGAAAAGGACAATAATAAGTAAAAGTTAAGTAAATAGATTTACTAATAAAAATATGTTTAGTTTGTCGACTTGTACGCATGCGGCAACAAACACTTCTTTTTTGGTGCTGCTAAATACGACAAACACGTCCCATGTCTTGGTTTTTATATATTTTTAATGTATTTAAATATAATTGCTAATTTAATTACAATAGTTCTTTTGTCACTTCATATTTGTAACTTTTATCTTATTTGAAATTCTTTTATCATCCAAAATTTTGCACCTAAATTTAAAAAAAAAACTTATTATTTATCGTTACTTTTCACTTAATGGTACGTAAGTGTATCGTATTTTCCACCACTTTTTATTTTTTTAAACATTACGTAATAAAATAATTTTGACACTATCATTTTATAGATTAATTATCAGAAAGAAAATTATTTTTAATGTGTCACCAAAATTTTATTTTTCCATTCTTAAATTGGTCTTTAGACTATTCTCCCATCTCCACTCTTGACCAACTAGTACTTGCCCTAAGATTCCGTACACCAACGGTACATGCATAATCTACGGTCCATATATTTTATACAGATTCTAATAACTATACGTGGGACCAATCTATGCCAATAATCCTGACCAGGACAAAGTTTGTGGGACTAAATTATTTATGCCACTCAATTTTTCCAAAGTGGTGGGCCGGGCGGGTTCCATTCAATACGGGTCAAATTCTGGTGGCTTCAGAGATCGATCTTAATTTAAAGAAAAAGCACTAAATCAGATAAAAAGAAACAAACATGATCATGAAAGAATCAAAACTTTAGTATCCTCACTTTGAATTTTTTTCAAAAACTTTGGGTAAACAAAGTTGAAGTTGCTCACGGACTCGCAAACTTGGCTTACAATTTTTTAGTAGCAAAGGTTTCAATTCATAGATAAAATATTTCCCTTTTCTTTTATTAAAAATTTCCTTTTGCCATGAACTCCCCATCGATTTTTTTTTTTTAAGAATATACTATATTTTGCGGTATTAACTAGGATTATAAAGGCAACTAATACTATAAGTATTATGTTATGTAGTAATACCTAAAATTATAGGGAGAAAAAATAGAGGTCAATATATATTTTTCTATGTAGCTTAATAATACTATCAGAATAAGTATAAATACACAACATCTAAATATTACATTTATCTTAATTATTAAAAAAATGAGCATGACATTAAAATTCGTGTCATGCCCCACTTTTTAATGGTTAAAATATATGTAATGTTTGATATTGTATTTGAATGTTGTGTATGTAGATTTGTCCATACTATCATACCTTAATGTTATTTTGACTTAATCCTAAGATTATATAAAGATTTATTTGTTAACATATGTTGGTGATTAGGCAAATAAATTATGAACTTGGTATAAAAAAATGATATATATGGAGGCGCATTCACAATAAACATTTGTTAAGAGTGTTGTTGTAATAACCATATGCAAGGATAAATTAACTTTAGTCGCTAGAACTTGTACGTAGCGATATATATATATATATATATATATATACAAACTAAATTGACCGTGTCGGCAAATCATAGAAGAGTTAGAAGTTGACAATGGACATTAAATAATGTAAAATTGTTTGCGTCCCTTTTGATTGTGGATGTTTCCACTAGGTAATTCAACCTCATGGTTCATTTTTTAATTTGAAGAAAAAACAAATCATAAAACTGCAGTTTATATTTTTTTAATATTCATTAGTCGTATACTGAAATAGTTTTTAAAGAAAGTCGTGTTATAAGAATGAATGTATAATAATTTGTGCTTGGCCTTCCAAAAGCTTACAATTTAAATTATAAGTCAAATCCCAAAAAAAACAAGAAATATTTTTAATCAGAATAATTGAGTAGCTAAAACACACACATGGGTTGCATGTAAAGAATTAAACATATTTATCATTTTATATATATATGTTTATTTTTACGATATCATAATAATTAAGGAGTTTATGTTCCATGTGTGTATTTTTATTAAAAATTAACACCAAACGTGGACTTAATTAAACATGTATGGATATATATACTTCTATCCAACGTTCTTGATGTCGTTCAAACAGTACGGAAGTCATACGTAAAAATTAGTACGAGTTTGTTTATATAAGTATTCATTTCACTGTCGAGTCATAATTTTTCCAAGAATGTGGTTGGTGTAGGTTCACTTGTCGATGACAAAATTAATTATTTATATATATAGTGGTTAAGTTCTAAACCAACAAAAAACAATTAAAGATGTTTTAGTAATTGTTTATTGCATGCTTGATTTTTGAAAGGGTACTCTATTTTGGTAATATATAATTATTTGATCAGGAAGACATGATGCTCAAAAAATGTTACTGATATTTTGGACGCTAAGGTTCTAATATAAAGGATGAGCGCCAATTTTAATGATGGAAAGAGGGCTTTGATATTTATATTGTTGGGATACTTCTCAAATTCTATTCAGATTTGAAGTTAAAATTGAAGTTGAAGTAGTTAAGGATTCGAGTCGAGAGAGAAAAATTGTGAGTACTCTATAAATAGAGTCTTATGTTTAGTTGTTGAAGTGTAACACAATCAATAGATAATAACATCCTAAAGAGTGGGTAATTCGGTCTTGGATTGCTAAGTGAGAGAGGGTTTTTCAACTTTTAATTCGTGCAAAAAAGTTGTACTGTGGATATTAACATACTGAAGTTGATTTTGTGAAATAGGTCATTGAAGATCGAACCACATTAAACATTGTGTTATTTATTTTACGTGATTTAGTTCTCAACACATACTAGTCCTTCTTGACATTTATTATGCGTCTATGCCATGTAAGTAAAAAAATTGTAAGATAATTTGTAAATAAATGATATAGGAACGTGAGAGAAATTAGAAAATAAATTAAAAAATAAATAATAACAATAACTCTTTTTATTATAAGATATACGAAAGAATCGATGCATATAAAATGGTAATAGAACATAATATACTAATCTATTAATCTTTACCCCTATATTATAAATTGTTAAGGTCAAATTACTACTTTAGCTTTCATTTAATAATAGTTATTTAGTACCATATAAAAATACAAAATATGTTAGTGTAACAAATATCTCATTTTAGAACCGAACGAATACAAATAATGTGAACAATATGATCAAGTTATCAAAAAAATTACGACAAAATAATTAAAGCCTGGTCCTTAATTTTTTGTTTGGACATGAAAAAACAGCATAATGATTAAACTCAAACTCTCCTTGTCAAAGTCAGCTTGAAGATAAGTGGGGTTTATATTTTTTAGTGGTAGCTACCACCATTTTCTTTCAATAATATAGTGACTAATGATGTTACTTAGCAGCCACCATAGAAGAACATATATATATATATATATATATATATATATATATATATATATATATATATATATATATTAATTATTTGTCAATGACTAATCGATTGAATCAACTTTTGTTTGTTTGTTTGTGTATTCTCACATTTTAGGTCTCACCTAATTGAATCTAGTACTTATCCATATCGTGTCATCTCCCTTGCATAATATACAAAACAATGGATTACAAATATTTATTTATTTTTTATCAAAACCCTTGAATGGATTCTGCTTTTTGGTACAACTAACATGGAAAGTCCAAAATTATCAAAGTTGATTAAATATGATAGAAATATTTGAAACTTTAGAAAAGGTTTCTATTTATAAGCCAATCAGAGCAATATTTTTAAATTAAATTATTATTATTGTACAAAATAAAAAGGTAAAAAGAGAGGTGAGGGACACCGTATATAGTTACGCAAGTTATCATATAAAAACAACTTTGTTTTGTGTAATTGAATACCTTCCCCCTCCCTATTATGTACAAAAGAATGTTTTATAATGTTTCAAAATATTGTTATTATAAAATACACATCACGTAAGAATGTGAAATGTATGTGCCTCAAATAAAAAACATGATCCATTTGAGACTTTTTTTTAAGGGAAAAGAAAAAAAATTGACAAATTATACTCTCTCTTTTAGTGTGTTTGTAACGGAGGTCAGGTTGAGCAAAAAATGGATAAAATTGAATTATCGAACCAAATCAAAAAAAAATAATCGAATTATTTTGGTTATTTTGCTTAATTCAATTATAACCGTTTTATTATTTGGTACTCGGGTTCAGTTATGATTTTTAAAATTATGTTATTCAGATTCTCGAATAACCAAATTAGATATTTTTTATAAAAAAAAAGATTAACTTTGTCCTATGGTTATGTACTTATGTATTGTTAATTTGAAAGTATTAAACTAATTTATGAATTATTATAGTTGTGGATTGTAGCAAAATATTATTTAAAAAATCTATTATGAAATTTTAAATGATATTTTTTTGTTTGGTAGTAAAAATAAGTTCATATTTTGGTTATATATCAAATAATCGAATAGTATAATTCGGTTATTCAATTTTTGATTATTTGGTTAATACTAATTTCAGCTATTTATTGAGATAGTAAAATTGTATAAAATTTAATAATCAGTTAAAATTAAATAAATAATTCGGTTCGGTTAATAACCGAATGCTCGCCCTAAATGAGGGGAGCAGTACAAAAACATCATTAGAAGGAAGACAAAACTTTAAGTTGGGCTTCAGTTAACCAAACCCGACCGCCATGGATGAACTTAAACATATTTCGCAGATCATCTATTTTTGGGCTGGATGTACATAAATCCAACTCTAAACGAGTGTAACCCAAAACGAAATAACTGGGTAAATGTGATCGATACCTTCTCCAGGGGAACCCACTTACTAACAAACATACTCTGAAAACCCACTATTCTTTTATTCACAGTCATTCTTTTTTATAATTATTTTTGTTTTTGAATTCCAGCTAAAACTCATTCTTTTATACCTACAAAAATGAAACGTGACATCATAATAGTTGAGCTCGGTGCCCATTATACCCTCTCCGTTCTGAATTATAAGATCATTATTGACTTTATAAAAATTAATTTAAAATATTTTCAAATTAAAAATTGACATGATTCGTTTTCAAAAAAATAAATCTTATAATTAATAATAGTTTATAAGTAATTTATAATATTTATAATTGTATTGACATAAATTAAATGAATTTATTTTAATTTTAAAAATTAATAATAATTTTATAATTTAAAACGGATGAAGTATCTAATAGTAATGTTTTTTGTTTTACTTTTTGTAGTTTCTACTTGCATTCTCACATACAGAATCTCTTGCATGCAATCGTAATTATTGTCATTTAATATTTATAATAGGAAATTCTTGTTAAGTTATGTTTACTTAATATCGTAATTTATTGCAAATGGATTACGTTTATAAAGATAGAAAAAGCATTACTTTTTACGTGAAAATAATCGAAGAGTATAAAATGTAACAAAACAATTATAGTTGTGATAGTTTGAATCGGATCGGTGGTTGAACAGATTAAAATTGGAATCAGTAGATACTTCAGTCCGTTTTGACCTAGTGAACCGATTTTGGTTTAAATGAGTTAAGTTGACCTGGGTTTTTAAGTATTTTTAAATATTTTTTTGATATAAAATATTTTTACTTTTAAAATTAAATATTTATAATAATATTGTAGCATAATTTTACTATATTTTATCTTATAAAAAATTAATTTTTTTTAAAATTTATTAATTATTAATAATATATATTTATATATATTTATCTCAAAGATTCAATAATAATTTGAGCATTAGTAGAACCCGTGATTCATTTACCCAAGGTCCATGAAGAAGCCCATAGCGGTGAAAACAATATTTAGTTTCTTCAACAACAATAAACAAATCCTTAAAAATTAAAGGGAGATTTACATTTACTAATACATTTTTAAAAAATATTACAACAAAAATACATACATAAAATATTTACAAAATTAGTTATCTTTTTAATATTTAATTTCGGTACAAATTATAGCGCTTTCTTGTTACAAATGAAATTATCAGGATGATGTGAAATTCTCAATTTAAATACCATCACCACATCATTACTTACCAAATTTCTGAACAAATTTGCTATTTTTGTGAATTCATGTTAAATTGAAACTCGACAGTAAAGCCCCAACCCCATCAATCAAATAATTACAGAGAGAACCATCTTTTTGATAATCATTAAGCTCATAGAAGTATGAAAATGGAGGAAGAAGATGAAGACCCACCACTGGCTGTTGAGATTAACCAAGTTGTTGAACCTGATACCTCTCAACCGTTCGATCAATCTCATAAACTTGATGTAAACGACGAAGTTTCATCGGTTGGCGTTACCGTCATCATGGGATATCTCGGCGCCAGTAAATCCACTGTAAGAATAGCTCAAAACTCATGGTGGCGTCAATGGAGTCTTTACGTTCATGGTTGAATTTTTTGATTTTTTCAGATAACTAAACATTAGTATGGAGGTAACCAAACACTATTATGGAGGTAACCAAATGTTATTATGGCGATTTTTTGTTGCAGTAAATCTAGGTAACCAAATATTAGTATGGAGGTAACTAAACACTAGTATGGAGGTAATTAATTCCTAAATGTGTAGTAACTAGTTTTTTTGTGCAGTAAATCTAGGTAACCAAACACTAATATGGAAGTAACAAATTCCTGAATGTGCAATAATTAATTTTTTCGTGTAGTAACTCTAGGTAACCAAACACAGTTGGTAACCAAACATTCATATCAAGGTAACCAAACTTTCATACCAAGGTAACCAAAACCTGGATTGCCGGCGATTTACATTCATGGATTATTCATCGTGCTTCTTGGCAAAAATAAGCTAACTGAAGGTCTTTTGCTTCAGCAAAAATGAAGCAGGACAAATGAGAATACCAAATTAATAAGATAATCCATATAAATATCTTACCATTCATCCATATAAATATCTTACCATTCATCGTTACACTTTCCCGTATAGATAAATAATTATTTTGTTTTTCATTTTTTTTTAATTTAAATTGTGTATTATGGATTTGTTTTTGTTGTTATATCGCAAATATTTGAATTTGAATTATTAATTATGGAGGTTATTTGTCCTTAATTTTAAGTTTCTTTATTAATGTGAAATTAAATGGTTTGAATTTGTTGCCCTCTTTTATAATTATTTTATGGATGTACTAATGATGTAATTACTTTTTAATTGTTGTACATTTATGTAAAGGACCCAAAATTAAATTAAAATAAAAAATCAAGTTGTTCATGAATATGGGTACTAACGGAACTTCACATGGTCCATGAAGAAGGCCCATAGCAGTGACTATAGGTGCTATCGGAATTTCAACTGTACTAACAGAACTATTAACTGTTTCTTGATCAGAAGGAGTCGGATCCTGCTGGGTGGAAATGGCGACCGATGATCCGCTTTTACAGGAGTCGGGTTGGGAGGAACTGAGGAAAGAGGCCCGCAAGATCGAAGGTGATCTCGACGTCAAGCTCTCTTCCTATGCTAAGCTCGGCGCTCGCTTTTCCCAAGGAGGTCCGACCCCCATTCTCTCTCTCACTCGCTCTATATCCAGCTATATATATGTGTGTCTGTGTGTATGCATATATATATATATATATATATATATATATATATATATATATATATACTCTGTTTCTATATCTTTATTCAATTTCTGATGTTGATGTTATAGGTTACATTTCCAAATTCCCTTTTCTAAACCCTAGAACTGAACTTGATAGTGGTAGCAATGACTTAGAATTATCGCGACGTGTTGTTTATTTTGTTAATTTGGTGCCCTTGATTTTTCTAAATGTGCTCTTTTATTATATGCCCAAGAAACATTTATAGGATACTATTGACTATTTACTTAATATATTGTCCAGGGATGGACAATTATCCTTTTTGGCAACTTCATGTTTGCTTGGATTATAATGTTTTTCTGAATTAGTACCAGTGGCGTTGCATGTTAGGCCAAGTAAGAATGAACTGAATGGAATGCAAAACTGTAGTTTGATCAGAACTCAAATTTGTCTGGTACTCGGTTATATATGTAGTACTGCCTCTACCCATTAATTTTTAAAAGTAAATTCTCTTAAAGAAATGTTTAACTTTAAGATAATGAATAGCTAAAGTCTCAACTTACGTAGTATAATAGGATTCGTTACGGTGATTTTGAATGTGGACTCTCATTTGTGATGTCCCAAAAAGAGAAGGTGGATTCTTTTTTTCGGAGAAGTTAGTTAATAGTGTGTTTAATTTTATTTGCATCACAATATTTGACCGTCAATGCAACGAGATCAGTAAGGCAATTCTAAAGAAGCCTAAAATCTAAATTAGCGAGCATATTAATTCATGCTTCATGGAATAGATACAGAGGACCTTTCTAACATCCTAGATACTCAATATTTTTTAGAGTAGCAGCTTAGTCTTTCGATGTTGTTTCTGTCTTGTCTTCTAACACTTCCCTCTTTTACCTTTCATATTCTCCTTTGTTTGTCCCTATCTAATTCATCTTAATTTATTTATGTCATACATAACTGAGTGCCATTCTCATTAAGCACATTTTTAAATATTAGACAGCTCCTGTAACCTGTAACTTGATGTGTATTTTTTGAGTTCTTGATCAAATATTCAAATCTTTCATCCTGCCTTGCCTTCAAATCTCTTTGAAGTGCTGGGGATTTGCAACATTCATTATCTACTTTCCCTTTTAAAAGGCAAAATCTCTAATTCTGTCGGTTTGTGACAAAGGCCTAACTAGTAACTACATCACTTTATAGGCAATGACGTCCTTGACTTAAATTGTATTTATTTGCTTATGTCATTTAAAAATGTGAAACAATTTCCATTGCTTTATCCATCTCCTAAAGGCCCTGACTGCCTGCTAAAAGATTATAATAAAAAAACCACAAAAGCCATGTATGATGGTAACAACACATAACTTGATTGAATGTATATTCTGATGGTTGAATCTGATTATGTTTTTTTTCCAACTTCATAACATAACTGTAGTTTCCAGTTCAAATGATGGGTGAGTTAGCTTGCTTTTAGTGTTTCAAAGATTAAGTTTATGGGTTCAGGTTATGTGGATACGGTATCACCAACTGGGTCCAGCAGGTCATGGAAGTCTACGGAAATGGAGATTCAGTCATTGCTTGAGAAACTACTTGATGTAAATGATTCTATGAGCCGATGTGCTGCATCTGCTGCATCTACTACTTCAGTTACACAGAAGCTGGCAAGGCATAGGGACATACTTCATGAGTTCACTCAGGTTATTGCATATGATTCGTGTATTTATTTGTGGGTGTATGTCCTTGATTGATATCCTATTTTCAAAAAGTTTTCTTTTATTTGTTGGGTATGCTAATGCTAGAAATTGCATGTAAGTAATGCAACTCTCAACAGTTAAAATGATCTACTTTGTTAACTTTTAATTATCAAAAAAAAAAAAAACAATAATAATAATAATAATAATTATTCAAGTCTCATGATTTAGTGATCGACATCCCGGGTACATATTAGTGAAGTATTTCACTTTGGACATTCTATACTGAATTTCATTTTTCTATTCAACCAATACTAGATTTCCTCATGATGCAATTGCAATCTTCACTGCTTGAGTGATTGGGAGGACTACAAATTCTAAGGAGTTTGAGTTATATCTTCTTGTCTATTGGGGAGGGGTGTGCTCATACTTCATGGAATTGGCCATGTTATATGCTGTGTTACGTGGACTACTCCAAATGTACTCTTGTGGACACGACATGGGTACGAGTACAGGCACAGGTATGTATAGGTATAGGTGCAGGTGTCGGACACGACAATTTGGTGGAACATGAACCAAAATGTTCTAAAATAGGTGTGTCCGTGTCATGCCCTTTTAAGGATCCTTGTAGAGTTTGCCGAGTCCATGTAACATAGGTTACATGAACTAGAATAATTTTGTGGCCATTCTTAATATTAGACTTTTGTGTTGCTGTCAGGTTTATGTCATATGTTTTTAAGCAGAAATAGAATATACTGGTGCACTCTTTTGACCAACATTGCAATAACTTCTTATGGCACCTTCTATCTTAAAACTCCTCATGATAACCAGCTATATGTGCTTTATGTTATGGGAATTGTCAATGCTTCTAACTATATCTGTTGAGGGATAGAGTTTTTTCTTTGCTTCTTGTGGGCATCACCCACGTGAATTTTATGAAGAATAGACATTCTATTTGCGTAGCGATTGGAAAGCTGCATTTGTCGAACCGTTTTTTCCCGCTAATAAATTAATAATAGTAAAAACTATAAGCTTCTTTACTGAATTGTTAATCAATCTGTCTTTGTTTTGTCTAGTTCAGAAAAACTGATGTTAGTGTAACAGTATTTAATGTTTCCCCTGTTATGGTGCATTTTTCATAGGTTTCTAGCTATGCTTCTTTGTGTGCGTAGCATCTATCTGATAGTTCTCTCCAGATTTCTGGCTCATAGAATAATTGTTATGAATGTTTCAGGAATTTAGACGCATCAAGGGAAACATAAATTCAATGAAGGAACATGCAGAGCTTCTCACTTCTGTAAGAGAAGATATCAGTGAGTACAAGGTGTGTACACGTTTAATTTTCTTCTCCTCTAAATCATTACTTACAGAAGGTCTTCTCATTGGTGATAAAGTAATCAACTTTTTTGCAGGCATCTGGGTCACCAAGAATGCAGTTACTACGGGAGAGAGCTGCCATACATGGAAGCATAGCTCATGTAAGACTGAAACTATTTCTTTACAAATCCAAATAAGTATAATTTCTGTTGGGAATTAAGTCGACGCAATCCAAAGCATATAAATAAAGAGAGATAAAACAACACAATATTTAACGTGGAAAACCCTTAAAAGCAAAAAAACCTTAAAGCCAAATTTCGAATCTTCACTGTGTCAAAATAATGGGCTTACAATAATTCTCTCAAGTTTTACGCCCTAAAACTTAATGTTATACAATACGATAATCTCCATGGCACAATTTTTTGTACGGACTAAAAACTGCAAAACCTTCTCCTCCACGATACAACATTTTTGTACGGAATATAAACGTTGCAAAAACTAAACAAACACAAAACCCACTCACACTCTCTCTTCACTCTTAGGATGTTACATGATGTTTGGTTGTGATACATTTCAAAAACTAAACATAATACTTTATTTATAGAGTACCCACAACTTTCCTCTTATTCAAAATAGGACACTTCCTAAATAATACTCCTACCAAAAATAAGATTCTTTCTCATAACGGGACTCCAACATATAATAAATATCCTATTAAAAATAGGACACCTTCCAAAACAATACTTCTATTTTCAGTATGACTATTTCTTTCAATAATAGCAATCTTTTTCTAAATACGATTCGAGGAATATATCAACAATTCCTCCCTTGACTTGAATCCCCAAATACTTCAATTTCATGTTTGAATAGGATTTGAGAAATATCCCAACAATTTCTAATTTCTAAGAGCATCGGGGAGAGCTTAAGGAAGTTTTTCAGTTTAGGTTATAACACAGCTCTTTGTTATTGTTTTGTTTCCTTGGTCACTTGAACTTAGGATTGAACATCTTAATCGTACATGAGCTCTAATTAGCATTGAAATTGGACAGTTGGAATGGAATAGTGTTGAATTTGACCGACAACTTTGATAATTCGCACCAATCTGTATATGAACTTATATGTAAACTACTAGCTTTAGATGTTGTTTGGAAAGTTAACTATGAATTAACATGGAAACATAATATGCTTGGATCAATGAAGTTAAAATTGCCCATTATTTGCAAGCAGTAGCCACCCTTTGCCAATATCATAGTTTGAGCATGTGGATCCTAATGAATCAGATTTTGCACTTACTGCCCATGATTATGTTTAGAACTAATATACACACTGAACTCCCTGAATCAGTGCAAACACCCATAATCGCCATTTCTTTTTCTGTTTCCTTCTCATCTCTATTTCACTCTCCGCTTTATTTATCTTTTGTCAGGTCTTTCTTCATATGCTCAGCACGAGAATTGGGCCTTTTACTTACATTTTTTACTCTATACATTTTAGTTGTCTCCTTGGAAATGAGATTAGCCTGATGGTTAAGATTGGGGACTTGGTACCATCAGATCTTTTCCCTTTATTGTGAGACTTTTTTTTCTCTTATTTTGATGCTTGCTTTCCTCCTTATTGGGAAGTTTGTATTCTTACCCACAGTGTGTGTGGTTTACTAAAACTATAATTGATGTTGATTACTAAATTTTCTCATCTTCCCTGCATAAAACTGGTTTAGACAGACAATTTGCTCTAACTTCTGCTACCAATGTTCTTGGATGGTAAGGAGTCTGGCCAAATATGATAACATCCATTCTATGGCTAATAGACTATCAAAATTTTGGTGTTTTAAGCTTTGTTTGCGTTAACTTAAGGGTACATTTTGGGTCTAATCAATAAATTGCAGACAAGTTTTGGAAGCTGTGCTGGACTGTGGTAGTATTTGGGGTGGTATCTTTTCACTGTTGTGCCATGATTAGTTAATTTCTACAGAAAGTTGATGGGCTAGTTCTGCCAAGTGATAAGCTTTACGATGTGTGTAGGACAAAATTTCTCAATTTTTGGACAGTAGGTCAAGGGGGCCTGAATAACTAAGGGGTCGAGGATGCCTTTTGGGTGGGAATGACGATATACACAGACTTTATCATCAAACAAAAATGGTCAATATTAGACAAATTTTCATTCCATAGAAAAAGGTCATTAATGTTTGTTGTGTGGGGGGGGGGGGGGGGGGGGGGGGGCGCTGGGCTTGCTGCCATCTTGCCTGTTTTTGTTTTAATCCCTTTGTATCACTCAAACTTTATCTTTGCATGATCTGATTATATGATATTTGCTACTTATTTTGTGAAGCTCCCTAATAATGACATTATCATATTGAATTTTGTGTAGATGGATGATGTAATTAGTCAAGCTCAAACTACAAGGGCAGCCTTGGGCTCTCAGAGGGCTTTGTTTGGTGATGTTCAGGGGAAAGTGAAGCTACTAAGTGACAAATTTCCTATTGTTCGAGGACTAATTGGTACCCTTCTTCTGAAGCCATACCTACCGCTTATGTTCCCTTCTCTAAAATCCTGTCCACTAAATCTTGTTCCTGATCCTCACAGGTGCAATTAGAAGAAAGCGTTCAAGAGACACTCTCATCCTAGCTGCGGTCATTGCAGCTTGTACATTGTTTCTTATTATATATTGGCTGTCAAAGTAAACAAAGATGTCGTTTATACTAAAAAATCTAAATAGGATTAATTCCGACGTGTTAGAAAAAAATCAAGTAGTTCGCTGTTCTTTCATACAAGTTTACTCTTACAAATTTTCACCCAGTATTGTTACCGAGGGGTACAATGGTACATGCTTAGAGTTTTCCTTTGCTGGGATATCTCTGCAACTCTTTTGTCTGATCTTGGAGGTGTTGGTGAAAGAGAAATGTTACGGAAGTCGTTGATAATTTATTATTTTTTATGGTTTTCATTCTTGTGTTATTGCTGTTTCTTGCATCTCTTTTTGAAGTTCATTAAATTTGCCCAGTAATTCAATGGAACTGCTACCAGACAGTGATTTTCCTTGTTCTATGGAGTGCTGTTTGTTTGTTCATTGTGTGTTTAACTGTGAGAGCATTAGGGGAATACACAATAACAGAAGCTGCAGGAACAAGAAGAGAATAGGCTCTTTTTGTTTTGAACAGAAAAGTAGACGCGCACAGAGTACCCACATGCTTGCTGACTTTTGTTAACACAATTAATGTTGTTTTACGACATTATCTGACATATTTTATAGTGTTGAAACAGGAATCTGGACCTTTATTTTTACTTGCATAAAATAAAATTAGTGACTGGGTACTGACTTGTGCCGACTGTGCTGGAATTTTCTTGGGTTTGTATCCGCCGCCGGGGGGGGGGGGGGGGGGGGGAAGGTGGTCTTTATGGAGAGATGTAAAAGTTTTATTTTCCTCCTTTGTTGGAGGGTCGAGGAAAAAAGAAAAGAAAAGTAAGCGGGCTGTACTATATTATTTTATCATTATTACCATAGAAAATACTATAATATAAACATTTTTGGGTAAAGTGAACATTATTAAAGTTTCACGTTGTTTCATATTTGGAGACCAAATTCTGTGAAAAAAATATTAACTCGATACATTTTCCTAATGTTTTGAAAACCAAACCAGTTGAACCCCTATCCGGTTAAACCAATTTAATCAAAAATTAAATAGGTTAATTATAGTTTTGTTACATTAAGTACTATTAATTTTATAATTTGGTCCTCAAAGTATTTGAGTTTATAATTTACTACATGAATTACTTAATTTTATACAATTTAGCCTCCAAATTCAGATTCCGATGAAAATTGGTCAGGATAATCGACTCAGTCGGCGACCCGATTAATTTTATACGATTTGACTGTATTCAAATACGATTTAACTTTATGTAGTAATTAATTGTAAGTTCAAATATTTTGAGGGTCAAAATATGAAATTGATGATACTTGGTGTTACAAAAGTATAATTAGCCCTTACAAAAATTAATTACTTCTAAATACAACTAATCCTAAACTAACATACTTCTAAAAGCAATTATGGGATAATATAAGTTTTTTTAGTGTGATTTTTATGTATGGAAAAATAATTCAACTATAATTATGGAGATTAGATTTGTATGCGAGAGATTTTTTTAAAATAATCAAAATACCGATTATGTAATAATATAAAAAAATTATGGGATATTACTTAATCTTGTATTTTGTTTAGTTCTTTAGTATTTCTCCAAATTGGGTTACTATTACATTATTTAATTAATTAGTTGTTATTATACTTATTTTTTTTTCCTGAAATTAATTGAGTAAGCGGAGTTAACTATTTTATTTGAATTATTTAATTGAGTTAGTTATTGTATTTAAATTAATTAGCGGAGTTTGTTATTTTATTTAGTTAATTAGTGGAGTTAACTATTTTATTTGAGTAAATTATTAAATTTAATTATTTAATTAATGAGATTAATTATTTTATGTGTAGTGTGATAATTTGTAGTGAATTTTATTTATTTTAAGTGGTATTTAACTAATTAGTGGAGTTAACTATTTTATTTGAGTAAATTGTTAAATTTAATTATTTAATTAATGAGATTAATTATTTTATGTGTAGTGTGATAATTTGTAGTGAATTTTATTTATTTTAAGTGGTATTTAACTAGCATGAAAAATTATTTTATTTGAATTAATTAGTGAGTTTTGATTATTTAACTTGGAGACTGTTTTTATAAAAAAAATTAAATTAGGGACTTAATGTAGCAAATTGTAAATCCAAATACTTTGGGGGCCGAATTATAAATTTGAAGGTACTTGATATAATATAAGTGTAAGTCAAACCATGTTGTATACGGTCAAACTATATCCAGAAAATATATGGCCAACAATTTGTGTATTTCGACTAATTTTGGTTGTAATTAGAACTTGGGAGCTAAATTGTATACAATTCGGTAATTCATATAGTAAATTGTAAGACCAAATACTTTGGGGGCCAAATTATGAAATTGATGGTACTTGATGTAACAGATCTGTAACTAACCCAAATTGAATGAACATGTGGGTAAAACTGGTCAAAATTGACCCAAGGGCTGTTCGAAAATGATCTATTTTAAAATGATTTATAAGTTTAAATTTAAAATAACTTATAAGTTAGTTTAAGTTGTGATTTATAAATAAAAGTGTGACACTATTTTAACTTATAAGTTCAAAATTAAGTTAAAACAAATTGTGAATATTGTATTTGATTAAACTAACTTATAAATTCCAATAAGTTTTAAAGAATAGTAAAATAAAGGTAAAAGAGACTTTACATTTGGTCAAATCTATTTATTTTAAAATAACATATAAGTCAATTTTTGAGAAGTAAAAATTTGCTACTTCTCAAAAAGTACTTATAAGCTAATTTATAAATTAAAAAATAAGTCACATATATACGTACAAACACTCAAATGGTATAAAATAATAATTTATAAGTTGATTTGACCAACTTATAAGTCACCCCAAACAAGCCCTAACGAATTGGTAATTACTCACTTTTTCTCATGTCTTATTATTACCAAAAAAAATCACTTTTTCTCTATAACGGTTATGATAACTTACACTATTATTTAGTTCTAAAATGGACGGGAAAAAAATGAACGCAAAACTATAAGTTTTTTTGTCTAATTATTTTGTTACTAAGATTTTTAATGAAAAGATAAAAAAAAATAGATGAAAACTTGGTCACTTTTTTGTCAAAATTTTTCATCCAAAAATAAATGAATTTAGACGTAAAATTAAATAACACAAGCAAATCTTGTATAATATATATCATACCCTTATTACACAAACACAATAAAATAAATATAAGGGTAAATTAGTAGTTTACATGTAAAATTTACGTTTTCTTTCTTTTTTCCTTATAAATTCCATAACAAAGATGAAAGAAAATATGCCTTTTAAATTAAGTTTTCTTTTCTCTCCTTTTTTCGTTGGAAACTCAGAAATTTATCATTGTAAATTAAGTTTTCTTCTCTCCTTTTTTCGTTGGAAACTCAGAAATTTATCATTATAAATTAAGTTTTCTTTTCTCTCCTTTTTTCGTTGGAAACTCAGAAACATAGTGTTAGTGCGTGAGTCCCCTATAGCTATATATATATATGTATGTTTTTTCATATAAAAGTATGGTTCTAGTAATTAACTATTGGCTGTAAAACTTCCAAACCCTAGAGTATAACCGGCACTTAATTAAGTTTATCATAAGTGAGTGTAGGATGAAAATTTTATAATCATAACTCGATCATACGACATCAAATTTCTTCATGGCATTGCGAATATGAACTAAATAAGCCCATGATAAATAAGGAAATATTAATTTTGTTGTGCCAGTATAGCTGTTGTGTGTATATATATATATATATAGAGAGAGAGAGAGAGAGAGTAGTCTTGTCAATTTACCGTATGGTTCATGCATGGTCATCCATATATACACTTTTATGTGCTCCAAGTACAAAGATGTCTCCGTGGCTGTGTTTGGAATTCCAGGGTGGGAGGGGGGGGGGGGGGGGGACATGCAAATGAAAAGGAAATTAAATTTAAAAATGATAAGAGTGTGTGTCCATGAATAAAATTAGGATTAATATTTAATGAACTGAAACAAAAATAACGAATAACTAGACCTGGCAAAAAGGCCTGGGCCCCACGGGCCCGGCTGGCCCAAAAAAGCCGGGCTTTGGGCCTCAAAAATACAGCACAAAAAAAGCTGGGCCATTTTTGGCTCGGCCCACGGGCTAATATTTTTTTTTTTAATTTTATATTGCTTGACATTGTTAAAAAAAAAACTTAGAAAATGAATCAAATAGAGAATTATGAAGAATATAAAAAATAATGTGTTATAATTGTAAATAATTAGTGTTAATATTTATTTTAAATATAAAAAGTTGATCAGTTATGTATGTTTCTTCCCGTACTTTTTCGTGGGTTGAAAAAATAAATCATAACACACATGAAAAAGATTTCATGTCTTACTTAATTTAGAATTAAGTTTAGATTTTTATTTATATATTTTCTCTTGTAATTAACATTAATTTACCAGTATATATATGTTTGCATGCACTTATGCACATATGAGTATATGACTGCCATGATAGTATATATATATAGTAATGAATTAACTAAGGTCCATGATTACTTGATTAGAATTTGTGCAGATGACAAAGAAATATGTTCAACTTAAAAAGCTATGTTGAATTTTGGTAGTAGTTCACCATTACTTTACAAGCTAGTCAATTTTTATAAACTTGCGTACTAACACAAATTGAATAATCAATAATTGACAAAGATTAATACTTTGTTTTATTATTATAAAATCTTCAAAAAAATTCAATTCAAAAATTCATTATAATCAAATATTGAGCAAGTTTTCCATCTTAGTATCAAAATCAAACTTTCAACTTTCACATTATAAGTAACAAAGAAAGATACTACACTAGTAAAATAATTAATCTCCAAATGTATGAATTAATGTTTATGCATGTAAACATTATACCCGTGCATGCATATGATATGAAAAGATGTAATCCCGATTCTGAATGCGCAAATTTGGCAATATAGAAAAAGATTAATATACAGTTAAATATTATTTTAATTTTAAATTATAAGTCATAATAAAAAAAAATTACACAAATGGCCCGCGGGCCGGCCTGTACGGGCCACGGGCTAAGCATTTCGTAGCCCACAAAAAGCTGGACCGTTTTTGGCTCGGCCTGCCAAAGGCCCGACCCGTTTTAGCCTGCCCCGCCCGTTTGCCAGGTCTACGAATAACGAACAACAAATCAACGAAAAATGAATGAACGAACAAAAGACCGAAAAAGACGAAAAACCTAAGATGGTGTCTGAAGATTAGACCCTCTAGGGTTCAGCCCCTTTTACTATTAAAAATGTCTGATAATGTATGCCCGATTGAATGTGACCTGAACTCTCGGAACGAAATAAGGACAAAATGACAAAACGAACCAAAATTGGATAACATTATAAGGAGTGTTCCCTAGGGCTCACCCCCTAGGAGATGGTCACCTAGGGTTTGTTTTATGATTTGTTTCCCGGACTATGTTCCAAGTAACCCGAACTATGTTCCAAGTAAGTTTTAGGCGGGATAATAAACGAATAATGAATTCATAATTAAGAAAACTTGAGAAGACTTAAGAGTGGTTTTTCTTAACTTGTGTACGACAAGATAAACTTTTCATAGAAATAAGAATCAAGAGAAATGGACAAAAAACTGATCAACAAATTACGAAACGAACAAAACGCGTCGAAATGGGAAGGGGGCCCCTAGGGCTTGGTCCCTTAGGGTAGACCCCTTTTGGGGGCGATTTTTCCCCGTTATGTGTTGTGTTTCTTCGGCTTCTTCAAAAATAAAATTTATTCATGTGATCTATCTGGACTTAATATTATTTAACCTTAAAAGTACAATTTGAGAGGTGTTTTAATGAGTCTCGAGACAAAAAGCTCATGAGAACAACTTGTATTGGAAATCAGTTGAGAGATTTGATTGGTGGCTAGAAAAATTGGATGATTTAGGCATTACTCGGGTAATCAAGGGTATTTCAAAAAAAAATCTATCATTAAGAGTATTTTTGAAATTTTTCCTTCTGACATGTGTCTGACATATATCCTGCACCTTATAAATACCACTTTACTTAACAAGTGGAAGAACTTTTGGGAATTTAGAAATCCTTGGCCACCTAAAAGTTCTCTCTCTCTTAAAACAAAGAAGAAGTTGAAAGGAATTGAGAACTTGTGATTAACTCTGAATCGAATGAACGAAAGTATTAGCGTTGCCTATTTAGAATTCACTCGAAACACTTGTCATGGCTCTCGGACACCAGCGATTACGCCATAATTTCAAGAGTTCTGTTATGTGTTACTCTGGTAATTGCTCACCGATTTTTCTTCCCTCTCTAATATTTCAATTGATTCCGTCTCTTTCGCAAATTTTTTACCTCCACCATCATTATGAACCCTAACCCTAGTAAGGTATGTAATTTTCATGCCTACACAAATATTACCAAAAATACGTGTAGATATTTTAAAGTTGTATTTGACATCGAAATTCTTCAAGTGTATATAATAATTTGAATTTTGAATTATTTTAATTACAATGAATCTTTTTTTAATTTCATTTCCATCGATTTTTCGAGTTCCAAACACAGCTCATATGTTACATATGTACGCTACGTGTCGCTGATTGTCTCGCATGTGCCTTCAAGATTCATATTCTACGCGGAAGAGTTTTCATGGTGGCATGCATACGGCATACACATGTGGTTGAAGCAGCTAAAAGTTGGGCTACCTAAGGGAAAACAATATATATATTGTGATATATATTAAATGATTGTTATAAATATTATTTTAATAAATATTATTTTTAATTGTTTAATACAAAATTTAACGTTTAGAAAATATATATGTCGCTATTCTTATTAATGGTAGAAGGAATTTTTTTTTATTCAATACTATTCTTAGTAAAAGTACGAAAGAATGTAAAAGTTTTCTTTTCCTCCTTTGTTGGAGGGTCGAGGAAAAAAGAAAAGAAAAGTAAGCAAGCTGTATAATGTTATTTTATCATTATTACCATAAAAAAATTACTATAATATAAACATTTTTGGGGAAGTGAACATTAGTAAAGTTTCACATTGTTTCATGTTTGGTTGGAGACCAAATTTTGTGAAAAATATTAACTCGATTCATTTTCCTAATGTTTTGAAAACCTAACCAGTTGAACCCCAATCCCGTTTGCACCGGTTATACCAATTTAGTCAAAAATTAGTAGATTGAACATGTGGGTAAAATTGGTCAAAATTGACCTATGGCTCGGGAATTATTTATTTTAAAATAATTTATAAATTAAAATTTAAAATGACCTATAAGTTAATTTAAGTCGTGATCTATAAATAAATGTGACAGTATTATAACTTATAAGTTAAATATTAAGTTAAACAAGTTGTGAATGTGTTTAACAAAAATGACTTATAAATTCAAATAAGTTCTAAAGATTAGGAAAATAAGGGCAAAAGAGACTTTATATTTATTTAAACTAACTTATTTTAAAATAACTTATAAGTCAGTTTTTGAGAAGTAAAAAATTGGTACTTCTCAAAAAATACTTATAAGTGAATTTATAAGTTAAAAAATAAGTCGTATACTAACAATAAAAATAAATAAAATAATTTATAAGTTGATTTACTCAACTTATAAGTCACGCGGAACATGCTGAATTAATCACTTTTTCTCATGTCTTATTATTACCAAAAAAAAAATATAAAAAAAATCACTCTTTCTCTATAATGGTTATGATAACTTACACTGTTATTTAGTTGTAAAATGGACGGGAAAAAAAAATGAACAAATTTTTTTATTTTTTTTTAATTCTTTTGTTACTGAAAATTTTAATAAAAAGATAAAAAATAGATGAAAACTTGATTACTTTTTTGCCAAACTTTTCATCCAAAAGTGGACGAATTTAGACAAAAAAACTAAATAACACAAACAAATCTTGTATAATCTCTATCATACGCTATATATTACACAAACACAATAAAAGAAATATAAGGGTAAATTAATAGTTTACATGTAAAACTTATATAAGGGTAAATTACTAGTTTACATGTAAAACTTACGTTTTCTTTCCTTCTTCTTTATAAATTTCATAACAAGATGAAAGAAAAATACAAGTTTACTATTCCTTTCTTTATCATTATAAATTAAGTTTTATTTTCTTTTAGATTCAATAACAAGATGAAAGAAAACATATAAGTTTTTTTATTCCTTTCTCTACCATTATAAATTAAGTTTTCTTTTCTTTTAGTTTCAATAACAAGATGAAAGAAAAGATATAAGTTTTTTATTCCTTACTTTACCATTATAAATTAAGTTTTTTTTTTCTTTTCTTTTCCGTATGAAACTTTGAAACATAGTGTTTAATTTGTGCGTAAGTCCCCTATGTGTGTGTATATATATATATATATATATATATATATATATATATATGTATGTATATTTTTTTCATATAAAAGTATGGTTCTAGTAATTAACTATTGGCTGTAAAACTTCCAAACCCTAGAGTATAACCGGCACTTAATTAAGTTTATCATAAGTGAGTGTAGGATGAAAATTTTATAATCATAACTCATAAGACATCAAATTTCTTCATGGCATTGCGAATATGAACTAAATAAGTCCATGATAAATAAGGAAATATTAATTTTGTAGTACGAGTATTGCTGTTGTGTGTGTGTGTGTGTGTATATATATATATATATAGCTAGTACTCTTGTCAATTTACCGTATGCTTCATGCATGGTCATCCATATATACACGTATATGTGCTCCAAGTACAGAGACGTCTAGATGCCGTGGCCATTGTGTTTGGAATTCGAAAAACATGCAAATGAAGAGGAAATTAAATTTAAAAATTATAAGAGATTGCAAAAAAATACTTGCAGATATTTTAAAGTTGTATTTGACATCCAAATTCTTCCAGTCTATATAATAATTTCAATTTTTAATTATTTTAATTACTACGACTTTTTTTTGAATTTCATTTCCATCGATTTTTCGAGTTCCAAACACAGCTCCTACGTTACATATGTACACTACGTGTCGCTAATTGTCTCGCAAAAGCCTTCAAGATTCATTATCCAAGAGGAAGAGTTTTCATATATGGTGGCATGCATACGGCATACACGTGTGGTTGAGGCGACTAGAAGTTGGGCTACCTAAAGAGAAAACAATATATATATATATATATATATATATAGTGATACAGAGTAATGATTGTTATGAATATTATTCTAATATAAGTCGGTGCTCTTACTAATGATAAGAGGAAAAAAGATTTTACCTGACGCTACTCTTAATAGAAGTATGGAAGAATATTTTAACTAATGTCACTTTAGTTAGATTTAAATAGTTTTAATATATTTATTTGTAATATAATTTATATAAATTAAATCAAATTGTATTACAATATGGAGTTTAAATTTTAAATAATCAAATTGTCACAATAATTGACAATTTTAAATTTTATTACTTAAGAAATTATTTATACAAATTAATACATTGAATATAATTGAAAATTTTAAATTTATTGCTTAAAAAATAATTTATAAAAATAAATATATCAAATATAATTGACAATGTTAAATTTTATTACTTAAGAAATTATTTATACAAATAAATACATTGAAACTATTTAAATCTTGCTAAAATAGGAGTATTTTGGATATTCTTCCATACCCCTACTAAGAGTACTGACATACATATTTTCTAAGCGTTGGATCTTGCATTGGAGAGTTGGAGATAGATTTGCTGGAATAGTATCTATATCATTTGTTTGCTGTGAATCATTACTATATATATATATATATATATATATATATATATATATATTACATACATACATACTTTGATTACTATGTACCTTGAATTTTTGGTAGATTTTCTTAATTGGAATAAATGAGCTAAAACACTTCAAGAAGAAAGGGATGTTTCAAATTTTCTTGTAGGCCAGTACATTGCATTATAAAGAAACTAAAGTACTTTCGAATATGGATTAAATTTTGGACCATCAAACAGCCCAGTTTATTTTACTTTCTCAAAATTGCATCTGATTGCCAATTAAATGTCTTGCAATGTTATTGGTCAGACATAACCCCAACAATTATTTATAGCTAGCACAAAACCTAATACCAACCGAATTGCCAAACATTTACTATTGCCTTAAATTAGAGCTTAGCCCTTTACCAAACAACTTCCTTTTCATGATTTCTCTCAAATAGATGATCATTAATATATTGTTACAACTACTTAATTATTTATACACAAAGGATCGAGTTGAAAGTATTTTCAAGATTTTTATTTTAATCTTTTGTACTAATTCGTACTACAGAGAATGTAAAAATTGGTCTTTGATGTGAATTACAGAGTCAATTTTTGAAAAACGAAATATATATACTAGTTTAGAATTGTTTTCAATAATATATTTGTACGTACCGGTATTTGTTTGATATTTTCAAAAGTGAACATCATTTTAGTTATATACATATAAATATAAATATAATTTTTAAAAGTAAAAGACAAAATTATACAAAAATATGGTATGGAATTCTACTTTTTTTCAATAATTTATGACAATTTCTACATAGTTTAATTACTTTCGTCAGAAGCATAAAAATTTTACTTTTCCCACAAGCATTTTTTAGTCAAAAAATCTATTCATTAGAAGTATTTTTGAAGGGTAACCAAACACTAAAATATTTTTAAATTTAATTCAAAACTGTTCCGCCAACGGGCTCTTAAAATCAAATCTTCGAATAATTTTTCAGAAAACAACACAAGCCATTTTTAGTAAAAGCTTTTACCTTGAAAGTTAAAACAAAGAGAACTAAGGTCGATAGTTATATACTCAGAGTCAATTATTTTCCAGTGCGCACAAGAAACCTAGCATGCATAAAAAAAACTCTTGAATTCTTGGTTGATCCAAGTAAACCATTTAGTTGATGTGGTCCAATTCGCATGCAGACATTCAATCTGCGGCAGCACAAACACAAGAGGACCACTATAATATGTGTATATATATATATATATTATTGTGGTCCTCTGCAGCAGCGGTTTATAGTAGTAATGGCAAGTTTTGGGATGAGAAATTGATGGTTTTGCTTAAATGGGAGAAGAGTATACAGTTTGTGGATGTGATAGTTTCAATTATGTTCGGGAATTGACAGCAGCCGTGGCAATTTTCATGCATCGTTTTCGGTAAACTTAATTTCCAAAAAATTATTTAACATGCAAGGTGTAGCTAAATTAAACCATCATTATATATATAGAATAATTTATTTTTTTATCAACATTACTATAAAGAATCTGTCTTTTGCTTTTCTGACAACTACGCACGTCTTTATTATTAGTTGTGTGTGTGTGAGAGAGAGAGAGAGAGAGAAACCCTGCATGAGTAGTCAAATCGGGGAAATTTAAAAGCTTGGATGCTTTTTGTAAAATCTGACTATTATGGTAGGGTAACTTTTTTGTTCTCCAGGTTGTTTATAAAGTTTACAACAAATATGTTTTTGGGATAAGAGTAGCTTTAGCCGTACAGAATTTAAATATAAAATTAAATATTATATTTATTTTAATTATTAAAATTTCTGTCATATTTTATATTTTAATAATTTAATTAAATATAATATTTAAATACTATATATTTATATTTATTTTTGGAATAATAATCTTTATCATTATAATAAGATATTAAATTTATATAATATAATTGGAGAAGTAATTTTCTTAACTTATGTTGCCATGTTGGTGAGCTTGACCAAGGAAAAGATGGTAAAGAAAATATTTGGTGAAATATTTGTTTTGTGTCACTAATAAGGTAACCATAGATTAAATAAATGTCAAATTTTAACGCTCGCTACAAATTGAAGGTAAATATTTCGTACTAATTTCTCTATTAGTCTTTACCCATTTTGCTCCTATGTCCAAAAATAAAATATATTGAATTGTAATACTATAGATTTTCAAAAAAAGAAAAAAAAACCGACTATATGTTTTGATAAGGAAAATTGAGATAAATTTTCTTTAATATTTCCTACTTAAAAAATCTTAGGACGTAGTTTTATAACAAAACTTCCTTTAGCAAACAAATCATTTTCTTGATTTCAAAAGGTCACAAGGAAGTGTAGGTCAATGAGATTTTAGTACAAATCAACTCAGTCCTAATGTGACTTTTAGGTCTTAAGTTTAAATTTCACTTGTATGAGTTTATTTCTTTTTTCATGTGAAGCGTGCTTCCTTTTTTCCGTTAAACTTAATTGTGAATTTATTTTTTCCTCTTTTATATAATACTTGTTTGATTATTGATATTATTTGTATTTGATTATAAAATTATATTATCCTTCTAAAATTTAAGACTTCAAAAAGAAAAAACAAACAACCAAGTACAAGGGATACAAAGCCTTAGGATAATTTTGAGATTTGTCTATTTTGCCCTCAAACTCACTTATCTATTTTATAAATTAGCCTAAGGCGGAGAAGGGAGAGTTTTGTTAGAAATTCACAAGTGAATTATAGTCCCATATCAAAGAAATAATAAAAGGGTAAGCAATTAATTAAAATACATAATTAAATTAGTTCATGGCTTAAATTTTTTTCCGTTAAGGTTCCAAACATTTTTATTAGGGTTGTGTGTGTGCATGCTAGGCATGAATTCTCCGATTCTTTCTCAACAATTTTATAAGTTAAAGATCAGTTCAAGATTGGTGAGCATATTCAAAAAACGCATGAATGATGGTTTAGAAGATATGGCAAATTAAGTGTATGTAAAACTTAATTATTTGTTTGTTCAATTAATCATCCTTAGAAAACATATAAACTACTCCTATATATGTACTAAATGATATTCGTGTACCTGTTTAAACTATAACATAAAATTTGTTTGCTCATATTATAATCATAGAATTATTATGATTCAAGTGTAGAATGACAACTTTGGCATCTGAGGATGGAATACCACCCTATCTAGCTTGCTAGAGAGAGGACTTGACTTGAAAGTGCAAAGGTAGTAATAGTAAGTGCAGAGGATAGGTGCCCGTCATTTAAGGCTTTATTAAACCCTAGGGTTTTTAAACATTTTGTTAGAAGTAATATATATTATTTGTATTCGATTGGAAACCGAAAAACCAGAAAAGAATGAAAAAGGCTTACACAGTCTCTTAATTATGAAAACAACAGGTGAATGAAGTAAAGCTAATCACCCCATGCAAACGTCCCTTTCTCACTCCTCTCCCCCCCACCTCTGCCGCCTCTGCCCCTTACACCTCTCTCTCTCCACACATCCTCGGAAATGCCAACCATTCATTTTCAGATTTTCTCTCTCCTACGATCCATGTATAATAGACATCAACAACTTGTATAATCTACGTACATATATGAGCTTCAAACAATATGAAGCGAAAACTCTCAGGCACGCCCTTTGTCCCAATATAAACAACTAATTTTCTTTTTTTAAGTTGTTGTATAGAGACTATGTTTGATCGGTTACTGGCGTTAACAACATTTGTCGCGATAGTTTTTAATGCGTTTGGAAGTATAAATGCTCCATATAAATTTTAATGCATAATATTTGAGACCTAAATCATATATTTATGATTTAAATAAATTAAGTTTAAAATAATATGCTTATGGACCAACAATATTACTTCTCAAATGTTTTCGAATTTTCAGACGTTTCATAAATTGGTAAATGAGCAAACACTTAAATGATATATAATGTTTTAGATTTAACCTTCATGAAAAGTAAATCGTTATTTGAATTGGAATAGGAACTAGGTTGAATGAGAAATCGATAGCTTTTATTAAGATATGCATGATTTTCAACTGGACTTTCATTTCGAGACAAACATATCTTGGCAATAATTAAGACTGTACCATACCTTCCATTTTACATACCATGAAATGCATGTGACCTTAGTTAGTATCAAGTTTTAAATTACTTTACCATCTACAGAATTCAAAAATCCTTGCTTTCAATTTAGGTTACTACTGTCAACAACTTGTGGCTTAAAAGAGAAAGTTGCATCTCTACAATTAAAGATGTAGTCTCTCAATTCAAGTTTACTTATCTTAATTTAAAAATACATACTTATTATATCCAAATTATTCGTCTTAACTATTCTATTATCATCTTTTTTATTACTCTTTTTTGGAATAATAAAATAGATCAAGAGGAGAGAGAGGAGAAAAAAAGAAGTATGATTATGTTTCTAAGGTCAAAATTAATAGTGTTACTTTTTTTAATGAATGTTATGTAGTTTTCAGTGATTTTTTTTATAATGTTAAATGATGATGGTATTAGAAAAATAAGGTAAAAAATAATATTATAATAAAAAGAGGACAAATAGATTTGGACAAAGTAAAAAAAAGTTTAGGATAAATAAACTTGGACTATCGATTGTGTTGATATATGCATACCTAATATACTTTTTATATTGTACAATTTTACAAGGTCTTATGTGCTCATATATCAACACCATAAAACTTTCTAACACGAAATAATGCTACCATGTTCCAAAATTAGATTAGATTTTTCTTTTCGGTTCATATCAAAATTAAATATACATTTTTAATTTTAATTTATAAAATGATATGAATTTTCTAACATCTCATAATTGTATTCTAGGTAAACGGATTATCATCATGCCCCCGCTATATTTATAAAAAATTAATTTTCTATAAAATTGTCATTTTAAAAATATATCTCTAATTTTAAAGCAATGGAATAATATTAAAAAGACTTAATGTCTAAAAAAATAATTGAACTTTTGTCAAGTTTTCAAAAATACATATAAATTACTATTGTTGTACCAAAAATCATTGAACTTTCAAAAAAAATAAAAATGACTAAAATTTGACCATACACATGTGATCTGGTCAACTTTTTGTTATTGTTGACATTCTTTAAAAATTTAATAATTTTTTATACAAAAAAAATAATTTGTAGATTTTTTTTTGATTGTTTGACAAAAGTTGAATGATTTATTCGTTACTAACTCTTTTAAAAAAAGTACCGAGGGAATAAAAACAACACCTTGGATTGTTAAATCAAGGGGAGTACTCTTACATTATTGAGTGTCTCTGTTTTTCTCTCACTCTCTCTCTCTCTCATAATAATCTTGAATTCCTCGAGTTTACATGTCTTGATAACTCACAACATTCAGAAAGATCAGATCCAAGTTTGTTAGTCTATCAATCAATCTTTTACCCATATTCAATCTATCAATCAATCAATCAATCAAATCATCAGGGAATCATAATATATATCACACAGGAAAAACTATGTCCTCTTCAGCTGCCTTTTCACCGGACCACCACCACCTCTCTCCCTCCGACCAGCTCTGTTATGTCCATTGCAACTTTTGTGACACTGTCCTTGCGGTATAATACCCTATCACAATCTTCTTATCATCTCTTACGTGTTAATTATGCCTCTTTCAGATTTATTTAACCCAATTTTTAACTTAATTCTTCTTCTTGTTGTTTTGGATTTTTCTTCTTTTATTTCCCTTCAAATTTGGGTTGTGATTCTTCTCTTTGTATGATTTTTGAGCTTAGTGCTTAATTAATTTGTGGTTGTAGGTAAGTGTGACTTAATTCTTTTTTTATTTTTTTGGAACTTTATTTTTTTAAATATTTTTTCCCCTTCAAATTTGGATTATGATTCTTCTCGTTTGTATGAGTTTTAATTTGTGGTTGATGTTGTATAGGTAAGTGTTCCTTGCTCAAGTTTGTTCAAGACTGTTACGGTTCGATGCGGACACTGCACAAACCTTTTGTCTGTGAACATGAGGGGACTGCTTCTTCCTTCATCTAATCAGCTTCACCAGCTTGGACATTCTTTCTTCTCTCCTCAAAATCTTCTGGTATATATACATATACACATAATTAAATATGTTTACTACATATTTATGGTTTTTAAATCGAAGACCATCAGGTGGGCCGATTTTCTCCGGTTTATACAAGAAAGCGTGGTTGGAGTCTCAACAGTTACAAACCATAACCAGCTATAAAATGCAGCAATGCAAGCACTCTTTTCTTGAACAAAAGAAAAAGAAAAAAAAAGTGACTATAATTCTTCATCAAACAGCTTCTTCTTCTTCTAGGAAAACGTCATGCCATATTTGAATATTTTCTGTCAAAAATTCTTATGCCATAATGATATGTAAAATTAGGGTTTCATTGGCACCCTTAATTGTGACTTGTATAAGAACTTGTCTATAAATTTATTCTTCTTGTTATAGTGAAATATGTTTAAGGGAATAATTATTTGTTTTCTCTTGGCCTTCTGTTGATATTCTTCAGGAGGAGATTCGAAGCTCGCCATCGAATATATTGCTCAATCAGCCCAACCCTAATGAATCTTTCATGCCTGTTCGAGGAGTCGAGGAGCTTCCTAAAGCTCCAGTAGCTAACAGAGGTAAGATTCTTGACATGAGTCATCTCTAATAAGTATAATTAAGCAACTACTACTATTGCAGTAGTGCTTCTGTGTGCTAAAGTTTTACCTCTACCTTCATTGTTTCAAATATCTGCAAATACCACGTACATTGTGAATAAAACATTTAGGCTTTCCAATATACATATATGGGTACTCTTTTAGCCAATTAAGATAGTTTTGTAATAAATTAGATTTTGTACTTCCTTGGTTTACTACCAAACAGTGACTAAACTTTCTTAACAATAGTATTTCTTTTCTTTCCTTCTTTTTTATGTTATTCAATTCCACTTATAAAATAGGAGATCACCAGAAGAAGAAAAATAGGAAAATGGTCAGATGCAAAACTTTTTCTTAATTATACAATCATATAGGAAAAGGAAAAAATTGCATATGTTGAGCTTATTTTGTTTCAAAAGAGATTGTATAGAAAGAAAGAAGAAAAGTTGCATCTGGATTATTTTTTCATTATTTCTTTGGATACATGTAGCTCCCTAGTTGTTTCTATCGAAAAGGTAACATTAATCCCGCAAATGCTTCCATTGTTTATCAATATTTCCTTAATTCCCAACAAGAACATTGTCATTTAGACATTCATAACAGTTTATCCAAAAGATTTCCCATATTTTTTTTCAAATGGGTTGTATAATTTTCAATATCTTTTCAACGTCACTATATAAAAACATGAGCACTTTCATATTGATGAGCCATTATTAGTAGTCTCTCTCTTCTATTTGATTTCTTTGTTGTTTTGCTTGTCTAAAATCAAAAAGTTTTCTCCCCCTAGATCCATGGATAGATAGATCATTAGAGATAATGATGAAGTAATGATATAGATAGAAGATAGGGAGAGAGAAGGGAGAAGGTACAGGTAATGAAAGCAGCAGCAATCCACAAAAAGTCAGCTAAGATATTTAATTTAAAGTCTGTCTCATTTAATTTGTCTTTACATATATGTCCATTATTCATATGCAGCTACGGAGAAGCGACAGAGAGTGCCATCAGCTTACAACAGGTTCATCAAGTAAGCATAAAGAGAGCTTTTCAATTTTGAAGTTAATTGTATAAGTTTATTTTTAATAATGAAACCACTTTTATATATAGACATAGATATATATAGCATCTCTTTTCTCTGTTTCACAAATAACGTTCTATTTATAAAATTGTGATGATAAATTTAAGAATATTATATTATTTTTCAATACTTAATAAGCAAATGAGATTTTTTTTTGAACAAAAAGAATTTGACGAATGGATATTTTTTTGTAAAACAGAGAAATTATATGACAATATTATAAGAATATTTTTCAAGGAATGTATGTCTTAATCAAGAATGCATTACTATGTTTTATTATGAAAAAACGTGCTGCAGGGAAGAGATCCAACGTATCAAAGCTGGAAATCCTGATATTAGTCACAGGGAGGCTTTCAGTGCGGCTGCAAAGAATGTAAGATCCAAGAAAACATAAATAAAACAAAACTATATACTTACATATTAGGGTTTCATTTCTTTTAACTAGCAAGGGTTTTCTTTTTACTTTTAGGTTTTAGCTTGTTTGTTGATTTTCGGATTCATTTGTTTTCTTGCATCAGTGGGCCCACTTTCCTCATATTCATTTCGGACTTTTGCCTGATCAATCCGTGAAGAAACCTATCTGTCAACAGGTACTCTTTAGCCCTAGGCTTTTATACATACACATAATACAACATAAATGTATATATCATTTAATATATATTCGGCTTGTCAAAATTTGAAAATGGGAAATGTGACATCCAAAGTGGGACATATATATAGAGTCTGAGAAAATGTGTTTTGGGTATATATGTAGGAAGGAGAGGATGTGCTGATGAAAGATGGGTTTCTTGCTGCTGCCAATATGGGCGTGTCCCCATATTAATTAAGAAGAGAAAGCTATTAGGGTTTCTTTGTTCATCTTTTAATTTCTTTGTTTTTTTTTATGTTCTATGATATATTAGGGTTCTTGTTTTTACGCTGTCTTTCGAGTAGAAGGTTTAATAGTTTGGGAGCATTTCTTTGTTATGAATAGTAGAAGAGGATTTTGAAGTATTTCTCTAGTTGAATGTTCGTGAAGTCTAATAGCTTGCTAATCTATCGATCATGAACCAATCTGAAACTGAATTAAGCTTTTAAATGTTGATAACTCTTCGTTTATTTTGTATATCTAGCTAGTCTCTCCTTTCATATCTGTTTTTCTGCTCCTTCATTGAATTTTCTATCCTGTTATTAAATTAATAAATTGTGTTGGTCATGATCTGTATCTCTTTTTCCTGAATTACATTCCTTTCTGAAAAGTCATTTATATATATATATATATATGCAAATCAAAATATATGATAAATTTTGACATATATATACATATATAGTACTACTTGTGTACTACCTCCTTTGTGCGTGAAAAGTGTTTGTGGGTTCTAATTTCTGAACTGGACTCATGTATAATTTTCTTTGTATTCATAAACAATTGTTAGTTTACTTAAAAATACTCTAAATTCTAGATAAATAGGGAGTACATAACATTTTGATTATTGAAATATTAGTTATATTTTATTAAAAATAGAAGAAGAGCAAAGACGAGTATGTAACCTTTTGCAACATGGAGTTTGTGTTGGAGAATTTTGAGATATATGGATGCACAATGCAGAAAATAGAATGTAGAAGGTTTAGAGACATATATTAGATCGATACACTGTGCTTAAGACTTTTATTTCTCCACTCTCGTAAACAATTTTTCAAGATCGCTATTGGTTACTGGCGAATAATCATCTCGAGATATAACTAAGTGTAGGTGGATTATTACGAGCAGCAAATTTGAAATAATCTCAATGAATTTTACTTTGAATTAGTGAGAAAGAGGGCATTGATATTGACAGTAGATAAGTTAGAAATTTTAAAAGAAAACTTACATATTAAATGACAAGTGACTATGCTTTTTTATAGGCCTCCAAAAGTAAGCAAAGATCATGACTATTCACAAATCATACCTTTAAGGTTATTCACATCTATTAAAATATAAACAATCCTAGAAATACTTGTATTGTGACTATTAATGAAGAGATGTAACTTTTATCACTTATATCTATCAATTAGACATGTTTCTTCTAAGATAATAATCAAACATATTTGAATAAAATAAAAATTCAACAGTTCGATGGGAATTCTGTTAATTCTTAGCCTGTCATTCTTGTCTACAAAGATGTTTTGTCCTAAATTGAATCGAGGGATATGGTGCAGTTACTGACCTAGTTAATCCGTTGAACTGGAAATAGCTAGAAATAAATACATTTTAAAAATATTTGGTCATTGAATCACATTTTGAACGGTGAAAAATGTGCCATAAGATCAGTATATTACTTTTACAACTAGAATTAATTATGAATCATTCTCCATATATGTGTGTGTGTGTATATATATGTATGTATATATATATAAATTCTTATGCGAATCTTAAAACTTCTTGGAAACGCGTACAAATATATTATGAATATAGAAAATTACATTTAAAATACATTTTTAAAATATTTAATTTCAGTATGATCTCCTGGGAACATTTCTTTCTTCACCAACTGGGGAAGAAGGGGAAGAGGACTCCTCCAACAAAACAATAAAAGCAAAAAGTAACTGAAAGGTGACAATAACTAATCATGTTGTTGGATACTAGCAATCTATCTAGCTCCATGTTTATATAGGTAGAGTACTGGCCTTCGAATTCTGAAAAAGTTTGAAAAGCACAATTCAATGAGTTCAGTATCCAATAAGATCATGACACTAAAACCTACTAGAAATGAAAAATAATACTATTAATTACATAACTATGCAAGATAATTTTTATCATTGGTACTTTGGTGCAATTACATGGCACTATTTCAGTAGAAAACATCACAAGCTTCCTCGTGTAAAATCAACCTCTTCGGTTGTAAAAAAATAGCCTTATTTATAAAATTACAAAGGTTGTGAAAGTGTGGGATGCATTACGAGCACAATAAATTCTCATAATCAAATACATAATTATAATTACAATAGCAAAGTCCCGATTTGAGAGATACAGCGTAAGTACAATAAATTCTGATAATAAAGTATACGATTATAATTATCAAATCACTAAATCCATACTAATGATGAGAATAGATCGAAATTACAATAATTAATCAAATCTCACATAAAGATATTTTAAAAAAAACACATAAAAGTAAAAATCGAGTTTAGAGCTGAATAATATAGCAAATCATCACAACTAAGACCTCAGTGGCAGTCCCTTGTTAATAGTTTTCACAAACAAACATAACATGTAGGGGGCCAAAAAATAAGTACAAGAAAATATTGCTGTAACTCTTACAGGGCTAGGTACACATGGGCCCAAAGTTGAATTGGGCCAAGGGTTTTCTTCTTGTATTGTTATATTGCTCTGATCTATATTCTCATTTATCCCTATGGTTCCCCTTTTTGGGCTTAACTTAGGTCTTATAATGGCAGCTCTATTTCACCTTTTAGTTGTATATTTTTATTTTCTTAATTAAGATTAAGACACATTAATTTAAAGATTAATTACAAATTGCAGTGTTCAAATTTATGGAGTACATAAGAAACTCACTGAGGAAAGGAGAAAAGAAAAATATTTCAATGTATCCCAGACAAATTTTAATATTCGGAAAAAAGGAAAAAATATTTAGAAAGTCAAAATAAGAATTAAGACAGATATAATATTATTTTCTTTTCTCTATTTTATTTCTTTTAAATAAAAAGATTATGTATCAAGAGTAGGGGATTCATGTATTACATACTAATAAAAACATATAAAATTACAAATAGCAAGTCTCGCTTCTTATTTATCTCCTTTTTTATAGTGTTTATATACACAACTTTTTATTTATAATTTGTGTCTATAATATTATTCTAGTTGATATCCTACGGAGTTGCATATTGATATTTTTTACCGACTTTTTTTCTTTCTAATTTGTATAAAAAAAATTATACTTAAAATATTTTTGTATTGTGCAGTGGCAGTATATAAAAAATAACTTACAATTGGAAGTTTGAAAATAAAAAAAAAATTTGTATTAAAATTTTGTAATTAGGTCTATATATAGTTCATATCAATTTTGAAATTTTTACAATTAGCCTATAGCTTATAAGGTGTTGATGAATCTCTCCGACCTCCATTTTAAGGAAAAATTATTGTATGTTCCAGGAGCAGCACTCCACTATCTCATATGAGGGAGAGTCCATACGAGTTACATCATGTGTGGATACATTTTTTTATTTTTTTTATAAAAAAAATCACAGATTAAAGATAGTGTTATTTTAATTTTTAGTTTTCAGTCTTTCGTTCTTTTTTTCATCCTCATTCCCTCTAAAATCTTTTTGTCTATGTTTCACTACAGCCTAAATTGTTAGGGAGGGTTTGCGAATTGGTTAGATTGGTGACGATGAAGAACATTATGATGGTGATCGTAGGGGTTTGGAGTGTGAACCATCACCACCACCACGACGGTCAACGCAACCAATCCCTGCCATCGGTCGCACAGACAACAAGGGTAGTGGTAGGGTAATTATTGAATCTGCTGCTGTTTCAGTGTTGGGTGATATTTTTCAGCTCCAAAAGAACACACCCGTTAGCAAGATTAAAACTTTTGGGTAAGTCATTGGCTTTGAACTCTCAAATTTTTATTTACCGCCTCAGTTGGTGCCATTTTGTTTGTGTTTTTTTTTTATGTCGATTCCAGAAATCATAAAATTTAAATTGAGTATTAAAATTAACAAAATTTGTGCAACTTGTATTTTTTTTTAAATAGTAGTTTTAGCATTCACAATTGTATGAGTTAAATAAAATAAATTCAGTTTTAGTTTTAGGATTTCATTCCTATAAACAAGTCAAATGAAACTCTTTGTGTGGAACTTGAGGGAGTATTTGTTAATGGGCATGTGTCATCCACTGAAATTATAGTGCCTTATTACTTGAATTAGATTTTTGTTATGATTATATGATCCTGTTCTTAAGTCGTGCCTAATAATATTGCTCTTTATATTTGAATTGAATTGGTTTGTTCAAGGTTTTAATTTCTATAAAGTTTGAATTGAATTGGTTAATTTGTTATGACTATATCAATTATGCTCTTGTTGTTATGATTGATAGTATTACTTTTGAGTTTGAACTGAGTTGGGTTTTGTATGATTTTAGTTTCTTTATGTTTTCCTAACTTTGCAGATCGGTAGTGGTTTTAGTTTGTTTCTGTGTTTCTATGTGTTAATGGGCATGTCTTTTTTGCTTGATAACAATTTGTCTCAATTAATTTAGTGCAACTAGAGAAGGCAAAGTTACTGGAGGTTAGACAGTCACAGTCTTAAGATCTGCATAATGTTTAAAAATTCATGGGACTCTAGTTGAAAACCTATGATGGGCAGTGTTAAATTACTAAACCAATCCAATCCAACTAGTCATGTGCCTAAAGTGTGTTCTTTTATCTATACCCTTTAACATATTTATTTTCTTATGATCAGAGCATATATATTATCTCTCAGTTATGTAGGTTTGCTATTTTTGCCCATCCAACTTGATGTTATCATCTGTTCTCCATTGGATCACAGTTAAAACATCATAGGTTGCCTCAAATTGATTGATATGTGAGAATTTGACTTCATTGCAATAAGCTATCAGAAACATGCAAACTCATTCCTTCTAAATGCAAACTTTAGAGTAAATCTTGATATCACTGGTCTTCTCTCTACTCTGTATAAGAACTACCTTAACGATGGTCAACAAGTAACCAATTTTTGGGAGAAAACTTAATGTACTCTGTTCCATTTTAATGCCAAGAAATATTGCTTTGTCACATGGTGTTGTTGTCTTTTAATTACTCAAAAGTTACTTCCAAGATATCAAAGTTAAATTTATGAACATAGAACTTATAGAAGTTGACAAGGAAATATTTTCTGTAGTTTGTGTATCATGTCTGTCTGAAATGTCATTTTTTTGGGTCAAAATACTAGTGATCTTGTTTAACCGAATAAATAATACTCCATTGGTCCCTTAATATATGTCGTTTTAGAGTTGTGCACAAGTATTAAGGAAATGATTGTATAGCATTAAATATAATATCAATTGTCTATATTGTCCTTGCATTGGAATAAGAGAGTGGTGTTACTTATTGGATATAAAGTAATGAGAGAACCAAAATTATATTTAATACTTGGGATAATATTGAAAACTAAGCAATTAATGCTTATTTGAAATTCTCAAACGACAAATTATTAAGAGACAAAAACACTTCTCTAAAACAACATTTAAAAAGGGACAAAGGGAGTAATATTTTTAGTAATTTTCACTTAATTTTCCCTATTGAAAAAGGATAGTGAGTCATGTAGGTTGATCCATGTTTGTCAGCATTAATTCAGTGACATTGCATAGTTTAGAATCTGATTACTCTTTCTGCGGCAATAGGAGACCTAAACGTGCAACCGTGTATGGTCACAAGACTGACGCTCAAAGAGTAATTGCTAGACCCTGCACATTCGGTATGCAGTTGTTCCTCTATAACTACAGACTCAATCTGAAAGTTTTGCACACCTGAATGAGTTCCACTTTCTAGAAACACTGAAGAGGAACTAATTCCTAATTGAAGCCATATTGGTGAAGTTGAACCCCATGCGAGCACCGCTGACCGAGGAGGACACACATATTTTTGTTATTGCAAGTGCAGATAATTTCATTTAGTGTGGGATTGGTTCACACTTCACAGTGTGCACCTTTCACCTATTTAATTTATGTTGAAGAGCTTCATTGAGCAGTGAGCATCTTGCGGAATCTCCTAAATAGTAAATCAATTCAGTTTTCTCTTATATTGTTTTAATTTAACTGACATAATTCTAGTAACAATCCGGAGGTCATGTCAGAAGTCAGTAATCCCATTTGGTAATATTTTTTAAGGTGCAATCTTTATATCAATAGTTATAAAAGTTGTTCCTTTTTAGGGTTGAAGTTGCGTCTCAGAAATTTGGTTTACATGGACAAAATAGTATTTTCTTGTTTTGTAAGACATCACGACAAGCCGTTAGTTTTATTGGTTTCTAAGAGGAAGTACGAAGTAAAAGTCCTGATTGGGCATGACTGTGTGAGTATCAAGGCTCAAAATCCATAGCCGGTGGTCTTAGTTTGGCTACTCTGACCCCTAGCATTATCCTTTAATTTTTGGTTAAAAATTTCTGTGTTCCTGCCTGTCATTTGCCTTTTCCATCTTAATTATTCTATCTCGTAAAGGGAAAATACTTGAACAGAAAATAGTGTAACAAAAATCATTTCTCAATGCAGAATTGTGGGTTGATACATGCAGGGTTTTCATCATATAATCCAGTGATGATGCATTGTTGAAAGTCAAATACAGCATTTCGGGTGTACTGCGAGGTCTAAAAGGATCAGTACGATCATGAGACCGACACTCAAAGTGATTGACAGGGCCCTGCACAAGCGATATGCAACTTTTTCTCTACTGCTACAGACTCAACTTGCAAGATATGGAAACCTAAGTGAGTTTCACTTTGCACGTGAGGAAATTGCAGTAATCGTTGTTGCACAAATTACTTTTTAGAGCAACAGTAAACATGGAACTAATTCTCGATTGAAGCTCTATTAGTACAACTCCCATACACACAAGCACGGCCGACCAAGGGTGACATATTTTGGCTTTGAAAGTGGGAGCAATCTCATTTAGTATGGGACAGGTTCACACACAGTACTTACACCTCTCACAAACTGAAGTTCTGTTGAACCTTGCCGAAGCTCCTGATAAAATAGTAATTCACTAAAATTCCTTCTTAACTGTTTAAATTTAATTGACGTAATTCTACTAAAATTCTAGAGACATCATAAGACAGTATTCCCCTTATGTAATATTCTTTTATATGCAGTCCTTTTTATCAATATTTGCAAAAGTTGTTCCTTTTGAGGGCCTATATTGCATCCCAAAAATTTGTTTTTAATGGATGAAATAATAATATCATGTTTTGGGGTAGTCTATGCTCAATGATGTACATATAATTTAGGTGTTTTTTCAACACATTTTGGTGGTTTACTAGCAACATAATATCTGTAATGTTATCTGCCATTGCCTTTTAAAATTTTATATCTATATGTTATAACATTAATTACTCAATTCGTCCTCAAAAGGATGTCGAAGGTACATATTTTACACAAATTAAGAAAATTAAAGTAGAAGAGAGTGTATAAAATGAGTACCAATTATACTCATAGTTGGGCATTTCAATGGGATGGGTATGGTCTAGGGGACCTTCCCCTATAATCGTCCTGTCAATGTGTTGTCCTATAATCGTTCTGCCAATGTGTTGTTTTCCCCCATACTCGACCCGCCTTTGAAAATAATATCCCGTTCCCACCCCGTTGACCTGAACCCATAATTCTCCCCCTCATTCAAATTAAATTTCTCCTAATTCTTCTATGTTACTTTTGTATAACTATTTTTAATTCAAAATCAAAGAACATGCAACATTTTCATTACTAGCACCACCTTATATAATAAATATTTGGAGTTTTAATGAAATATCTTAAATAGGTTTATAATTATATATACACAAAAGACTAATTTTGATATATATTATGTGGGGTTGGGTGGGGAGGCTATATCTCATACCCAACCTCTGACCTTATAGAGTTTAAACAATTGGGTCCTACTAGGGTCAAGATAGGTTGAGTGATAAAATTGTCAACCCTACCCATAGTGGACCCATGTAAGTATGTAACTATACTAGTGAATATTTGTCTCTTCTAAATTTTGTGTACTCCACTTAATATACTTTTGAGGATAAATTACTACATATATTATCTTTGACTTGTGTACTTTTACACATCCTTTTGTATAATTAAATCCATAGGTATGTATACTCAATAAATTTTATTGTGTTACACTTTTTATCCATTGATATCTAGTTAATTTGATAGAGCATGAGATATTATCATAAATATTATTTATGGCATACCACTGTAATTGGTAGATCGTAGATCACGATTTTAATCCATTTCTTATTTTCGTTTTGGCTCAATTATGACAACAATCTAGGTGTAGCTTGTTACTAGATCTAAGACTTGAATTACACAGAGAAAAAAAATGTATTCTAATTAATATATTAGTAAAAATCATCATAGTTGCATGTTGTTGTACTAATCACACATCAAATGGAAGCAACTTAAAATGCTTCATATACATGTTAGACCACTCCAACAAATGGCTTAAACTTTTGGGTTAGAAACTTAACATGGTATCATAACCTAATATGTATTGGACTCCGCTTATTGGTGCCATACACCATCATGACTAGGGATAAATGGATAATAATGTATACAGATATAGTTATATCCATATCGGTTTTCAATGGATATGAATATGATATTATCAGTTTTGACCTAATAAAAAATACGAATAAGTGAATATTTTTGGCATATGTGAAATATTTTGAATTTTGATTACATCCTTGAGCAATAAAGTAATATTAGTTTTGTTGTTATTTTGTATACCATGATTAAATGAGAATTCCTTTTTCCCTCCCTAATAAGTATGCTAACATGAGACTTCTTTCGTCCATTGTCTTCACAAATCTATAACCGAAAATATATAATATTTTTCAAGATCAATATTTTCAATACAGTAGTAAAAAGATGTCCTACCATGAATGCAATAAATATATTTAAAACCAACCAAATACAATTAGAATTAATGTTTAAAACTTAAACCAACCGAATAAAAAACAAAATTAAAATTAATTTTGTTCCACAATAAATTTTCAATGATCTACAACACATTACACACTAATCATAAAATACTTGCAATAAAATACTGGATAAATGTTAATATTGTTATTATATGGTGTATCAAGTTTTAATAAGAAATTCATTTCTTTCCACCAAATGCGTGCTACAATGAAATTAATCATAAATAAGCATGTAGTTTACGAAAAAATGAGTTTCTTTATTTTAATCTCAATATGTAATGTGATAACAATATTATATTAAGAGATTAATATTCATCTCTCTTAAAAGTGGATAAGAATATTTGCATATACAGATTTGTCGAAATCAATTTTCTTATTCGTTTCAATGGATGCAAATAAGGATAATATCCGCTTTGATCGAATGCAGTTATCTAACATTTTAGACAAATGAGGATATTTTGGACTCTGTTTACTATCTTAATCATGACCTCCAAATTATCCGTTTGACAAAACCCAATATGATGCTTGCAAGTGAGAATTAATGTTGGTCTACTAATCCCTCATCGAATGCTAACTTTTAGGTTGAAAATTTAATAGCTTCTATGATAAGACCTTGTAAACAATATAATAGAACTATAACATGCTATAAGCTATTAAATTGCTAATCACTCTTTCTAAAATTGTATGGTGTTTTAAGAAAGTCCTGACACATCAATATGCAAATCAAATAGATGAAACAAATTAAATAAACGAGATGCTTGTAAACAATATAATGGAACTATAACACGCTATTAGCTATTAAATTGCTAATCACTCTTTCTAAAATTGTATGGTGTTTTAAGAAAGTTCTGACACATCAATATGCAAATCAAATATACGAAACAGATTAAATAAACGAGATCGTGGTAAGAACCATAGTTAAGTAAAGGTTAAAACTCGACAAAATAAGATCAATGTTGAATATATGAAGATGTGTGTGAAGTTATATCTTATAATGGTGATGATTAAGTATTCTCGGGTGTCAAGGATCACAAATGTTTATTTGATTTAGATACTGAAGGAGACTTGATGAGTCAATGCAAAAGTAATACTTTTGTGACAGGCAAGGTGCAAGTGTTAGTCAATTACCTTAAACTTTGGACTTTTTTTTTATATTATTATTATTTAAACTTTAAGCTTAAATATTAATTTAGGTAATTTAGGATGTAATTATGTCTTGATTCCCAAGTTCTATTTATTGTTTGTACATTTGTTTTTATTTAGGATTTGCATTTATAAAGGCCTTTTAACATAACGTAACTTTGATAATTGGATATTGAATAATATATCTTAAACCCAAAGTCTCTCTCTCTCACATGCACAGACATCATCTTCTCTTTTCTTGTGTCATCTCCCTCTCCTTCTCTTCTATCTCTAAGCTTTCTTATTGGTGGCAAGCTTCCAATGATGAGGTGGTTCGTAATAGAGACAAGAGAATAAATACAAAAAATGTTCTAAATCGGCTAAATTAGTAATTTGCATTAACAATATAACTAATACATGTCTATGGTAATGGGCTTGGACTTGCACTTGCACTTATGCTTGTCATAGATACGGATCCTTTTGCGTGACGGATCAAGCCCATTAAGATCTCCATTGGGTTGAGAGATATATAAACAAAGAGAACCTTTGCCGCTCGAGACAATTTGATCGTTGTCATTCTAGGGTTTGGTTTCCCGCACATCTTCGTACATTCAAGGTTGATCTTATTTTGCCGAACAGGTACATCTACATAATCTCAATTCCTTTTAATCTCATTTATGTTAGATTTGACTGATTTATTAGATCTATCTGATTTGCATATTCATGTGCCAAAATTTTCTTAGACAATCATACATTTGGAAAAAAATTAATACTAATGACGGATTATGGTTCTTTTACGTTGTTAACAAGGTCTTATCATGGTAATAATCTTAAACAATTTGTTGCTAAGAATAAGTTTTTCTTTGTCTGATTGTATTCTTACAATGAGAATTTTTTAAAGTTCTACGTCTTTCTAGTTATAGTACTATTTTATAAGTATTTATGATGATATTTGAAGTTCAGTTAAATTTACAAGATGGATGAAGGGGCTTACCTTACCAAATTAATTTCTTAACTGTAGAATCTTATTGTTAATTTACCATCTTAGGACCAAACAAATTAGCCTAATTAGGTTATCGGTACTAACTCTTTACCATTTTTCACTTTGTGTGTGCAATCTTGAATTCAGAGAGAGTTTTTGTTATTAAACTATTTATTGGCCAAGTATATTCTCTTGAAAAGATAGAATAGTTAAACATCAGGGATAATGAAATTATGGCGAACTGCAGCAATTAATTTTCTTACATATGGATGTCAAGTTTGAGCAGGAAATTGAAATCAATATAAAAGAATTTAAGTTCTTTGAAAGCACCAAAACTTGTGTTTAAAAAATATCCCAATGGCAGGTCTGCCACGGAGCATAGGCTACCCCTGGACTCCTTAGTGTAAAAGCTATTATGAATGTTAGATGTTAACTTCTCATGCTTTGTACCCCTGTGAGTAGTTTCAATTACATGCTTCTAGTGGTTAATATAAAACCTCTGTCTTGAGCTTTGATGGAATATAATTTCCTTGAGCCTCACACCATGAGGCTCTCACAACTCAGGTGTTAAGGAAAATGTATCTGCACAAACTCTCAGAGTTGTGGACACCTCCCAAATTGAGATCCTTTGTTTCAGATTTGGTTTCAAATGCTAATCAAACAAAGTCCACTACACCTTTTAATTTAATGTGAAAATGATGTTTGAGTGTGCTTGTATACACGTACACCTTAAATTTTTAATGCACTAGTCATTGCATCTTTGTCAACATATTAACAAAAGGAAAGGAAAGGGAAAAAATAATGTATTTGTCAAATTGGGGATTTGTTGATGAAGGTCTGTAATGCAAACTTTTAAAATTGATTGGATTGATTGTGCATATTTTTCTGTTGCATACCTTTTACACCTTATTCCTTGTCTGTACCTACCTCATAATTTTCAAAATCTCCGATTTTTTCTTTTAAGTTGAGGTACCTTAAAACTGTTATGCATTAGAATTAAGGAATTTGCTTGAACTTTTTAAGCCCTTGGTCTTGGTGTAGCAAGACTGATATCTTCATTTGAACAGAGCGCCATTTTGTGGACCAACAGAAATTAAGCCTCGCCATAATGCCTTGATTGAAACTATTTTCTAACACATATGGGTGATAGTTTACCTAAAGTCAAAACCAACACATATAAACTGAAGTTCAAACCTTGTGACTCAATCTCTTTGACAATGAGCAGTTACCTCTTGGAACCCTTCAAATTAGAGGTTTCTCCCTCTTTCTTAAACAGCAGACGTGCAGTGATCTGTCACGGACTGAGCTTGTGATCTGAAATCTGTCACGAAATAACAGAATTTAGGAGGTAAAGAGAGAATACATTGATTGAGAGAATGATAGACATTAGCGAGAGGATTGAAAAAGATTCATATTGAGTGAGATATAGAGATAGGCAGATCTTAGAGAGAAGAGGATAGAAATTTCATTAGAAAGACAATTAAGAGTTTTCACAATTTTCAGCATACTTCCACTCTAGTTATTACATCTATTTATAGACTAACACACTTTTTGGCAGCTCACATTTCGGGGTCCTCCTAACTAACTACTGTTGGCATATATTATTCCCTCCATTCACTTATTCAAATTACTATGTGATAGCTAATGTGACATTTCCTCTTATTCAAATAATCTATGTCCTTGTATATTCAGATCAAGTCCATAAAATACTAAGCCATGCTGTTTTCATCTTCCTTGGTAGATTTACCCAAGTTAGCAATCTTCACTGAACCAGCACTTGGGAGCTTTGCTTTACTTTTCTGACAAGAATTCTTCCATTGATGCCTCCTTTAGAATATTCCTTACGGGGTAGATATGACAGGGGAGGTAGCCAATCATGTAAAGAATCATAAGGAGTGGTGCCAGGGTTAAAGTTAAACCCTAAGAATTTGCAAATATCAACCTTTACATAGCCAAATACGCACTCATCAAGCCTTGCTGTTACTTGCAGCCTCAAATCTCATTTCAGTGTCTGCATTAGTGGAGCCAAATCTCTTCTTTCCACAACTTCTTTAAGATCCGTAGCACTTGAAACCCAGAATTCCTTCGCAGGGTCCAATCTGATCAATTACTAGCTGTTGTACCATCTTCCATGTCTTCTGAAGTACTGATTGCTAAGCATCTTGAGGGGATTACGAACTATAATTTCAGCCTTAGGAAAAATACAGCAAAGAAATTCTTTAAGAAGCACTGGGTTGACCTGATCACACTACACCTCTGTGATTGTGTCTCCTCGTCAAACATAGTCTTGTCCTCTTGTTCTTCTTCCTTCTTGTGCTTTGTGCCAAGTCTCCTCTTATTTTCCTTTGTGTTTTGTGCCAAGTCCTCTCTTATTTTCTAATTCACAATCATGATTAGATTGCTTAGCTTCCCTAATCAATTATGATTTCATCAATATCTCTAGCTTTTCATCTATAGAGTTGAATCTCTCCATTGTTTGATTCAAAGACTTAGAAAGTCTTTCGGAAGTAAATTTTGTGATCTAGAAGGAACTGCCATAGTACAGCCCAGGAACAAACTGAATCTTCATTGGTTGACTTTGAAATGGAGCCCTTGAATAATTTAGGCTCAGAGTTAAACGAAATTATCAAATTAGGAGTAACACTAGCATGAACGCTTGAGCTAGAATAGGTACATAACACCTATGACATAGAAATTCAAGTACAATTTGAATATCCTGGAATGTTTAAAAGGCTTTTTATTTAGTTTAAATACCAGCTGAATATGGGATGGTGAGCACACAATTTGAAAGCTAGTTTAAACTTACACAAATACAATCAAGTTATTAATTGAAGCTATATTTAATTGTCAAAAAATGAAGTGTATTTCATTATGAAAATAAGACAAAAACCTAATATCAAGCAGGAAACATGAGACTGAGTCTCCCAATGGGCACGATTGTTCACCACATCCACTGTTTTCCAAACTAGCTGTATCACTTCTCTCTCTTTTGATGCCTCTTGACATTCAAGTCGTGTTTTGATGCGTCACAAAGTAATACACACGCATACATACATATTATAAATATATAGTCGAAGGGAGGTAAGTGGTCTCTTCCCTTACTTCCATTAGGAAGTGGCCAAAAAATATCATTTTGCATCTTCACTATGCAAAGCATATGCAAAAAATTGAGGCTGTGTAAATTTATATTTGTAGTTGTGGAACCCCACTGTTATAATCATGTAAAATAAGTTTGTTTTTTTGATGGCTTAGATATGTTTATTTTTCATTACTATAAAGAAGTTGACATACATTACTAAATCATATGAATAGTACGTGCTCTCGTATGTTTGCATGTTCTTTGCATCCGTATGGCTGTTTCCTTACGGGAGTAGTATATCATGCTTTTATACTACGATCATACATGTATCCACATACCTGTTGGTAGAAGGAAAAATCTTCCTCAGGTTAGGTTTTCTGCAACTTGTCTTTCGTGTCTTCTCAGTAATTATGCTTTCTTAATGCTTGTGACTTTAAAGGACATCTTTTGGATTAATTCACAACAATAACATAAGAACTACTGGATTTTGTTTAACTAGTCCAAATATGAGATGTTTATTTTTATTTTATATTTTGTTTTAGCATAAATTGTTCTTTTCTGCTTTAATAGGAAAATGGCGCAGACAAGAAATAAGAGCCGAAAGTCACATAACAGTGAAAACAGAGATTGGGAATGGGGACCATGGGCTGAACTTACTGGTCATCTTCTTGTTTCGATAGTACTGCGTCTAGGATTCATAGACTCTGTTTCAATTGGTGGAGTATGTGGATCATGGAGGAAAATTGTTAAAAACAATAGAAAAACTATCTTGGAACAGCAAAGGCCTTTAGTAGTTGTTAAATCAACTCATGCAAAAAAAGCCTGCTTCTTGTATAACATGTATGGTCAAATAAGATACAAGACGCTGCTGCCTAATTATTTGGCCTACTGGCGCTTTGTGGGATTATCTTGTGGGTACTTGATCATGCTGAACTTGGAATCAAAATTCTGGCTTTTGAACCTTATTACCAGAGATGAACTCCATTTTCCTGTACTCCCCCGATATTCTTTCTTCGACCTTTTAGAAACTCTTCCTATCGTCATTTATTCAACTGACATTTCAGGTCATTTTATGTTAGTTGTTAACAGAAAAATGTCTTCTATGCTGTTATCTCGAAGTGGTGGAGCCAGTTGGAGGACCATCCCATATAAGGGCAAAGACGGGACTTATATAGATCTAACCTTTTTTAATAAAAATGTATATGTTTTAATGCATGATGGCAGAATTGGCAAATTGAGAGTGAGCCCATATCTCCTTCTGGAACTGATGGATGTTAGCATCAGCATCCCCAAATCGTCATTTACGCCTCTGCAGTTAGCGACTTCAGAGGAGCATCTCTTCATGGTATCCCTTTTTGACATTTCGTTTAAGACACAAGTTGTTATTCACAAACTAGACGAGGCAAATATGGAATGGGTGAAGGTAAATGACATGGGTGATGAAGCAGTTTTTATGAGTCGTAGGCCAGGAGGCTCTGCAGTTGTCAATCCAACCAAATGGGGCGGCCGCAGCAACTGCATCTATAGTCTTAGATCAATGGCTAACAGATGCTCCATATTTCCTTTGAACAGCAGACAAGTGCTTGAAGAGGAGACTCCAATGGTTCCAGAACCTAGTGTTCTAGTACCATATTTTTGGTATTTTCCTCACCTATGTTACAAAAAGAATTTGATTGAAGGATCATTCGTCGTACAAGGTTAAATAGAATTCGATACCTGAACTTACAGTTAGCAGTTTCGTCTTAATTCCATTTGGCAGTTTTCACATATTCAGTTACATTTCTGTGTTTGTAGCATCTTCTTGGCATAAACAGATATATGTTTGCATGCTGATGGTGTCTCAATTTAATGCCCGTTATTTCGACAAGGTTATTAGTGTGTTATCATTTTAAATTTAAAAAAAATGTTTAATAGTATGAGCTTTGTGAATATTTCATTTTATATATATTCCCTTGGCCCAACTGTTAATAAAGAGAGTTTTATACATATGTTTCTTCATATAGTATGTATTATTACTGTTTATTTTAATTATGGTATGCAAAGAAAATGGATGATAAAGATTGGGGCAAAAATGCAAACTTTATCCATGACATAATTGAGGGGATTGAATTTACTAATATAATATATTCAAAAATTATAAATACATACGCATATATGTATATATCTTAATAAATTAAAAAATATGAAATAAACTAAAAATCATATAAGATTATGTTGGAAAAAGAAAATCCAAATATTCTGCAATTTATGTATAGTTTTAAAGCACTGGCGTGGTTAAAGTAATAAAAATGATCGATATTATTAAAATAAAAAAGATATTATTAAAGTGGAGTATTGTACACTTAAAATGTTAAAGTGGTTAAAATAATTATAAAAATGTTAGCACAATTACGAAAGTGTAGCAAAAAGCTCAAGAAAATGGACACCTCCACAAAATCCCGGCATCCACCATCACCGCCAACAAGCCGAGCCATTGGTAGCACCGACGGCGACATCATGGGCGGCGATGTGCTCGACCTCTCTAGTGTCGGGCTGATTATTGATTCAGGTTCAGTGTTTGGGGAATTTTTCAGCTCAAAAGAGCAGACCCATTTAGCAAGACAAAGACTTTATGATCTTTTCTGTTATTATCGTGTTCGGTAACCCTTTGCCTGTCAACTTTTAAATTCGTTTTTGTTTTAATATTGATCTCAGTTTTGATGTGAATTGGGTAGTGCATGGTTTCAGTTCAATGGGTTTTTCTAGAATGCTATTTTTTCTACTTTTGTAATTTTTTGTATTACTTTTGGCTTTCTGACTTTGAAATTGAATTATAGTCATGGTTTATTTTATTTTATTTTTATTTTTATTTGTTATTGAGCAGACCTTATTTTCTGAAATTCTTGGGGTATTTCTAACTACTTAGACTTTTAGTTAAGTTATTGCTCTTAAATTTTTTGTTGAGTAGTTTGTATACAAGTGTGTTTGTTTGTGTGAGCTTTTGTTATTTGTTGTGTTAGATTCTTTATTCTGACTATGTGATCCTGTTCTTGTTGTTACTAGCGATACTGCAGGTGAATTGAGTTGGTTTCTCTGTGGTTTTCGTTTGTTTAATGTGTTTTTGTTTGTTAATGGGCATGAACCTAAGCAGTGTGACTAGAGAAGGATTCATCCTCGATAATGAACTGATAGAGGCTGTTAGAGTCTCTTAAGATCTACACAATGTTTGAAAATTTTGGTGGGATTTTAGGTGGTAAACGTATAATTATATGTCAATTTTGTATTAACTTAACCAATTCCCGAATGTGAGTTGAATACCTTATAGCATTTTTTATCATAATTTATTTAGCTCATTGCAGAAATGTTACAGCCCAAGTATGTTTGTTTGCCATTTTCTTTATCCAGCTCGATTTTATTATTCTTCTCCTTTTTATAATCAGTTACAACATTAGAGTGCTGCCTCAATCTGTTGAATCTGTAACACCTTCACATGCTTCATTTGGAGACACTCACACTCACATTCATAGTCACACTTATACTTATTCAAAATGCAAATTGTAGAGTTAAATCGTAATAATGCTAGTTTTCATTCGACTCTTAAGAACCAGCTTCGAGACATACCGGATCCTCAATAGAAAATCCTATAAGTAATTTATAGGGCCCTGCGGTATGCAGTTGTTTTTCCACATATATGAGCTCAACCTGCAAGGTCTGTAAATCTAAAAGCATCCGAGTCTATTAACCTGAGTAGGTGCAAGCCTTGGCCCATTGTCATAGAATTAGAGCTCTTTTGCATTAGCACTCAACTTTCTATTGAGTGTTTATACATTTTGTTTTATCTTAGGATTCCCTATATAATGGTCTTTCTATGTATTACAACATCAACTTTAATGATCAAATATTGAATAAAATTTCTTGCTCCCAAAGTCTCACCTCTCTTCCTCTCTATAAACTCAACCACCCCCACCGACAAGCTTCCAGTGACGTACATATTTGGTGTAAAGGTCTAACAAATGTGATGACACTGTTGTTTATCCACAAAAAAAAATTGTCAAGAACGTAGGTGGTGTGCAAACAGCCCAACGAGTTTTTATTTTATTTTATTTTTTTCATACAATGAGGATGAGTTTGATTGAATCTGATGGTTTATGGTGCATGAGGTAATGATGGCATTAAAAATGGAGGGTGTGCTGATTTTACTGATTTGGAATAGTAACATTGTTGTGAAGAAAATGATGTAAACAGTAGTTGGGGTTTGTGGAAATTAGAACCAAGATTTCAGCTCTAATACACTTGATGCTGGATTAGAAGCAAAAGAGAAAGGAGTTGAGAGAGGGAGAAGCAACTTGGGAAGAAAGAGAGTGTTCCATACTGGATCATAATAGTTAATGTTCTACTACATCAAAATCCTTTACTCCTTCATAGGAATAAAAAAAATAATTAAAAACAATATTTAGAAACGCCTAAAGTGTGATCTGGTCCTTAAACTCAGATATGATTTCAGGCCCATCTTCTTTGTATGTCAAACAATGATTTTATGTTGTCGAGCTAGTATCTGTACTTGATTTGATCCCTAATTTAATCTTGTTCATTTGATGTGTATACTTCATTACTAGTTTGCCAGAACTTTCTTATATAATTTGTTCATTTAATAAAATTATTTAACAGTTTAACAGCTATTCGTCATGGAGGTAATGTTGGTGGTCACTGTATGTGTTTGTAAGAATCTAACTATTTCTTTCTGTAATTGTAATCTTAGATCTAATTACAAAACAAAATAAAAAATAAAAATTCATCAATAATTGCATCGGAATATATTTCCTTATGATGTCACTAAGAATGTGGATTAAGTTTGCAACCTGCCATTTGCGGTGGTACTTCACAAATGCTTTTGGTGATATCTAAATTCTGTCAATTGATTAGATGGATGATATGCGTACCACTTTCTTTTTAGTAAGTGGACGATAATATGCATATCACATTTAAAAAACTAAATATAGAATCTTTTGGATACTAATTTTATTACTTACTGCCAAAAAGAATAGCTATGGTTGCGCTTTTTTATTTTTCACTGCTTAAGAGGGTTCAATTTTTGCACTTTTGATTCTTGGAATACATCTCTGCAGTTAGTCACTTCCTAGGAGGATGAGAACGAGTAGTATTCACGATTATGTTTCCTTGGCCGCAAGTAGATTTCGGTCTCAAACGCATTACAATTTACAAACTCAACGATTCGAGGATGGAATGGATGCTGGCAGATACATGACTTGGGTAAACAAGCATATCTGCTGTAGTCAATACAACCAAATGGAGAGGCTTGAGTAACTTGGTCTACCTTCTTGAATCAAGGATTAACAGCTGGTCCATATTTCCCTAGAATCACGGCTGCAGACTTCTCAAGTGTCCGGTTGCTCCAATTGCTACTATGGTCAGCTTAGACTATGCTGTATTGTCTATCTTGCAAGAACTTGAGATTGTTATATAATTGTATTGTTTAAGATTTACATTTCCAAATTGGCACCATTGATTGTTCACTAAGTCAAGGTCTTACAAATAGGTTATAAGAAGTTGGAGTTCGTAGGTAAGTAATATTGAGCCTAGTGCCGATGGGGATCTCAATTTTGAGGCCCATTTTCGTTCTTGTGTTTTTAATATGCTTTCCTATCAAATGCTCTTTCAGGTGCTACATAATCAGAGCATATAAGCTAAGCAATATATTATCTCAACTTAATTTGCTGCAAATAGTAAAAAGAGTGATGTTATGTAACTAAACAAAAACTCTCTTAATTATCTTGACAAAGCATTAATATTTGTACTATATATCCATCAATAATTTGTCGAAAAGTATTGTTTAAATGTAATTAGTAGATAATTCAACGAGACCTTGATGCTGCGACTCAGGCATTACTTAATAGAGGTGCAAGGCTTACAGAAGTATTGAAACAACCACAATATGCACCACTTTCAATTGAAAAATAAATTCTAGTAATTTATGCAGTTTTCAATGGATTCTGTGATCGAATGCCACTAGACAGAATTTCTCAATATGAGAGAGCCATTTCAAGGAATATAAAACCAGAATTACTACAATTTTTTTTAGAAAAAGGTGTGTTAACTAACGAAAGAAAAATAGAATCAGATGCATTCTTAAGTTTATTGATCGTAACCAATTATAATCGTACATATCATTTTTATAACCAAATTAGATAATTTTTGCATAGTTACATGTCATATTTCTAGTAAAAATGGATTACATTTATCACCTCACCTACATATTTCCTAGGGCTTTAGATTGGTATAGAGGAGATAGATTTGACCTTCCAATCACAATCATATTCATCTCTATTTCTTTGGATTGTGAAGAGAAACAAATCTTTGTAGACTGTGGGCAAATCTCCACCATTACTTAACTTGGAAAATTTAAGCACAACTTAGCTTGCTGTTGGAGGTGTACATGGATACTACTAATAAATAAAACAACAGAATTCAGACCTAGGAAGAGAGAGAACAGAATAGGGTAACTACAGTAGCACTTTTTACTAGTTGGGTCAGGGCCAGCTGCCCTATATGCACTCTATTTGTAGTTTTGTACTATTTCCTAAAACCCTAAACCCCATTTTGTCTCTTCAGTCAACACTTTTGGACCATCTTTAAAATAAAATAAAATAAACTTTTGGACTATAGAAAAGAGATGGAGAACAGAGAATTAAAGGATCACGACTCACCCCTATTAGAATATAGTTTGGACCGGTCGATAGGACCGGTCCCCTAGAATCACTCAATAGATGCAAAATAATAATGATTATAGTTGATGTGATATTTTTCTACTGTAATTTGCTTCATTTATTAGATTACATAGTGAACTGAGAGCAATATAAAAATATAATGTAATGATATTATAATTACTTTATAAATATTGAAAATAACAAATAAATAAATTGTAATAGCTTATTATTGTATTACAATTTTATTATAGTATGTAACTTATCACATTACATTAAATTTCTATTTAGTGAATCAAACCTTTCTTAAGAGCACATTGGCAAAATGTAAATATAAATAGGCTAAAATTTTAGAATGAAGTAAGTATAATATTCAAGATAACATGTTTGTATTTTAATGTTTCTTTCTCTTTCTTAAACTAATTGACCAATGAGCTCATTAATTATATACACTTTTAAGAGTTTATTAGTCTTCATACTCACTTTGTTTTATTTTAAGTGATATTTTAAGAGAAAACCTATAGATTAAAATATATATTTAATATTTTACTAGGCACCCAGCCAAATCGACATGATTGAGGAACACTTAACACTTGGGTGGAAATTAATCGGACCTAACATGAATTTTTAAAACACTGTAAAATGTCAATATTGATATCAATATTAACTTTTAAAAATTTAGTGAAAAAATATAAGAGAAAATAGAAAATGTTATAATTTTTAGTAAATTAATTGAAAAGATATGGGAGAATCAAATATGGGTTTAATTTCTTAAAAATTATATGAATAATTAAATAATAGCATTTTAAAGGATTACTACACTTATAAAAAACTCTTACAAAAAGAAGTTTACAAAATATTATGTTAAAATATAATTACTTAATAACTCTCCAATCACGAACGAATCCAATAATTATAACAAGCCATAAACATACACATCATTTATAATATCTTTTTTGCAACAATTATTTAATAACTATATAATATATTATTGGTATTTTACATCTACAAACGACAACAACATTAAAGAGAAAAGAAAAAGTGACGTTTTATATTTATGACATTTTTTGAGAACTAATTTATTTTAAGTTTACTAATTAAAAAAACTGTATAACACTATTATTTATATATATTTAAATTATTAAATTTTATAAAAAAATTATTAAAATAAATATTATAAATATTTTTTTTTTAAAAACATATTTTTTGGACCGATCGTCCAAGAGTTATTGAAATTAAATTGGACGAGGGGATTTCCTTGCATTCGAATATACTCCATAACGAGAATAGTAGTAAATAGTACAGTTCCAAGGTAATGCTTAGGACTTGCAGGGCAGGAGCCTAAACTACATGAGAAAATGGCAAAAGGCCTAGAGATACCTTTGGTTCGACTAATAAATTGTCTATTATCTTATGATAAGTTTATGTGTATAATATTTAATTATAAAATTAATTAATATATTAATTTTAATTTTAAAAAAAATAAAATATGATATAAATTTTTATTTTCTAATATTTCTTTCGTTCCAAGATAAAAGTTCTGATTATTTTTTTGTGCTCACATTAAAAAAGATGATAAAATGATAAAATTGTATATATTTAAATTCTTATTTAATTATATAATTTTTTGCACATGATTAGTTATGCTCTATAAATATACATAGATAATAAAAATATGACAATTAATAATACTAAAGATATTATAGGTAAATTATTATAAAACATAAATTATTTAAAATAAATAAATATTTAATTTAGAATTATTTAAAATAATAACAAAAAAATTTATTCTGAAATGAAGAGAGTAGTCATGATCAATATATTTTTGTAGTTGATTTTATCTACGTATATGCTTATCCTGACCTTTAGGGGGCTCCAAAGTTTCCAAACAGAAACAACCCTTTTCACACGCCCTCAATCCTAAATGATCAATTAATAATCTCTTTGACTTTAAAATTAATAGTAAATGTTGCCAGTTACTACACCAAAATGTCTCTGATTTAGAATTTTTATTTTTTTTGATATTTTATATACATGCTTAAATTTATCTCGGATACCTATATAAACTCCACCAGATAAAAGAATTTTATTTCGATAGTAGGCTTCTTCTAATAAGAGTGTGGTTTTATAAGATAATAAATTCATATCAATATCAAATTAATTTTGTCATGAATTAGTCGACATATAATTCATTTCTTTTTTATGAATAGTAGGTTATACATTAAACATTTTAACATACATTTTTATAATATTATAAATTTAATAATTTATTGCGTTTATATAACAAAAAAAAATATATACATGTCGACAAATATTTAACCAAGTTAAATTGCGAACAACGTGAGAGTATATACAATAAGATAGAATAAATTAGAATGTGATCTTTTTTAATTTCTACTTATTCCATATATGCACATATATCACAATTATAATTTAAAAAAAAAACTTTCGCAATATACCAAGACCCTAACAAGAAAAAGTCTCATTTATTTAAAAAAAATTATCCCAAAAAAAATTTACTTTACTAATATAAAATTACATAATAGACTTAAATGGTCAAATATATCACAATTACTAATATTATATTTGGTAAAAATATAGGTACACAGTTGTATACCTATACTGTAGGCCTTTAACGACAGTTTGAATGATTATGGTGGCAGTGCTATCAAAAAAACTGTCGCTATAATAATTAAAATTTTCGCCAAAAATCTACCGTATAGATACACAATTGTGTACCTGTATATATCTCATTATATTTTGATACTCATAAAAATTTGAGAGTTGTTTCACCTAAAAATCTAAACCCATCCAATTTATTTATTTATTTTTTAATAATTTAGACTGAATTTAAATACATCCAATTTTTGATAACTCATTCAGATAAATAGATTCACATAAATAGCCATATCCCAATAAGATCTTGCTTACATTTGTCATCTTCAAACTGGTCACTCATTTTAAAAACCTGTTATCTCTCCTCTTATCCCTTTAAATTAATTTAAATTAATTTTACTGTTTCTCACCGAGAACTGAGAAAGTCACCCATCCTTAGTCTTGTCATCTAGCAGAGAGAGAGAAGCAAAAACTCATAGAAAGAAAACCAGCTGGTTAGGGTTTTAGGGTTTGTAGGGGTAATGGGCAATTAGTAGAATAGAAAAGGAAAAGATTTGATTTTGATCATCTGGGTTTGTCAAGATCAATGTATAATATATAAATCTTGAAACTTTCTTGTTATATTTCCAATCCCTTTTTTTCTTTTTAATTAGTTTATCATTTCAAAATATTTAAAAATTTAGAAATGGGCAATAGTACACCTGCAACACAATACACTACATCTCATACAGCACCACCTCTACTTTAAATGAGGCCCAACCCCCCTCTGGGTTTTTTTCATTGGTAACAGTAACCAGTAGTCTCAATTGAAGGCGCCGTTCTCTTTTCTTGTACTCTTCCTTTCTTTCTCTCTCTCTCTCCTCCCTATTTCTCTCTCTTAACTTCTTCCTCCTGTAATTCCTGATAACGGTGGCCACTCCATTTCTGTGTGTTTGAAACCAAACCCATTTTTCCTCTCTTCCCTTTTACCATAATTCAAAACGCAGAACACAAAATGGTGAATTTTCTCTCTGTTTATTGCTCTATGTAGCAAAGTGTTTGATATTTTTTCAATTATAATTTCAGCTAGAATCCTTTTTGGTGGATTCTAGTGATTGATATTTTTTGTTTTATAATTTCAGCTGGATTCTGGACATCTTCCTCGGTGGCTGGAGTCCCTTTTGGGGGAGAAATTCTTCAACGCCTGTATAATTCATGAGGAAGCAAAGAAGAATGAGAAGAACATCTTCTGCTTGGACTGCTGCGAGAGTATTTGCACTCACTGCTTGACCCCTCACGGCTCTCATCGCCTCTTACAGGTTTCTTTCTTCATAATTCACCAAATTAACTTCATCTTTTCAATTCCATTTTCAAACTCTCTTAACTTCATAAAATTGAAATTTTAGTTGTGTTTGATTTTAATTAGATAAGAAGGTATGTTTATAATGATGTTATAAGGCTGGGTGATGCTGAGAAATTGATGGACTGTGCCTTTGTTCAAGTAAGTGGATAACATAAATTATTCAAAGAATTAACACAATAAATGAAACCCATGTTTTGAATTGCTCTTTTTTTCTTATTTTTTTTCCCCACCTTTTTAAACATTTCTCGACTGGGATTTCAGCTTTAATTTATCTCTTATTTTCTACAGTCTTACACCACAAACAGTGCAAAAGTGGTATTTATAAATCAAAGGCCACAGACTAGGCCATGCAGAGGCTCCGGCAACACTTGTAGTATCTGTGACAGAGGGCTGCAAGACCCATATCTCTTCTGTTCTCTCTCCTGCAAGGTCCATATATATATATATATGCATAAACCCTAACTTTCTCAAATTCCAACAAAATTTTCACTAAATATCGATTCTATTTCTTACCCATTTAAAATTTTCACTTTTTCTCATCTGGGTATGTCCTTGTTTTTCTCACAGCTTCAACATTTGCTGAGAACTGATCAGGGTGGCCTTTCAAAGTATATCTACAAATGTGAACACCTTGCGTTTCCGGAACCGGGTTCAGATGACGGTCTCATGACCCCTGACTCGATTCTCGAGCAGACCAGTTCGATGAGGACCGAGTCGGGGTCGAGCGGAAGTGGTGGCGCCGCGGGTTTAATGGGCTGCCGGCAGGCACTTGCATGCACTGCCACAACAGAGATTGTGAGGAAGAAACGCAGCTCCTGTTCAGGGTTCCGATCGGCTTGCCGGCCGATTAGTTCGCCGGCTTCTGAAATCGCCGTGGCGATGATGAACCGGCGAAAGGGTAGTCGTCCTCAAAGGTCTCCGCTTTACTGATGTGTGTACGGAAGAGTTGAGGAGAGAGAGGGAGAGGAGGGAAATGGAGGTTTGGGGGTATAATTGGCATTTCGGAATTTTGTTGGACTATTTTGGGTTGAAGTGAAGAATTTGGGGCATAATTGGCATTTCATTATTTTGCCAAGGACTTTATTTTTGGACTAAAAGTGAAAAACATAGGCCTCCTCCCAATTTTGTATAGTACATACACCCCTGTCCAAGGTTTAATTTTCAACTTTTTAAGTGCCATAATGCTTGGTTTCTTTTTTACAGACTAATAGTTTGACAATATGCCATGTTTTATTGCTTCTTTTTTTAAAGTTTAATTTATGTAACCTTTTGAACCTATTATGACAATATACTTGCCAGAAATTCCACCTGATGTTAGGGCACTAATCAAATTTAAGGATTGCTATTTATAGTAATGATGTCGTACCTTTGGGGAAAAAGGTGGACTCTCATTTTGAAACCAAAAAATATTTGAATTGGGGTACCAATTTAAATGCATGAATAATTTTATATCAAATATAAATTGCGATCGACGTAAAATTATAAACGAACTCTTTTAGTATGTATCAATATAAGTTTGTATTTCATGTTATTTTAAAATTTACTTTTAAACTTATTGTGTATGAATGCATATTTAAATTTCAATGTTTAGAAAAGGAGAAATGTTGAATGATGATTAATTGACTAAAACATGTTTATATATAATAATGATTCAAATTGTATGAATCCTATAGATTTACGTGTCTATTGAGAAAATGGAGGAAGAGTAAATTTGTTAAGTTTTTGGGGTATGATATGACAGTTTCACCCACAGCAATCTTGTTGAAAATCCTAGAATTGCAAGCTCAGCAGGGGTCTCCTTCCCTTCTCTTTCGTTTCTTTGCCTCCTTTCTTCTGCCCAAGGACAGAATAGTGACAAAATAATTAATTTGTATATAATTTTATAGATTATTTGTTATTATTTATAAAATTATTTAATATCTTAAAATGAGATTATATAGTACCATGGTTTCATTTGAGATTATAACTTATTATACAATGGTATTAGATATGACAAAATATAACAGTAAATGCCTCAATAATTTGGTCAAGATAATAAGATAAACTACTATTAAAAGATAAACCACTATTAAAAGATCCATAACACTGCCAGTTTATCTAATTAACTGAAATTCTTTCAGCTTTTAAAACTAGCTACCGTGTATGTGTGTGTATATATATATATATGTAAGAAATTTATCCATAGCAATCCATTACTGATGGTAATCATAATTGGTTTATCACAAAAAAGAATAGCAGTAGGGTCAATTATCACAAAAAAAAATAGCAATAGGGTCAATTAATGCAAAAAATAGTTTGTAACAAGAGAAAAGAGTAGCGGCATGATTAATTTACAACCAAAAATATCTCTTATATTAGTTGTCGAAATAGTACTCTAGTAATCGATTGTCATGAATGGACACTTATATACATACATACATGTATATATGTGTGTGTGTGTCTCTCTCTCTCTCCACATTGGTCCTTTTCTTAATTAGTTTATAATGCATCTTTGTTGACCATGCTCTATTTTGGAGTTTTTCTTCTTTTTATTTTTGTCATTCTCCCATGGTAAAAAGTAAAAACATGCCAAAAAATGAATTACTTTTGTTATGCTGTTAAAACTTTTGATGTCACGAGGACTAGAAGAAAATAAGAGGAAAGTGAAAACAAACAAACAAGTTTATTTTTATTATTTAAACTAATAAACAAGTTTATTTTATTATTTTGAAATTTGAATAATGTCCCCAGTCTCTTTTCGGCCTGCTGTAGTATCTCCATCAATCAAAGTACAGTTCACTTAAGCAATTAAGTTGCATTCGGTTTTAAGATTTGAGAATTTTGATTTTGGTTTGCCATTGAGAAGTAAAAGCTACCCTTGTGTTTTACTTAAATAGGAGTACTAAATGTTGGAAGATGATTATTTAGTTATGCATTAGAAGGAAGGAGCTCAATAATTAAGGAATTTTGCTTGCAATGACATCAATATATGAAATTAGATAAAATTATCAGAATCGTCCACCATATTACAAATATCTTTAAAAAAAAATACACTCATATTTATTCATGTAATTAATTTACAAAATTGTAAGATATATTGTTTTTCAGATTTGGGCGACCAAGAAAACTACTCCCTCCATCTCAAATCGAATTTTAATCTTAGATCACGTGTAGGTTAAGAAAATAACTCAAGTTTGAGCTACGTTATACTCCTTCTGTCAATTTTATTTGTCTTAATTAATTTTTTATGATCAAATTGACAAATTTTAAGATTAATATTTAAATAAATGTATTAAAATTTTTGAAATCAAATAAATTGACTTTGATAGTATATTCGATGTACGTTCTTATGATAATAATTTTGTGCCTATATTTAATAAACTTAAGAATAAATTTTAAATCAAAATATGATCAATTTAACCATAAAAAATCAATTAGAACAAATAAAAGCACTAGTTTTTATTGCAAATTTGCAATGCTATCTGTGCGTGCGCACACAAAAAAAGAAAAGAAAAAAGATTTATGAATTCTTTTTTTAGAAGAAGTGAGCCTTTCCTTAATTATCATATTATTACTCATTGTATTTATGGAGTAAAAAAGCTTAAACCAACAATATGACTGAGGATAATTTAATTATGAGATTATCTATAGACTCATTATACAAAATAGAAGTGGGCCTGTGTCATAAGAGTACCTTAGACAGTGATGACAAAGAGTGGGCATGGAGAAGACATTTATTTTCTGGATTTGGTCGGTGTAGTATCATTGAAGACATCATATAAATCTTGATTTTTCAGAAAGCCCCCACAACATGTTCCCTCTTTAGGGCAAATGGGCATAGATTGACTCCTACAGTGGGTACTGAGTAATTCCCCAGCCAAATTGGGAACAAATTATAATTCATTGACCAAATTGCTAGGGCAATGTAGAATTAAGTGTTCATCTTTTATCACATATTCAATTGATTTAAAAGATTTTTTTTCTTTAAATAAGAAAAAAACTAAGATTGAGCTTTAATATGGGTTTGCTTTCAAATGAACGAGCTTTATTATGAACAGTTTAAAACTCCGCTCAACTGGCCTAGCTGATTATCTAAAAATTATTGTGATCAGGCGTATTTATAATTTTTCGAACAAGTATCTGAAAATCATTATGACTCTGACTCGTTTACCATTTGAGTAACGTTAGCGGTTTCAAATGACAATAAATTAAATATTTTAGTAATAATTTATGGCATAACCAATCACATGAGATCTATTCAATTAATGTTATGATGACACGTTATTTAAGACACTTATTTTGACAAAAAATTTAAAACTCCTAACATATCACCCTTACAATTTTATAAACAAGTGCCTATAACTATCGTAACGAAGGTTAAGTATATATTTGACTATTATCATTGGCACCAATTATTACAGTAAAAAATGGTTAATGGTATTAAGAAAATTGTTCAAGTTTTTGAAGCAGGAAATTGTAGAAGAAAATTGTCCTCAAACACTTCAGAGGCCAGTGATGCTAGCCTGCCTTGTATGAGAAATAGTTCAACCATTTTCCTTTAATTTTAATCCATTATCATTATAATTAACATTATTTTCAATTAAATAGTACTCCTATGGTAATAATAGTATTTTAGTCACTTTAGGTAGTGACAAAATTTTTTGAGGACATTATTGGGTACCTGCCACGCGTCAGGTACATATTGGTTTTTCGATTTGTCCTTGTTGTACTAAGAGTCTCAGACTACCAGAGTGCAGTGCTGAAACATTTTTGCATTTATATATATGTCTATATATATATAATAAGGAAACAAAGCAACGTTTGAATATTTACGTCTTCATATATATGTCCGACGAGCAATATTAATTTGTTATGGACCACATTGTGTGTGATTCTGTAGTACATACTGTACATGCTATATATATATATATATATATATATATATATATATATATATATATATATATTATAAAACTGTAGGAAAGAATTACTGTAAACACAAAAATAAAACTTTTTTGATTTTCTTATTCTATTTTCTACACTTTTTATTTAATTTTATGCTCTTTTTTTTCACTCACTATCTATCATCTCCTATATTTTAATATTTTATTTTTCTTCTTTTAATCAACTATATATATTAATGGTTCATAGTTTTGGAATGTACTGAGATTTTCTGGCAGATATCATCACTGCGTACAGTTTTTGATGTCTTTGTGACTATGATTCTTGACTAATTACTCTGATTTTTGGTTGGTTCAATCTTGCAAACATGTGGTTGGATCAAGTTGGTACGATTAACTCATAGTCATTAATTAAGAGTTAAGCATTTATCACCTTCTTCTTCCTCATTCCGCATGTTTATTTAATTTTTCTTGTCAATTATATTTATTTCAACAAAAAGAAAAGAAAAGAGACCAAGTGTTTGATGTGATGATATTCACAAAAATGACAAAAGGATACATCCTTTGAAAAATGTTGGCCAAAAATTGTGTCCACTACACGTAAATTTACCTTGAACATGTATTTATTTATGAATTGGGTTTATTTGATACAAATTCCGGTCGATTTTTGATAAATGTGACTTAAAAATTTCAAATATTAGTAAGCAAAACATTTGCCTTGAAACAATAGATCTATTATAATTTTTTTTGGGTACAATGGAGGCAAAAAGCTCAAATTATACATGGCAGAGACTCCTGCTATATCTCTGATGTTACGTTTTGATTGTAAGAATGAAAGTGAGAATGAAATAACTCATTCTTATGAAATGAAAAAAATTGTATTCAGTTATTCTATTAAAATGAAATGAATAGTTCTAATTCCTCCCAAATATGTGAATTTTATTCCTTAGAGAAGAATATGAAATGACTCATTTCAACTGGAATAAAATAAATTATTCAACTTTTCATTATATTTCATTCTCTATTAATTTTTTTTATTTATTTAATCTAAACGCAACGTAAGAGATTTTTACAGAATTTGTATATTGTCAACACCACCATCCTTTCTTTCAAAGAAGTTGGTGCACCGGTTTCTCTCTCTCGAAAACTACATCAACCGTATCCCTTGTCAACAGCTCCTCAATTCTTCATTGCGTCCTCATTGAAAGATGATTTGATCAATTTACTAATCACTGGGGAATCCGATTCCAGCTCCCGGCATCCTCTATTCCAGGCAAAAATGTTTTCTACAACCCATGTCTCTTAAGGCTAGAAGATTTGGTTAACCAACTCGCCATTCGGCGCCCCTCCTCATTTTTGGGCCTGCAAATGAGCGTGCAAGCAATTTGCCACCCCATTGGACTTTACTTTTCCCAATCAAATCAAAAGACAGATATGCAGCATATGCTATATAACATGACCCGTCAGCCTAAATACGAATACTGTTCAGTTGTTAACCGGTGGTTCGTTTCCTGACTCGGCCGAATTAATTTTACTAATAGCTATCAAAATGGGCCTAATATACGAATGTTTTGCGGGTTCAATTTAAAATGTTACGTTGGTGTATCTTGCATTTTTTCCGGGCCCATAATTGCTCTTAAAGATAAGAAGAGGGTGTCCAATAGAAAAAAGAGCAAATGTGATTGTCTAGTTATTAGCGACGAAAATCTATCTTTTAAAATAGTAAGTCTTATATTTTAATTATTTTATAAAATTTATTATTTTATAAAAAATTATTATATAAATTATTACGTATAACAGAATCATTCTTTTTTTGTTGTGCAAAATCCCTGTGAATTTGATAGTTTTATATGACGAGTATATTTATGTGAACACTCAAATTAAGCGTAAAATGATAGGAGTATAGTTTTATGTGAATTTGTCTAGTTACAATTTTAACCCTGAGCTCACAGCCTCTCTTCTGCATCAGTTGTAAAACAGACGAAACCTAAAGGGCAATTACGTCAGAACATCACTAATTGCCAAAGAAAAACACGTGAGTAAACAAGAAAACACGCGCGCATATTATTAGAGGACTATAACTCACTGCTCAAGTCATTCATCCTATAAAACCCAAAAAGTCTATAATTCCCCAAATTTCTCGCGGATATTTACCAAAATCTTGAATCTTGGTGTTGATCATTAGCTGATTCAGAGTCATGAGTGCTGGTGATTTTCTCAACATTCATCCCTCAGAAATCAAATTCCCATGTAAGTTTTATTCTTTGTTTTTCATTGAAATTTTAACTTCCTTTTTTGTTAACCAAGAAATTTTGAGGAACCAAAGAGGAAAAGATAGAAACTTTTGAAGTTCTAAAGTTGTAAAGTTACCCAAATTGAATATATTAAGCTTCAAATGTTAAGAATTATTAACTTTTATTTTAATTTTTTTTAACTTTATTTTCTTCCACTGCATTTTCTCAGCAACCACATGAACATGTCACACTCTCTCTCTATAGTTATGCCTAAATATATTTTATGGTTATGTGGGTATTGATTTCTTTTAATGGGTTTGTTTGTTTGCGTGTTGGAAAGTTGAATTGAGGAAGCAGAGTTCATGTTCTATGCAATTGACTAACAGGACTGATCAATATATTGCCTTCAAGGTAGCTGTTAGTGATAAGTTAATTTACTTGATTGTGAATCAGTGATTGTACTTGGTGTTTGATGAAATAATATTGTGATCGAAAAGGTTAAGACAACGAACCCTAAAAAGTATTGTGTTCGACCCAACACCGGCATTGTTTTGCCAGGCTCATCTTGCAATGTTACTGGTAAAATGCCCATAAATTCTTTCAATAAACTACATGTTTAGCTTTTTTAAAAAAAAAAAAATCTTTTCTAGAGTTAATTCGATCACTTCTTGTTGCATTTATTTGTGCATTTTGGTAGTTACAATGCAAGCCCCAAAAGAGGCACCACCAGATATGCAATGCAAGGACAAGTTTCTCCTACAGAGTGTTGTTGCACCCAATGCAGCCACAAATAAGGACCTAAGTGCAGAACTTGTAAGGCAGGTTTTTTCATGGACATCTGTTCTGTAAAACGTAACTTTCGGATAATTTTTTAGTTGGTCTTAACTGTTATGTTGATTTATGTGTAGTTTAATAAGGAGGATGGGAAGATTGTTCAGGAGTTCAAACTCAGGGTCGTGTACATTCCTGCTAATCCACCGTCACCCGTTCCTGAAGGATCTGAGGAGGGTTCTTCTCCCAGGGCATCTACAGTTGAGGATGAAAGTCAAAATGCTCCATTGCTTGACGCTGTGAGTGACTGCTGCAACGCTTTTGGTTCTTCTTTTCCATGAAATTGAGTTGTAGATGTTATTGTACTTAAATATACGCCCATTCTACTTCATAATATCAGTTGACAAGATCTTTGGAAGAAACAAAAGAGAAGCCTTCATCTGCAGAGGTGAACTATCTTCTCTCCTTCACTCCCACATACACAACGCACATGTACATGAAACTACACCTGATTATTGAATTTATGAGCATAGTATCTCTATGGAATGTTCAGCTTTCCCAACAACTCTGATGTGGTTGTTTTTTTCTTAACATTAGGACTTTATGGTATTCCATGTTTAGACAAGTTGAAGGATACTGATGAGACAGTTAGCATTGTTGTGCTTCATTTGTATTCTAATGGAATGATTTAAAGTGGCTTCTAAGGAAGTTGAGAATGAAGTTTGCTTCCAATTAAAATATGATATACTTTTTGATGTAGAGTAGGTTTTCCATGAAAATGAATGCATACGCCATACAGTGATATACCTAATGTCATGGTCCTCTTGGTAATCGTGAATGGTATGTCATGCTGTCAAATATTTAATCTGTGGAGGAAGAAATATTAAAGGAGCAAAAAATATGTGGAACATGATGTTCAAATTACATAACTTTAAGGTGTGAACTCTTATGCTTGTCATGGACTACAATACTTTTACCGGAAAAATAAGAACTTGTCATGTTTAAAGTGGCACAGGAAAAAGTATAACTAATCATTCTTATTATAATTTCCCAACATGTCCTGATCATTGTCATTGTTATTGTTGTCGTAACATCATAATCATTTTAGCCCATGTAACTATATAAAAGAAAGGACAAGACATTTCATTAATGCATGTAAAAAGTAACTAGCATGCATCAGCCACCAAGCATCATGAATTTGTTTTGCCTGGATTATTTGATAGGAGTATTTATATATAAGACGTGTCCTTGTAATTTTAGAGAACTAACTATTAAGTAAAATTGCATGGTTGATCATTCCATGCTTGACATTACCAATATGAATCACTTCTTAAAACTAAGGTAATTTCAGCCACAAGTATGGGGATTCAAATAGTTTTATATGATACAACATTAGGCATGTCTGAATTATGTCTCGGTGTTGGTGCTGGACTCCGTTTTACGCTGCATTTCTTTGGAGTGCTAATTGAAATGTTGAGTAATTATCTTTTTAGGGACAGAGATGCTAGAAATTCTCGTCAATGTTTATTTATTTGTTTGAACTTTTGAATTTTCATATACCCTGTTTTACCTTCACCTTGTCAACTACTATTGTATGTAATCTAACAGTAATCTTTATACTGCAGACATGGTCCATGGTTTCCAAGCTGACTGATGAGAAAGCTTCTGCCATTCAACAAAATCAGAAGCTTCTTCAGGAGTTGGTATGCTTTTCATATCTTATTACGGCTAGTTATTTTTTTCATTGCTTAGTTTTGATTGTGATTTCTTAACATTACTTTGTAAATCTTTACAACTATACTTGGTTATTCTTGTCTAAACGGTTTTGTATGTGCTCATTTCATAGTACAATTGAAACACTAATCTAATAGCTAAACAAGTTGAGCACGGTCTCACTTGTGCTTCATGTTAAAAAGGACATGGTCAAATTGTGTAAGTGTGTCAGTAATTTCTTGTAGGCAATTGGCTCTTGGAACAATAGTGTGGGGAAAAAAAAAAGAAAAATCCACTCTGATTAGCAGTTAGGAGTAAGAGCATGACTTAAAGTCTTAAACTAATTCGAGAGAAAATTGGTGGTTGATTGTGGGGCATATATGAATTTGAAGTTGCAAGAATGCTGTCGGAGTGCTTCACAATGTGTCATTTGTCACTCTTCTACATTTAATGAGTTTATTGAGTCACCTCACTAAGTTCTTTAATTTTATTTTTAGGCTGACCAAGTCTGTGTTTCACTTTACATATGGAATAAATATGACTCGTGTTATTAATTAGTCTCTGATTGGGATGTCAATTGAGCGGGGTTCATGACGGAGTAGTTCTGTATAGATCATGTCTACTGGATAGAAGACGACCATATTTCATCCCTATTCCAATGTTTTAGCAAGGTTAGTTAGAACAAGATATTGGTTGAAACGTGGAGGTTGTTTATGGTAGCATTATTGATTAAAGAAGGTGAGAAATGTGTGGTGTTGGCAACTCAAGTGTTCTGCTCTGAATTATATCTATGCATGAGTTGAATGGCTGAATCTTATCACTGTTAGACGTTGTTAAATGTTGGTTGGGACAGGTTACTTAACATTGGGTCAAATATGCAGTTACGCACCCCATAATGTCAAAGATAAACGTTGAAGAAACTTTCTTGAAGTATTTCAAGTGAAGACATAAAGAAATCTAGAGTCTTTTATTACTGGATTTGGATATGTTTTCAAATGTGAAGCATGCTTCTTTCTTTTGATAAATATGAAGCATGCAATTGAAGATGCTTTAACTTAGGTGCTGTTTGATAAAATTCTGTATTAAGATCTGAATAATTTAGACATCTGAATAATATAGAGCATCTGAATAGAATTGTATCTGAATGAAAAAATGTTGTTTGATAATCAATTTTTTCAGATGTCTGAATAATAGTATTTTACCATTTTAACCCTATGAACAGTTGAACATTATAATAATAATAATAATAATAATTATACTAATAATAATTATAATAATAATAATAATATTAATTATAATAATAATAATTATTATAAAAATAATAATTATTATTATAAAAATAATAATAATAATTATTATTATTATTATAAAAATAATAATTATAATATTAATGATATTGCTAATAATAATACTAATAATAATAATTATAATAAAAATTATGATAATAATAATTATAATAATAATAATAATCATAATTATAATTATTATAATAATAATAATAATTATTATAATATTAATATTAATAAAAATAATAATAATTATACTAATAATAATTATAATTAATAATAATAATTATAGTAATAATAATATTAATTATAATAATTAAAATTATTATTAATAATAATTATTATTACTATAATAATTATTATTATTAATAATTATAATATTAATATTAATAAAAATAATTATTATTATAATAATAATTATACTAATAATACTTATCATTAATAATAATAATTATAGTAATAATAATATTAATTATAATAATAATTATTATTATAAAAATAATAATAATTATATTAAAAATAGTACTACTACTACTACTACTACTAATAATAATAATAATAATAATAATAATAATAATAATAATAATCATAATTATAATAATAATAATAATAATCATAATTATAATAATAATAATAATAATAATAATAATAATAATAATAATAATAATAATAACTTTAATAATGATAATGCTAATAATAATACTAATAATAATAATAATAATTATTATAATATTAATAATAATAAAAATAATAATTATTACAATAATAATTATACTAATAATAATTATAATTAATAATAATAATTATAGTAATAATAATATTAGTTATAATAATAATAATTATTATTATTATAAAAATAATAATAATTATATTAAAAATAGTACTAATAATAATAATAATAATAATAATAATAATAATTATTATTATTATTATAATTATAATAAAAATTATGATAATAATAATTATAATAATAATAATCATAATAATAATAATAATTATTATAATAATAATAATAATATTGAGTGTTGGATATAAAAGGAATTTTTTAATATTGAAGAGGATATTTTTGTCCAAGTTCATTAAGATGCTCCTCTTAATGGTTTAGATTTGATTTTGTATCTCAACCATTTAGAGGCATTCAGATGTAACAAAAAAAAAAACAAACAACTTTGTTCCTCTTAGCGATTAAGAGGTTGTCCATTAAGAGCCATTAAGACACAAACAAACAACACCTTAGTTGACTAATAAATGGTTGATATGTGCATGCTTGTATAGTGCTTTGAATCTTTTAACTATCCTGTTTTAATATCTTTTACACAGAAAACACCATAATAAATGAGTAATAATACACCTCGTTATATGTTCTATTCCATGCTTGCCATTAATTTTATTTGAAATAAGTATTTTACTTTAGTCAACTAAACTGTACTTATTTGACATAAATATTTATGCTTTTGTCGGCTAAACTGTACTGTACCGTTCTTTTTATTTTTATTATTTTTATATTTTTTATTTATCAAGTTTCGGAGTAGTTCTAATGAAAAATGATAATGTGTTATATTCTATAACACTTGTTTCCATTTTTCCATGTTTGAGATTTCTCATTGAAATTATGATGTCTATCCTTTGATGCTGATTGCTTCATTAGTTTAGTGCCCTGAAGGAAGTTGCAAACTTCGTGAAACCTTATTTAAAAAGAAAATCTATCCCTTATAAGCCCTTAACATTAGATTAATTATTGCCCTTGCAATTTACATCGACATGCCTTTTGTTTTCTGTATTTTATAATAATCAATTAGTCTATATGATCATTACTGGGATGCATTATTATTTCCATTGAACAGGAGCCGATGAGGAGTGAAATCTGCAAAAGGAGTGTGGGTGGGTTCTCAAATTTGTTTGTGTTGCTGGTTGGTCTGCTAGCCTTTTTGGTAGGCTACTTCATCTAGCAATACACTGGGGCAGCGGTGCTGCCAATTCATTTTGTGGATGCCTATGCAAATGACTTATGAGCTCTGCACTTTGCAGAAATTCTCTAGAAAAGTTTTTCCATTTTGTTTGGTATGAAAATGGTAGTCCATATGTATTATTGAATCGAAATAATTGATTTCTTAACGTCTCGGAGTTATAATAGGAATTGTAGAATGGTAAAAAATGGTTGTCCATATGTTTCTTCAAGTTCATCGGTCTGAGATCATATTGTCCATATGTTTCTTCAAGTTCATCGGTCGGAGATCATATGATTAGAACTGTGTTTCGAATAAAAGCAAGACTATGGCCATGCATGCTGTTGATTGTTCTACCCCAGTTGGCAGTTATAGGGAGACTGAAAGTTTTACATATTTAAAATTATAGATAGTTATATATAAAGGGGTATATGTAGATATACAGTTGTGTACTTACACGGTAGTGCTATGGTGACAGATTTGATGGCTATGTCAACAGTTTTCTTGATAGTACCATTGTCATAGTCATAAAAACTGTCGCTAAAGTCCTACTGTGTAGGTACACAGCTGTGTACTTATATTTTTACCACATATAAATATACTTTGTTGTCACCATTTAAATATGCCAATTATTTGACTATATTCAAATAAGTATTATTATATACATTTTATTTGCATCAAGTATCGTCCCTCCCTCTATTCTTTTTCTGTAGTTTAAAAAGTATGGCTGTATATTCAAATAATTACCATATTAACATACATTTGCATTGATCGAAATTAAAGGTGGAGGTCCAATTCAATTCTCATCCCTCCCTATTATGTTTGTAGTGTTTCTAATCCGTAAACAGGTTCGATGGTATTATAATATGCATCATAATTTTCGATATATTCATGAATTATAAAAGTAGCTGCATGTCAAGGTGCATAATATATTAGTCTTTTGTTTGTTCCAATATTTCAGTCCACCCACTTAAAAACAATATCAACAATAAACGAAAATGGGATAACGCATGAAACATTTAAAACAATATCACCAATAAATGAAAATGGGGTAACGCATGAAAAATTACAAAGAATGTTATCTTTTGTCAGGAATTAAGTAGAGACAAATTAAATAATATAATAAATAAAAAGAAAAAAAATAATATATTTCAGGCTTTACAATATCGCAACATAATTTTTTTCACTTATTAAAAATTGTAAAATTCTCACTTTCATGATAGTTTAACTTTTTTCATACGGAATATTCATACAAATACAAAATTTATCAATATTATTTTTAAATTCTTAAAATATTACGCGATTTTTAATTGTATTAAACTTAATAATTAAATGTAAAATTCTATTTATAGAATAATCCACGATTATTATTTTCTTATTAACAATAAGACGACACCATATAATAAACAACGTATTAAAAACAGAACACTTTTCCTCTCATAATATATTCTAACAATTTATACTTGTGTTCGCATTAATACGTCCATGATACATGAAAATACCGCTAACAATAACATGCAATCTTTTCCAACCTTCCCTCCCCGTTTTTCTCTTTGGATGTTTCCATTCTGTGCGTAAGCCTCTCTATTTCCTCTGCTAACTCGCCGCCGGTCATCGTCACCGCCGCTCCACATCTCCGTTCTCAGTAACTTCCATGATCCTCACTATGTATTGTTCCGCCATTAAAACTTCATCCAAAGCTTGGGCCCCACCCTTGTCATCATCAGTTGCATCCTTGGTACGCAAATTCATATCTTCTTTCCCTGATATATACATGCTCTTTTATGTGTTTGCTATTATATAGTATCACTCGAGATTTTAGATAAAAACGAAGGTTTCGGGATGCCACCCTAAAATTCTATTGTACATAAATTTATCACTAGGCTAGATTCAAATGGTTAATTTCAAGTTAGAATTTTGCAGATGATTCGTCATTCGTTTTTGCTCTAGTATCTTCCTATCGCGGTAGATGCTCTTTTTTGACTTGTTGAAGTTTTTTGTTTTGGGGCTAAATTTAGGGCTCAATTAGCTCTTGTCTAGTTATAAATCACTATATCAATTATAGTTAATTTAGTTGTTATATTAGATTGGTCTGCAGGTATGTTAATTTTTGAATAAACTACTTTGGTGAAGAGTATTACCAAGGTACTACAAATAGTGGTTTCCTGCAATTATTAAGCTAAACTCTTTGATTTGTGGTTAAGATTGGTGTCCAAGGTAAAGTTATCATACTAATCCTCACTACTTTGCTCGGATTTTCCTTCTTTTATTAGACATTAGTTAATCTTCAAATGGATCACTTCATCCTTTGACCGTAAAAACAAGGGTATAATCGTTAATTTCTTGTCATTTTTTAAAGTAGAATTTGCACTGATTATTTCAATGTGGAACTTTATTTAATATGAATCACTATTGAATGCAGGGGGGCAGTATTTAGAGAGTGCTGTCTCTGTTATAATTTTATTAAAGCATCATGGAGGTCAGTATCATATCTACAGACGTGTCACAAAAAATAAGCAATTGTCTTTTATCTCATATAGTTTGCGTTATAGATGCTATCTTTTTTATATTTGCGTATCTGGTATTCTTTGCCACTTAATATCAGTTTCTTCTGTTATGTGTAGAGACAAGGTGGGAATAATGGACCGATTGACCTTGACAAGACAACAACTATGCTGGAGCTTGATAAAAGCACTGCTGGTGGGTTACTACTTCCTGGAAAAGTAGTTTTCAGACCTTCAGAAAGGCGATCACTTCTAGGTATGAATTGCAGAGACTCATAATTATATATATATATTGATATTTAATATTTAAATGTTTATATATATGTATATTTATTTATTGTGAAACTTAGTACACGGTAATACAAGATTATGTAGTTTTTTGTAGTATTGGTCCTTGTCATAGATGATGATTCTCTTATATTTCCGGTATAGAAATTCTCCTTTGGTACCCGTGATTGTCTCTTGATTGTTCATTTTCTTGTTGGACTAAGATATCAAGCACCTTTATCTTTGTTTATGGAATAAAATCCTAATTCCTGTATGCAGAACAAACAATTGTTCATTTTGTTTTTAAAATTTTTTCTTTGCCTAATAAAATAGGGTTAGATGACTTTGCTGATGCGAAATGAGGAGCTAGGGTAGAGGGTGCATTCAAGGTTCCAAGACAAAGAGTATCTTCTGTTGTGGCATCTCTGGATGAAGAAGAGAAGTCTGAGTTATCTGAGGTTGATGAAGTAGGAAATGGGATCTCCAGTAGTGCAGGTAATATCACAAGTAGGCGATATCGTGAACGTGCTGTGGGCGAAAAACCAAATTCAGGTACCTTTTCTATTCCAATTTGGAATAACTTCTGTAGAGTAATATCTTGTAGTAATTTTAGTCTTTATTATTTATTATTAACTGATTTCTCATCATTCTGTATAAGTTTGTTTATTCTTATTGATTAGCGAGTCTTTGTTATTAATTTTTACCTGTCCCTCCCAAAAAGACCACACAAACACAAATACTCGTGCTTGAACTTGCACGAAGAGCCAGAAAGTAAGGAATGAAAATGATTAGAACAAAGAACTAAACAAATTTAATTTTTTTAAAATGCTATACTATTGTATTGTGGAGTAATCTGTTACAATATTAGTTTCCGTAATCTTTAGCATGTGATTGTGGAAACGACAGTAACTTCCATTTCTTACAAAGTATTTGTCCCAATGTTGCAGTAAGTAATTTGACTGAAGAAGGACAAGGCAGTGATGCACATGGGAGGCACCGTTCAATTGAACGTATGCGTTCTGAGGTTAGTTTAAATGTTTCTAGACTGTTGTTTTTATACCATGTGAAACAGTTGGGGGTTTTAATCAAATACAGATCTAATTTAAACGCTTGTAATGAACAGAAATACATTAGTTTCATCGCAATCCCCCCCTCCCCCCCCCCCCCCCCCCCCAAAAAAAAATAAAAATAAAATACAATTAATGTCCTTTTTCAAACATAAGAAACTCCACTTTTTATAATTAAAGTTGGACATGGGAGATTAGATTACTTGGCAACCAAGCATTTTTGAGTTTTTTCAAGTTTCAAGCGATAGCTCTTTTTACATATTATTGTATTTGCTTTTCTGAAAAGTAATAATGAAGATCTGCTTGTTTATGGTGTCATATGTTTTAGTAGTTGTGAATGCCTAACAAACTAAAGAATTACTGATGTTTTATTTCCTTCTTTCCTTTTTCTAAGGGCTATGTTTGTTTCATACTTTGTGGAACTCTTCTTTGATACACCAAATATTCAATAAATAGGTGTTTATCTTGTCGTATTTCAAAACCATGAAGGGGTAAAGAGACTTATGATGTTATTGTTCAGAATCAAACATTTCCCAACCAACCTTTTTGACATTGACCCTTAATTTAATAGGACTATAGTGTGCATCTTCTAAATAGAACAAGAGGTTTTGTTTCAGAATAGCACTTGGTACTGTTGAGTGTTTATTGGTGCTTCTCATTCATTTTTGAACAGTTTCAACTGATAGTTACCGACTTTAATTGGATTGAATTATTTGATGTTGCCATGATTAACAGGAGGTTAATACCTCCCTCTGTCATTGTTGATGATTTGTCTGTCTATCCGCTTGTACCTTATTTTGAGAAACAGATTGCCTTCACCATATTGTTTGCTGTGTCTTTTGCTCACTGGGTTACTTTGATTATCTTTATCCTGAAAGTCTGAAACATTTTGGGTATATAATTTATTTAGTTGAAATTTAGGGAATCACTTAGGCCAATGTGATTACTTTTTGTTGCCTCAGCTTTCTTTTGGCTTTTCCTCTTATTATTTATTTGAATGTTTACAAAACATAGGACCTTTAGTAGCTTGGTGAAACTTGTATAAAGCAAATAATAATTTTATTACTGTAAATTATTGATACACTGCTTGACTTTTCCGTTTGCTTGTAGACCCCAGCCACATCTAATGTTAGCTCTCAAAGTGATCGATATCGGAGTTCTAGGTATGACACAGTTGACCGTGGTAGGAGTAGAAGAGATTGGAGGGATGACTCCAGAAGTGTTAACAGAGGGGAAATGAGACATAGTACTGATAGAGAAGATGACATTTGTAAAGAAGGATCTCGTCGTGAAGAGAAACAGTACAATGGTGATTATGGAAGAAAACGAGGTAGATATGAAGGTTCCCGAGGTACACCTGGTACGTAGTACATTTAATCATTCAGGATTTTTTGTTCCGGTTTTGTCCATAAAAAAACTGAATGCGGTGAAAACATGTTATAGTATTTTTGGCAACTAATGTTAGATATTTTTATGAGACAAGCACTTTGAAACTTGAAAATTAAGATAAAGGGGAATAGTGATTTTCTAATTATGTTTTGTTAATATGATTTTTAACTTCCACAATTTCTGGAAACTTTTAGTATATGGACAAACAAGTTCTAGATTAGAGAGGTTATTAAAACATAAATTACTGTAAAAAATTTGGATTTTTTTTGCTGGTGCTTTAATCATCATTTCAAACTATCTATTAACATGTAAATGCACTGATTTTTGCAGACATATCTGATTGGGATGATGGTAGATGGGAATGGGAAGATACACCACGTTGTGATAGTTGCTCTAGTAGCAGCAGGCACCATAAACCTTCACCATCCCCAATGTTACTTGGGGCATCTCCTGATGCATGATTGGTTTCCCCATGGTTGGGTGGACATACTCCTCGCTCTTCTGGTATGCCAGTAAATTTCTTTCTTTCAAATAAATGTTTTTGAAGTTGAAGCTATCTACTGTTGCTCTCTTTACTTCGTGGTTGGGGGAATACTCATTCTGCTGCTAAATTGAGGAGACCTGGGTTTCAAAGGGATATGTGTCTAATGGATTTTTCTGATATGTTTTTGGGAACTCAAACAAATTTGATTATATTTTATTTACTTTCTTATGATTTTAAACTTCTGCACTTAAGTTTGGGTCTTGTGTCATCAAAAAAATTCTGGACTCTAGCGAGAGCTTCTTATACTATAGCGAAGTGCACAATTAGATCTCAGTATCTGAAATTTATTTAGTAATGAAAAATAATTAACAAAAATGCGGAATTTCCATAGCAGGTGCTGCTTCTCCCTGGGACAGTGTGGCTCCTTCTCCTGTGCCTATAAGGGCGTCTAGATCCAACATTATATCTTCAAATTCTCGATATGGTGGAAGGTCCCAAGAGCTTTCTTTTTCTGGTGAGAAGTTGCAACAGTCTGAGGTATTATGTTTCTAATTGTTTCTTAGCCTAGTTATCTTCAAAGTTCAAAATAGCCTCAATAGTTAGCATTTATTTTCAGATATTATTCTTTGATTATCTACTTCTAATCTTATCTTATCTTTATATTCATGGAAACTTGTAAATAATGCTGGTGTCTCTTCTCACTTTTGCCGCCTTTTCTTTTTCCAGTTTGAAGAAGGTGATGATGGTTATTTTCCCAAAGATCACAATCCAGAGATCACTGAAAGTATGCTTCTAGAGATGGAATACAATTCTGACCGTGCGTGGTAAGTTATTTAAACCTTTAACATGGTAACATTAGAACAACAATGCTATTTGTTGATGTCTTAATTGGTTGTGAAATGTTTGAAGGAGGCATTAATGAACATTTTATTAACGGAGAAAGGAATGGCTTTACCTGAATTAGATAGCATTATTGGACTCTCTTGACAACTTGATTGCTGGCAAACTCTATTCTGTTTAATTGCTCAGAGCTCCTTTCGATTTGAGCTAGGACATTTGAATTTAAACTAAAATCAGATTTTACGTTTTGTCAGTTACACTGTTCTTTGACTAAGCATTTATCTATATTGATATGAGGATTGCAATTTTGAAATTCAGGTGCTATCATATTATCCTCATTCCTAATCTAAGATTCATTTTATCCTTTTCCTGGATTTCCTAAAACAAGTTTTTTTACTTTTTTTATTTTTAAGTTGAGCTTTAATTTTTTTGGCATTCCCAATTTATTATATTTTTTCCTTGCATATCATGAAAAATGTATTGGTTGATAATACTTTAAAAATATAATTATTTAATAAAAAAGTTTGTAGGGAGACCTCTTCTTTACTCAAAGGAGTATTAGAGTGGCTGTACTAGTAACGTTTACCTCCTTTCTCACTGTCATATATTCATTCTTGTGATTGTGATTGTGTAGGTATGATTGAGAAGAAGGCAATACAATGTTCGATGAGGCTAGCTCATCATTTTTTCTTGGCGATGAGGCTACCTTCCAAAAGAAAGAAGCAGAGCTGGCCGAGAAACTGGTAAGTTAAAATTTTTCTATCATATTGTTGCTCCGCTAATATTTTTGCAATGAAGTGTAGTGTTTGATTGCTTCACATCACTCTTCGTTACGAGGGTAAGCCTAAAATTCGTGATTCTTTAATGCATTTTGTTTGGAACTAGAACAAGAACTTCTGAAAGTTTCAATTCTGTGCTTGATGTTTATTCTAAACTTTCATAAAGGTTTTTGGTGTATTGACTATAGTTCCCGAAGTGATAAAATGCCGTTGTTTGAGGTTTATAATTCTGATTGAATAACAATCTTTCTATGCAGATTCCGAAATAAGTTTATAAAAATTTATATTCTAAAGTACTTTTAGTTTTTATCTTTAAAATATAAGTGGTATTCTCTGTTCCCAGTCGAGGAAAGTGTATGTTACCTTATAATTCATTTATATTTCGTGATTCCATTTGTAATATCTGCTTGAGCAGCAGATGCCTATACAATTTTCATACTACGGAAAAGTTTTAACCAGTGTTTACTGAATTGTGACAATGTTCACATCTTTAATTGTCAGAAACAACTAAACAAGTTATTTAACTTTAATGAATTGTTCCTGATATGTTTAAAGTTTTATCAATTCTTCAAGGAATACTGCAAGACATGAGGAGCACAGCCTGATGTTTACTATAATGTTGCATCATCTGTAGTTTTTTTTAGAGCTTTTAAAATGGTACTTGAAGTTGGTGGATGAAAGCATTTGAGTTCATAACATCTCACATAGTAAAAGTTAAAGATCAGATTGCACTTAGACAACTACGTCACACCTTGTCTTAAATCTTGGTTATTCACAATTGCACCTGCGAAAAGAAAAAACAGTAGATATTACATTTATATGCACTGTGAGTCTGTGCCTTTTGTTTCTAAAATGCATTACACTTTGGACTAAATGTATTGTCATCATTGTTTGGTAGGTTAGTTATGTTGGCTTCTGAACTGTGATCACTGTTATTTAACGGATTATAGTTGACAGGTTCGAAGGGATGGAACCAAGATGACACTTGCCCAGAGCAAGAAATTATTACAGCTCACTGCAGATAATGCTCAGTGGGAGGATCGCCAACTACTGAGGTCTGGAGCCGTTAGGGGTACTGAGGTGCAGACTGAGTTTGATAATGAGGAAGAACAAAAGGTTATACTCCTTGTTCATGGTATGTAAACTGTATGGCAAGCCTTCTCTATTAATTGATAAAATCATCATGTGATTTATTCCCTTCACCTAAGCATTTATGGAGTACTATTTTCTCTACCTAATATGTTTGTGATATTTTTTCTGTCAAAGATACGAAGCCTCCTTTTCTGGACGGAAGCTTTGTTTTTACAAAGCAGGCAGAACCAATAATGCCTATTAAAGATCCCACGTCGGATATGGCTATAATATCAAGCAAAGGTTCCACTTTGGTTCGCGAAGTTCATGAGAAACAAAGCATGAACAAATCACGTCAACGTTTTTGGGAGCTTGCTGGCTCAAACCTTGGTGATATCCTTGGTGTTGAGAAGACAGCAGAACAGGTAAGAATAATTCAATATAATGCCTTAAGCAATCTAGTTGAATTGATAATTCTTAGTTGAGCTATTAGCTAACTAGAAAAGTCTGGATCTCAAGTTTTTGTTATCATTTTAATGCTAGATTGATGCTGATACGGCTGTAGTGGGTGAAGATGGTGAAGTTGATTTTAAGGAAGATGCCAAGTTTGCTCAGCATTTAAAGAAGGACGAGGCAGTGAGTGATTTTGCAAAGTCAAAAACACTTGCTCAACAACGTCAGTATCTCCCCATATATTCTGTACGAGATGAATTATTACAGGTTTGACATTACCCTTTGATATATAGGTTTGCTATTACATGGATGATAGCTTACTAATCTTTTATTGATATCCTCCTTGTTTAGTTCCATCTATTCCTCATTTGGTAGTGTTGAAGAATTTTCTGACCTCATCAGCTGTTCTAATTTTTAATTTTAAATTATTAAGTTTTTTTTTCTTTTTTTGTGTAATTTGTTTGACCTTTTACCTTTCTAATTCTTCAATTACAACGGAGAGATACCATTTTTTCGTAATTTTGCTGTGTCATTGTAATGGATGAAGCACATGAAAGGTCACTAAACACAGATGTTCTATTTGGGATCCTTAAGAAAGTTGTTGCCAGGCGTCGTGATTTCAAGCTTATTGTGACATCTGCCACTTTAAATGCACAAAAGTTCTCACTTTTTTTCGGAAGGTAATATTATTGTGTTAACAATTAGATCATGCCATCATCACTAGTATCTGGACTTCTGTGTAATTTTTTTGCTGTTTTTGTTGCAGTGTACCTGTTTTCCACATCCCTGGAAGAACTTTTCCAGTGCAAATCTTGTATAGTAAAACCCCATGTGAAGATTATGTTGAAGCTGCAGTGAAGCAGGTCATGAACACATCACCAGTGCTCCAGGTGACATCCTCATTTTCATGACTGGTCAAGATGAGATTGAAGCATCCTGTTATGCCCTTTCAGAACGCATGGAACAACTCGTCTTTTCCACAAAGCAAGCAGTCTCTAAGCTGTTGATTCTCCCCATATACTTCCAACTTCCAGCTGACTTGCAAGCAAAAATATTCCAGAAAGCTGAAGATGGGGCCCACAAATGCATTGTAGCTACCAACATTGCAGAGACATCTTTGACTGTAGATGGAATTTTCTATGTCATTGACACAGGATATGGTAAAATGAAGGTTTACAACCCACGAATGGGAATGGATGCCCTCCAAGTGTTCCCTGTTAGCTGTGCAGCAGCAGACTAGCGTGCTGGGCGTGCCGGTAGAACTGGGCCAGGCACTTGCTATCGACTTTATACGGAGAGTGCATACCAAAATGAACTGCTGCCCAGTCCTGTGCCAGAAATTCAGAGGACCAACCTTGGTAATGTGGTTCTGTTGCTCAAATCTCTCAAAGTTGACAACTTGTTGGATTTTGATTTTATGGATCCACCACCGCAGGATAACATTCTGAACTCCATGTATCAGTTGTGGGTCTTGGGTGCCCTTAACAATGTCGGAAATCTTACCGATCTTGGTTGGAAAATGGTGGAATTTCCTCTGGACCCACCCCTTGCTAAGATGCTCTTGATTGGAGAACAGCTAGAATGCCTAAATGAGGTTCTGACGGTTGTGTCAATGCTTTCAGTGCCGTCAGTGTTTTTTAGGCCTAAAGATAGGGCAGAGGAAAGTGATGCTGCAAGGGAAAAATTCTTTGTTCCGGAATCTGACCACCTAACGCTACTTAATGTCTACCAGCAATGGAAAGCTAATAAGTTCAGTGGGGAATGGTGTAATGACCATTTTCTGCATTCAAAAGGGTTAAAAAAGGCTAGAGAAGTGAGATCCCAATTGCTGGATATCCTGAAGACGCTGAAAATCCCACTGACATCCTGCGGTCCAGATTGGGACGTTGTGAGAAAAGCCATTTGTTCTGCATGTTTCCACAATGCTGCAAGACTTAAAGGTATTGGGGAGTATGTAAATTGCAGGAACGGGATGCCGTGCCACTTGCACCCGAGCAGTGCTTTGTATGGTTTGGGATATACTCCAGATTATGTAGTTTATCACGAGTTAATCTTGACCACAAAGGAGTACATGCAATGTGCAACGTCAGTGGAGCCCCAGTGGCTGGCTGAGTTGGGACCCATGTTTTTCTCGGTGAAGGACTCGGATACATCAATGTTAGAGCACAAAAAGAAACAGAAAGAATCCAAAACCGCCATGGAGGAGGAGATGGAGAATCTTGGGAAAGTCCAAGCGGAGGTGGAGAGAAAGAGCAAGGAGAAGGAAAGGGAGAAAAGGGCTAAACAGCAGCAACAAGTCTCGATGCCGGGAGGACGCCAAGCCCCTTCAACTTACTTGAGACCTAAGAGGTTCGATTTGTAACTTTTAGTGTAATACATGTATTGTATAGTTGACATTTGATTGACAGATAACCATCTTTTCGTTGATCTCTCTCAACATTTAAAGGCAAGTCCTTTTCACATGAGTGTACAGTATACGTTGAACAATGAGATTACTTTTCGTGGAGGAGTTTGCTTAAATATGGTATTGTTGCCATTATTTGGTCACTTGTGTCGAATTACTATAGCACCATTGGTTACTCGTATTGGTAATGTTAGGCGTTAGGTGGATGAAACTTGGCCCTGTTATTAGTTCTCTCGCTTCAAGGTTTTTCTCGAGTTCTGGACACACGTGTCTATATGAACTGCTTATTACAACTTATTCATCAAGCTCGACTCAAATTTCATTTCGAATTAATTAAATTCTAGATTAGCTAATGTGCTGGACTTCGACCTTAACTGACCCCAATTGACAGTGCTCTCAAATTTATTAGCAATGGCTTAAGAGAGAAGCCTGAGTTGTTTCTAAGGAGAAACTTAATTTCGAATGCATGGGCAAGTGAAGCATTGGACAAATTCTTGAAGTTATATGGGTGCTGAGAAAGCATTTAAAAGAGAATTAACATGTCTATTCTCTATTGCACTTACCTTTGAAGAAATAGAGTAGCATTACTAATGAAAAAAAATAAAAAATAAAATTAGTACTAGGATTTTTTTTCCCCTCTGGCACGGTAAAAAAGAAGAAAAGAGTAAGGAAAAAAAAGATTGAATCAGAAAGGAGTCTTTATTTTTTTTTTGATGATAATATTAAATAACACAATATTCTCAAATTTACTTTTAACAATTCGTTATCACGCCATTAATACAAACTAAGCACTCAGACAAATTTAAGAATAAACATGTAACAAAAAATATGCAAATTTAATTTACAAATGGGACATTTTGTTTTTGGAAAGGATGGATTGTTAGATAGTCATATACTAAGTAAAAGGTTGCAGTTCTACGGAAAACATAACAATAATGGATAATGTTAGGGATCTAATAATGCTAGGTCCTAAAAAATTTTGAACCCCAAAGCTGTCTCAAATTGAATACCCAAGCTATTGTATTGGTATGCATTGATCATTACTTAGGCCTCGCCATTATTATTTTTAAATAATTTTTCTCCATTATAACTTATCAACTACCCTAATTTAACACTAATTGAAAACAACATAGCATCATAAATAATTGTGCAGAGTGTGAAAACACTAGTAGAAATTAAGAATTTCATCATAATATTTTTCGTTTAGATGTGAGGTCATCCGCTTGCATCATGGGGAGCAGCAGAGCTTTAGCATGCCATTAAGAATATTCAAACAAGATTCAACAGTTTTGATTTCCAGCTATTTTATCACGTTATTCAATTAACATGAGAAATTATACATTAAAAAATACTTCAAGAAATTTCTTTAAAAGGGAGAGCCAAGCAATCTAAACATGCATTAGAATGAAAAGAAGATAATAATCAAGAGGAGGAGTTCTTAAAATACAAGCAGCTACAAAAAAATATTTAAATCAAAGTGAGTTTAATTCATTCAAATTCATGTTTGATTAATTACGTTCAAATTCATAGTTAACTATATTAATTTTATTCTATTCTATTCCTCTTGCTTTTCAGATGGATGAAAAACGCATTTCAGCAGAAGCACTAGTTGATCTAATGATCCAGAAATGGAATTAATGATCAACCAAAAAAGGATAAATTTGACTCGAAAGATGCTCGATCATCTTAAATCCCTAGACGACCTAGTCAACGTTAATTCTATCTCAGGCTGCCCCGGGTAGCCTAGACGGCGGAGACGAGTGCAATGCCGGTCCAGGCGTAGCCAAAATGCTCATATTATACGAAGTCGTTGCCTTCGCATGCTTTCTTTTATCTAGTCTTTTTGCCAAGATACTTGAGCTTCATTTAAACTTAGATGGGAAGGGATGTCATTTTGTTAGCAAGCGATTCCACATGGAAGATTTTGTGTTGGTTGTAACGGCAAGCTCATCGGCTGCTGGGATAATTTTGCTGACACTTTCGGTTGTTAATATTGTTCAAATTCGGATCGGTTTGTATTCGTGTGGGAGTGCGGAGTCGAGGCAGGCTATTTGGGCTCTTTGTTTGATTGTTGGTATTACTTAGGCTGTGTATGTTGTGTCCATGAGTCTATAGCTATTTTTGCTTCTACTAAGAGTGATGCTCTCTATGATACGTTTCCCAGTCAGCGTTCTTTGCCTAATCCACCTGTTCCGGTGCCGATCGAAAGGAAAAGTCTCGATGGAGGTGTGGTAGTATTGAATGATTTTGGGGTTGATGATATTGTCCAAGAAATGTTGAAGTGATATGAGTTGTATACTCGTGTATGTATTTTGGATTAAAAGTTCGAGTAAAATTCAGATGATCACATGAATATCATTTCAAAAATGTTCTTTGAGCAGGTAGGAATCGAGAGAGTGGTCATGAGAATGAAATTCTTATTTTATTACATTTATGCTATTTCATTAATTGTTGATGAAAGACATGTTTCACATAGAATGGATATTTCATTTACTCCAAATGCTCTCCCTTTTATTTGTCATCCCCTGTTAATAACAATAATTTTTTTTAAAACGTGGACTAAGATACCATAAATTTAAGATTTGTGATTAATAATCTTGGCATTTTTTTTGATCGGCAATTTTTTTTTATCAAAACCCAGTGAGTCTCCTTATATAGTGCGCGCCATTGTTGACGTTCTACTCCTCAATTGACTACTACAATTGGTCTTCCTCCAACAAATATTATTCATCCTGCACGACAGCTCTAATAGAAAAAACAAAAAAAAAGAAGTTCTATAGGTACAATTAATGCGAATTTTGGGTCAATGATATTGGATACTCCACAAATCCTATCGAGGCATATACAAAATTGAAATAGTTGGGTATTTGAATAAATGGAGAAATTATTAAGATATCTCTTGAATTCTATTAAAAAAAGAATTGTTATTATAAAAAAAAAGTATTTTATTTTAAATAAGAAGAAGAAAGTTATGACTATTTTATATGTTTAGTTGTTAAAGTATAGTACAATCAAAAGTCATTTAACATCTTAAGAGTTGAAAGAGGGTGTGAGTGAGTTTTATATTTGTGCGAGGGAGAAAGTTTTTACAGCTTTTATATTTTATACAAAAAAATTGTATTGTGTAAGGGAGGGTTTTTGTAGTTTTTAATCCCTGTAAAAAGTTGTGTCATGTTATTGTGTAACCTCAAGTTCTAAAGCGTAAAATTTTAGAAGAATTTATAAGTCCATTATTATTGTGATAGTGGAGATTTAGAGTTTGGCCTATGATTGTGTTGTTTTAACTCTCTTTATTTTATATTATTTGGTTTGTGTTGACTTAATTCTAAGGTAAAGGAGAATTTGTCAAATTGGTGTGGCAAATAAGAAAGTGAAAATTTTGAGGAAATTAGAGATGTTCGTTATGATATTGATGAATAAAAGATTTTGCGCTTATGGAGGGTTTGAATGAATTAATGGAATGACTCTGATACTTGTTGTTGAGAATATTCGGCCCATATATGTTCATCTAAAATCACATATTGACCCTAAATATTAACTTATTAGGTCTATGGTCTATTATAGTATATATGTTCTCAATTTTCTCTATATGTTTCGACGTGGTACTTTACTATCATGCGGTATCTCAACAGGATCACCGTTGCAGTTGTTAAATGATGAAGATAATAGAAATGACAATGAAGATGAAGATGACACAAATAATGCGGATAGTGCTAGTGACGCTAATGATGTGGATGTTGCAGACAGTGCGAGTGACGTAGATGATGCGAATATTGCGGACGTGGCAGATGACGCGAATAATGTGGATGTTTTAGATGACGCAAATGATGCAGCTAATATAGATATCACAAATGATACAGATTGTGTGAATGATGGTGGCGAATACGACAACGATGACAGTGATTAAGTTGAAGTGTTTGGGGATTTAAGTCGAGGGAGGAACTGTCACATCCCCAAATTCGAGTCCGAATTACCTGAATCCGGTCATCACGATCCAATACAAACATCAACCACTAAACAACATACAATAACCAAACGCGAAATAATAAACATATGTTGTTTATGCAAAAGGTGATACTAGTCCCAATATACGGTAACCTCACAACAAAAGTACACCAATACCCTTAATAAAGTACTTAGGGTTTACATTACATAACGAGTAATTTAGCTAACTAAAAGGCTGCATGCTGAAGTCTATCATTTCATCTTTCCCTTACCCTTGTCCTTCCCAGAAGTCTCGAGTTTCACTGCAATAAGGTTCATGATATAACAAGGGTGAGCAACTAGTTTACTCAATAAGTTTAAATAATAACAAGAGACAATATATCATGAATAAAAAGAATAGCTGAAACAATTCAACAATATGAATAACATAAGCAAGAATAATGATTTACTTTTAGAATCAAGATAGTCAAGTAGACTATGAACTATAAATTTCCACTAGAGTCAATAGCTAGTTGACCCAATGGTTATTACCAGAAATACGTATTTGTGGGGATCAACCTCTCGTACACTATGTGTATGCATAACATTTAATTTTCGTATTTTGTACCTGATATTAGATACGAGGTTACTCCCCTATAGTGAAGGGGTGTTCATATCAGTTAAAGAATCCACACCTCCAATGGTTTGGATATCTTTTAAAATATTTAACATAAATGTCTAGTCGAACAATGGCTTAGATCTAACTTTGAATAGTTCTTTAACCAATAGAACTTAAATAAGATACAAGTCAAAGACTGCACAAGCTCAAATGCACCAATTGCGAATAACAATATCGATGTGGAATAATTGTAAAGTAATTAAACCACTCAAAGCATGCTTGGAATTACAGTTTAAGCTTAAATAAATAACTTGCTCAATGAAATGAGTTTAGAGATAAGGAACTTGTCTGTCTGCTTAGGTACGACAAACTAGATTTAATTAAATGGTTTTGAAGGACCTAACATTAATCAAGTCGGTCTAACAATTAATACGACGTATGCTGGCACGTTTATATGCTTACTATGAACTTATCTAACAAATAAGTCTAACACATAATTCACATCATTTGACATACTAACACTAACCCTATAGACACATAATCATACTTAGATTAATGATTTAATAACGTATGAGTATTCATCCTAAGTATTAAACACTTAAGGAACCTTTAAACAATTTAATATAATTGTTTAATTGGTGAATTATTAAATACTTTATATTTAATTAACTCTTTAATTAATTAATTACTATTTGTTATTAGTTAAATAGTAATTAACCAATTACCTTTAGTCATTATTTAGTTATAAATAATAACTAATTAATCTTACCTAAAATAATTAGTTTATTTATTTTAATGTTTCTTAATTATTACATAAGATTAATTAGAAAATAATTAATTATTTAACTTTATTATAATCTTCTGTAATTATTATTTAATCTTAATTAATTAATTAATTAATTAACCTTACTTCTCTTTAATTATTATTTAATATAAATCAACTAACAATTAACTAAGTAATTAATCTCATTTATTATTTAATTTAAAGAAATTAAATAATAGTTTACTAATTTTAATGCTCTTTAATTATTATTTAATGTCAAATAATAATCAATTTATTTATCCTTATTTATTATTTAATTTTAAATTAAATAGTAACTAATTAATGAAATTTTTATTTATTTAACTTAACCATAAATTTAGCTAACTAGATTAATATTTAAATATTAATCATAATAAAAAAATATAATTCCAAATATCACTTTTGTATTATTATTATTATTTTTGTTATAATTTTAAATTAATTTTTAAACATTTAAATTAATTAAATTATATAGAATGACAAACTTGTAATTATTCTGAAAAACCGATGAATGGACAATTTTGTAATTTTGCCGGAAGTTGACTTCCGCGCATTGCGCGCACTTAGCAAAAATTAGGTCCCAAAACGATACTGTTTTGAAGAACCCAGAGACGACTTATGCGCGGGTTACAGTTTTTATACACTAAACGACATCATTTGGCTCCGCTACCGACAGCAAACCGCTGGCGCGCCATGCGCGGCCAGCCTTTTTTTTCTTCTTTTTTTTTCTTTACTAGTTTTTTTTTCTTCTACTGTTTCGAAAATACACCACCCTTAATGAAAATTATACCTTCAAGTAAGTTTTAAACCCCTCAATAAAATCCAACATGATTACTTATCACTTAACATCAATTTATAACATGAAAATTTAAGTACCCATGATTTAATTCCATAATTTTCATCAAAATTTTTGTACCAATTAAACTTCTACAAATCATAACTTTTTATGTATAACTCAATTTTGAGTGATTCAAACCTTATTTTTCTCATGATTTAATGTTCTATAATATTAGAACATTAAATCTAAATCTCATGAAAATATTTTTGGTCATTATTTCAAGACTTGTTTACACACTATCAAACACATGTTTTTATCATACAAAACATACCAAAATACAAACCAAGCATATTAAACTCAAGTATGACATAAATACTACTCATACGCACTACTAAATATATTAACATGCTAATACTAGCATGTTGCTTTATTTAATCCAAAAACAAAGCTAGATTTAAAATAACCATTACCTTATTTTAGTGACTATTTTTCTTTTTCTTCCAAAATAGGTGGTGAATGACATGAACAATACTGGCTTCTCCTTTTTTCTCCTTAATCTCTTAAATATTTTGCTCTCACCATAACTTTCTCTCAAAAAGCTTCTCTCTAGAACTTGTAATTGCAAGTATTCAAATGAGCAAGTGTTCTTCTCTAAAGGAAATAAGTGAACTAATACTAGATATAGATATATAAATTATCTCTACACTTTAGCCATAATAACTCTAGCCTAGGAATACTTACACTGCCACATTAATAACTTGGTCATATATACAAGTCTTATAATTATTAAATGTTTAGACTTGTTCACTATATTCATATAACTGACCACATATATTAATTTGGCTCGCCATAATCTTAATCTATTTTAGACTATTATTTAATTTCTGTCACTTGGCTACTAGGTTAGGTTTAATTTTAATTGTCACCACAATACCTAGTTTATCTCTTCCTAATTTACTAATTTGGACTATCTTAATTTACCATTCAATGTTTAACTTTCATAAGCTTGTTTAATTAATAGATTAAGCCTTACAATATTCTTGATGATTAATTCAGTTAATCATTTATCACGTTCAGCTAAAATATAATTAGCACACCTTCAAGTATATACGCATCTATACATATACACATTCACGTTAACTTAAAAATATCTCTCCAATTAAAATTTATTTCCCTAATAAGTTTTCACACACCTTATATAAAAATTTCTTACAAAATCTCTTTTAGTCAAATACATTTATCGAATCTTAAAGATATTATATTACCTTATTATTAATATACCTCCAAGTATACATAATAATTAAATTCTAGGTTTTAAAATTTTAAAACCTACATTTACTCACATTTAAATCCTAATACAAAGATTAAGGTAAAATGTTTACTAAATTTTTACACTTTTTATGTGACGCCCCCAAATCTAGGCCTACACAGCCCAAACTTGAGTCGTCAAAAGACTACAACAAAATTATTACAACGAAGCACAACATACAACAATACAGTGTATAATAATAATACACAACTAAGTCTTCACTATTATTGTCACACTATTTTACAACACGTGAAGACTATGATAGCTATTTCTCGGACTCTCACTCCATCCCCCGGCTAAACCCCGTTACGTTCTCATCTCCTGTTGAAAACAATGGAACAAAAGAAAGGGTGAACTCAAATAGCCCAGTAAGAAATATCATGACTAAGATAATGACGAATAAATTATCATTAGTCTTCAACAATTGAGTTCTTGATAGAATACAATAGACTACAAGGTTTATATCAAAAACTGTAGCTAAATTCTTAAACAATGTTCAGATCAATAATAGCAGCGGAATGAACAATCTATTAGAAGAATAATGCAGACCATAATGTCCACTCGCTTCTCTTTTTAGTAAAAACATTATCAACTTTTATCATCTGAAATACCATTAGTCAAGATAATACACTTCACAGTTCCTGGTCATAATCATGCAGATTAACAGTTCATCTTTGCACTACGGGCCAAAGATATTAATATAACACCAACGGTCATGATTATACCAGATTCAGCCTTTGGTCATAATCATACCAACCAACAATTCATCTTTGCACTACGGGCCAAAGAGAACATTCACCACGTGCCATAAAAGACATCGAACAGATGTATTGCCTTTAACCTAGTATATCGCCTTTAACCTATCATCTGTTCAACAATTATATCACATCTGTGCCCCCGGCCACAGATATTCACAACAGCTTGATTCTTGATGATTAATACAAATAACAGTGATACAAATGATGAACAGAAGAACAGGATAAACAATAAGTATCGGAAGTTTACTTTATGCAGATTCAAATAATGTCCAAATTGCCAACATGATGTGGAGTGAAATTTAAAAATGATATTCAAGATCCACAGTTCAGAATAACGATTACAGTTCAATAGCAATGTTCAGAAAATAGGAAGGTTCAGTTGAAATAATGAAATTCAACTATTATGGAACATATAATATTTTCAGGAATTATAGAAACAATAGTTCCATAATAAGTTTCGATTTAGGTGTATGAAAGAAAATAATATCCCTTACCGTAGCAGGTTTGATTAACAAAAGGTGAAGGAAATTAATATCTCTTACCATAGTAATTTTGAATAATGGAAGATGAAAAAGATGGTATCCCTTATGAGTATAAAGGAAAATGATATCACTTACTAATATGGAATAAAAGTGTCATGTGATAATTCGTGTAGACAAATTATTTCCACACGAGACAAATAAAAAGGGTTATTCACCAACAGGCGGTAATCCGCGCCGTAAGGTTATTCCTATCAATTTGAATACGAAGAGTTATTCACCAAACAGGCGGTAATCCGCACCGTAAGGTTATTCTCATCAATTTGAATACGAAGAGTTATTCACCAAACAGACGGTAATCCGCACCGTAAGGTTATTCCAATCAATTTGAATACGAAGAGTTATTCACCAAACAGGCGGTAATCCGCACCGTAAGGTTATTCTCAAAGATTAATAAGGAATGAATACAAAAGGTTATTCACCAACAGGCGGTAAACCGCGCCGTAAGGTTATTCCCACAATTTAATACATGGAAGTAAATGACACAAGAAAGAAACGATATTATTTTCGAGAATCAAAGAATGATAATCCCTTCAAGTAAGAAAGAAAATAATATCCATTTATGATGATGAAAAGAGTGATACCCCTTACCTTAGTAAGTTTAAATAATAGAATATGAAAGAAGATGATATTCCTTACCGTAGTAAGTTTAAGAGTATGAAAGAAAATGACATCCCTTACTGTGGTAAGTTTAAATAATAGAATATGAAAGAAGATGATATTCCTTACCGCAATAAATTTAAGAGTGTGAAAAGAATGATATTCCTTACCTTAACACGTGACTGGATATTGATTTAAATGAGGTTGATCAACCTATATATGTTTTTAATAAAATTAGTAATTACCACATATAAATTTCAAAGTGTATGATAACTCGTATAATATGAACTATCAAAATTATATATATTTAACATAATTTTTGTAGTATAATATAACTACTTTAAAATAGTTTTTAAAATAATATTCCAAAATAAATCTTCCAAAGAAAGCTTTTAAAAATGAATCTTCTCAAAGAAGAGTCTTCTAAAGGAAGATTTGCGAATACCGTGAAAAATAGGAATTTATAAAATTACTACTCTTTAATAAAAGACTTACTTGAAAAATTCCTGTACTCCTTTTGGCTTTCAAACACTCAAAATAGTCTTACTATTCTCAGAGAAAACTCATAAAATTCTTATAGAAAATTTTTATGTTTTAGGTGTGATTTTTCTATTCAGCTGAGTAAACTATTTATAGGAGAAATAAGGGCACTATGCGCGGTAGGTGAGCACTGGCGTGCTGCACGCCAGTGCTGAGAAATTCAGCACGCAGCCGCTGACAGCTTTTCCTTCCTGCACATTTTGAATTTTGATTTCTCATGTGGCCCCCACATGGGTCCCACATGTTACTATTCACGTTACTATTTCAAATAGTAAAATTAATTAATTTTTATTTTTATTTTATTTTATTTTATTTATTTATTTATTCTTCCTGTGGGTCCAACATATAAAATAAAATAATGTTACAAAAATAATTCAACAATAATATAATAAACACGTTACAGATTATTATTAATTTAATAATATAAATTACAGTGTATTTGCTATAGTGACAATTATTAGGTTCAATAATTTTAACTACAGTGCACCAACAATTATTGAGTCAATGATATGAAATGCAGTGTTATGACAATTATTGCAAAATACTGTGTAGCAACAATTATTGAATTGATAACATAAAATATTATGCAGTGACAATTATTGATGAAATGATGCGCACAGGTACGGTGTCAATTATCAGACCAATAATATGAGACACTGTGCAATACCGTGTGCTACTGTAGCGTACCGTGTGCTACAGAAAATACCATAATTTACCGTATGCTACTATTCTTTTATCACCGGTATTTTAACAGTTAACACCGTTGACTATTTTTATTTAAAAAGGTTACTTCTGTCGTTTTCTATATCCGACAAATATTCCGTTGTGGGGTCCACTAATAATTAGTTATTTCGGCGCCGTCGTACGACACGAATATTCCCCGACCAAACGAATATTCAACAAAACGAATATTGTCCGACAAAATAAAATTTGCACATAATATCCTTAACTTTCAATTTTGTTAATTTAACCACTTACTGTTTTATGGGGGAAAAAAATATATGAAGGAAAATTAAATTTTATATTTCATAAAATTCGGGGTCTTACATTTTACTTTTTCAAATCTAGGTTTTAAACTTCAACCTTCAACCTTCATTTTATCATCAAGATCTTATTTAAAAGTCTTGTTAAATATTCGGGATATTATATTCATTGCTCCTTATCAAGATGGAGTTTAAATCACTAGTTTGACCAATGGCATGGTTTTCTACACCTGTAACACTTCTTTTTGTTAGGCTTGAAATATGTATTAGTTTTAGCATGATTGACCCTTTCTAAAATTTTTCTTAGGAATAATATTTTTTGGTCGACAACTGAAACTTTTGATCTTTCGATTATTATTAGAACTAGGCAAACTAGCAGTTTATCCTATAGATGATTTTTTGGCAGAATGCAAACAAATCTGACTCTATTGTCTACTGCTATTTAACTTATCTATTTTAAAGCTAACACACCTCATCCAAAGTATAAACCTATTGCATCCCTATCCTGGACTGGCTATTAAGATCAAGTCCATTCATACCTCGTCACCTACTGATCCTCTAATTCCTGCAAATTACATCTAATTTATAACTGTAAGAATTTCTTTGTATATGCATTAACTTTTCGTAAAATTTGCACACAACCTTAAAACTACTAGAACAAATACTACCGATAATCAGGAGGTAAAAACTTATTATGAAACACAACTCTTATCTTAGGCCGAGCATGAATCAATTCTTTTCCCTTACGATGCCTAATTTCCTACAACTGTCTCTACCAGACTGATGCTTCCCTTTTTAATTTATACGCTACCAAACTAACTTTCTTATGATCAAGAATATCCATTAAATCAAAGAAAGTCTCGACTTCATGCATCTAATCTAGGAATCCCTCTATACCCATCGAACCATAAAAATTAGGGATTTCAACCTTTACCTTATAATCAGTCTTGTTACATTGACCAAATCTCTGTCACGACTTACACCACGACCAATCACTCATCCGCCTCTTCCACTTCCATGGTTTGGTTGACGTAATCCTTCGTCATATTTTTCAATGCTTGACTTGTTGTCATCATCAATTTTTGCATGATCAGGATAAGATTATGCACCTTCACAACCAGGATAACGCCCATCGTGATTCCGCGCATTCACCAATCTATTGATGGCGATATCTAATCGATTCAATTGTTAATGTCTACCACCAACTTACTGCTGCAGGTTGTCTACTAACTCCCTCATAGCAAAATTTCCAACTGTTCCTTCAGCCATCACTTTATTCGAATACAATTATCCAGATTCTGATGCCAATTAACCCAGCGAAATATGGTTAGATTGTAACGCTCTAACACAAACGTGATTTGTAAGTTTAAACGTATCGATAAAAACATAAGATAAACTCTTAAATTCACAAAAAAAAATAAGAACTCACAAAGAGAACAAAGTACTGATAATATTAATTGTAGAAAACATAATTGTTAACAATTAGCCAAAATAAACGTATTTATAGTCTTAAACAATTTCTCAACATTAATTAGGAGTAAGAAAACTAAAATAATGAGAATTAAAAAAATAATCTAGGTTTGAACAAACTTTGACCAATGACTAAATTACTTAAAACATGTGTTTTGAATTTAAAACAGTACCCGTCATGGCCTAAGGGTAAAGCTTGTCGTAAATTTTGATTTGATATATTATGTGTCCTATAATTTTTTTTGAATAAAAAATTAGTCGTCTTAAAGTTTTACTGATCTAAATGCATCCAAACATCTGATCCGTATTCTAATTGAATTCTTCCACCTCCGAATTGGATTCTTCAATCACATCACCTTTTCTCTTTAAATCAAACACACAATATTTGAAGAGTCTGCATTTAGTCATCCGCGAAAATGTTTGAAGATTTTTCATCTAATCCTCGGGAAGATGAACAAATGATTTACTTCCAATGTTTTGTTTATGCTTCTTAATTTTATGTTAGCACCATTTTTTTTATGCTAATGCTTATCAAACTAAGGATAACAACAAAACGTGAAGAACAAATCAAAACCACTTTTTAATCACTTTATTCTTAATGTCTCAAATCAATCAATCTCTATTTTCTTTTTTTATTGGTCTAAGTATCCTACAGTAATTTAATTTGGGTTAAACGCGAAAAACAAGAGAGGGACTTTATTAAATATTATTTCTTTATATATTTACACTGAATTCAATACATGGGATCCGCTAGTATATTATTTTTTTATGCATTGAATTCAGTACAAATACATAAACAAATAATATTATGTATTGAATTCCGCACTTAACATATATCTTAAAAGTACATTTTAAGAAAATCTATTTAATTTTGAGTAAAAATCAAGGAGGGTCAATCGACCCTCTTGATCTCCTTATAAGTCTAGTGGTCCAAACTATTTTCTATTATAAAATTTAAGAATAACTTTTTATTAATTTTTAAAATATAATTAATATTTAATATTTTTAATTAATTTTATCATAATCTAATTTTATCATATATTTATCAACTTATATATAATTTTCATATCACTACATCACTACATCACTACATCACTACATCACTACATTTAGAAGATGAAGTGAGGACGACGTATTAGCTAAAATAAGCAGGACCAAATGTGGTGGAACAGAGCGGGAAATAATGTTGACAATTGACAGATGGGAAACCTATGGGTCCCATTGGCAAAGTTGATTTATCTCCATAGTCGGCCGTAATTTACAACCGTATCCAATACAATATGTTGTCAAGTAGTATAGACTGTATTGTAGGGCTACGGCTGAATATATATAGGTCCTTGTGAAAAATGTTACTATGAAATAACTCACAAGTATTATCTTTATTAATAAAACATCTCTTGAGCTATTAATATCATTGGTGAGTGTGTCACGTTATTTTTGTTTCTTTCTTTTAATCTTATAAATTTAATTATATTATTATTTTATTTTATTAATATTAATTTTTTATCTTTTATTTAGTCTTTTAAATTTGACAAATTTAATTATTATTTTATCCCATATTATACAAGTACCGCATACCTCACGGAATGCTAATTAATGTTATAATGTATAAAAAATTGAAAGTCCACAATACAAAAACTAAATAATTAAATTAATATATGGAATTAAGGCAATAATGACTGCATAACAAATAAACAGCACAATACCTATATTTTCGGCTCAAAAAATTATGTGACTATTTGTGTTGTTTATTAATAGTACTTGACGAAAAAATTACGTCATTTTAGGTAAAACAACATAAATACCTACCATAATAAAATAAAAATGACTGCATACGTGTTGTGCAACGATTGGCTTTCTTTGAGTACCCTATCACGTGCAAAAAGTAAAAGCCGTCTCTAGTTCTGAAGTTAATAGAATTGTAAAATTTTGATAAAATTCTATTTTAATTTAGTAGGTAAAATGTGCTACAAATGCAAGTATAGTCACCCATTATTTTTTCTAGGAACCTTAAGCTTTTGTTTTAATTGGAAACCATTAAGGACAATTACTTTAATCTTCCGGTTTAAATATAGGATTAATTTTAAAATTTTTAAAATCAATAATTGGAGTTATTTGTAAGTGTGATACTCATATGAATTCAATTAGTTTTAGAAAGTGTTATTAATTATAAGAATTGTACATTATTAAAAAATATTCCTAAGTTAATGTTTCAAAAGTTAAACAATTAATATCAATTTTAAATTTACAAAGATTTTAAATTAATTTTTGGGCTAAATACACTTATGTTACACTAAGTACCACCAAATACATAATTTGGCTCTCAAAGTATTTGAACTTGCAATTTACTACATAAAGTATCTAATTCCATAAAATGTAGCCCCCAAATTTAAATTCTAGCAAAAATTGGCCGAAATACCTAAATTGTCGACCAGTTAAGAATTACATATATGACAATTGATTCCAAGAGACCATTCATTCCAAGGCCACCATTGATTTCACATGGAGCAAAAACTATTATCATTTTGGCCGGAATTTGAATTTGTGGGTTACATTATATAAAATTAGGTATTTTATATAGTAAATTATAAGTCCAAATATTTTGAGGGCCGAATTATGAATTTGATGATATTTTGTGTAACAGAAGTGAATTAGCCCTTAACTTTTAAAAGTGGCACTATGGTTTCAAAGGAGGAACGTTGGAGTGCATATATGTTATCCCACATTGAATACCTTAAACTAATACGTTTAGTATATAATGACGTAGGCCAACTTTTTTAGTTGTCAAATAATTTTGAATTAAAAAATTTAATATTTTTATATGCTATACTAGCAAATATTAATTGTCGCTACATCATTGAAAAAGCCTTAACTAATATACTTTTGTTTGTTAACTATCTACCTAATATAATTTTGTTCGTTAACTAATGTTGAGAGTGAACGTAGCTACCATCTTAAAAATAAGTCCAAAATAATTAACTATCTACCTAATATAATTTTGTTTGTTAATGTTGAGAGTGAACGTAGCTACTGCCATCTTAAATTACACGAGAATGTGCCGTATGAAAGTTCTAATAAAGAAGAGCAAACAATTGAGACTTTTTTTTGATATTGAGACGTTAATTGTCTCATGTCCACAACCCATCACTTGTAATTTGGAATGTATTGTCGCTAAACACCTCAGCAACCAAAGACTTTTTAATATACACATCGACTTAATAAAAAATATATTCTTTTTGCAAATTTTGTACAACTGCAGTGGAAAAGCACTGAATTTCCTACACAGTGGTACAGACTTATTATAAAAAAAATAATTTAATTATCGTTTTAAGAGAAAATATAAAAAATTTAAAAATATAATTAATACTTTATTTGACTGACCAAATTATTATAAAATATTAGTATTGTTTTTCTAAAATTTATTGAAAAAGATAAAAGAGAAATAAGCTAGTATTTAATGTAGGAATAATATGGAACAACTCGCCTTCTCCACAAAGCAAGCAGTCTCTAAGCTGTTGATTCTCCCCATATACTCCCAACTTCCAGCTGACTTGCAAGCAAAAATATTCCAGAAAGCTGAAGATGGGGCCCACAAATGCATTGTAGCTACCAACATTGCAGAGACATCTTTGACTGTAGATGGAATTTTCTATGTCATTGACACAGGATATGGTAAAATGAAGGTTTACAACCCACGAATGGGAATGGATGCCCTCCAAGTGTTCCCTGTTAGCTGTGCAGCAGCAGACCAGCGTGCTGGGCGTGCCGGTAGAACTGGGCCAGGCACTTGCTATCGACTTTATACGGAGAGTGCATACCAAAATGAACTGCTGCCCAGTCCTGTGCCAGAAATTCAGAGGACCAACCTTGGTAATGTGGTTCTGTTGCTCAAATCTCTCAAAGTTGACAACTTGTTGGATTTTGATTTTATGGATCCACCACCGCAGGATAACATTCTGAACTCCATGTATCAGTTGTGGGTCTTGGGTGCCCTTAACAATGTCGGAAATCTTACCGATCTTGGTTGGAAAATGGTGGAATTTCCTCTGGACCCACCCCTTGCTAAGATGCTCTTGATTGGAGAACAGCTAGAATGCCTAAATGAGGTTCTGACGGTTGTGTCAATGCTTTCAGTGCCGTCAGTGTTTTTTAGGCCTAAAGATAGGGCAGAGGAAAGTGATGCTGCAAGGGAAAAATTCTTTGTTCCGGAATCTGACCACCTAACGCTACTTAATGTCTACCAGCAATGGAAAGCTAATAAGTTCAGTGGGGAATGGTGTAATGACCATTTTCTGCATTCAAAAGGGTTAAAAAAGGCTAGAGAAGTGAGATCCCAATTGCTGGATATCCTGAAGACGCTGAAAATCCCACTGACATCCTGCGGTCCAGATTGGGACGTTGTGAGAAAAGCCATTTGTTCTGCATGTTTCCACAATGCTGCAAGACTTAAAGGTATTGGGGAGTATGTAAATTGCAGGAACGGGATGCCGTGCCACTTGCACCCGAGCAGTGCTTTGTATGGTTTGGGATATACTCCAGATTATGTAGTTTATCACGAGTTAATCTTGACCACAAAGGAGTACATGCAATGTGCAACGTCAGTGGAGCCCCAGTGGCTGGCTGAGTTGGGACCCATGTTTTTCTCGGTGAAGGACTCGGATACATCAATGTTAGAGCACAAAAAGAAACAGAAAGAATCCAAAACCGCCATGGAGGAGGAGATGGAGAATCTTGGGAAAGTCCAAGCGGAGGTGGAGAGAAAGAGCAAGGAGAAGGAAAGGGAGAAAAGGGCTAAACAGCAGCAACAAGTCTCGATGCCGGGAGGACGCCAAGCCCCTTCAACTTACTTGAGACCTAAGAGGTTCGATTTGTAACTTTTAGTGTAATACATGTATTGTATAGTTGACATTTGATTGACAGATAACCATCTTTTCGTTGATCTCTCTCAACATTTAAAGGCAAGTCCTTTTCACATGAGTGTACAGTATACGTTGAACAATGAGATTACTTTTCGTGGAGGAGTTTGCTTAAATATGGTATTGTTGCCATTATTTGGTCACTTGTGTCGAATTACTATAGCACCATTGGTTACTCGTATTGGTAATGTTAGGCGTTAGGTGGATGAAACTTGGCCCTGTTATTAGTTCTCTCGCTTCAAGGTTTTTCTCGAGTTCTGGACACACGTGTCTATATGAACTGCTTATTACAACTTATTCATCAAGCTCGACTCAAATTTCATTTCGAATTAATTAAATTCTAGATTAGCTAATGTGCTGGACTTCGACCTTAACTGACCCCAATTGACAGTGCTCTCAAATTTATTAGCAATGGCTTAAGAGAGAAGCCTGAGTTGTTTCTAAGGAGAAACTTAATTTCGAATGCATGGGCAAGTGAAGCATTGGACAAATTCTTGAAGTTATATGGGTGCTGAGAAAGCATTTAAAAGAGAATTAACATGTCTATTCTCTATTGCACTTACCTTTGAAGAAATAGAGTAGCATTACTAATGAAAAAAAATAAAAAATAAAATTAGTACTAGGATTTTTTTTCCCCTCTGGCACGGTAAAAAAGAAGAAAAGAGTAAGGAAAAAAAAGATTGAATCAGAAAGGAGTCTTTATTTTTTTTTTGATGATAATATTAAATAACACAATATTCTCAAATTTACTTTTAACAATTCGTTATCACGCCATTAATACAAACTAAGCACTCAGACAAATTTAAGAATAAACATGTAACAAAAAATATGCAAATTTAATTTACAAATGGGACATTTTGTTTTTGGAAAGGATGGATTGTTAGATAGTCATATACTAAGTAAAAGGTTGCAGTTCTACGGAAAACATAACAATAATGGATAATGTTAGGGATCTAATAATGCTAGGTCCTAAAAAATTTTGAACCCCAAAGCTGTCTCAAATTGAATACCCAAGCTATTGTATTGGTATGCATTGATCATTACTTAGGCCTCGCCATTATTATTTTTAAATAATTTTTCTCCATTATAACTTATCAACTACCCTAATTTAACACTAATTGAAAACAACATAGCATCATAAATAATTGTGCAGAGTGTGAAAACACTAGTAGAAATTAAGAATTTCATCATAATATTTTTCGTTTAGATGTGAGGTCATCCGCTTGCATCATGGGGAGCAGCAGAGCTTTAGCATGCCATTAAGAATATTCAAACAAGATTCAACAGTTTTGATTTCCAGCTATTTTATCACGTTATTCAATTAACATGAGAAATTATACATTAAAAAATACTTCAAGAAATTTCTTTAAAAGGGAGAGCCAAGCAATCTAAACATGCATTAGAATGAAAAGAAGATAATAATCAAGAGGAGGAGTTCTTAAAATACAAGCAGCTACAAAAAAATATTTAAATCAAAGTGAGTTTAATTCATTCAAATTCATGTTTGATTAATTACGTTCAAATTCATAGTTAACTATATTAATTTTATTCTATTCTATTCCTCTTGCTTTTCAGATGGATGAAAAACGCATTTCAGCAGAAGCACTAGTTGATCTAATGATCCAGAAATGGAATTAATGATCAACCAAAAAAGGATAAATTTGACTCGAAAGATGCTCGATCATCTTAAATCCCTAGACGACCTAGTCAACGTTAATTCTATCTCAGGCTGCCCCGGGTAGCCTAGACGGCGGAGACGAGTGCAATGCCGGTCCAGGCGTAGCCAAAATGCTCATATTATACGAAGTCGTTGCCTTCGCATGCTTTCTTTTATCTAGTCTTTTTGCCAAGATACTTGAGCTTCATTTAAACTTAGATGGGAAGGGATGTCATTTTGTTAGCAAGCGATTCGACATGGAAGATTTTGTGTTGGTTGTAACGGCAAGCTCATCGGCTGCTGGGATAATTTTGCTGACCCTTTCGGTTGTTAATATTGTTCAAATTCGGATCGGTTTGTATTCGTGTGGGAGTGCGGAGTCGAGGCAGGCTATTTGGGCTCTTTGTTTGATTGTTGGTATTACTTAGGCTGTGTATGTTGTGTCCATGAGTCTATAGCTATTTTTGCTTCTACTAAGAGTGATGCTCTCTATGATACGTTTCCCAGTCAGCGTTCTTTGCCTAATCCACCTGTTCCGGTGCCGATCGAAAGGAAAAGTCTCGATGGAGGTGTGGTAGTATTGAATGATTTTGGGGTTGATGATATTGTCCAAGAAATGTTGAAGTGATATGAGTTGTATACTCGTGTATGTATTTTGGATTAAAAGTTCGAGTAAAATTCAGATGATCACATGAATATCATTTCAAAAATGTTCTTTGAGCAGGTAGGAATCGAGAGAGTGGTAATGAGAATGAAATTCTTATTTTATTACATTTATGCTATTTCATTAATTGTTGATGAAAGACATGTTTCACATAGAATGGATATTTCATTTACTCCAAATGCTCTCCCTTTTATTTGTCATCCCCTGTTAATAACAATAATTTTTTTTAAAACGTGGACTAAGATACCATAAATTTAAGATTTGTGATTAATAATCTTGGCATTTTTTTTGATCGGCAATTTTTTTTTATCAAAACCCAGTGAGTCTCCTTATATAGTGCGCGCCATTGTTGACGTTCTACTCCTCAATTGACTACTACAATTGGTCTTCCTCCAACAAATATTATTCATCCTGCACGACAGCTCTAATAGAAAAAACAAAAAAAAAGAAGTTCTATAGGTACAATTAATGCGAATTTTGGGTCAATGATATTGGATACTCCACAAATCCTATCGAGGCATATACAAAATTGAAATAGTTGGGTATTTGAATAAATGGAGAAATTATTAAGATATCTCTTGAATTCTATTAAAAAAAGAATTGTTATTATAAAAAAAAAGTATTTTATTTTAAATAAGAAGAAGAAAGTTATGACTATTTTATATGTTTAGTTGTTAAAGTATAGTACAATCAAAAGTCATTTAACATCTTAAGAGTTGAAAGAGGGTGTGAGTGAGTTTTATATTTGTGCGAGGGAGAAAGTTTTTACAGCTTTTATATTTTATACAAAAAAATTGTATTGTGTAAGGGAGGGTTTTTGTAGTTTTTAATCCCTGTAAAAAGTTGTGTCATGTTATTGTGTAACCTCAAGTTCTAAAGCGTAAAATTTTAGAAGAATTTATAAGTCCATTATTATTGTGATAGTGGAGATTTAGAGTTTGGCCTATGATTGTGTTGTTTTAACTCTCTTTATTTTATATTATTTGGTTTGTGTTGACTTAATTCTAAGGTAAAGGAGAATTTGTCAAATTGGTGTGGCAAATAAGAGAGTGAAAATTTTGAGGAAATTAGAGATGTTCGTTATGATATTGATGAATAAAAGATTTTGCGCTTATGGAGGGTTTGAATGAATTAATGGAATGACTCTGATACTTGTTGTTGAGAATATTCGGCCCATATATGTTCATCTAAAATCACATATTGACCCTAAATATTAACTTATTAGGTCTATGGTCTATTATAGTATATATGTTCTCAATTTTCTCTATATGTTTCGACGTGGTACTTTACTATCATGCGGTATCTCAACAGGATCACCGTTGCAGTTGTTAAATGATGAAGATAATAGAAATGACAATGAAGATGAAGATGACACAAATAATGCGGATAGTGCTAGTGACGCTAATGATGTGGATGTTGCAGACAGTGCGAGTGACGTAGATGATGCGAATATTGCGGACGTGGCAGATGACGCGAATAATGTGGATGTTTTAGATGACGCAAATGATGCAGCTAATATAGATATCACAAATGATACAGATTGTGTGAATGATGGTGGCGAATACGACAACGATGACAGTGATTAAGTTGAAGTGTTTGGGGATTTAAGTCGAGGGAGGAACTGTCACATCCCCAAATTCGAGTCCGAATTACCTGAATCCGGTCATCACGATCCAATACAAACATCAACCACTAAACAACATACAATAACCAAACGCGAAATAATAAACATATGTTGTTTATGCAAAAGGTGATACTAGTCCCAATATACGGTAACCTCACAACAAAAGTACACCAATACCCTTAATAAAGTACTTAGGGTTTACATTACATAACGAGTAATTTAGCTAACTAAAAGGCTGCATCCTGAAGTCTATCATTTCATCTTTCCCTTACCCTTGTCCTTCCCAGAAGTCTCGAGTTTCACTGCAATAAGGTTCATGATATAACAAGGGTGAGCAACTAGTTTACTCAATAAGTTTAAATAATAACAAGAGACAATATATCATGAATAAAAAGAATAGCTGAAACAATTCAACAATATGAATAACATAAGCAAGAATAATGATTTACTTTTAGAATCAAGATAGTCAAGTAGACTATGAACTATAAATTTCCACTAGAGTCAATAGCTGGTTGACCCAATGGTTATTACCAGAAATACGTATTTGTGGGGATCAACCTCTCGTACACTATGTGTATGCATAACATTTAATTTTCGTATTTTGTACCTGATATTAGATACGAGGTTACTCCCCTATAGTGAAGGGGTGTTCATATCAGTTAAAGAATCCACACCTCCAATGGTTTGGATATCTTTTAAAATATTTAACATAAATGTCTAGTCGAACAATGGCTTAGATCTAACTTTGAATAGTTCTTTAACCAATAGAACTTAAATAAGATACAAGTCAAAGACTGCACAAGCTCAAATGCACCAATTGCGAATAACAATATCGATGTGGAATAATTGTAAAGTAATTAAACCACTCAAAGCATGCTTGGAATTACAGTTTAAGCTTAAATAAATAACTTGCTCAATGAAATGAGTTTAGAGATAAGGAACTTGTCTGTCTGCTTAGGTACGACAAACTAGATTTAATTAAATGGTTTTGAAGGACCTAACATTAATTAAGTCGGTCTAACAATTAATACGACGTATGCTGGCACGTTTATATGCTTACTATGAACTTATCTAACAAATAAGTCTAACACATAATTCACATCATTTGACATACTAACACTAACCCTATAGACACATAATCATACTTAGATTAATGATTTAATAACGTATGAGTATTCATCCTAAGTATTAAACACTTAAGGAACCTTTAAACAATTTAATATAATTGTTTAATTGGTGAATTATTAAATACTTTATATTTAATTAACTCTTTAATTAATTAATTACTATTTGTTATTAGTTAAATAGTAATTAACCAATTACCTTTAGTCATTATTTAGTTATAAATAATAACTAATTAATCTTACCTAAAATAATTAGTTTATTTATTTTAATGTTTCTTAATTATTACATAAGATTAATTAGAAAATAATTAATTATTTAACTTTATTATAATCTTCTGTAATTATTATTTAATCTTAATTAATTAATTAATTAATTAACCTTACTTCTCTTTAATTATTATTTAATATAAATCAACTAACAATTAACTAAGTAATTAATCTCATTTATTATTTAATTTAAAGAAATTAAATAATAGTTTACTAATTTTAATGCTCTTTAATTATTATTTAATGTCAAATAATAATCAATTTATTTATCCTTATTTATTATTTAATTTTAAATTAAATAGTAACTAATTAATGAAATTTTTATTTATTTAACTTAACCATAAATTTAGCTAACTAGATTAATATTTAAATATTAATCATAATAAAAAAATATAATTCCAAATATCACTTTTGTATTATTATTATTATTTTTGTTATAATTTTAAATTAATTTTTAAACATTTAAATTAATTAAATTATATAGAATGACAAACTTGTAATTATTCTGAAAAACCGATGAATGGACAATTTTGTAATTTTGCCGGAAGTTGACTTCCGCGCATTGCGCGCACTTAGCAAAAATTAGGTCCCAAAACGATACTGTTTTGAAGAACCCAGAGACGACTTATGTGCGGGTTACAGTTTTTATACACTAAACGACATCATTTGACTCCGCTACCGACAGCAAACCGCTGGCGCGCCATGCGCGGCTAGCCTTTTTTTTCTTCTTTTTTTTTCTTTACTAGTTTTTTTTTCTTCTACTGTTTCGAAAATACACCACCCTTAATGAAAATTATACCTTCAAGTAAGTTTTAAACCCCTCAATAAAATCCAACATGATTACTTATCACTTAACATCAATTTATAACATGAAAATTTAAGTACCCATGATTTAATTCCATAATTTTCATCAAAATTTTTGTACCAATTAAACTTCTACAAATCATAACTTTTTATGTATAACTCAATTTTGAGTGATTCAAACCTTATTTTTCTCATGATTTAATGTTCTATAATATTAGAACATTAAATCTAAATCTCATGAAAATATTTTTGGTCATTATTTCAAGACTTGTTTACACACTATCAAACACATGTTTTTATCATACAAAACATACCAAAATACAAACCAAGCATATTAAACTCAAGTATGACATAAATACTACTCATACGCACTACTAAATATATTAACATGCTAATACTAGCATGTTGCTTTATTTAATCCAAAAACAAAGCTAGATTTAAAATAACCATTACCTTATTTTAGTGACTATTTTTCTTTTTCTTCCAAAATAGGTGGTGAATGACATGAACAATACTGGCTTCTCCTTTTTTCTCCTTAATCTCTTAAATATTTTGCTCTCACCATAACTTTATCTCAAAAAGCTTCTCTCTAGAACTTGTAATTGCAAGTATTCAAATGAGCAAGTGTTCTTCTCTAAAGGAAATAAGTGAACTAATACTAGATATAGATATATAAATTATCTCTACACTTTAGCCATAATAACTCTAGCCTAGGAATACTTACACTGCCACATTAATAACTTGGTCATATATACAAGTCTTATAATTATTAAATGTTTAGACTTGTTCACTATATTCATATGACTGACCACATATATTAATTTGGCTCGCCATAATCTTAATCTATTTTAGACTATTATTTAATTTCTGTCACTTGGCTACTAGGTTAGGTTTAATTTTAATTGTCACCACAATACCTAGTTTATCTCTTCCTAATTTACTAATTTGGACTATCTTAATTTACCATTCAATGTTTAACTTTCATAAGCTTGTTTAATTAATAGATTAAGCCTTACAATATTCTTGATGATTAATTCAGTTAATCATTTATCACGTTCAACTAAAATATAATTAGCACACCTTCAAGTATATACGCATCTATACATATACACATTCACGTTAACTTAAAAATATCTCTCCAATTAAAATTTATTTCCCTAATAAGTTTTCACACACCTTATATAAAAATTTCTTACAAAATCTCTTTTAGTCAAATACATTTATCGAATCTTAAAGATATTATATTACCTTATTATTAATATACCTCCAAGTATACATAATAATTAAATTCTAGGTTTTAAAATTTTAAAACCTACATTTACTCACATTTAAATCCTAATACAAAGATTAAGGTAAAATGTTTACTAAATTTTTACACTTTTTATGTGACGCCCCCAAATCTAGGCCTACACAGCCCAAACTTGAGTCGTCAAAAGACTACAACAAAATTATTACAACGAAGCACAACATACAACAATACAGTGTATAATAATAATACACAACTAAGTCTTCACTATTATTGTCACACTATTTTATAACACGTGAAGACTATGATAGCTATTTCTCGGACTCTCACTCCATCCCCCGGCTAAACCCCGTTACGTTCTCATCTCCTGTTGAAAACAATGGAACAAAAGAAAGGGTGAACTCAAATAGCCCAGTAAGAAATATCATGACTAAGATAATGACGAATAAATTATCATTAGTCTTCAACAATTGAGTTCTTGATAGAATACAATAGACTACAAGGTTTATATCAAAAACTGTAGCTAAATTCTTAAACAATGTTCAGATCAATAATAGCAGCGGAATGAACAATCTATTAGAAGAATAATGCAGACCATAATGTCCACTCGCTTCTCTTTTTAGTAAAAACATCATCAACTTTTATCATCTGAAATACCATTAGTCAAGATAATACACTTCACAGTTCCTGGTCATAATTGTAAGACCCCGAATTTTATGAAATACAAAATTTAATTTTTCTTCATATAGATATTTTTTAAACAGTAAGTGGTTAAATCGATAAAGTTAAAAGTTAAGGATGTTATGTGCAAATTTTATTTTGTCGGACAATATTCGCTTTGTCGGGGAATATTCGTTTGGTCAGGGAATATTCGTTTGGTCCGACGGCGCCGAAATAACAAATTATTGGTGGACCCCACAACAGAATATTTGTCGGATATAGAAAACGACAGAAATAACCTTTTTAAATAAAAATAGTCAACGGAACTGTTAAAATACCGGTGATAAAAGAATAGTAGCATACGGTAGTTATTGGTATTTTCTGTAGCACTCGGTACTCTACAGTAACACACGGTATTGCATAGTGTCTCATATTTTTGGTCTGATAATTGACACCGTAACTGTTACGCATCATTTCATCGATAATTGTCACTGCATAATATTTTATATTATCAATTCAATAATTGTTGTTACACAGTATTTTGCATTATTGATTTAATAATTGTCATTACACTGTATTTTATATCATTGAGTCAATAATTGTTGTTGCACTGTTTTTAAAATTATTGAACCTAATAATTGTCACAGTAACATATGCACAGTAATTCACATTATTGAATCAATAATTGTCATTACACAGTAACGTATGCTTTATTTTACATTATTGTTATCTCTATTATGATGTTATTTAAACAGTTGTATTTCATTAATTTATTGACTTGATATCTAAGAGCTAACTATACTGTATTTATAACAATTAGTCATAATAATTGAATTGATAAAGTTATTTGTTTATAATATAAAGTTAGGTGATTATTAGGTGATATGAAATGAATGGTGTAGATTAAAGTGTGAATTATTGTTGAATAATTGAATTGATTTGTTTATAATATAAAGTTAGGTGATTATTAGGTGATATGAAATGAATGGTGTAGATTAAAGTGTGAATTATTGTTGAATAATTAAATTGATTTGTTTATAATATAAAGTTAGGTGATTATTAGGTGATATGAAATGAATGGTGTAGATTAAAGATAATATAATATTTGAAATGGATGGTGTAGATTAAAAGATGATCTTTAAATGAATGGTTTAGATTAAATGAATGATAAGATTTTTGGCTATAAATAGAAGCCTTAACTTAAGGATTTTTCATAAACTTCCTTACTTGTTCTTTCTTTCTCTCTCTAAATACTTCTTGTGAAAGTTCTCTCTAAGTGTGCTTAAGTCATCTTGAGTATTTGTGAAGATCTATAAGTATACGTGTACTGTTCAAGTTAATCAACCTCATTTAAATCAATATCCAGTCACGTGTTACGGTAAGGAATATCATTCTTTTCACACTCTTAAATTTATTACGGTAAGGAATGTCATTTTCTTTTCTTACTTGTAAGAAATATCATTTTCTTTCATACTCTTAACCTTATTATGGTAAGGGATGTCATTTTCTTTCATACTCTTAAAATTACTACTCGTAAGGGATACCATCTTTTTCATCTTTCATTATTTAAACGTACTATGGTAAGGGATTATCATTATTTGATTCTCGATAATAATATTGTTTCTTCCTTACTCATAAGACGTGCCTTTTATTTCCATGTATTAAATTGTGGGAATAACCTTACGGAGCGGATTGCCGCCTGTTGGTGAATAACCTTTCGTATTCATTCATTATTAATCTCTGAGAATAACCTTACGGAGCGGATTGCCGCCTGTTTGGTGAATAACTCTTTGTACTCAAATTCTATTAAATTGTGGGAATAACCTTACGGAGCGGATTGCCGCCTGTTGGTGAATAACCCTTTGTATTAATTTCCTTCACCTTTTGTTAATCAAACCTGCTACGGTAAGGGATATTATTTTCTTTCATACTCCTAAATCGAAATTTATTATGGAACTATTGCTTCTATAATTCCTGAAAATATTATATGTTCCATAATAGTTGAACTTCATTATTTCAACTGAACCTTCCTATTTACGTGAACCTTTCTATTGAATTGTAACCGTTATTCTGAACTGTGGATCTTGAATATCATTTTTAAATTTTACTCCACATCATGTTGACAATTTGGACATTATTTGAATCTGTACAAAGTAAACTTCCGATACTTATTGTTATCCTAATTCTTCTGTTCATCATTTATATCATTCTAATCATCCAAAAATCAAGCTGTTGTGAATATCTGTGGCCGGGGGCACAGATGTGATATATTTGTTGAACAGATGATAGGTTAAAGGCGATATAATAGGTTAAAGGCGATACATCTGTTCGGTGTCTTTTATGGCACGTGGTGAATGTTCTCTTTGGCCCGTAGTGCAAAGATGAACTGTTGTTTGGTATGATTATGACCAAAGGCTGAATCTGGTATAATCATGACCGTTGGTGTTATATTGAATGTCTTTGGCCCGTAGTGCAAAGATGAACTGTTGATCTGCATGATTATGATCAGGAACTGTGAATTTGTATTATCTTGACTAATGATATTTCAGATGATAAAAGTTGATGATGTTTTTCCTAAAAAGAGAACCGAGTGGACATTATAGTCTGCATTATTCTTCTAATAGATTACTCATTCCGCTGCTATTATTGATCTGAACATTGTTTAAGAATTTAACTGCAGTTTTTGATATAAACCTTGTAGTCTATTGTATTCTATCAAGAACTCAACTGTTGAAGACTAATGATAATTTATTCGTCATTATCTTAGTCATGATATTCTTTACTGGGCTATTTGAGCTCACCCTTTCTTTTGTTCCATTGTTTTTCAACAGGAGATGAAAACATAACAGGGTCTAGCCGGGGAATGGAGTGGGGGTCCGAGAAATAGTTATCATAGTCTTCACATTTTGTAAAATAGTGTGACAATAATAGTGAAGACTTAGTTGTGTATTATTATACACTGTATTGTTGTACGTTGTGCTTTGTTGTAATAATTTTGTTGTAGTCTTTTGACGACTCAAGTTTGGACTGTGTGGGCCCAGATTTGGGGGCGTCACAGTTGGTATCAGAGCCATATAACGAAGAGCCCCGAGCCTCTCGCTGGTGACTTCCTAGGGAAAGGGGATGCACCGAAGCCAGACTCTCCGTAGGGGACGCCTATAGTACAGGTGGCAAACTGATAGGTACCATTGTGAGGTGCTGTCCCTATGGTGGGATGAGAGTCACAGTTGGCATCAGAGCTTAGGGATATGGTCTTTAATGGAGATCTGGGGTAGAACTAGGAGGGGAGAGACGAATAGAATCAATCACTAGTGTGTCCTACCTAAATTAGATTTATTTTTTATCTAATGAATCGATTTGAATGTAGGAACATGAAGAGATGAGTCAGTTTATTTGAACTAACATTTATTTTGTGACCACAGTTAATTATGGCATCTGGAAATCAGGAGGTTAACTATGAAATTACCGAAACAAATGTAGCTGCAAAACAAGAGGCGACGAATAATCTTCTTACAAACTCAGAGTTGAATCATTTGCCTAAGGCAAAAATTATGCGTGTTCTATCCAGTAAGGATGAAGGTGAAAGCTCTGCTACAGTCGTTCCAGATCCATTCTTAGAAGCAATTAAAGGAAGTAACGAACTTGCGGAAATTATTGCCTTTAATTTACTCACTAATTGGGAGAGTGATATCACCTGGTTATGCTCTATAACAAAGGATCAGAATATATGGACTTTTCATATTAGTCTTTGGGATTTATGGTGTTCCAGCTATGATTTTCAAGATTATTTAAAAATGATGTTTCTATACTTTTGGGCGTTACAATTTAGAGGAATTCAGGTTAAGTTAGTCACTATCGTGGAATCTGCAGTCTATCGAAAATACTATTTTAATGGAAATCATTGGTACCTTACTACTGATGAAGTTGATGAACCCGAGAAACAGTTTGCTAGAAAATTATTCAGTGGTATTCCCATGGTTGAAATACGTGAAGATCCGAATGAAGTATTCGGGATTCGATTTGACGATAACAGTCAAGAAACCGAATGAGGTGATAACCGGTAAGCTATTCATAAATTCTCGTGAAGTCTATGTCATATTAGATACTGGCTCTATCCACTCCTTTATCTCACCTATATGTACTCAACATTTAAATTTGACTATTGAAAACTTAAATCTTGTCTTATCAGTTGAAACCTCATTGGGAGAAATACCTATTACATTTACTATCTATAAATCTTGCCTAGTTCAAATCAACAACCTCACATTACCTGTTGACCTTATTTCTTTGGAGATGCGTGAATTTGATGTGATTTTAGGAATTGATTGGTTGACTAGCCATCATGCTAAAATTGATTGTTTTCATAAGATTATTAGTTTTCATATTCCTAATCAACCTGTCATGCAAATTCAAGCAACTAAACCATTGAAATCTATAACTGTTATTTCTAGCCATAAAATCATTCGTTTATTGAAAAACGGATGTCAAGCCTTTTTAGCTCATGTCACTGATTTGAACAAAAACACGTCAAACTTGAATGATATTCCCATTGTTAATGAGTTTCCTGACGTTTTTTTTCTGAGGAACTTTCTGGCTTACCCCAAACCGTGAAATTGAATTCTGTATCGATCTTGAACCCGACACTAAGCCCATTTTTAAAGTCCCACACCAAATGGCTCCCATAGAACACCAAGAGTTGAAAGTTTAATTACTAGATATCGGTATCATTCATTCTAGTACAAAACTTATATCGAGCGAGGAATGCGAGAAGAGTTTTCAAGAACTCAAGAGGAGACTTGTTTCAGCTCCTGTTCTGACCATACCATCAGGATCAGGAGAATTTGTTATCTACAGCGATGCTTCTGGCAAAGGTCTAGGCTGTGTCCTTATGCAGCATGGAAAGGTTATAGCCTACGCCTCTCGACAACTCAAAGATTATGAGAAAAATTATCCTACTCATGATCTAGAGTTGGCAGCAGTCGTTTTCGCGTTAAAGATCTGGAGACACTACTTGTACGGAGAAAAAGTGGATATCTATACGGATCATAAAAGTCTCAAGTATTTCTTCACCCAGAAGGAACTCAACATGCGACAACGACGTTGGCTTGAGCTGTTAAAGGATTATGACCACACAATCCAGTATCACCCGGGAAAGGCGAACGTTGTAGCTGACGCTTTGAGCAGAAAATCTTATGCAAGTACAAGTGCACTGCTGACAACACAAAAGTGTATTTTGTACGACTTGCAAAAGATGGAGATAGAGCTAAAGACACCAGGGACCCGCTCGAAGATTGCTCACGTGCGAGTAGAACCAACTTTAATCGATAAAATTAAAGCTGCTCAAGCTACCGATCCGGAACTGATAAACATGATAAAGAAAGTACAAGAAGGTGCCATTCTCGAAGCAAGAATCGACGAGAAAGGAATACTTCGAGTCAACTCTCGACTCTGTGTTCCTAACGATCCTGAATTAAAGCATAAAATCATGATGGAGGCACACAACACGCCGTTTGCAATCCACCCAGGAGGTACCAAGATGTATCGAGATCTTCGACATACATTTTGGTGGAACAATATGAAAAGAGAGATTGCGGAGTTTATCTCAAGGTGCCTAACTTGTCAACGTGTCAAGGCAGAACATCAAGTTCCTAAAGGTCCATTACAATCACTTGAAGTTCCCGAATGGAAGTGGGAACACATCAATATGGACTTCGTGACGGGTCTTCCAAAAGTTTCTCAAGGCTTAGATGCAATTTGGGTGATCGTAGATAGATTGACCAAATCTGCTCATTTCTTGCCTATACGAGAAAACTTTTCACTTGAACGTCTTGCCGGTATGTACATAAATGAGATCGTGAGATTGCATGGCATGCCAGTTTCCATAGTTTCTGATCGAGATCCTAGATTCACTTCACGCTTTTGGATCAGTCTACAAAAAGCTATGGGCACTGAACTACGTTTTAGTTCTGCATACCATCCTCAAACGGACGGACAATCGGAAAGGACGATCCAGACCCTCGAAGATCTTTTGAGACTTTGTGTATTAGACTTCAAAGGAAGTTGGGATAAGTACTTGCCGTTGGTGGAATTTTCTTACAACAACAGTTACCAAGCAAGCATAGGCATGGCTCCATTCGAGGCATTGTATGGAAGGAAGTGTCGCTCTCCAATATGTTGGAATGAGGTAGGAGAAGCAAAATTGTTGGGACCCGAGTTGGTACGTTTGACGACCGAAAAGATCCAAATGATCCGACAACGAATACAGACCGCACAAGAACGACAAAAGAGTTATGCTGATCTTCATCGGAGAGACGAAAGTTTCAACGTCGGAGATCATGTATTCTTACGTGTTTCTCCATGGAAAGGGGTTACGAGATTCGGAAAGAGAGGAAAGCTCAACCCTCGATTTATTGGCCCATTTGAAATCCTCGATCGAATAGGAACCGTAGCCTACAGACTAGCCCTACCACCAAGTATGTCTCGCATCCATAACGTTTTTCACATATCTATGTTACGTAAATATGTGAAGGACCCAAACCACGTCATTGAGTTAGAACCAGACGTTATAGCAGAGGATTTAACATACGAGGAGGTACCTGTTAAGATCCTGGATAAGAAGGAGCAGATCCTACGCTCAAAGGTTATACCTCAAGTTAAGGTTTTATGGAGGAACCAAGATACTGAGGAAATGACCTGGGAGCTAGAATCTGAGATGAAATCTAAGTATCCTTACCTCTTCGATATGTCAGGTACGTCAATTTCGGGGACGAAATTTCATAAGGAGGGGAGGTTGTAAGACCCCGAATTTTATGAAATATAAAATTTAATTTTTCTTCATATAGATATTTTTTAAACAGTAAGTGGTTAAATCGATAAAGTTAAAAGTTAAGGATGTTATGTGAAAATTTTATTTTGTCGGACAATATTCGCTTTGTCGGGGAATATTCGTTTGGTCGGGGAATATTCGTTTGGTCCGACGGCGCCGAAATAACAAATTATTGGTGGACCCCACAACAGAATATTTGTCGGATATAGAAAACGACAGAAATAACCTTTTTAAATAAAAATAGTCAACGGAACTGTTAAAATACCGGTGATAAAAGAATAGTAGCATACGGTAGTTATTGGTATTTTCTGTAGCACTCGGTACTCTACAGTAACACACGGTATTGCATAGTGTCTCATATTTTTGGTCTGATAATTGACACCGTAACTGTTACGCATCATTTCATCGATAATTGTCACTGCATAATATTTTATATTATCAATTCAATAATTGTTGTTACACAGTATTTTGCATTATTGATTTAATAATTGTCATTACACTGTATTTTATATCATTGAGTCAATAATTGTTGTTGCACTGTTTTTAAAATTATTGAACCTAATAATTGTCACAGTAACATATGCACAGTAATTCACATTATTGAATCAATAATTGTCATTACACAGTAACGTATGCTTTATTTTACATTATTGTTATCTCTATTATGATGTTATTTAAACAGTTGTATTTCATTAATTTATTGATTTGATATCTAAGAGCTAACTATACTGTATTTATAACAATTAGTCATAATAATTGAATTGATAAAGTTATTTGTTTATAATATAAAGTTAGGTGATTATTAGGTGATATGAAATGAATGGTGTAGATTAAAGTGTGAATTATTGTTGAATAATTGAATTGATTTGTTTATAATATAAAGTTAGGTGATTATTAGGTGATATGAAATGAATGGTGTAGATTAAAGTGTGAATTATTGTTGAATAATTAAATTGATTTGTTTATAATATAAAGTTAGGTGATTATTAGGTGATATGAAATGAATGGTGTAGATTAAAGATAATATAATATTTGAAATGGATGGTGTAGATTAAAAGATGATCTTTAAATGAATGGTTTAGATTAAATGAATGATAAGATTTTTGGCTATAAATAGAAGCCTTAACTTAAGGATTTTTCATAAACTTCCTTACTTGTTCTTTCTTTCTCTCTCTAAATACTTCTTGTGAAAGTTCTCTCTAAGTGTGCTTAAGTCATCTTGAGTATTTGTGAAGATCTATAAGTATACGTGTACTGTTCAAGTTAATCAACCTCATTTAAATCAATATCCAGTCACGTGTTACGGTAAGGAATATCATTCTTTTCACACTCTTAAATTTATTACGGTAAGGAATGTCATTTTCTTTTCTTACTTGTAAGAAATATCATTTTCTTTCATACTCTTAACCTTATTATGGTAAGGGATGTCATTTTCTTTCATACTCTTAAAATTACTACTCGTAAGGGATACCATCTTTTTCATCTTTCATTATTCAAACGTACTATGGTAAGGGATTATCATTATTTGATTCTCGATAATAATATTGTTTCTTCCTTACTCATAAGACGTGCCTTTTATTTCCATGTATTAAATTGTGGGAATAACCTTACGGAGCGGATTGCCGCCTGTTGGTGAATAACCTTTCGTATTCATTCATTATTAATCTCTGAGAATAACCTTACGGAGCGGATTGCCGCCTGTTTGGTGAATAACTCTTTGTACTCAAATTCTATTAAATTGTGGGAATAACCTTACGGAGCGGATTGCCGCCTGTTGGTGAATAACCCTTTGTATTAATTTCCTTCACCTTTTGTTAATCAAACCTGCTACGGTAAGGGATATTATTTTCTTTCATACTCCTAAATCGAAATTTATTATGGAACTATTGCTTCTATAATTCCTGAAAATATTATATGTTCCATAATAGTTGAACTTCATTATTTCAACTGAACCTTCCTATTTACGTGAACCTTTCTATTGAATTGTAACCGTTATTCTGAACTGTGGATCTTGAATATCATTTTTAAATTTTACTCCACATCATGTTGACAATTTGGACATTATTTGAATCTGTACAAAGTAAACTTCCGATACTTATTGTTATCCTAATTCTTCTGTTCATCATTTATATCATTCTAATCATCCAAAAATCAAGCTGTTGTGAATATCTGTGGCCGGGGGCACAGATGTGATATATTTGTTGAACAGATGATAGGTTAAAGGCGATATAATAGGTTAAAGGCGATACATCTGTTCGGTGTCTTTTATGGCACGTGGTGAATGTTCTCTTTGGCCCGTAGTGCAAAGATGAACTGTTGTTTGGTATGATTATGACCAAAGGCTGAATCTGGTATAATCATGACCGTTGGTGTTATATTGAATGTCTTTGGCCCGTAGTGCAAAGATGAACTGTTGATCTGCATGATTATGATCAGGAACTGTGAATTTGTATTATCTTGACTAATGATATTTCAGATGATAAAAGTTGATGATGTTTTTCCTAAAAAGAGAACCGAGTGGACATTATAGTCTGCATTATTCTTCTAATAGATTACTCATTCCGCTGCTATTATTGATCTGAACATTGTTTAAGAATTTAACTGCAGTTTTTGATATAAACCTTGTAGTCTATTGTATTCTATCAAGAACTCAACTGTTGAAGACTAATGATAATTTATTCGTCATTATCTTAGTCATGATATTCTTTACTGGGCTATTTGAGCTCACCCTTTCTTTTGTTCCATTGTTTTTCAACAGGAGATGAAAACATAACAGGGTCTAGCCGGGGAATGGAGTGGGGGTCCGAGAAATAGTTATCATAGTCTTCACATTTTGTAAAATAGTGTGACAATAATAGTGAAGACTTAGTTGTGTATTATTATACACTGTATTGTTGTACGTTGTGCTTTGTTGTAATAATTTTGTTGTAGTCTTTTGACGACTCAAGTTTGGACTGTGTGGGCCCAGATTTGGGGGCGTCACAGTTGGTATCAGAGCCATATAACGAAGAGCCCCGAGCCTCTCGCTGGTGACTTCCTAGGGAAAGGGGATGCACCGAAGCCAGACTCTCCGTAGGGGACGCCTATAGTACAGGTGGCAAACTGATAGGTACCATTGTGAGGTGCTGTCCCTATGGTGGGATGAGAGTCACAGTTGGCATCAGAGCTTAGGGATATGGTCTTTAATGGAGATCTGGGGTAGAACTAGGAGGGGAGAGACGAATAGAATCAATCACTAGTGTGTCCTACCTAAATTAGATTTATTTTTTATCTAATGAATCGATTTGAATGTAGGAACATGAAGAGATGAGTCAGTTTATTTGAACTAACATTTATTTTGTGACCACAGTTAATTATGGCATCTGGAAATCAGGAGGTTAACTATGAAATTACCGAAACAAATGTAGCTGCAAAACAAGAGGCGACGAATAATCTTCTTACAAACTCAGAGTTGAATCATTTGCCTAAGGCAAAAATTATGCGTGTTCTATCCAGTAAGGATGAAGGTGAAAGCTCTGCTACAGTCGTTCCAGATCCATTCTTAGAAGCAATTAAAGGAAGTAACGAACTTGCGGAAATTATTGCCTTTAATTTACTCACTAATTGGGAGAGTGATATCACCTGGTTATGCTCTATAACAAAGGATCAGAATATATGGACTTTTCATATTAGTCTTTGGGATTTATGGTGTTCCAGCTATGATTTTCAAGATTATTTAAAAATGATGTTTCTATACTTTTGGGCGTTACAATTTAGAGGAATTCAGGTTAAGTTAGTCACTATCGTGGAATCTGCAGTCTATCGAAAATACTATTTTAATGGAAATCATTGGTACCTTACTACTGATGAAGTTGATGAACCCGAGAAACAGTTTGCTAGAAAATTATTCAGTGGTATTCCCATGGTTGAAATACGTGAAGATCCGAATGAAGTATTCGGGATTCGATTTGACGATAACAGTCAAGAAACCGAATGAGGTGATAACCGGTAAGCTATTCATAAATTCTCGTGAAGTCTATGTCATATTAGATACTGGCTCTATCCACTCCTTTATCTCACCTATATGTACTCAACATTTAAATTTGACTATTGAAAACTTAAATCTTGTCTTATCAGTTGAAACCTCATTGGGAGAAATACCTATTACATTTACTATCTATAAATCTTGCCTAGTTCAAATCAACAACCTCACATTACCTGTTGACCTTATTTCTTTGGAGATGCGTGAATTTGATGTGATTTTAGGAATTGATTGGTTGACTAGCCATCATGCTAAAATTGATTGTTTTCATAAGATTATTAGTTTTCATATTCCTAATCAACCTGTCATGCAAATTCAAGCAACTAAACCATTGAAATCTATAACTGTTATTTCTAGCCATAAAATCATTCGTTTATTGAAAAACGGATGTCAAGCCTTTTTAGCTCATGTCACTGATTTGAACAAAAACACGTCAAACTTGAATGATATTCCCATTGTTAATGAGTTTCCTGACGTTTTTTTTCTGAGGAACTTTCTGGCTTACCCCAAACCGTGAAATTGAATTCTGTATCGATCTTGAACCCGACACTAAGCCCATTTTTAAAGTCCCACACCAAATGGCTCCCATAGAACACCAAGAGTTGAAAGTTTAATTACTAGATATCGGTATCATTCATTCTAGTACAAAACTTATATCGAGCGAGGAATGCGAGAAGAGTTTTCAAGAACTCAAGAGGAGACTTGTTTCAGCTCCTGTTCTGACCATACCATCAGGATCAGGAGAATTTGTTATCTACAGCGATGCTTCTGGCAAAGGTCTAGGCTGTGTCCTTATGCAGCATGGAAAGGTTATAGCCTACGCCTCTCGACAACTCAAAGATTATGAGAAAAATTATCCTACTCATGATCTAGAGTTGGCAGCAGTCGTTTTCGCGTTAAAGATCTGGAGACACTACTTGTACGGAGAAAAAGTGGATATCTATACGGATCATAAAAGTCTCAAGTATTTCTTCACCCAGAAGGAACTCAACATGCGACAACGACGTTGGCTTGAGCTGTTAAAGGATTATGACCACACAATCCAGTATCACCCGGGAAAGGCGAACGTTGTAGCTGACGCTTTGAGCAGAAAATCTTATGCAAGTACAAGTGCACTGCTGACAACACAAAAGTGTATTTTGTACGACTTGCAAAAGATGGAGATAGAGCTAAAGACACCAGGGACCCGCTCGAAGATTGCTCACGTGCGAGTAGAACCAACTTTAATCGATAAAATTAAAGCTGCTCAAGCTACCGATCCGGAACTGATAAACATGATAAAGAAAGTACAAGAAGGTGCCATTCTCGAAGCAAGAATCGACGAGAAAGGAATACTTCGAGTCAACTCTCGACTCTGTGTTCCTAACGATCCTGAATTAAAGCATAAAATCATGATGGAGGCACACAACACGCCGTTTGCAATCCACCCAGGAGGTACCAAGATGTATCGAGATCTTCGACATACATTTTGGTGGAACAATATGAAAAGAGAGATTGTGGAGTTTATCTCAAGGTGCCTAACTTGTCAACGTGTCAAGGCAGAACATCAAGTTCCTAAAGGTCCATTACAATCACTTGAAGTTCCCGAATGGAAGTGGGAACACATCAATATGGACTTCGTGACGGGTCTTCCAAAAGTTTCTCAAGGCTTAGATGCAATTTGGGTGATCGTAGATAGATTGACCAAATCTGCTCATTTCTTGCCTATACGAGAAAACTTTTCACTTGAACGTCTTGCCGGTATGTACATAAATGAGATCGTGAGATTGCATGGCATGCCAGTTTCCATAGTTTCTGATCGAGATCCTAGATTCACTTCACGCTTTTGGATCAGTCTATAAAAAGCTATGGGCACTGAACTACGTTTTAGTTCTGCATACCATCCTCAAACGGACGGACAATCGGAAAGGACGATCCAGACCCTCGAAGATCTTTTGAGACTTTGTGTATTAGACTTCAAAGGAAGTTGGGATAAGTACTTGCCGTTGGTGGAATTTTCTTACAACAACAGTTACCAAGCAAGCATAGGCATGGCTCCATTCGAGGCATTGTATGGAAGGAAGTGTCGCTCTCCAATATGTTGGAATGAGGTAGGAGAAGCAAAATTGTTGGGACCCGAGTTGGTACGTTTGACGACCGAAAAGATCCAAATGATCCGACAACGAATACAGACCGCACAAGAACGACAAAAGAGTTATGCTGATCTTCATCGGAGAGACGAAAGTTTCAACGTCGGAGATCATGTATTCTTACGTGTTTCTCCATGGAAAGGGGTTACGAGATTCGGAAAGAGAGGAAAGCTCAACCCTCGATTTATTGGCCCATTTGAAATCCTCGATCGAATAGGAACCGTAGCCTACAGACTAGCCCTACCACCAAGTATGTCTCGCATCCATAACGTTTTTTACATATCTATGTTACGTAAATATGTGAAGGACCCAAACCACGTCATTGAGTTAGAACCAGACGTTATAGCAGAGGATTTAACATACGAGGAGGTACCTGTTAAGATCCTGGATAAGAAGGAGCAGATCCTACGCTCAAAGGTTATACCTCAAGTTAAGGTTTTATGGAGGAACCAAGATACTGAGGAAATGACCTGGGAGCTAGAATCTGAGATGAAATCTAAGTATCCTTACCTCTTCGATATGTCAGGTACGTCAATTTCGGGGACGAAATTTCATAAGGAGGGGAGGTTGTAAGACCCCGAATTTTATGAAATATAAAATTTAATTTTTCTTCATATAGATATTTTTTAAACAGTAAGTGGTTAAATCGATAAAGTTAAAAGTTAAGGATGTTATGTGCAAATTTTATTTTGTCGGACAATATTCGCTTTGTCGGGGAATATTCGTTTGGTCGGGGAATATTCGTTTGGTCCGACGGCGCCGAAATAACAAATTATTGGTGGACCCCACAACAGAATATTTGTCGGATATAGAAAACGACAAAAATAACCTTTTTAAATAAAAATAGTCAACGGAACTGTTAAAATACCGGTGATAAAAGAATAGTAGCATACGGTAGTTATTGGTATTTTCTGTAGCACTCGGTACTCTACAGTAACACACGGTATTGCATAGTGTCTCATATTTTTGGTCTGATAATTGACACCGTAACTGTTACGCATCATTTCATCGATAATTGTCACTGCATAATATTTTATATTATCAATTCAATAATTGTTGTTACACAGTATTTTGCATTATTGATTTAATAATTGTCATTACACTGTATTTTATATCATTGAGTCAATAATTGTTGTTGCACTGTTTTTAAAATTATTGAACCTAATAATTGTCACAGTAACATATGCACAGTAATTCACATTATTGAATCAATAATTGTCATTACACAGTAACGTATGCTTTATTTTACATTATTGTTATCTCTATTATGATGTTATTTAAACAGTTGTATTTCATTAATTTATTGATTTGATATCTAAGAGCTAACTATACTGTATTTATAACAATTAGTCATAATAATTGAATTGATAAAGTTATTTGTTTATAATATAAAGTTAGGTGATTATTAGGTGATATGAAATGAATGGTGTAGATTAAAGTGTGAATTATTGTTGAATAATTGAATTGATTTGTTTATAATATAAAGTTAGGTGATTATTAGGTGATATGAAATGAATGGTGTAGATTAAAGTGTGAATTATTGTTGAATAATTAAATTGATTTGTTTATAATATAAAGTTAGGTGATTATTAGGTGATATGAAATGAATGGTGTAGATTAAAGATAATATAATATTTGAAATGGATGGTGTAGATTAAAAGATGATCTTTAAATGAATGGTTTAGATTAAATGAATGATAAGATTTTTGGCTATAAATAGAAGCCTTAACTTAAGGATTTTTCATAAACTTCCTTACTTGTTCTTTCTTTCTCTCTCTAAATACTTCTTGTGAAAGTTCTCTCTAAGTGTGCTTAAGTCATCTTGAGTATTTGTGAAGATCTATAAGTATACGTGTACTGTTCAAGTTAATCAACCTCATTTAAATCAATATCCAGTCACGTGTTACGGTAAGGAATATCATTCTTTTCACACTCTTAAATTTATTACGGTAAGGAATGTCATTTTCTTTTCTTACTTGTAAGAAATATCATTTTCTTTCATACTCTTAACCTTATTATGGTAAGGGATGTCATTTTCTTTCATACTCTTAAAATTACTACTCGTAAGGGATACCATCTTTTTCATCTTTCATTATTTAAACGTACTATGGTAAGGGATTATCATTATTTGATTCTCGATAATAATATTGTTTCTTCCTTACTCATAAGACGTGCCTTTTATTTCCATGTATTAAATTGTGGGAATAACCTTACGGAGCGGATTGCCGCCTGTTGGTGAATAACCTTTCGTATTCATTCATTATTAATCTCTGAGAATAACCTTACGGAGCGGATTGCCGCCTGTTTGGTGAATAACTCTTTGTACTCAAATTCTATTAAATTGTGGGAATAACCTTACGGAGCGGATTGCCGCCTGTTGGTGAATAACCCTTTGTATTAATTTCCTTCACCTTTTGTTAATCAAACCTGCTACGGTAAGGGATATTATTTTCTTTCATACTCCTAAATCGAAATTTATTATGGAACTATTGCTTCTATAATTCCTGAAAATATTATATGTTCCATAATAGTTGAACTTCATTATTTCAACTGAACCTTCCTATTTACGTGAACCTTTCTATTGAATTGTAACCGTTATTCTGAACTGTGGATCTTGAATATCATTTTTAAATTTCACTCCACATCATGTTGACAATTTGGACATTATTTGAATCTGTACAAAGTAAACTTCCGATACTTATTGTTATCCTAATTCTTCTGTTCATCATTTATATCATTCTAATCATCCAAAAATCAAGCTGTTGTGAATATCTGTGGCCGGGGGCACAGATGTGATATATTTGTTGAACAGATGATAGGTTAAAGGCGATATAATAGGTTAAAGGCGATACATCTGTTCGGTGTCTTTTATGGCACGTGGTGAATGTTCTCTTTGGCCCGTAGTGCAAAGATGAACTGTTGTTTGGTATGATTATGACCAAAGGCTGAATCTGGTATAATCATGACCGTTGGTGTTATATTGAATGTCTTTGGCCCGTAGTGCAAAGATGAACTGTTGATCTGCATGATTATGATCAGGAACTGTGAATTTGTATTATCTTGACTAATGATATTTCAGATGATAAAAGTTGATGATGTTTTTCCTAAAAAGAGAACCGAGTGGACATTATAGTCTGCATTATTCTTCTAATAGATTACTCATTCCGCTGCTATTATTGATCTGAACGTTGTTTAAGAATTTAACTGCAGTTTTTGATATAAACCTTGTAGTCTATTGTATTCTATCAAGAACTCAACTGTTGAAGACTAATGATAATTTATTCGTCATTATCTTAGTCATGATATTCTTTACTGGGCTATTTGAGCTCACCCTGTAAGACCCCGAATTTTATGAAATACAAAATTTAATTTTTCTTCATATAGATATTTTTTTTTAAACAGTAAGTGGTTAAATCGATAAAGTTAAAAGTTAAGGATGTTATGTGCAAATTTTATTTTGTCGGACAATATTCGCTTTGTCGGGGAATATTCGTTTGGTCGGGGAATATTCGTGCCGTACGACGGCGCCGAAATAATAAATTATTGGTGGACCCCACAACGGAATATTTGTGGGATATAGAAAACGACAGAAGTAACCTTTTTAAATAAAAATAGTCAACGGAACTGTTAAAATACCGGTGATAAAAGAATAGTAGCATACGGTAGTTTATGGTATTTTCTGTAGCACACGGTACTTTACAGTAACACACGGTATTGCATAGTGTCTCATATTATTGGTCTGATAATTGACACCGTAACTGTTACGCATCATTTCATCGATAATTGTCACTGCATAATATTTTATATTATCAATTCAATAATTGTTGTTACACAGTATTTTGCATTATTGATTTAATAATTGTCATTACACTGTATTTTATATCATTGAGTCAATAATTGTTGTTGCACTGTTTTTAAAATTATTGAACCTAATAATTGTCACAGTAACATATGCACAGTAATTCACATTATTGAATCAATAATTGTCATTACACAGTAACGTATGCTTTATTTTACATTATTGTTATCTCTATTATGATGTTATTTAAACAGTTGTATTTCATTAATTTATTGACTTGATATCTAAGAGCTAACTATACTGTATTTATAACAATTAGTCATAATAATTGAATTGATAAAGTTATTTGTTTATAATATAAAGTTAGGTGATTATTAGGTGATATGAAATGAATGGTGTAGATTAAAGTGTGAATTATTGTTGAATAATTAAATTGATTTGTTTATAATATAAAGTTAGGTGATTATTAGGTGATATGAAATTAATGGTGTAGATTAAAGATAATATAATATTTGAAATGGATGGTGTAGATTAAAAGATGATCTTTAAATGAATGGTTTAGATTAAATGAATGATGAGATTTTTGGCTATAAATAGAAGCCTTAACTTAAGGATTTTTCATAAACTTCCTTACTTGTTCTTTCTTTCTCTCTCTAAATACTTCTTGTGAAAGTTCTCTCTAAGTGTGCTTAAGTCATCTTGAGTATTTGTGAAGATCTATAAGTATACGTGTACTGTTCAAGTTAATCAACCTCATTTAAATCAATATCCAGTCACGTGTTACGGTAAGGGATACCATCTTTTTCATCTTCCATTATTCAAACATACTATGGTAAGGGATTATCATTATTTGATTCTCGATAATAATATTGTTTCTTCCTTACTCATAAGACGTGCCTTTTATTTCCATGTATTAAATTGTGGGAATAACCTTACGGAGCGGATTGCCGCCTGTTGGTGAATAACCTTTCGTATTCATTCATTATTAATCTCTGAGAATAACCTTACGGAGCGGATTGCCGCCTGTTTGGTGAATAACTCTTTGTACTCAAATTCTATTAAATTGTGGGAATAACCTTACGGAGCGGATTGCCGCCTGTTGGTGAATAACCTTTCGTATTCATTCATTATTAATCTCTGAGAATAACCTTACGGAGCGGATTGCCGCCTGTTTGGTGAATAACTCTTTGTACTCAAATTCTATTAAATTGTGGGAATAACCTTACGGAGCGGATTGCCGCCTGTTGGTGAATAACCCTTGTATTAATTTCCTTCACCTTTTGTTAATCAAACCTGCTACGGTAAGGGATATTATTTTCTTTCATACTCCTAAATCGAAATTTATTATGGAACTATTGCTTCTATAATTCCTGAAAATATTATATGTTCCATAATAGTTGAACTTCATTATTTCAACTGAACCTTCCTATTTACGTGAACCTTTCTATTGAATTGTAACCGTTATTCTGAACTGTGGATCTTGAATTTCACTCCACATCATGTTGACAATTTGGACATTATTTGAATCTGTACAAAGTAAACTTCCGATACTTATTGTTATCCTATTTCTTCTGTTCATCATTTATATCATTCTAATCATCCAAAAATCAAGCTGTTGTGAATATCTGTGGCCGGAGGCACAGATGTGATATATTTGTTGAACAGATGATAGGTTAAAGGCGATATAATAGGTTAAAGGCGATACATCTGTTCGGTGTCTTTTATGGCACGTGGTGAATGTTCTCTTTGGCCCGTAGTGCAAAGATGAACTGTTGTTTGGTATGATTATGACCAAAGGCTGAATCTGGTATAATCATGACCGTTGGTGTTATATTGAATGTCTTTGGCCCGTAGTGCAAAGATGAACTGTTGATCTGCATGATTATGATCAGGAACTGTGAATTTGTATTATCTTGACTAATGATATTTCAGATGATAAAAGTTTATGATGTTTTTCCTAAAAAGAGAACCGAGTGGACATTATAGTCTGCATTATTCTTCTAATAGATTACTCATTCCGCTGCTATTATTGATCTGAACGTTGTTTAAGAATTTAACTGCAGTTTTTGATATAAACCTTGTAGTCTATTGTATTCTATCAAGAACTCAACTGTTGAAGACTAATGATAATTTATTCGTCATTATCTTAGTCATGATATTCTTTACTGGGCTATTTGAGCTCACCCTTTCTTTTGTTCCATTGTTTTTCAACAGGAGATGAAAACATAACAGGGTCTAGCCGGGGAATGGAGTGAGGGTCCGAGGAATAGTTATCATAGTCTTCACGTTTTGTAAAATAGTGTGGCAATAATAGTGAAGACTTAGTTGTGTATTATTATACACTGTATTGTTGTACGTTGTGCTTTGTTGTAATAATTTTGTTGTAGTCTTTTGACGACTCAAGTTTGGGCTGTGTGGGCCCAGATTTGGGGGCGTCACACACCCTTTCTTTTGTTCCATTGTTTTTCAACAGGAGATGAAAACATAACAGGGTCTAGCCGGGGAATGGAGTGAGGGTCCGAGGAATAGTTATCATAGTCTTCACGTTTTGTAAAATAGTGTGACAATAATAGTGAAGACTTAGTTGTGTATTATTATACACTGTATTGTTGTACGTTGTGCTTTGTTGTAATAATTTTGTTGTAGTCTTTTGACGACTCAAGTTTGGGCTGTGTGGGCCCAGATTTGGGGGCGTCACAATAATCATGCAGATTAACAGTTCATCTTTGCACTACGGGCCAAAGATATTAATATAACACCAACTGTCATGATTATACCAGATTCAGCCTTTGGTCATAATCATACCAACCAACAATTCATCTTTGCACTACGGGCCAAAGAGAACATTCACCACGTGCCATAAAAGACATCGAACAGATGTATTGCCTTTAACCTAGTATATCGCCTTTAACCTATCATCTGTTCAACAATTATATCACATCTGTGCCCCCGGCCACAGATATTCACAACAGCTTGATTCTTGATGATTAATACAAATAACAGTGATACAAATGATGAACAGAAGAACAGGATAAACAATAAGTATCGGAAGTTTACTTTGTGCAGATTCAAATAATGTCCAAATTGCCAACATGATGTGGAGTGAAATTTAAAAATGATATTCAAGATCCACAGTTCAAAATAACGATTACAGTTCAATAGCAATGTTCAGAAAATAGGAAGGTTCAGTTGAAATAATGAAATTCAACTATTATGGAACATATAATATTTTCAGGAATTATAGAAGCAATAGTTCCATAATAAGTTTCGATTTAGGTGTATGAAAGAAAATAATATCCCTTACCGTAGCAGGTTTGATTAACAAAAGGTGAAGGAAATTAATATCCCTTACCATAGTAATTTTGAATAATGGAAGATGAAAAAGATGGTATCCCTTATGAGTATAAAGGAAAATGATATCACTTACTAATATGGAATAAAAGTGTCATGTGATAATTCGTGTAGACAAATTATTTCCACACGAGACAAATAAAAAGGGTTATTCACCAACAGGCGGTAATCCGCGCCGTAAGGTTATTCCTATCAATTTGAATACGAAGAGTTATTCACCAAACAGGCGGTAATCCGCACCGTAAGGTTATTCTCATCAATTTGAATACGAAGAGTTATTCACCAAACAGACGGTAATCCGCACCGTAAGGTTATTCCAATCAATTTGAATACGAAGAGTTATTCACCAAACAGGCGGTAATCCGCACCGTAAGGTTATTCTCAAAGATTAATAAGGAATGAATACAAAAGGTTATTCACCAACAGGCGGTAAACCGCGCCGTAAGGTTATTCCCACAATTTAATACATGGAAGTAAATGACACAAGAAAGAAACGATATTATTTTCGAGAATCAAAGAATGATAATCCCTTCAAGTAAGAAAGAAAATAATATCCATTTATGATGATGAAAAGAGTGATACCCCTTACCTTAGTAAGTTTAAATAATAGAATATGAAAGAAGATGATATTCCTTACCGTAGTAAGTTTAAGAGTATGAAAGAAAATGACATCCCTTACCGTGGTAAGTTTAAATAATAGAATATGAAAGAAGATGATATTCCTGACCGCAATAAATTTAAGAGTGTGAAAAGAATGATATTCCTTACCTTAACACGTGACTGGATATTGATTTAAATGAGGTTGATCAACCTATATATATTTTTAATAAAATTAGTAATTACCACATATAAATTTCAAAGTGTATGATAACTCGTATAATATGAACTATCAAAATTATATATATTTAACATAATTTTTGTAGTATAATATAACTACTTTAAAATAGTTTTTAAAATAATATTCCAAAATAAATCTTCCAAAGAAAGCTTTTAAAAATGAATCTTCTCAAAGAAGAGTCTTCTAAAGGAAGATTTGCGAATACCGTGAAAAATAGGAATTTATAAAATTACTACTCTTTAATAAAAGACTTACTTGAAAAATTCCTGTACTCCTTTTGGCTTTCAAACACTCAAAATAGTCTTACTATTCTCAGAGAAAACTCATAAAATTCTTATAGAAATTTTTTATGTTTTAGGTGTGATTTTTCTATTCAGCTGAGCAAACTATTTATAGGAGAAATAAGGGCACTATGCGCGGTAGGTGAGCACTGGCGTGCTGCACGCCAGTGCTGAGAAATTCAGCACGCAGCCGCTGACAGCTTTTCCTTCCTGCACATTTTGAATTTTGATTTCTCATGTGGCCCCCACATGGGTCCCACATGTTACTATTCACGTTACTATTTCAAATAGTAAAATTAATTAATTTTTATTTTTATTTTATTTTATTTTATTTATTTATTTATTCTTCCTGTGGGTCCAACATATAAAATAAAATAATGTTACAACAATAATTCAACAATAATATAATAAACACGTTACAGATTATTATTAATTTAATAATATAAATTACAGTGTATTTGCTATAGTGACAATTATTAGGTTCAATAATTTTAACTACAGTGCACCAACAATTATTGAGTCAATGATATGAAATGCAGTGTTATGACAATTATTGCAAAATACTGTGTAGCAACAATTATTGAATTGATAACATAAAATATTATGCAGTGACAATTATTGATGAAATGATGCGCACAGGTACGGTGTCAATTATCAGACCAATAATATGAGACACTGTGCAATACCGTGTGCTACTGTAGCGTACCGTGTGCTACAGAAAATACCATAATTTACCGTATGCTACTATTCTTTTATCACCGGTATTTTAACAGTTAACACCGTTGACTATTTTTATTTAAAAAGGTTACTTCTGTCGTTTTCTATATCCGACAAATATTCCGTTGTGGGGTCCACTAATAATTAGTTATTTCGGCGCCGTCGTACGACACGAATATTCCCCGACCAAACGAATATTCAACAAAACGAATATTGTCCGACAAAATAAAATTTGCACATAATATCCTTAACTTTCAATTTTGTTAATTTAACCACTTACTGTTTTATGGGGGAAAAAAATATATGAAGGAAAATTAAATTTTATATTTCATAAAATTCGGGGTCTTACATTTTACTTTTTCAAATCTAGGTTTTAAACTTCAACCTTCAACCTTCATTTTATCATCAAGATCTTATTTAAAAGTCTTGTTAAATATTCGGGATATTATATTCATTGCTCCTTATCAAGATGGAGTTTAAATCACTAGTTTGACCAATGGCATGGTTTTCTACACCTGTAACACTTCTTTTTGTTAGGCTTGAAATATGTATTAGTTTTAGCATGATTGGCCCTTTCTAAAATTTTTCTTAGGAATAATATTTTTTGGTCGACAACTGAAACTTTTGATCTTTCGATTATTATTAGAACTAGGCAAACTAGCAGTTTATCCTATAGATGATTTTTTGGCAGAATGCAAACAAATCTGACTCTATTGTCTACTGCTATTTAACTTATCTATTTTAAAGCTAACACACCTCATCCAAAGTATAAACCTATTGCATCCCTATCCTGGACTGGCTATTAAGATCAAGTCCATTCATACCTCGTCACCTACTGATCCTCTAATTCCTGCAAATTACATCTAATTTATAACTGTAAGAATTTCTTTGTATATGCATTAACTTTTCGTAAAATTTGCACACAACCTTAAAACTACTAGAACAAATACTACCGATAATCAGGAGGTAAAAACTTATTATGAAACACAACTCTTATCTTAGGCCGAGCACGAATCAATTCTTTTCCCTTACGATGCCTAATTTCCTACAACTGTCTCTACCAGACTGATGCTTCCCTTTTTAATTTATACGCTACCAAACTAACTTTCTTATGATCAAGAATATCCATTAAATCAAAGAAAGTCTCGACTTCATGCATCTAATCTAGGAATCCCTCTATACCCATCGAACCATAAAAATTAGGGATTTCAACCTTTACCTTATAATCAGTCTTGTTACATTGACCAAATCTCTGTCACGACTTACACCACGACCAATCACTCATCCGCCTCTTCCACTTCCATGGTTTGGTTGACGTAATCCTTCGTCATATTTTTCAATGCTTGACTTGTTGTCATCATCAATTTTTGCATGATCAGGATAAGATTACGCACCTTCACAACCAGGATAACGCCCATCGTGATTCCGCGCATTCACCAATCTATTGATGGCGATATCTAATCGATTCAATTGTTAATGTCTACCACCAACTTACTGCTGCAGGTTGTCTACTAACTCCCTCATAACAAAATTTCCAACTGTTCCTTCAGCCATCACTTTATTCGAATACAATTATACAGATTCTGATGCCAATTAACCCAGCGAAATATGGTTAGATTGTAACGCTCTAACACAAACGTGATTTGTAAGTTTAAACGTATCGATAAAAACATAAGATAAACTCTTAAATTCACAAAAAAAAATAAGAACTCACAAAGAGAACAAAGTACTGATAATATTAATTGTAGAAAACATAATTGTTAACAATTAGCCAAAATAAACGTATTTATAGTCTTAAACAATTTCTCAACATTAATTAGGAGTAAGAAAACTAAAATAATGAGAATTAAAAAAATAATCTAGGTTTGACCAAACTTTGACCAATGACTAAATTACTTAAAACATGTGTTTTGAATTTAAAACAGTACCCGTCATGGCCTAAGGGTAAAGCTTGTCGTAAATTTTGATTTGATATATTATGTGTCCTATAATTTTTTTTGAATAAAAAATTAGTCGTCTTAAAGTTTTACTGATCTAAATGCATCCAAACATCTGATCCGTATTCTAATTGAATTCTTCCACCTCCGAATTGGATTCTTCAATCACATCACCTTTTCTCTTTAAATCAAACACACAATATTTGAAGAGTCTGCATTTAGTCATCCGCGAAAATGTTTGAAGATTTTTCATCTAATCCTCGGGAAGATGAACAAATGATTTACTTCCAATGTTTTGTTTATGCTTCTTAATTTTATGTTAGCACCATTTTTTTTATGCTAATGCTTATCAAACTAAGGATAACAACAAAACGTGAAGAACAAATCAAAACCACTTTTTAATCACTTTATTCTTAATGTCTCAAATCAATCAATCTCTATTTTCTTTTTTTATTGGTCTAAGTATCCTACAGTAATTTAATTTGGGTTAAACGCGAAAAACAAGAGAGGGACTTTATTAAATATTATTTCTTTATATATTTACACTGAATTCAATACATGGGATTCGCTAGTATATTATTTTTTTATGCATTGAATTCAGTACAAATACATAAACAAATAATATTATGTATTGAATTCCGCACTTAACATATATCTTAAAAGTACATTTTAAGAAAATCTATTTAATTTTGAGTAAAAATCAAGGAGGGTCAATCGACCCTCTTGATCTCCTTATAAGTCTAGTGGTCCACACTATTTTCTATTATAAAATTTAAGAATAACTTTTTATTAATTTTTAAAATATAATTAATATTTAATATTTTTAATTATTTTTATCATAATCTAATTTTATCATATATTTATCAACTTATATATAATTTTCATATCACTACATCACTACATCACTACATCACTACATCACTACATCACTACATTTAGAAGATGAAGTGAGGACGACGTATTAGCTAAAATAAGCAGGACCAAATGTGGTGGAACAGAGCGGGAAATAATGTTGACAATTGACAGATGGGAAACCTATGGGTCCCATTGGCAAAGTTGATTTATCTCCATAGTCGGCCGTAATTTACAACCGTATCCAATACAATATGTTGTCAAGTAGTATAGACTGTATTGTAGGGCTACGGCTGAATATATATAGGTCCTTGTGAAAAATGTTACTATGAAATAACTCACAAGTATTATCTTTATTAATAAAACATCTCTTGAGCTATTAATATCATTGGTGAGTGTGTCACGTTATTTTTGTTTCTTTCTTTTAATCTTATAAATTTAATTATATTATTATTTTATTTTATTAATATTAATTTTTTATCTTTTATTTAGTCTTTTAAATTTGACAAATTTAATTATTATTTTATCCCATATTATACAAGTACCGCATACCTCACGGAATGCTAATTAATGTTATAATGTATAAAAAATTGAAAGTCCACAATACAAAAACTAAATAATTAAATTAATATATGGAATTAAGGCAATAATGACTGCATAACAAATAAACAGCACAATACCTATATTTTCGGCTCAAAAAATTATGTGACTATTTGTGTTGTTTATTAATAGTACTTGACGAAAAAATTACGTCATTTTAGGTAAAACAACATAAATACCTACCATAATAAAATAAAAATGACTGCATACGTGTTGTGCAACGATTGGCTTTCTTTGAGTACCCTATCACGTGCAAAAAGTAAAAGCCGTCTCTAGTTCTGAAGTTAATAGAATTGTAAAATTTTGATAAAATTCTATTTTAATTTAGTAGGTAAAATGTGCTACAAATGCAAGTATAGTCACCCATTATTTTTTCTAGGAACCTTAAGCTTTTGTTTTAATTGGAAACCATTAAGGACAATTACTTTAATCTTCCGGTTTAAATATAGGATTAATTTTAAAATTTTTAAAATCAATAATTGGAGTTATTTGTAAGTGTGATACTCATATGAATTCAATTAGTTTTAGAAAGTGTTATTAATTATAAGAATTGTACATTATTAAAAAATATTCCTAAGTTAATGTTTCAAAAGTTAAACAATTAATATCAATTTTAAATTTACAAAGATTTTAAATTAATTTTTGGGCTAAATACACTTATGTTACACTAAGTACCACCAAATACATAATTTGGCTCTCAAAGTATTTGAACTTGCAATTTACTACATAAAGTATCTAATTCCATAAAATGTAGCCCCCAAATTTAAATTTTAGCAAAAATTGACCGAAATACCTAAATTGTCGACCAGTTAGGAATTACATATATGACAATTGATTCCAAGAGACCATTCATTCCAAGGCCACCATTGATTTCACATGGAGCAAAAACTATTATCATTTTGGCCGGAATTTGAATTTGTGGGTTACATTATATAAAAGTAGGTATTTTATATAGTAAATTATAAGTCCAAATATTTTGAGGGCCGAATTATGAATTTGATGATATTTTATGTAACAGAAGTGAATTAGCCCTTAACTTTTAAAAGTGGCACTATGGTTTCAAAGGAGGAACGTTGGAGTGCATATATGTTATCCCACATTGAATACTTTAAACTAATAAGTTTAGTATATAATGACGTAGGCCAACTTTTTTAGTTGTCAAATAATTTTGAATTAAAAAATTTAATATTTTTATATGCTATACTAGCAAATATTAATTGTCGCTACATCATTGAAAAAGCCTTAACTAATATACTTTTGTTTGTTAACTATCTACCTAATATAATTTTGTTCGTTAACTAATGTTGAGAGTGAACGTAGCTACCATCTTAAAAATAAGTCCAAAATAATTAACTATCTACCTAATATAATTTTGTTTGTTAATGTTGAGAGTGAACGTAGCTACTACCATCTTAAATGACACGAGAATGTACCGTATGAAAGTTCTAATAAAGAAGAGCAAACAATTGAGACTCTTTTTTGATATTGAGACGTTAATTGTCTCATGTCCACAAACCATCACTTGTAATTTGGAATGTATTGTTTCTAAACACCTCAGCAACCAAAGACTTTTTAATATACACATCGACTTAATAAAAAATATATTCTTGTTGCAAATTTTGTACAACTGCAGTGGAAAAGCACTGAATTTATTTTCTTCACAGTGACACAGACTTAATTTAAAAAAATACTTTAATTGAATATATATATATATATATATATATATATATATATATATATATATATAAAATATCTTGTTTAATTGACCAAAATTATTATAAAATATTAGTATTACTCTTCTAAAATTTATTTAAGAAAATGAAAGAGAAACAAGTTAATATTTAATATAGGCATAATATTATACAGGGTTAAAAAATTCAAGGCAACATTTATTTTAAGGCCACCATTAATTTTATATAGAGTAAAAACTATTATTATTTTGCTCAGAATATGAATTTAAGAATTATATTATATAAAATTAGGTATTTTATATAATAAATTATAAGTTTAAATATTTTGGGGTCAAATTATGAATTTGATGATATTTTGTATAACGGAAATGTAATTAACCCTTAACTTTTAAAATTGACACTGTGTTTTCAAAGGAAGAACGTTATAGTGCATATATGTTATCTCACATTGAATACCTTAAACTAATAAGTTTAGTATATAGGCCAACTTTTTTAATTGTCAAATAATTTTGAATTAAAAAATTTAATATTTTTATATGCTATACTAGCAAATATTAATTGTCGCTACATCATTGAAAAAGCCTTAACTAATATACTTTTGTTTGTTAATTATCTACCTAATATAATTTTGTTCGTTAGCTAATGTTGAGAGTGAACGTACTTACCATCTTAAAAATAAGTCCAAAATAATTAACTATCTACCTAATATAATTTTGTTTGTTAATGTTGAGTGAACGTAGCTACTGCCATCTTAAAAATAAGTCCAAAATAATTAACTATCTACCTAATATTATTTTGTTTGTTAATGTTGAGAGTGAACGTAGCTACTACCATCTTAAATGACACGAGAATGTGCCGTATGAAAGTTCTAATAAAGAAGAGCAAACAATTGTTTATTTTTGATATTGAGACGTTAATTGTCTCATGTCCACAACCCATCACTTGTAATTTGGAATGTATTGTCGCTAAACACCTCAGCAACCAAAGACTTTTTAATATACACATCGACTTAATAAAAAATATATTCTTTTTGCAAATTTTGTACAACTGCAGTGGAAAAGCACTGAATTTCCTACACAGTGGTACAGACTTATTATAAAAAAAATAATTTAATTATCGTTTTAAGAGAAAATATAAAAAATTTAAAAATATAATTAATACTTTATTTGACTGACCAAATTATTATAAAATATTAGTATTGTTTTTCTAAAATTTATTGAAAAAGATAAAAGAGAAATAAGCTAGTATTTAATGTAGGAATAATATGAAAAAATTAAGTCATTAATACTCCTTTAAAATTTATAAATGACAAATAAAAAAGAACAAATTTCACCGTCTAGAAAGACAAAAAAAAATAATAACGGAGAAAGTAGTACGTACATTAATTTTGTGCAACTGTGAAGGCAGTAATTTGAATTTTCAACTCTTCACATTGCTATATATATGTTCATCAATGCTGTATCTGCTAAGAAGTGGAGAGACAAGAAAACTTGACACAAGGACGAGAGAGAATAGAAGAAGGCAGAGGAAAAGGATTAGAGAACAAAGTACCTAAAATGTCTAGGTAATTTCTCTTTCTATCTCAAGATCGAGCTCTATGTACGTAGCCGGAATGATATTTTTTAAAGATTGAAGTAGCTAGAATGACCAAGTAACTTCACTATAATTTGTACATATATATAGTTTTACTCTATGTAGTCGGACCGATATTTTTAATACTGAAAAAAATTATTTTTACACAATATACATATAATACACAGAAAATATTATTTTTGCACAATACACATATAATACACAGGGTACAACTGTCTTGTACGTATTGCTCTAGATTGTTAAATTATATCATTTCACTTGATTTAAAACCATAAATAACTGATGTTTTAATAGCTAACTTTAATTTGTGTTGTTTCCCATGTTTCAGATCAAATTCGCAAGAGAAAAAAATCGATGAAAATCCAACTCTGAATGAGCAACCAAAGCAACCAAAGACAGTTGATATAGAAGATGTTCACTACGAAACGCTCGATGATCTTGTTAACATCAATTCCCTACTCACCGTCGCGGTTTTCGTCGGCTTAGCCTACGCCAACCGTGGCCAACAAAACCTAGAAAACCGCGTCGAGTGCCAGGCTGGAACAGGAGTGGGAAAAATGCTAGTTGTCTACGAAGTTCTAGCATTTGCATGTTTCGTCTTATCAAGCCTTGTTGCTAAAGTTATCAAGCTACATCTACGCCTAGAGGCAAAACCTAATCTAAATTTATGCTGTAAATTTAGACGACCGGGTTTGGACTTGAAAGATATAATGTTGGGAGTAGCCACAAGTGCATCGGCTGTTGGGCTAGTTTTGATGACGCTCTCGGTTGTTAATATCGTTCAAATTCGGATCGGGATGTTTTCGTGTGGGTCTTCGGAAACAAGGGTCGCAGTTTTGGGTCTTTGTTCGATTGTTCTTGTTGCTTTGGTAATTTATGTTGTTTCAGTGGTAATAGCTATACGTGCTTCCATTAAAAGCGATTCTCGTAAATAAACTGGTGAGCAATCCAATGATAATAAACCGGCTAAAAATGGCGTTGCTCAATGAGTTGCGGAGTTGGTGGTGAAATTTAAAAACAATATATTGTGGAAGTTTAGAAATATTTTAAGTATTATTATGAGATGTAGTTGTAATATGTATTCCCTCTTGTCGTCAAAAGGATGGTCTAAGATATAATTTTTTTTTTTCAAAATGATGGCCTAATGTATATAAACTAAAGGTTAGATATGTTATTTAGTAGGGTCTATTAGCATAAATAAAAAAAATGTTTTTCACTTTATGTAATATTATGAGACGCAACGATAAATTTGATTTTTTTTTTATTTCTTTTACTTTTTTTAATTTGTGTAAAAAATATATCAATAAAAATGTAAGAGAAATCCTACAATTTATGGGATGTTTTTAGTTTGAAAATGTGTTCAATTTGTCATTCTTGTTGATGCAGTACACAATGGTTATAAATTGTAAATTTTTAGTATGTATGGTTTCATGAATAAACTTGGCTAAGAAAATGCTCATAATTGTTTTTAAAATTTTAACTAGCTCTTCGTATGAGGTGTTGAGAAATATTCGTATAGCTTTCTGATGATACTAATTTCCTTAATTAGAGTAAATTTATGTTATTTAATATAGAGTTATCAAGAAGAGAATATACATTTGCTGACTGTTGAAATTATTTCTTTATATTGTGGTAGTCTATATAAATTATATATTTCATTTACAAGTGATTCTCTAGGAATTCTAAATAAATACCAACACATACTAAAAGTTAAAATTTATTAAAATAAATAAATATATTTATCAATAAAATATTCTTCCCCACTCCTTTTTCTTCTCTCTTTCATTAAATACTCTTTCGAGGACAAACCTTTACTTCTCTCTTTATGCATGGCAATTACTTTTTGATACTTTTATAACGTTTTAATATAAACGCGATTTGTAGATTTAAATGTATCAATAATAATATAAGATAAAATTTTAAATTTACAAAAAAAATAAAATTTACAAAGATAATATAATAATAATAATAATGATATTAATTGATAAAAACGTAATTGTTAACAAACCCGAATAAGCGTATTTATAGTTTTAAATAACTTTTCAACATCAATTAAGGATAGAAAAACTAAAATAACAAAAAATAATCAAAGTTTCATCAAATCTTAACCAATGACTAGACTACTTAAAATAGATTTTTAGACTTAAAACAATACATGACATAGCCAAAAGGTAAAACTCATCGCAAGTATCAATTTGATATATTACAGGGCTCATAAATCTTTATGGATTAAAAGTTATGTCATTTTGAAGTTCTATCGATTCAAAAGCATCTAAACATCCTAATTAGATTCTTCCACTGTATGAGTCCGATCCCCCCCCCCCTTCCATTCCCTTCCCTTCCCTTATGAAAGAGCTCGCCCTCGAGCTATGATTTGGAAAATTCAGCAAAACTGAAAGATAATACACTGACAAATCAGCTACAATAATGGTAAAAAAAATTCACATATTAGTTGGAAGATTCAATACATACGCATTGTCATTAAGCATACGCAAAATTTTAAAAGGCCTATATTTCTTCAGTTTCAACTTGTGATATTTTTCAGGGGAAATCTAATATGCCGTAAGAATATTATCAAGTCATTACTAACTTGAAATATTTTAGAACGCCTATGTTCATCAGCAATAGCTTTATACTTCATATTAGACTGCTCCAGTTTTACTATCATCTCTACTTGCACATCACATATATGCTCAGCCATCGTTGTAGCTGTGACGACCCCAAATCCGGGTTCCTTTAACCTCGGATTTTAACCTCGGATCCGGTTCAACACTAGTACTACTTTTCCTTATTGTTCATGAATTACAACAATATTATAATTGCTAAATAATCATTTATTTACAATTATATAACATCTCTTTCTATTCCAGAATCGTAATCTTTATACATTCCTAGTATGTCTTCATATCATACATGATACGACATTCTATTACAATCAATTTGAGATCATATGTATAATGACTCAATCACACCATCCTATTATCCTTATTCATAAAGGACAACGTCTGAAAAATGATATTCAAATAATCTGTAAATGTTCTCTTAACAATTTAAGTTTGCTAATCTATAGCACAACAAAACATAAACTCTTCATATCTACTTACACAAGTGAATGAATTAGTCTACTGCAAGGTTTTACTACGAAAGCACCTATGCTTCAATCTTGATGACTCGTTAGTCAATCTTCATCTTTGCCTCTACCGGAGTAATCGGCTTCCTCAAGCTACTCTGTAATGTTTTGTTTTAAGCAAGGGTGAGCACGACGGCTCAGCAAGTCTAACAGTTTCATATAACACGTAAAAACAGTTCAATCATGCTTCATGCATCTTATGATTTGCAGTACATACATTTCTCATGCATATCATGCCTCGCATTTAATCTATGCTTCATGCCTAACCTCTATCATGACATATAGTTCAATGCAGAACAATTGTCTTAAATCAACTACCGCATATCAATAGTTCAAATCAACTTATTTCACAAAAGCACATTAACACATCTTTGCACATAACCACGTATGAGCACATCACAGTTTAATAACAAACTTATAAATTATGCACATAATGCAACACGTTTTGAAAAACTTGCCTGGACTTGTATAACCAGCTTACGTTAATCTTTGACGTTCCTTGCACCACCTACACGGTATGTGAGATCAACGGTGCACAATATCAGTCAAAGTTTGACTCAATACTAAATCTTATTTTAAAGATATTTATTTCTTCTTATCATCCCCTTTATTTAATAAGGTTAATTTCATATTTTAGTCTCTCTTTGACTTGACTCAGTGTTTCATATTCAACACCATAAATCTTTTGTTCGAAACTATGCAATTCTGACATTTATTAATGTCACTGCATTAAAACTTGAACCCTATATTTATTTAGGTCGATCCACCAATTAATCACTAATGGACCATACCCTTGGTTTAACTTAATCACATCATTTATCTCGATACTTATCATAATATTACTCACCTTGGATAATATTTTAAATTTTACTATCAATTAGTAATAACTTATAATGTTATTTAATTGTTAAATAACACTTTAAATAATCATTACTATTATTAATTTATTTTTAATAATAGTTTACCTTAATCATTATGATTAATCTTTTAATAATAATTTAATTGCTTGCTAATATTATTACCCTTTAATAATATTTTAATTGACTTCTCATTATTATCAATCATTTTAATAATAATTTAATTGTTCATCAATATTATCAATCATTTAATAATATTTGAAATCCTCACGTATCATTAGTAATTATTTAATAACGATTCAACCCTTAACTATTATTACCCAATAGTTAATTAGTTGTTAAACAATATTATTAATTCTTTAATAATATTCTAAATCTTTATTTATCATTATTATTTATTTAATAATGATTTAACTCTTAACTATTATTATTTAATAGTTAATTAAATGCTAAATAATATTATTAATCCTTTAATAATATTTTAAATTTATTACATATCATTATTAATTATTGAATAATGATTTAATTCTTAACTATTATCATTTAATAGTTAGTCAATAATATTATCAATATATTTTAATTACTTAATAATCTTCTTTCGATTAAGTAATAATTTATTCCACTTAATTACCATTTAATTATTATTTAATATGAATTAAATAATAATTAATTAACTAATTATCCGAACTCATTATTTAATATTAATTAAATAATAATTAATTAATTAATTAACCTTACTTATTATTTAATATTAATTAAATAATAAATAATTAGTTTATTAACCTTAATTATCCTTTAATTATTATTGAATATTAATTAAATAATAATTAATTAGCTTTCTAAATTTAATATTCTTTAATTATTATTTAATATTAATTTAAATAATAATTAATTATTTATTTAACTTTACTTATTATTTAAGTGCAGTTAAATAATAAATAACTAACTTATTCATCTTAACATCCTTTAATTATTATTTAATATTCATTAAATCATAATTAATTAATTACATAACTTCATATATTATTTAATATTTATTAAATAATATTTAATTAGATTATTAGCCTATTTATACACTAATAAATAGCTAATATATAGTGAATCACTCCATAAATTTCAAATTTTATTTTATAACACTTAACTAGCATTCCAATAGGTCAAATATTATTTTTCTGAAATTAAAAATAATTTTCCCATAATTATTAGCAATTTAGTAAGCTTTAATCCACCACTAATTCTAATAAATACCAAATTACAAAAAAAATCGGATTTTAAATTTTGATAATTTTCTTTATAAAATTATAAGCATTTTCTCTTTTGGAACCAACCCAAGAACCGGCCTAAAAATGCCCGAACCGGCCCTACCTAGAAATCATGAAAAACCGAAAAAAACCGAACCGGCCGGTTTTTTTAAAAAAATAGGCAGATTACTTTTATGCTTTTTCAGACTTGGGGTCTTCGACGGGAACTTGAATAAAATGAAATCCACAAGTCCGATTGAGGCCTATTTGGTATCGATGGATTCGTAACTTCCCGAACTACATTTTTCTGTCATCAAACATCAAATTTGGATTTGTTTTGGTCACAGAAATTGGCTCTAAACCGGACTGTTGTGCACAGCCCTAAAACAGTGGGTGTGTTTTGGTTGAAAAATCATAACTTACTCATTTTAAATCGGATCAAAGTGATTCCACTTGGAGAATCTTCATATCCCACACATCTAACACCAGAAATTTACGGATCATGAATCCGACTTACGGATCATGCCCAAGAATTTCGGGAGTGGCTGCCATGATTTTGGTTACTTGGTTTTCGTCGGTAAAAACTTATTTGATGATTTTGATGAAATCTTTCCACATAAATACACCCAAAAATTCATATTAAACCCATGTAACCCTAGATATATCAATCTAGCATGTTTCTACCTTTTTAGATTTTGAAAATTAGTTTTCTACCAAAGAAATTACATAGTACCCAAAGAACAATACCAAGCTAGAATGTTTTATACCTTTTGTTGATTATCCTCTTTGTTAGAACTTTGAAAAGGCTTGGATGATCAATCTTCTTACATAGATAGCTTCCTCTTGATGAGACCTCCATCTTTAAACCTTGCTCCAAGATCATCCAACCATCAATGCTCACAAGATCTAACTTTCTTTTTCTTTTTCTCTAGAGTTCTCTCTCTTTTCTCTATTGAAATTTTTGTAAAATGGCTAACCAACACAATGAATTGGTGAAGCACTATATTTATAGTACTTCCTTAATCTCCATTAGCTCCTATTAATCAACCAACACTTGGACATTTAAGGCTTAAACTCATGCTTACTATAGCTTGGATGGACAAGATGATTGACAAGGATGAATGACTCCTATCAAGGTTGCTTGGAAGCAACTTTTAGAGTGTAAAACAAGCAAAATAAAGCCACACTCAACATTTTCATGTGGGACCCCCTCCAAAATTCGGAATTTGCCAATAAATTACACCAATTTGGCTTTATTTTTATATCCTATATCATTATATAAGTATCAATATATATATATATATACCAATGTATATATATTGACCATAACTTTGACTACCATTTGTGCTCCACATTGGATCAATTTAATATTTCTATTGGGCTCGTCAATTAAATTTGTTTGGGCTCAATTTAATTACTACATTGGGCTAATATTAAATACCCTATGTTACATTTAATTAAACAAGCATTGGGCTTGGTTAATTATTACATAAATCCATGTTCAAATTAAATTATATGGACTACTAGGTTAAATTAATTTGACCTAGTTTAATACCTCAATTGGACTTATAATATAATCCAATTAGATTTGCTATAATTAATTCTACCACACTGGGTTACTTAATTAACCAATCCACGGTTAATTCTTAACCCCACATTTATTTATCTAGCAATTACCAATGATTGGTTAATGTTATCTCTCTTGTCAACCAACTAGGGTTATTCAATTAACTAGACACTAGTTAATTCTCTACACTCAATCAATACTTGAAATGCTTCTCCCAACCATTGACCATCATTTAACTTTTAATGGTTTGGGCTACATAACTTACTTTTTATTGGCTCTCTTATTTAATTACCCATTTCATGCAAATATCTCCATATTGGGCTTACATCTATAACAACTTATTAATTAAGTAAATTACTTAATTAATTAACTTCTTAATATTGTCCTTCTAGGCAATATTCCACTTCCCTACTTGTTACTCATAACCTTAATTCATAACTTATATAATTAATTCAATTAATTATATTACATGACTTTTCTTTTTAATCCATACTAAAACTAATTAATTTATTAGTTTTATTAAGTATTTAATTTACTTCACACATCATCTTGTTTGACTAACAAACTCAACTATAGGTGTATATATATAAATATTAATATATTCACCTTCACTTCTCAATTGAATTTCTTTCTTAAATAAATTATCTACCTGCATCATTAAAATATTCTCACATTTAATTTCTAACAAATAATTTATGTTAAAAAAAAAATGTTTACCCATTTTCTACACATCTTCCTTCTCACCTTCTATGTTTAAACCTTAACCTTTAATAAAATCAATTAAGATATTATTTAAAATCTTGAAATTATCTGGGATATTACATTCACCCCTTCTTATAAGAATTTCGTCCCCGAAATTATCTCATACACAATTCTGCCAATTTTCATCACTGAGAATATCTCTTTACTCATCAAATTCTATGACCACCCCTTTCTAGGAAGTTCATACTTCTAAACTCATAATTCCAGAACAATGGAATATCTTGCAGAAGAATAAATTGAAAATCAATATCTTACAGAAGAATAAATTGAAAATCAAAATATTCATTAAAACTTTCATAATATGCTGAGGGGTCATCAAGACTGTGAACATCCGAATGGAATTAACTGAATTCCGAATAAATAGTATTTATCCCTGTAAATACTTATAAAAAGAGTGTTTATCAATCACAAGGACTGAAAATGATGACTCTTCACCCGGTCTAATCCAAAAATGATGATATCCACTACACAAGTCAATTTTTGAAAAAAATTAACGAACCACCCAATCTATCAAGCATATCATCAAAGCGAGGTGTAAGAAATCGATACTAGACTATAATTTTGTTAATGACATAACTAACTATACATATATGCCACGAACCATCTTTGGAGTCAACAAAGTAGGTACAACACAAGAACTCATACTTTCTTAAATATGCCCTTTTTGAAGTAACTCTGAAACCTATTATTTTAAAAATGTCATTCTCTTTCGGGTTCATCTTGTAATACAGAAGATTTGAAGAACTAGCCCTAGGAATTAGATCAATATAGTATTGAATCTCTCTTATAGGCGACAACTCATCTGGTTCTCCTAACAATTCATTAAATTCTGTAAACATTAATGGCCCCAACTCCTTTGAAACTAATTTCTCCTTATTGATTACCTCGTCTTTGACTACCATTCCAAAAACCACATTCGACTCTCACACATCAACAATGATATTATCATTAATGCAATGAAGTCTTTGTAATGACCGAGAAAATTACGAACCCAATTTTTTTTATTTTTTTTATTATATCCATAAGAAAATATGAGGTATGAAGTATGTGTGTATGTGATAAGTTGTATGATGAGATGTATTAAATTAGTTAATTAAATTAATTAACTAAAGAAGGAAAAAGATTGCAAGAGAAGCTTATGTGATGAAATCACAAAGCTTGAATGTTGGCCTTGTATGGCAATTAAGAAGTTTTATAATGAATAAGTTAATTACTTGTATAAATAATGAGAAAGAATAAGCAAGTAAATTATTAAAGATAACCCCAATGTGGGAATAATTGTTTGGGTATGGTTAACTATATTATAAACCCAATTTGATGATAAGGGTTAGTGAATGAATTAATTTAATCAAGTTCAATGTACTGGTAATAATATGTGTTAGGGTTTTATTAAAACAAACCCAAGAATTTGTAAGTGATAGTGTTATGTAAGCTAATTTAATGAAGGAGTCCAATGGACTTATAAATAGCAAATCTAATTGAATTATATTTTAAATCCAAATGAGTTGTTAAACTAGGTCAATTAAGTTTACCTAGTAGCTTATGTAATTAATTAATTTAATTACTAGTCCATGTAATTTATTAAATAAGCCTAATGCTTATTTTAATTAAAAGTAGCATAGTTATGTAAATGCTAGCCCAATGTGTGATATAAATTGAGCCCAAACAATTTAATTGAATAAACCCAATATAATTTAATTCTAAGATCCAAGGTGGAGCCCAATAAGTTTGTATAGGTGAATATGTATACATATATTGGTGTGTATATATATGGATACTTATATAATTATATAAGACTTAAAAATAAAGTCAAATTGGAGAAATAAATGGTCAATCCCGAATTTTGGGACCCACATGGATATAAAGCTAGCTTGTTGGTTGATTTTGGAGTGTAAAATGGTGCAAGTAACCCCCAACCACCCTAGTCAATCAAATGGTCAATCAAAAAATCCATCAAGTGGTCATTCCATGCATAGTAAGCAAGATTAAGCTCCTAATTGACTAGCATTGGTTGATTAGTAGATGTTAAGCAAGTCTAGGGAGGTTCTATAAATAGAATGCTCCATTTATTTGCTAGGTTTGTTAGTCATTTTGTAAGAACTCCAAGAGAGAATAGAGAGAGCATTCTAGAGAAAATAGAGAAGGCTCTTGAGAGTTGGTTTTTCACCAAGGAGATTGCTAGAGACTTATCAAGGAGGAGTCACCAACAAAGTCTCTAGCCAAGAGTAGAAGAACATAAGGTTCAAAAGTGTTCTATCTCATCTTTATTTCATTTTTGTAGGCTATATATGTTTTAAATGGTCAAAATATGTTTTTAACCGATCAAAAGTGGTTTTGATGGTCTAGAAGTCTTAAGCTATGATAAATTGGTAGATACATGGTTTGATATGCTTAAATCATGATTTGGTATGTGTGAAAGACATAAAATTAGAAAAAATGTCTATATGGATAGTTACCGGTAAAACCTTAGGTAGCTATGTGCTATTTAATATTGTAGTTTGAAATATACAAGTTGGAAAATTAATTTCTATGGCTAGAAAGTTAGATCTATGAGTTTTAAATAAAAATGTAACTTGAAGTTTTCAAAAATATTGAATAACAAAGAAGTTATAGCTTTTACCGTAAAAGATGTCGTTTTTAAACCCTAGATGGTTCGATCAATAAATTTCATGTAAAACGTTTTCAAAAATATGATTGAACCATGAAATATTGTAAAACAAGAAGTTAGGAAGACAACAACACTAAGTTGGTGTCATATGGATGTGTAGAGTTTATTTTATTCAAGTTCAAACCATTAAAACCAAGGATTTGTGATTTTAGTTTTCACTTTGTCCTTGTGAGCCATTTTTAGTCCACTTCCGTTTGGAATTTGGATTTGTGATCTAAAGAGAAGTTGTAGAGGGGGAAATTATGATGAAATTGGACTCAAGAATAACCCAAAATGTTTTAAAATGAAGAAGTTATGGCTGTCGGAGCGTCGGAGGGTCGAACAACCATTTTTAGGGTTTTGCTTCTGTTTTGGACGCCCCGACGCCCAGTTGAGCGCCCCGGCTTTCAAAACAGAATGTGTAAGTTTTTTGGGTCGGGTCGGTTCAGTCCGGGTCGGGTCGGGTCGGTCCGGGTCGAGTTTTTAATGAAAATTTAAGTTGAAATAAGTGTAAAATGAATGGGTTTGAATACTAAACCAATATATGAAATTTATTAGTAACTAATTGGTAGCTAAATATGTAACATAAAGACTAATGTTAACACAATTAAAAAGTTAACTATTGGTATTATTTGAAGATTATTAAAATATTATTAAATGATCAATAATATTAGTATATGATTAAAAAGTTATTAAATGATGAATAACATTAACAATTGGTTAAAATATTATTAAATGGTTAATAATATTAGTAAGAGATTAAAATATTATTAAGTGGTTAATAATATTAATAAGTGATTAAAATATTATTAAATGGTTAATAATATTAATAAGAGATTAAAATATTATCAAATGGTGAATAATATTTGTAAATGATTAAAATATTATTAAATGATGAATAATATTAATAAGTGATCATTAAATGGTTAATAATATTAATAAGGATTAAAATATTATTAAATGGTTAATAATATTAATAAGTTAATAAAATATTATTAAATGATTAATAATATTAATAAAGGATTAAAATATTATTAAATGGTTAATAATATTAGTATATGAATAAAATATTTTTAAATAGTTAATAATATTAGATTATAAGTAAAATATTATTAAATGGTTAATAATATTAATGAATGATTAAAATATTATTAAATGGTTAATAATATTAGTAAGTTAATAGAATATTATTAAATAATTAATAATATTAGTAAGTTAGTAGAATATTATTAAATGATTAATAATATTATTTAAGGATTAAAATATTATTAAATGGTTAATAATATTAGTATGAGAATAGAATATTATTAAATGGTTAATAATATTAATGAGAGAAGAAAATAGTATTAAATGATACTATTTTGAGTGTAAAATATTATTAAATGGATAGTAATATTTATAAGTTATTGGAGATATTATTTGATAAATAATATTATTTGAAGAGTAAGACATTATTAATAATGTTAACATATGATTGAAATATTATTAAATGATTAATGATATTAACTAAGGATAAATATGTTATTAAAGGATTAATAATATTATTGAGAGGATAAAATATTATTAAATGGTTAATAATATTTATAAACGATTAAGATATTATTTGATAATTAATATCAGTGGGGATAGTGTAAAGCATCATTTAATTATTAATAATGTTAATAAGTGGTTGAGATAATAAAGAGATTAAGAGGATTATTATATGGTTAATAATATTGAGGAGCTAAGTGATTTATTTTTGAAATAATAAATGGTTAAAATATTATTATACGATTAATAATATTATATGTAGTATTTATATATTATCAAAGGAGATAATATTATAAAGCAATGAAGTGATGGTTGTGTGAGTTAAAATATTATCAAGGGATTGATAATATTATTAAGAGTTTTTGTTAGAGTTTATGCCCTAGAGGCTAATTATTTGATGTAATTGCTTAACATTTTTGATATTATATTTGATTGAATAAATAGATTATTTTATTATGATTTCATTTACTGCGTTATATAAATGTTAACATAATAAAAGCCCTTAGAATAATGATACGAATTATATAGCTTTAAGTATGTGACTTGAACATGAGATTATATAATTATAATTAGTATTATTGCTCTTAAATGTCCCTAGTCGAGTATCATTGTTAATGGGACAACAATGATGCATTGAGACTAGTATGTGGATTGACTGATGGCCAAATCTCATTGGTCATAAATATATGAGATATTTGAGTCAATGCATAGGTACATGTTAGAGAACAATGTACTGGACTGACCCACCATGAGAATTCTACATGGAGCATTATGCAAAGTGTCATAAGAAATTCTTATAGTGACAATGATGTAATGATCATTCGACCTGAAGTCACTATATTATTACACGAGAATTTGTGTACTTTGATATCATCAAATGTCACCTTTAATAGGGTGGACAATAAAGGTGATTATTGGGTACATCATGAATCGTGTGAGGAATATGAGTGATCTAGATGGAATTTAACCCTCCTATATATTAGGGGTGATATCCATAGGCTTCTTGATTGAGTAGGACTATGAAATGCATGGCCATGCTCAAATATTGATTTGTTTCATATAGTCTACTCATTGATCAAGAAAACTCAGATTAAATTATGAAGAGTATGACACATTCCATGCCTCGAGTTTAATCTAGGATATAAGGTTAAAAGGATTAAATTACATTGAGACATTGGTCACGAAAAGGTTGTATCGAATCTCCGATCTTATTATTATTTGGGTAGCAGTGATGCATTACTAGATGTCGCTCACTGTTTATAATTTTATAATATGATTTTAAAATTATTGCCAACATAATAATAACCTATAGGGTCACACACTTAGAACGTAATTAAAAGGGAATTAATTTAAATTGTAAGTATTTTAAATATATCAATATGGTTGATAGTATTTAAAAATTACGAATTTAAATTAATAGGATAATTTTTATATATGTATATTAATTAAGTAAGACTTAATTAAAATATAATATATATAAATTCGGATTTTATTTTTCTATTTATTTTAGGTTTTAGTTAATTCCTATTAACTACTATATATATGATATATCAGTAGTCTAAAAGTCACGTAAGGAAAAACTAAAAACCCTAGCCGCTTTCAGAAAGAGGCTAGAGAGAAAAATAATTGGGAAATCCTGATCTTGGTGGCTAGTACCGCGGTTCCTTTTGCTGCAGATCGTGGGACGATTCGCGGAGCGTTCGTGTGGATACCGTAGAGACGCAGTCGCTGGATTGCGTTGAAGATTCGAAGCTGTTCCAGAATTCAATCGTCTCATGTTCATCTCAGATAATCGGTAAAATAATCTAAACCTCTGATTAATCTGTTTTCGCTTGGATCCTGTCTTAGGGTTTCGAAAAAAAATTTAAATTCCGCTGCTTTCACTGTGTCGAAACCCTAACAGTTTTAAGGTTATGATTAAGTGATAGATGATTTAAGACATATATGTTAAGGTTATTAATGTTAAATAAACCTATATGTGTTATGCTAATTGGATGATCAATGTTATTGAATATTAGGTCACCCAAAGGAAGTATTTTTAAGTTGAATAGCAGTAGTCAGCGGAACAGGCAAGTTCTTCTTAACTATAACTTGTATTTATTGTTGCAAGTTTCCTTTAACTTTATGTACATTGAGCTATTCAAATTATTGTTGAGCAAATTCTACACTCGTAGTTATTTGACAGAACTTAAAGTGGATTAATTATCTAAAATTATTCCACCTCATTATTGGTTATTGTATTCGCACATAGTGCCTTTGCAAATATTATAGTTTAGTAATTTACGAACTGTTTAAGAATGTCTAAGCTAATTGTTTCGGCTAGACAAATGCATGTTTAAATTCATCTAATTGAATATTATGAAAGCTTATCCAAACTATTGGCTGGTGCAGATTCTTACAATAAGACTGAGAAATAACAACCCTAGTTAAAGGGGATTTTTATTTGTCGGGAAACCGAATGCGCGTAAGAAATCTAAATGTTATGCATATACATAGGACATGAGAGGACTGATCCCCTCGAGTGTCCCATTTTTTTTAACATGGTGTCAGACATTGTATGTCTGTTCTACCTTAGTAGCAGTTCATGGTTCTTTGAGACCGCTCAGCAGTAAAGAGTCAATTCATTCTTTTATTGAACATTGATTCTTGTTATTTCACAATTGTTATCTATTGTTAGAACTTTCGAAGATAAATCTTTTTCATTCATGATATATCATTTCTTGTTTATTAAACTTGTTGAGCAAAATAGTTGCTCACCCTTGCTATATCATGAACTATTTTCAGTTAAGCCGAGTGATCTAAGGAATACCACGGCAAAGGAAAGATGAACGTGTAGATGTTATTAAGTTTGTACTATATGTGTAAACCTTTTGTAGTATAAGGTAATGTTGATGTATTAAGGTTAGTGGAACCTGGGATTGAAGGTACGTTTTGTAATGAAATTATGTATGTTTCCGTGAGTTATTGAAGTTCAGTTTATGAATGTTTGTCAAGTGATGAATAGTGAGCACTGAATCTGAGGTTCAAGGAACCCGGATTTAGGGGCGTCACAGTCTTCACCCATGATATCCCATGTATGAAGAAATAAATTAACATTGAATCCGCCAGGTCCAGGACTTTTATTCTTTTTCATAGATTTTAAAATATTTATAATTTCCTCATCAGAGATCTCCTTTTCAAGAGAAAACGTCTCGAGTGGAAATAGCCTTATTAGAGGACAAAGATAAGGAATTCAGTTGTGATGCACCATCAGGAACCCCTTTGCCAAGCAGATTTTTATAATATTGAACAACAATATCTTGAACCATAGAATGACCATATTTTAAGACTCCATCTTTCCCTTATAAAACAAGGATCTTATTTTGATTCCATCTGTTCTTTACTTGGTTACAAAAGTACTTTATATTCCTATTCCCCTTTTTTAACCATTGTATTCTAGACTTCTGTTTTAGAAGCTTTTCCTCCAGCGAAAGAGCAGCCCAAAGATCATTAGTTTGAACTCTTTCAACTGTTAATAAATCTGCATTACTAGGATCAGAAGCAATGGCTCTTTGAGTCTCATGGAGAGCGGCTCTAGCTTTTTCAGCATTAGAGGACAAGTTTCCAATATTCTTGTTGATGTTTATGAGAGAATTCTTTATAAATTTTAACTTCCTAGCCAGGATCTAAAGAGGATCTCTAGATAAAGAAATATTCCAAGCACTTCGAATAGTACTATGAAAATTCTCCAAACCCAACATAAAATTAAAGAATTGAAAGGGTTTTGGAATCCTGGGAACATTTAAACCACATAAGAGAATAGCAGGACAATGATCTAAAAGGTCCATAGGAGCAAAAAGAGTATAAGAATTTGTGAAAGATTGAAGCCATAAATTGTTAACCAAAACTCTGTCCAATTTTTTGTAAGTTGAATTCAATATTTGGGAGTCTCACCAAGTGAGGTGAGGACCAATAGCTCGAATATCAGTAACAGAAATGTCCATAATGCAATCTTTTAGATCTTGCATCTCACTATCCTATATAAGTTTTACTACTCACATCAATTTTAGTCACAGATTGCACTTCATTAAAGTCACCAATAATGCACCAAGGTTTGTCCAAGCCAACTGCAAAAGATCTGAAAGGTCTTCATATAGGTTTCCTTTCAATAGGGGTATAAATCCCATAGATGATAGTAACAAAAGAAATCACTTTTAGATCAACAAAAGATATCAAACAATGTATATACTGTGAGGATTTCACAATAACTATAACATCTCATAAAACAAGATCCCAACCAATCCATATCCTACCATTATAGTGATACTTATAATTAAAAAGCCATTTCCACTTTTTATTTATAGCATTTGCAAATAGAAACGACTTTGTGAACTTTGACTCTAGTCTACATTACCATCCCTTAAAACCCACCTTGTCCTCAAGGTGGAGCAGTTTGCACCCATGGTAAAGCCCATTATATTCTTGTAACCATAGTTTTGCCCAGTTGTCCCTTCCAGATTATAGCCACTCAAATGCAATTTGTAACCTTGGAAGCTAGCATCATAAAAGTGATCAGACCATGGAAGGTTGTATATTGACCCAAATTCTGTCTTTAACTAGGCATCACAAACCACCTTCATAGCTTGTTCAACAAGTTCATACCCTTCCCTTTGAAATTGAAAAACTTCAATTTGTTTAAAATTTGTCGTTGAAATTTTATTTCCACCACCAACTTTTGAAATACAGAGAGAAAATATGGAATTAGAGGGTGGCCCATTCAATCCCTTCACATTTTCTCAACTTTAATTGTTTTGATTAATTCTACAAGATGAGCACTAACCAACGGTAATGAAGAATCTGCATATACATCATCTTTTGATGCTTGACAAGATGTATAATTTTTAGGAGCAACTAGCATCTCAATATTGTACTTTAATTTTGATCCATTCGTTTATAAAGAAACATCAACTGAATTGCCTCTCGTACAAGTAGCACCAAGCTCCTTGATAATGTCATTTGAATCAAGCTGCCAATTTTCTTCTCTTTTAAGTGTTTCATCAAATACTTTGTAAACTATAATAGTTTCTTGATTTTTCAAATTTTTAGTAGCTTCTGAATCTTGAGTATCCATCCCAAATACATGTGCATAGTATATTTGTAGAGTTTCATGTGCACCAACTAATTTTATCATTGTTTTTTCCTCATTTTGTGCATACAATAGACCACCATTAGTAGTTATGTAGTGTATTGCTTTCGTCTTTCGGTCACATTCAATATCAATAACATGAGAAGTGTCAAACGACAGCTTGTAACACTTTGAGTTGCCTTTGAATCTTTGTTCCTTAGGACCCCAAAAACCTCTTGGAAGTTCAACTACCTGCTACACATACAAATTTACAGAAGTTCTAATTCATAATGGTGGTTCTTGAAGAGGCATTTTCTTGTTGATAAGGAAACATGTTGATACTTTGGAGTGTTACTATCAAGGTACACAAATTTACTCCAAAAGTCAAAATTATGATATCCCAAAAAGTCATCCATATAAACAGGTCCCACACGTATTTCCCAAGAGTAGACATGAAATTTTGCACCCAAATGGTCAAATTGAGACATAAACCAATCTGGTTGTATGCTTTGATCGATACATAAGTTGTTGTAGGCTCATTGAATCATATTAACCTCTTGAAAACAATATATATTTTCCCTCTTGCCATGCTCAATGTATGACAATATTTTATTATACCGTTTCTTATCAACTTGGGGTTCTTTTCGAACATTTAGATTAAAAGGATTTCTAACCATTCATGCTTCGACTTTTTCTGCTAACTTATGCACAAAATCAGCATAAATCCCATCCTGAACAAAAAACTCGAGAACCCGCATCACAAATTTCTCCCTTATAATATAGACATCCTAGAAGAGCAAGGGCTGCAACTTTATCGACATTAGCATCATCAAATATTATGTCGGGGGATTTTCCTCCTAGTTCAAATGATACATGTTTCAAATTGCTCATTGTTGCAGCTTGCATTATTAAGCGTCCAAGTTTTGTTGATCCTGTAAAACTCATCTTATCAATATCCATATGAGATTCAATGGCAACACCGGCTGTAGACCCATATCCTATCATGACATTAATAACTCCATTTGGAACATCATCAAGCTTAGTAAAATGGGCATAATATAGAGCTGAAAGCGGTGTCTATTCTGCAGGCTTGACAATCATGGTGTAGCCAGCAGCTAATGTAGGGCTAACCTTCACAACAAACATTTGAGTTAGGAAATTCCAAGGGCTAGCTAATAAGTCCGATGACACCAGTGGGCTCGCGTAATGTGTATGCTTGAAGCTCTTTTGACATTTTAAAAGTCTATCCATGTATTTTATTTGTCGCACCTGTGCCATATCGTACAGTTTCTGCTGTTTCAGGAATGTCCTTGGTCTTGCCCCAATGGAACAATTTTCCAGCATTAATTGTGTCCAAAACGGCTAATTCTTCTACCTTTTCCTCAACTAAGTCTGCAAATTTCAATAGTATCCTTCAACTTTCCTTCATGTTACTAGATAATTGCCAAATAACATCGGCGAGAAAAACTCGAATTGAACCCAATAAAGCTGTATTCCAATTGACAAAATCATGAAGGACACATCTATATAATTTGATTACATTTTCCCTTAAAGGCTTAAAGCAGACTTTTCCACACTCTTATCTGTGGAGCTTTTGAAATTCAGTAGTAGTTCAATATCCAAGACACCAACATTATTTTTAATGCTTGACAGATCCATTAAAAGATTTCTATTTAACAAACTGAGCCTCTCTCCCAGAAAATCCCAAACTCTGATCATGTGGATACTTAAAAATCTATTAAGAACTACACAAATAAGTCTTAGAAAACTTGAAATTAATTAAACTTGAGACTGACTCAATACCGTGGCAAAACCCAAAAACCCGTTTGCATAGCTCAGCTTCATTACTTCCAAGAGTTTTTGAAGAAACACATGCTGTAAATCCATAATAAACTCTGTTTTATTATAACTTTTGACCCCCATGTACGCAGTGTAAACATTTTCAGTAAACACTTTTCCAACTACCAAATAGAAAAATTCATAGTCAACAATCACAACCCAATAAGCATAATTTGACAAATCTAGTGTCAAGAACTAGTTAAAAGAAAATTCATTAATCTCAAACTGTCCTCTTTCAACCCAATACAAACCACAGTCCCTCAACTTAGATTTCTAAGGATTCTTATCCCACTTTGGCATTTCATCAAACATTTGACATCTACAAACATTTATAAGTGTTGAGGAGAGAAAGTGAGCAAACATAGAGACATGATAGGAAAAAATGAGAGCGAAAGGATCAATGGAATTAACCTTCATGCTTGGCTCTTGCTCAGTTTCCAAATGGTATATGAATTCCTTTACGATTTCATAATTAGTTTTAGCTTCAGTTGGCTCAAGACTTTTGTCAAACACCTTATTTACATGGCACAACTCTCACCATTTTGCCAAGACAATGGCCCTGTGCAATGAATCTGGACAACATATCTTGATGCAGTCCTTGATTTCCTCCTGCAATCCTTTCACAAAGATACTCACGACCCATTTTTCATCGAACTTTTCTTCATTTCAAGTCTCTGCCCAACGTTTCAATTGCAAGAATGAGGTCTCATAATCAGCAACTGAGTTAGTTTATTGATGATAGACAAAGTAATTTATCATAAATTCCTTATGCTCCAACTCAAAATTCAGAATCTCCCTTGCTGTTAAGACTCTCCGGTATTGGAACAATAGGTGAAGATAATGATCAACATGCAAGTCAACTTTATCAAGATAACAAGCTACACCACAATGAGAGATAATAGGGATATATATGCACTTTAAAGTCAAATATATTTGATCCAGTTAAATACTTGTACTTATCTTATCTACTCAAGTCATATATATCTAACTAGCGGGCAACTCGTGTCTATGACACTGCTATCACTGTCAATTGAAAGATGAGGATGAGGAATGAAGAGATATCAGGAAACCCTAGACTAAGCTGTGAAGAAAAGAGTGAAGAATGAAGACGCTGGGATATAAAGAGAATGGACGGTGAGATTTATTCCATTTTTTGGACTGTCCGAATCAAATTTTAGGAGCTGAGCGGGAATTTTTTTTCTTTTTCAAAATGCCTTGTATTTTGTTATATAAGATGTATTATATATATTAATAATAGCAACAGAGGAAATTTATTCGGCCAAAGGTTTTCTATTATTTTGTTCTTTTATGGTATCAAAGCTTTAAAAGTCATCATCATCATCCACCTCAACCACTATTTTACCAACTACACCAAACACAAAGTCATCCTCCATACTTTCTTTCATCAATCTTCCCAACATTGTCACTGTCAAACTCAATCGTGACAACTTTTTACTTTGGAAGGCACAGGTCATTCCATATATGCGTGGTCAGAGAGTCTTCGACTTCATTGATGGTACAATCATGCCACTTGGCAAAAATGGCTTTTATCTTATTGTAATCGTAAGTTTATAAAAATTACGCCATTAAATTTAAAAAAAAAATTTATTAATTGAATTTTTTAAAATAGATTAAATATTCCATTTCATTTAATTTTTTTAATGGATGTTAAAAAAATTTTGACGTGAATTTAAAATAAAAAAAATGACGTGTAATCCTAAATTTTTACATGATCATAGTCTGTGATGGTATAACCATGTTGATTTCTTCTTTAGTTTATAGTCTGTAATAGTATTATTTTAATAACAATGAGGTTCGGGAAGAATAGTGAAAATGAAGATGATGGTAGTTGTTCAAAAATGGTGAGAATGTAAGATTTATTTTGTTAGGAAGAAAATGAAGCCTTGAAATTATATGTGTAAGACCCCGAATTTTATGAAATATAAAATTTAATTTTTCTTCATATATATTTTTTCATGAAACAGTAAGTGGTTAAATTGACGAAATTGAAAGTTAAGAATGTTATGTGCAAATTTTATTTTGTCGGACAATATTCGCTTTGTCGGGGAATATTCGTTTTGTCGGGGAATATTCGTGTCGTACGACGGCGCCGAAATAACAAATTATTGGTGGACCCCACAACGGAATATTTGTCGGATATAGAAGACGACAGAAGTAACATTTTTAATAAAAATAGTCAACGGTGCTAACTGTTAAAATACCGGTGATAAAAGAATAGTAGCATACGGTAATTTATGGTATTTTACTGTAGCATGCGGTACTCTACAGTAGCACACGGTATTGCACAGTGTCTCATATTATTGACACCGTAACTGTTACGCATCATTTCATCGATAATTGTCACTGCATAATATTTTATATTATCAATTCAATTATTGTTGTTACACAGTATTTTGCATTATTGATTCAATAATTATCATTACACTGTATTTTATATCATTGAGTCAATAATTATTGCTACACTGTTTTTAAAATTATTGAACCTAATAATTGTCACAGTAGCAAATACACTATAATTTATATTATTAAATTAATAAAAATATGTAACGTGTTTCTTACATTATTGTGGTAACATTATTTTATATGTTGGACTCACAGGAAGAATAAATAAATAAAAAAATAAAAAATAAAATAATTAATTTTACTATTTGAAATAGTAACGTGAATAGTGACGTGAATAGTAAGAAACATGTGTGACCCACTTTGGGGCCCACATGAAATGTGAGAAATGTGAATTTGCTGAAGTTGGTTGGTGGAGGCTGCATAGCAGTCTCTGTTGAATTTTTTTTCTGTTCACCTACCACGCATAGTAACTTCTTTTCTCCTATAAATAGCTTGCTCAGCTGAATAGAAAAATCACACCTAAAACATAAAAAATTTCTATAAGAATTTTATGAGTTTTCTCTGAGAATAGTAAGGCTATTTTGAGAGTTTGAAAGCCAAAAGGAGTGCAACAAATTTTCAAGTAAGTCTTTTATAAAAGAGTAGTAATTTTATAAATTCCTATTTTTCACGGTATTCACAAATCTTCCTTTAGGAGACTCTTCTTTGAGAAGATTCATTTTTAAAAGCTTTATTTGGAAGATTTATTTTGAAATATTACTTTAAAAACTATTTTAAAGTAGTTATATTATACTACAAAAATTATGTTAAATATATATAATTTTGATAGTTCATAATATATGAATTATCATACACCTTGAAATTTATATGTGGTAATTACTAATTTTATTAAAAATATATAGGTTGATCAACCTCATTTAAATCAATATCCAGTCACGTGTTAAGGTAAGGAATATCACTCTTTTCACACTCTTAAATTTATTGCGGTAAGGAATACCATTCATTTCAAACTCTGAAATTTACTGTGGTAAGGAATATTATCTTCTTTCATATTCTAACTTACTACGGTAAGGGGTATCACTCTTTTCATCATCATAAATGGATATTATTTTCTTTCTTACTTGAAGGGATTATCATTCTTTGATTCTCGAAAATAATATCGTTTCTTTCTTGTGCCATTTATTTCCATGTATTAAATTGTGGGAATAACCTTACGGCGCGGATTACCGCCTGTTGGTGAATAACCTTTTGCATTCATTCCTTATTAATCTTTGAGAATAACCTTACGGCGCGGATTACCGCCTGTTTGGTGAATAACTCTTCGTATTCAAATTGATGGGAATAACCTTACGGTGCGGATTACCGCCTGTTGGTGAATAACCCTTTTTATTTGTCTCGTGTGGAAATAATTTGTCTACACGAATTATCACATGACACTTTTATTCCATATTTGTAAGTGATATCATTTTCCTTTATACTCATAAGGGATACCATCTTTTTCATCTTCCATTATTCAAAATTACTATGGTAAAGGATATTAATTTTCTTCACCTTTTATTAATCAAACCTGCTATGGTAAGGGATATTATTTTCTTTCATACACCTAAATCGAAACTTATTATGAAACTATTGCTTCTATAATTCCTGAAAATATTATATGTTCCATAATAGTTGAATTTCATTATTTCAACTGAACCTTCCTATTTTCTGAACATTTCTATTGAACTGTAATCGTTATTCTGAACTGTGGATCTTGAATATCATTTTTAAATTTCACTCCACATCATGTTGGCAATTTGGACATTATTTGAATCTGCACAAAGTAAACTTCCGATACTTATTGTTTATCCTGTTCTTCTGTTCATCCTTTGTATCACTGTTATTTGTATTAATCATCAAGAATCAAGCTGTTGTAAATATCTGTGGCCGGGGGCACAGATGTGATATAATTGTTGAACAGATGATAGGTTAAAGGCGATATACTAGGTTAAAGGCGATACATCTGTTCGGTGTCTTTTATGGCACGTGGTGAAAGTTCTCTTTGGCCCGTAGTGCATAGATGAACTGTTGTTTGGTATGATTATGACCAAAGGCTGAATCTGGTATAATCATGACCATTGGTATTATATTGAAAGTTCTCTTTGGCCCGTAGTGCATAGATGAACTGTTGTTTGATATGATTATGACCAAAGGCTGAATCTGGTATAATCATGACCGTTGGTGCTATATTGAATATCTTTGGCCCGTAGTGCAAAGATGAACTGTTGATTTGCATGATTATGACTAGGAACTGTGAATTTTTATTATCATGACTAATGGTATTTCAGATGATAAAAGTTGATGATGTTTTTCCTAAAAAGAGAAGCGAGTGAACATTATAGTCTGCATTATTCTTCTAACAGATTGCTCATTCCGCTGCTATTATTGATCTGAACATTGTTCAAGAATTTAATTGCAGTTTTTGATATAAACCTTGTAGTCTATTGTATTCTATTAAGAACTCAACTGTTGAAGGCTAATGATAATTTATTCGTCATTATCTTAGTCATGATATTCTTTACTGGGCTATTTGAGCTCACCCTTTCTTTTGTTCCATTGTTTTTCAACAGGAGATGAAAACGTAACAGGGTCTAGCCGAGGGATGGAGTGAGAGTCCGAGGAATAGCTGTCGTAGTCTTCATGTGTTGTAAAATAGTGTGGCAATAATAGTGAAAACTTAGTTGTGTATTATTATACACTGTATTGTTGTACGTTGTGCTTTGTTGTAATAATTTTGTTGTAGTCTTTTGACGACTCAAGTTTGGGCTGTGTGGGCTCAGATTTGGGGACGTCACAATATGTGTGAATTTTAGGTTTGTTGATTTGTTTTTTTTTCCTTCTATCATCTTTTTGCTCAAGTTTCTCTGTAATTAATTTGGGGAATATATCTAGGGTTGAAGATGATGAAAAGAAGATAGGAAAAAAAAAAAGAAATTGTAATCAATTTGGGAAATATATCTAGGGTTTCAATTTTAGATGATTTAATTTGGGTATATGTTTTCTGGGTTGAAAATGAAGAAATCGATAAAGAAATACTGTTTTCTGGGTTGAAGAAGAGTAAGTGGAGAGAGAAAGAAAAAGGAAATAAAATAAAATTAGTTAATGGAAAAAAATTCACGTGAATTTTTTAAGTCAGCCACGTATGAATTTTAAGTGAGGTGGCTACTAATTTCTTTCTCTTGTCATTTTCTTGAATTTTTTAGTTTTATAAAAATGCCATTTAGATAATTAAAAGACAAACATCTAATTAATTTAACAGAATGGTATAATCTTAAAATTTTAATTAGTTTAATGGGTTGTTTGTATATTTTTAAAGTTTAGTGGGGTAATACTTACAACTTGACAATCATAGTGGGATAAAACTCATTTTTGCCCTTTTTTTAAAATCCACGTCATAAATTTTTTGATAGCCAAATAAACCATTTAGGATTTACACGTTATTTTTTTATTTTTATTTTTAAATCCACGTCAGAAATTTTTTGACGCTCGTCAAAAAAATCAGACGGAATGGGGTATTTAATCTATTTTAGAAAGTTCAGTTGGCAAATTCTATTTTTTTTAAATTCAATGGTGTAATCCTTAAAAACTTACAACTACAGTGGGGTAAAAGTCATTTTTGCCCATACCACTGCCACAAGTGATTCTCAATACTTGGTGTGATGTCGTAAGCACCCAAAAATAAAATCTTACTTTGAAAAAAAATTATTAATGTAATAGTGTAAGTAAGAGTCGATTCCACAGAGAATGATTAATTTAATTTTATGTTTTCGCAAACAAAAATTGGGGGGTTTTTAATTGAAGAAATAATTTAAATAAAATTAACTAAAATAAATATGCAAGAAATAAATAAGAAGAAAAAACCTTAGTTTAAGTCAACGTCCACCATCAAGAATTTACAACTGACCACTGATGCAAGAATAACTCAATTCATATTTTAAATATTCAACGTGGAATAATTACTCTCATTCGAATAATTTTTTTTATCTCTCCTTAATTTTAGTTAAGCATAAACAAACAATCTAAATAACCCTTATTACTAGATAATCTCAGACAAGCACTAAAGATTTAACCTAGTAGCAGCATAAAGAAATAGAGAGATCGTTGAACTAAACAACACAATCCAAGCGTCTGCATTTAATTTAGATGAATATTTTTCCTAAGATATAACAATCTTTTGATAAGCAAAATAATTATTAAACTTAGTTGCTTCGCAAATTAAAGTGACCAAACAATTACAGATTTTATAGATTTAAACGAATAATAAACTAGTATGCATCCTAGCAATTAAACGAATTAATCATAAAATTAAACACAGAAAAATATTCAATACTCAAAATATAAATCTACCAATCACGCGCCTGAGCCACGCGGAGAGAGAAAAAGAGAAGAGATGGCTGCCAGCCGCTTTTTCTTCTTTTTACCGTTAGCGCGTGTCATCCACGCGCCCGTGCCAACCGAACACGTTCGCGCATTGCGCGGACTGCTTGTGCCTTTCCCTAGCCAAAAACGGCGTCGTTCTAATCTACACTGCTATTCCATCCCCGCGCAATGCGCGCGCGCTGAATTTTTCAGAAATTACAGAATTGCTATCGGGCTGCTTAATTACCAAAATGTCATCAGATCTTTGCTGAATTTACGAAATTGCCCCCAAAGCTTATTTTTCCTACAAAAATAAATATAAATTAATTAAAAATAAATAAAAATAATATAAAAATAATAATAATGCATAACGATTAATAAAACACCTAAAATACTAAAAATAAATAAAAACACATAAATAAAAAGAAATATAAAAATACTATAGAATTACCTAAATTAACATAAATTAACTAAAACCCTATAAAACCTATTAAAACCAAAATAAGCTAACTAATTAAACATTTAAGCACATAATAAATATAAAAACTAAGTATTAGGGAATAAAAATATCATATAATTTAACCTTATCAAATACCCCCACACTTAGCTTTTGCTCGTCCTCGGGCAAAATAAGAACAAAAACTAAAAAAATGAAAACCAAACAACTTACTCGAGCAACACATTAATATAAATTGTAACATCAGCCTCAAAGATTTTTTTAAATGATAACTCAAAGAAAATTTCAAAACCATGCAAAATGTAAAACTTCAACATATTTATCAATTTTACTTTACTCAAGACATTTTGTGTGTGTGTGAATCCAAATGTATCAAACTAATTAAAACTCAGATAAGCTTCAGTCATTAATTACCTTATAAAAGACATATAACAATACTCAATATATTTATTTTTCACATCACTTTAAGTTAATACAGACAAATATAAATCAGAAGATCAAAATGTTTTAATTAATGAAACACACTAGGATTATCAATATCAATTTTTTCAAATATATTTCCAATTTTTTTTAATGGGTGCATTTTATGCTCCATCCCTTTTTTTTTCTTTCTTCTTTAGTGAGTGCATTTTATGCTCTATCTCACAAACGAGTGCGTTTTATGCTCCATCTCGCTTTTTCATGTGTTTATGAGTGAGTGCGTTTTACGCTCCATCTCAACTCACCACATAATTTTTCTTTTTCCTTCAATAATAATCCTAGAAAAATTACCTAAATCATCTACTCCAAATTATATTTTACCTTATATTTTCCTTTAAATAATGATTAAATAAGATATAGAGTTCAAAAATATCTTTCATAAGCATTTAACCATTTAAACTTTCTCTTAATTGAAATTAGCTCAAACAAATGGATATAAGTGCATAAAATTTAAAGGATCTCAAACAAACTAATAATCAATAAAAAGTCAAAAATTCAAACTAAGCAAAAATTTATCCTTTTTCCAAGAGTTATTAAATAAAAATCAAGATTTTATCATTGGCTAAAAATTTAAAATCCAGTTAACTTATTGCTCAAGTGACACATCCTAACAATAAAATAAAAACTACCCCATTTTCGTAGGAAACATGGTTACACTTAGCATGTGTAACAAGTCATTAAACCCTAAGTGGACGAGTTTTGTCTCGTGAGGGTTTGCAGTGAATTTACCCATAAAATTCAAAATTTCAAAAATTTTAAAATCTCCTAAACTTTTCAAAATATGACCTAAATTAAAATTTCCTAAAATTTTCAAAATATGACCTAAAAATAACAAAAATCCTAAATCCCTTCCCCCACACTTAAAATTTACATTGCCTCTAATGCAAAGAAACAGGCACAAATAATTATAAGAAAAAGGGAAAGAAATACAAATCTGATTTCTTGGGTTGACTCCCAAGCAGCGCCTTTATTTATTGTCATTGGTTAGACAATATGCTTAAACACTACGTTACTCATTCCTCTTGAATTTTGACAATCTCATCCATCTTTACTCCATTTATCATGGACTTGTTCAAACTCCCTTGCAGTTGATATGAAGGTTCTACTCCCTCTTCAATGAACATACATTCGAGACGATGAGGGAGAGGCCTCAAATCTGGAATATAATCCTACAAAATAAAAGGTAAAGATTTCTTGTTAGGAATTAGTAAGTCAAAATATGGATCATTACCTGTTTTCGGAGAATCATTCACAGCCGCAACTGTTTTCTTCAAATCAGCACTCAAGACTAACTCCTCTTTCTCTTTCCCAAAACTCTGACTGTATGTCGTTTTCAATCCACCATTTCCATCATTTTTAGAAACTTTTGCTGCTAAAGAATCAATCACATCAACAGAGTAAACAGGATTCTGACATTTCATGGCATAAAAAATATTAAACTTAACAATTTCTCCATCAAACTCCATTGTCAGTGTACCACTATGAACATCGATCTTAGTCTTGGAAGTCTTTAAAAAAGGTTTTCCTAACAAAATAGGAGCATTTTGATCACCGTTCTCCATATCAAGCACATAAAAATCAGCAGGAAAAATTAAATTATCTACTTGCACAAGAACATCCTCTACTATACCCTTAGGATAAATGTTAGACCTATCAGCCAACTGAATCACAGTGTCAGTTCTATTCAAAGGTTCAAGTTTCAAGGAAGCGTATTGTTGGAGGTTGTTTTGATTTGATGATGATGACTGTTGTGCAAAGATGATTGTGGTAAATGTGCTTACTTGGTTGATTGTCAATATGTATCTGACAAAGTGCATATGTGTTAATTGATTATGTGCTTAGATGTTCTGAAATTGCTTATGTGGTTATTTGACAAAGTGTTTATATGTTAATCTAATTGTGGGTTTACATTGTCATGTGTGCTTGATGCATATAACTCATTTCAAATACTGTGATTTGCACACTTGTTTAAACAAATATGATCTTATTGTAAACTATCTGCTGCTTATTAAAAAGAATGAAAGTGATCTGGTTCAAATGTTGTAAAGTCCTTTTAAAAGATATGTGTACAAAGGACTTAGATTATAAAGATCAGAAATGTTAGGTTGATCTTTCAATAGAAGTAACTCTGCATAAAAGTTGTATGATATAAGCAGAGTAGCATAAGAATGAATCATTGCTGTATTTGTGTATGTCAGAGTCTGTAAAAGTCCTTTCAATATGTAATGATGTAATAATGTAAGAAAGGACTTAGTTAGAAAAGATCAAATATGTTAGGTTGATCAGTCTATTGAATCGTAGAGTGGACTCTACGATTCCAAGCAAAGAGGACTCAACGATTTAGCATGTTCGTAGAGTGAAAGGTACGACTCTCAGCCCGGACAACTCTACGATCGTCAAAGAGAGACAGATGTGCAAGAAGTCTACAGAATATACAAGTAAAATTAAAGAACTGATCAAGTACAAATCGTAGAGTTGAACTCTACGATCGTCGAGCAGACAGCCAAGCTAGCCTGCAGATAACACTGAACCAGAGAAGAAATGTACTCTACGATACACACTCTCTAGCAAAATCGTAGAGTAAACTTGATGAGCAAGCTTACAAGAACTGGAATTTGCACAGATAGAAGAAGTCGTAGAGTAGAACAGAATAATGAGGCAATGCAGAACATTGATCTACATATGGAACAATCGTTGAGTAGAATCAAAGGATGTGCCAACAGACCGCAACTCAATGATTCCACTAAGAAGCACTACAGTTAACTAACTCTACGATTTGATCAAACTAACAAGATCGTAGAACGAAATCAAAGCAAAGCATTGCAAGCACAAACTCTGCGATCTGACCAGAGCAACAAGGTCGCAGAGTTAGAGAAAAGATCGTTCTAACTCAAACGTTTCACTTGACATACCTCAAGTAACATTCATGAAGCTGAATTCGCATAAACGAAGTAGACAGTCTATCACTCAACGAATTCATTAAGCAGGTTAGAACAAGTAGACTAACAGAACGGCTATATGGTACAAGAGAAAAGAGAATACTCCTCGCCCAGATTAAAGAAAGATTAAGTGTTGTTGAGATACAGATGCATGTCAGAGTCGTAGTAGACGTTGTGCCCAACCGACTACAAGTCAGGACCCACTGCTCAGGAAAATGGTGAATAAGGTCAGACTAATGGGACATCTCTAAATGCAGCAGAACAGCTGATTCTAAAAGTCAAGGAAAACATTTATTGATGAATCAGAAGATTAAATAGCAAAGAATATAATAATCTTTGCTGAACAACTCTGAGAGTGCAACGACTATAAATTCAGAGAAAGCAGAGCTACAGGTGAACATATCAGAACACGTCAGAAAAGAGAAAAGCACTGACACAAGCGGCAAGAAAGTCGACATTGAAAATATTGAGGATCTGCACAAGGCCAAATGAAACCAACGGGATTTCTTTCAATGGTAAGATATGCTCAGAGATATAAAGGCCTAAAATGAAAAACAGAGAAGAGGTTGTTGCAGTTGTCAAATATACAAGAGAGATGATAGAAAACAACAACCGATCGTAGAGTGAAACAGAAAATGAATATGCTAAAGGACTGTACGATCCATCAGAACACTAACACTGAATTGAGAGAGACATAGAGATGTATAACTCTATTACAAGAGAAGTGTTCAGAGCTGCTAGGCACATGGAAGAGAGAAGCTTAAATGCCAACTTGATACATACATGGTAGCAACTGAGTACCAAAAGGAAGGAGCATCACAGGCATCTCAGAAGCCCATCTCGAGAAGCTATAAACTGTCTATGACAAGAAGGAACAACTGAGTACCAAAAAGAAGAAGCATCACAGTCATCTCAGGAGTTCATCTCGAGAAGTTATCAAGTAACAAATGAGCTGAAGTGCAAAAGCCTAGCAGTACAATGGGTGATCATGAGCAGTTGCTGAATACAGAAAGAAGAAGAACATCAACGACAAATATCAGCAGCATTCAAAGATTGATCACAAGCAGCTGCTAAGTACCTAAAGATGAAGAAGAGCAAATGTTCTACTTAGCAGCACAACCCAACGAACAAACAAATCAAGTCTGCTGGACTTGTTAAGTACCAAAGGGTACAAAAGATTCTAAGTCTGCTGGACTTAGTCTACAGTCCCAAGGCTATTAGCCTTGATGAGGGCAAAAGTGTCCTAGTCTTAATGTGACTAAAAGAGCCAAGTCTGCTGGACTTGATGAGGGCAAGAGTGTCCTAGTCCGGAGGACTAAACCTTAGTGGATTTCCTACTCGTTGTAGTAGAAGAGTGGAGTAGGAGTTATTCAGTCTCCGAACCACTTTAAACTCTCTGGTGTTATTTACTTTCAGTCATTTACATTCTGTCTTATATATATATATATATATATATATATATATATATATATATATATATATATTTACATATGACTGTGAATTAGTTTACTTAACAAGTGACTTTCTTCAATGTAATCTTAAACCCAACGGAGAAGTTTTACAAATCTTTAAGGGGTGTTTTTCAAACTAATATTCCGCTGTGCAAACAAATCTTGATCAAATAAATTATTTGGCAATGAACTCTTAAAGGGAAAAGTTTCTAAGAGATCTATTCAACCCCCCCCCCCCCCTTCTAGATCACTTGTGTGCCTCTGGGAACTAACACGTATATAGAATGTCACCACCCGCGTCGATCCTCTCTCCATTAACAAGCTTTATGGTCATCTCCTTGCACATGAGAACCGCCTTAAGCAGCACCACAATGTCGCTGTAGAAGTTTTCCCTTTGACAAATCTAATTTCAAAATCCCAGCCAAGTTGCGACCGTGGTTCACGAGGGTCACCTCCTTTATCTAGTAGACGAAACAACTCTACCTCTTCTCGTGGTGGTTGTCCATCATCTTATCCATCCACTAGGCATCATTTTTCTTGGCCTTCTTATAGAACAATTAGGCCTACATGTCAAGTGTGCAACAAAATGGGTCACACATCCCTACAATGTTATAACTGGTTCAATTGTGCCTGTCATAGTGAATGTTCAAGCTCCCAACTTGTAGCCTTTGTTGTTGGTTCTCCACCTTCAACTGACTATAATTGGTAACCAGACACTGGAGCAACCAATCACCTTACCTTACCTTAAACTTAAGCAATCTCAACCTCTAATCTGAGGAATATGTTGGTACTGATCAAATTTACGTTAGTAGTGGGGCAGGTTTGGCCATCACCCACATTGGTTCCTCTTCCCTTCTTTCCTCTTCTAAATCATTTATTTTTTAAAACGTTCTGCATGTTCCTCACATCACAAAAAATTTAATTTTAGTTAGTTAATTCACCAAAGATAATGACTGTTTTCTTGAATTTCATCTAATTTTTTTGTATTAAAGACCGAGCTTCGAGACGCATCCTCTATCGTGGGCTGAGTAAAACTGGACTCTACTATTTTTTTCCATCCTCTTCCAGACATCATCCACGTGTTGCTTTTGTTAGAGAACGTGCATCCCTCACTGCTTGGCATGGTCGCCTTGGATTCCCTGGCCTCCCTATTGTTCGTCAAGTTCTTTTAAAGTTCCAGCTTCTTTTTGTTGCAAATAAAACATCTGATGCATGTTCTACTTGTCAACAGGGCAAAAGTCATCAGCTTTCTTTTACTACTACCTGTTCTAGGTCTAAGTTTCCTTTGGATTTATTGTTTGCTGATCTATGGGGTCATTCCCCCATTACTTTAATAAACAGTGCACGTTATTATGTTAGTTTTGTTGATGATTTCAGTCATTATACATGGCTCTTTCCTATTTCTTCTAAATTTGATGTGTTTCGCATATTTTCACAATTTCATATCCATGTTGAACGATTTTTTTGAGAGGAAAATTAAGGCCATTCAAACTGATTGGGGTGGCAAGTTTCAAAAGTTAAATCCTTTACTTGCAAAATTGGGCATTTCTCTTAGAATCTTTTGCCCCCACACTCATCAACAAAATGGATCAGTGGAAAAGAAACATCGTCATGTTGTTGAAATAAGTCTCACACTGCTGAGTCATTCCTCACTACCTCATCATTTTTGGGTTAATGCATTTGAAACAACATGTTATTTAATAAATCGTTTTTCAACACCTGTTTTGAACAACAGATCTCCTTTTAAACTCCTATTCTAAAGGACTCTTGATTACTCATTTTTAAAATTTTTGGGTGTGTTTGTTGGCCACTTCTACGGCCTTACAATCGTAATAAAATTCAATTTCGTTATGCCCAATGCATTTTTCTAGGATACATCTATTCTCATTATGGGTACAAATGTTATCATCCCATCTGACAAAATATATGTTTCTCATAATATGGTCTTTGATGAAAATTTATTTCCATATGCTACTAACTATGTTCCTGCAACTTCTTCCCAATCATCTCCACAGGTTGCATATCTCACTTCCTTTCTAACTTTCATCCTTGGGTTTTCATCTGCTCCACAGTCAATTGCTACTTCATTAGAATCAAGATCTCCTCCTACATCATAAAGTTCAAGTTCTTCACCCACTACACAGCAACGGCCCCTTGCTGCCTCCAATCCACAGGCTCCACCTGTACAATCATAAAATATTCATCCTATTCAAACACGATCATTTTAAACCTAAGCACCTTTCAAATGGTACTATTCGATATCCTTTACCTCAAGCTTTACTTACCTTTTCTTCACCTACAGATACTGAACCCACATCATTCACTGTTACTTCCAAGCATGTTAAATGGCTTAAAGCCATGAATGTTGAATTTGATGCTCTCCTTTGCAATGGCATGTGGACTCTAGTTGCTCTTTCTCCCACTATGCCTCATCAACTTTATGGGGGCTGCTTGCAAGTGCCATAAATAGTTAATCCCAAGGTGCTTTGCCAAGTGATATAGTGACAAACCCGAGAAGGAAAGGCAATGAGTAATGCAATACCGTGACCTTACGGAGTGGTAAGGAGTTACATGAGGTTGATGAAGGAAATTTGAAGAAGGCACATCTGGATATACAAGATGATAGTGAGGCTGAAAAGGAAATTAGGATGCATAGGACAAAGGAAAAGAAGGTAGTGGAGAATCCTAAGCAGAATCAGTTTGTGTCACATGTGCCATTCCCATAAAGACTTCAAAAGAACAAGCTTGAAAAGCAATTTTCAAAAGTTTTGGAGGTATTCAAGAAATTACACATTAATATCCCATTTGCAGACGCATTAGAGCAGATGCCTAGCTATTTGAAGTTCATGAAGGAAATCTTATCACAAAAGAAGAAGCTAGGGGACTACAAGACAATGACTTTTACGGAGAAGTGCAACACCATATTGCAAAAGAAACTATCACCAAAGTTGAAAGATCTGGGTAGTTTCTCCATTTTTATGTACCATTGGGAACCAGTTCTTTAATCGATGCTTGTGTGATTTGGGGGCGAGCATAAATTTGATGCCTCTATCAATCTATAAGAAGCTTGGTTTAAAGGAAGCAAAACCTACACATGTCACCTTACAGTTGGCGGATCGGTCGTTTACTTATCTAAATGGGATTGTTGAAGATGTTATTATGAAAGTGGATAAGTTTATCTTCCCTGCTAATTTAATTGTGCTTGATTTTGAGAAGGATAAAAACATACCTATTATTCTTGGATGTCCATTTTTAACTAATGGGAGAGCACTGATTGATGTGCAAAAAGACAAGTTAACTATTGATTGATGTGCACTAATTGATGTTCAAGATGAAGATGTGACCTTCAAGGTGTTCAATGCAATAAAAATTTTAAGTGGTCAAGAGGAATGGTTTCGGGTTGATGTTGTGGGATTGAAATGTTATTTTTATTGGAGGAAGAAGGATGAACACAAGTTTGGGGGTCTCAAGGGAAAGTTAAGCGCATCAAGGCATGGCTTCCAAAAAGATTCATCAAGCATAAATTCGATCCGGGCTAGAGAAAATGGAGTATTCAGGCTGAGACTTTAAAACAAGTGCTTATTGGGAGGCAACTTAAGTTTTACTTTTACTTTTTATTTTTATTTTTAGTAAGAAATTTTAATTTTTTTTATTTATTTTAATATTTTGTGTTTGTTTTGTTTCAGGTTTATTCAATAAATCCAAGCTTAACAGATAAAGAGAAAAAATGCTTCATATTCAGGAGAGTCCTTTGTTCTTACTTTTTTTTTTTATATTTATTTTATACATTGAGGACAATGTATTTTTGTAAGTTTACGGGTATGGGTAAATTTTTAAATAAAAAATTTATTTTTTTTAATTTTATTTTAGTTGAAATTTTAGAATTTTGTGGGTAAATTCATTGCAAACCCTCACGAGACGCAACTCGTCCACTTGGGGTTTAAAGGATTGTTGCACATACTAAGTGCAATCGTGTTTTCCTACGAAAATGGAGTTATGTATTAATTAACATATTTTTTTTTGTTTAAGTAGTGTCACATGGACAATAAATTAGTTGAATTTTATATTTTTGTTAATGATAAAAATTTTAATTTTTATTTAATAACTTTTAAAAAAATGATAAATTTTTGTTAGCTTAAATTTTGGCATATTGTTGATTATTATTTTATTTGAGATCCTGTAAATTTTTATACACTCATATCCATTTGTGTTGAGTTAGTTTTAACTTAGAGAATGTTTATATGATTAATTGCTTATGATATATATTTATAAATTCTATAACTTATTTGATCATAACTTAGAGCAAAATATGAGCTATAATATAATTTGAAAAAAATAATTTAGGTAAATTATTCTAGGATTGTTTGAAGAATTGATCATTTTCAAGTTGAATTGATAGTCATATGGTGAGTTGAGATAGAGCGTAAAACACACTAACTCATAAATATGTGAAGAAAACGTGATGGAGCGTAAAATACACTCGTTGGCATAAAAAAGAGAGAAAAAGATAGATGAAACATAAAATGCATTCACCTATGATGAATGAAGAAAAAATATAATAATATATTTGAAAAGGAATGTGGTACAACTTAAAAAAAATGATCTTAGTGTATGTTACGTGAAAAAATAAAATTCTTTTGATCCTTTAATTTATATTTGTCTTTATTAGCGAATAGTAGTGTGAAAAGTGAGTTATAAAGTTTTGTTTTGTAATTATTTTATTGTGTAATATCTTTTATGAGACATTTAATTGTATAAATTTATTTGAATTTCAATTAATTTGATACATTTGAATTCACATATACACGAAGGCTCTTAAGTAGAGTTAGATTAATAAATATGTTAAAAAATTTAACTTTACATAATTTTAAAATTTTCTTTCAGTTATTAATTAAAAAATCTTTGAGGCCAAAGTTAAAATTCAAGATTAATTCTTTGCTTGAGTAAATTAGTTATTCGTTAGGGTCTTAGTTTTTATTTTTATTTCGCTTGAGGTCAAGTAAAAATTTAAGTTTGGGGGTATTTGATAATTGAGTTTTATATTTATTTATTTAATATTTTTAGACTTAATTATTTGTTAGTTTTTAAGTATTTTAATTTATTTTAGGTAATTTATTTAATTTTATGCATTATTATTATTATTGTTAGTATTTTTATATTATTTTTATTTATTTGTAATTAATTTAGATTTTATTTTGTTGAAAATTAAACCTTGATGGCAAAATGATAATTTTGTAGCAAATAGGAATGGCAAAATCGTAATAAACCAGGTTATGGGGAATAACTGTAAATAACTGACCAGTGGCATTATTGTAATTAACAACAACATGGTTGGCGTCATGCGCGTAGGCAGTTGGATGAGAAGCGAGCAGCAATAACATTGTATGACTTTGTGTGAGCAGGGACCGGGTGCGCCTTGCGTGCATGGGCTGAGCAGTCGGACTAGTAGGTAACACTACGTCGTTCGGCGAAGGAGTAGATGGCAGCCTACCGCGCCATACGCGACCAGTTGAATTTCAAAGTTTAAGCTAAAACGGTGACATTTTAATGGCGTGTTGCTAAGTTGTCAGTGCATCAAAAAGCATGTGTTGGCCTGGTCAAGGCGTTGTTTGGATAGTACATTTTGTAGATTTCAAATTATTTTATTTATTTTTTATTCCAATTTGAATTTTAATTCTAATTTTGCTTATGATTATTATTGTATTCATATAAATACAATATTAGACTCTTTTTTCGAGATGATTAACATAGAATAACATATTATTAACATAGAATTAAAATAAAGAAGATTAATTTTATTAGTTTAGAAGCAAATATTCAATATGAAAGATTCGAGAATTAAAGGTGGAGTTTGAAAATTGAAGACTGTGATCCGAGTGACAGACATATATCACAACACAAATTTAATTTTTTTTTTTTTTTTGTAATTTTGAAATGTTGAATTATTTGTGGATAATTTATTATTTAGTTATGGGCTAATCTTTAATTGAGATTGCAATTGAACCTAATGTGTAGTTTAATTTTTTTTATATAATTATTAATAATTATATATGGATTGTTTATCATATTTTGTGCGTTCATATATAATTATTTGTGCAATAATTAATGAGATAATCTATATGAAATCAAAAGTGAAGTATATGTTTAGATTCAGATACGATTATATATGAATTTGTTTCTTCTTTTTAGGAAGAGTAACATGATAGTGTATAAGATGAATATATTTATATACTGCATGTAACTTTATTGAAAATTTATACTTAATGAATTTATTTTAAGTATTTTACATGAATATAACAACATAATTGACATATGTCTTTTTATTAATTGCTGAAAAAGGTTAATAAATAGTTAAACATTCTCAATTAATAATTTAATATAATTAATTAATTTAAATAAGACATTGGAAAAAATTATAATATTAAATAATTTTAATTTGATTTAATCCTTGTTATTTAAATTAATTTAGTTAGTAATTTTAATTAATTTTATTTTATAATTTAATTGCAATTGTTTAATTAAAATTAATTTAGTTAAGAATTAATATTTGATATTAATTATTTTTAATTTTTTGTGAGTTCAACATTTTCTTTATCATTATATTACTTTTGAACCGTATATACTTATATGTAAATTCTTATTTATAATTAGACAAACAGGTCAATTGACCCTCTTGGTCTCCTTGTAAGTCTAATGATCCACACTATTTTCTATTATAAAATTTAAGGATAATTTTTATGAATTTTTAAATTATAGTCAATATTTAATATTTTTAATTATTATTTTATTTTATTATATATTTATCAAAATGTATATAATTTCTACATCACTACATCACTACATCACTACATTTAGAAGATGGAGTCGAGGATGACGTATTAGCTAAAATAAGCAGGGCCAAACGTGGTGGAACAGAGCCGGAAACAATGTTGACATATGGGTCCCATTGGCAAAGCTGATTTATCTCCTTACTCGGCCTTAATTTACAACCGTATCTAATACAAGATGCTGTCACAGTAAAGTTCGGATTATTAAGCAAACTTCCTCCAGCAAATATTTAATTGCTGCTACGTCATTGAACAGACCTATCTACCTAATATAATTTTGTTTGTTGGCTAGCAGCTTGACCTATTTACCTAATATAATTTTGTTTGTTTGCAGCAGTTTGACCATTGTACCTAATATAATTTTGTTTGTTTAGCTAGCTAGCAGCTTTGTTAAAATTTCGTATTTCTTTACATTTAATATAATGTTGAGAGTGAAAGTAGGTAGCTACCAACTCACGTACCAATTTAATGCATCTTAAAAATAAGTCCAAAATGACGAGAATGTGACAATTGACGTTGTACTTATTGACATATATGACAATTGACGTTGTACTTATTATACAGGGTTACAAAATTCAAGGCAACATTTATTTTAAGGCCACCATTAATTATATATAGAGTAAAAACTATTATTATTTTGCTCAGAATATGAATTTAAAAATTATATTATATAAAATTAGGTATTTTATATAGTAAATTAAAATTCTAAATATTTTGAGGGCCGAATTATGAATTTGATAATATTTTGTATAACAAAAATATAATTAACCCTTAACTTTTAAAATTGACATTGTGTCTTCAAAGAAAGAACGTTAGAGTGCATATATATTATCTCACATTGAATACCTTAAACTAATAAGTTTAGTATATAATGACGCAGGGCAACTTTTTTAATTATCAAATAATTTTAAATTAAAAAATTTAATATTTTTATACGCTATACTAGCAAATATTAATTGTCGCTACATCATTGAAAAAGCCTTAACTAATATACTTTTGTTTGTTAACTATCTACCTAATATAATTTTGTTCGTTAACTAATGTTGAGAGTGAACGTAGCTACTGCCATCTTAAAAATAAGTCCAAAATAATTAACTATCTACCTAATATAATTTTGTTTGTTAATGTTGAGAGTGAACGTAGCTACTACCATCTTAAATGACACGAGAATGTACCGTATGAAAGTTCTAATAAAGAAGAGCAAACAATTGAGACTCTTTTTTGATATTGAGACGTTAATTGTCTCATGTCCACAAACCATCACTTGTAATTTGGAATGTATTGTTTCTAAACACCTCAGCAACCAAAGACTTTTTAATATACACATCGACTTAATAAAAAATATATTCTTGTTGCAAATTTTGTACAACTGCAGTGGAAAAGCACTGAATTTATTTTCTTCACAGTGACACAGACTTAATTTAAAAAAATACTTTAATTGAATATATATATATATATATATAATATCTTGTTTAATTGACCAAAATTATTATAAAATATTAGTATTACTCTTCTAAAATTTATTTTAAAAAAATAAAGAGAAACAAGTTAATATTTAATTTAGGCATAATATGAAAAATTAAGTCATTAATAATTTTTTTAAATTTATAAATGATAAATAAAAAAGATCAAATATAGTATTATGTTTAGTTGTCGAATGTAGTACAATCAAAAGTCATATAGCATCCTAAAGCTATATTTGTTTATAAAAAATATATTTGTGATTAGACTTTTTGTATTAATTTATCACTACTTCTGACTATTTTATCTCATGACGGGGGATTAATATTTCTTTAAATAGTCCTATGTGAGTTTGTATAATCTCATGAAAAATTTAGAATTAATAGTCCACTTTTAAATGCCTTTATGGGACTAATAATCCAACATTAAGCGATTAATTATAATCTCTCATCAAATGATTAAATTAAGATAAATAGTCTAATCCTAAACATATTTTTTGCAAACAAACGTGGTCTAAAAGTTGGGAGATAGTGTGAATAGATTTTATATTTGTGTGGAGAGAGAGTTTTTATAACTTTTATATTCCGTACAAAAAAAATTATAATATGGGAAAGAGGATTTAATAATTTTTAATCTGTGCAAAAAATTATGTCATGATATTACGCAAGAATGTAAAATTTGGAAAGAATTTATAAGCTTATTATTATTATGATAATAAAAATTTAGAATTTGACATATAATTTTTTTTTACGATAAATTTTATATTATTTTTACTCTCTTTATTTTATATTAGCTTAATTCCCAACAAATGAGATGTCAACTTTCTCCTGTCCAACAACCGTGTTGAATGTAGACCATATTGTCACTAAACAATTCAGCTATCTACAGTGTATTGACTTGGTAAGAAAATATTTATTACTGCAAATTGTAAGCAACTGAATAGGAAAACAATGAATTTTTCCATAATGTACTAACTAACTATGACCTGTAACTATTTAGTAAATTTGTACAAAGGCCCATTACGAATTTAATAATACTATAATTTTTGCATGTGTGAATTAAAGTTACTAGTTTGAATTTTCAGCTGTTTCATCAATTTGATCAACAGAAACGGTATATATAGGAATAGTTATTATACTCTATAGTTGTACGTGGCGTCTTTTATTATATATTATATATCTACTTAAGAAGTAGACATGTAAAAAATCTTATCACAACGAAGAGATTGAATAGATGAAGGAATTAAGATGAGAAGAATTGAAGAAGTTTTTAAATATATATGAATGTCCCTACAAATTAAAAATTAATTATTTTGATCAATTTAGAACCACATTAGATGTTTTATTAATTAAAAATCTTTCTACTTGGTTTTAAGATTGATGAAAAGCCCATTTCAGCAAAAGCATTATTATCTATGAAGTTGTAGCTCATGGTTTTTGAATTATGTTTCAAGTGAGATTGCTTCTACTGTGGTTTTCTCACCTACTGCAAAGCAAATATGGGATGACCTTTGTTGGGATATATAGGCCCAAAGGCCCAAAAATATTCAAGGCTCCGGCCTGATTATCCCGAGGCCCAAAGGCATAACTCGGGAACCCACGGATTACCTAATGACCGAGCGCGTCTGCCCGAGGAACCCACCGAGCCTCTGTCTCCTTGAGTTTCTACTACGTACTAAGTAGCACTTCTGCCATTATGATCAAATAAAGAAACAGTATATATGTAATTATTCAAAATATAGTAAAATAATATTATAATATTATTAAAAATATTTTTGTAAAAAAAAAAAATTTGAAAACTGAGTCACCGGTCGGTTCAACCTATGGTCAACTAATTTTTTATCGGATCGTTAACTTTTGATTTTTTAATCGAATCGGATAAAAAAATTAATCGATTTTAATCGAATCGCGGTCTCACCACCTGTTCAATTCAATTTTTTAAACATCGGTTCCTACTACGTACCAAGTCTGCTACTATGATCAAATAAAAAAACAGTATATATGTAATTATTCAAGTACTAACGACATACATCTAGTCGCCCACACAGGTGACTGGGGCAGTGCAATTGATTTGCCCCAGGCAGCGGATGGGACATATTCGACACCCAGGTGGGTTTGTCTCGAAAGTTCCTACAACTAGGATGATGGGATAGGCCGAAGGCACGTGGGTTGCTATGCATTTCTATGAATAAGACCCTCCTATTAGCTTGGTAAGATTACACAAACACATTGTTTACACTTGAAAGCCAAGGATTAATTCTCTGTTCTTTCTACCTCAATTACCAACACTCACTCCGGATGTGTCCCAAAGAAGCTCACCGCCTTTGACCACCATTAGAACGTGTTGTGCAGGTATTGAAATCCAGAGCCACTGCTAGGGACACTAATGGATTTGGTCATAAAAGGACTAACTATTTCCAATTTAAAGGTACAAAGAAAGACTAGTGGCAAGGTAATTTACAGAAATTAAAGACATTCTGTTAATCTCAATTTGACCAAATATATGTATATAAATTTAGTCATATATATTTTAAGATATTTTTAGACATATATACATCATAAATTTACCTATTTTTATATCAACACAAATTAATAATATTACATCAAGTTTATATATTCAACGATATTGACTTAAACAAGCTCTTAAGAGTGGTTCACTATATATAGTTTCATTGCTTTGCTTAAATTTGTGTTAATCTCATCATTATCCTTTTTTGTACACTTTGGTAAGGAATGGTACCTTCACAGATTTGCTTTTTTATGATGATATAATCATTGCTGATAATACTAGTTCTATTGATATTAATCAAGTGAAGCAGAACTTGAGAACTCCATTAATTCAAAATTTAGGAACTTGGTCAGTTGGTCCATTGATATTTTTCCTAGGGGTTGAAGTGGCAACATCATATACAGGTATATCTGTTAAATCAATAGAAATAGACATCGAATATTTATACATACGGAAGAGCATGTATAAAAGATTATATATGTTTAAAAGAATATGGTTATATATAATAATAAATTATGTTAATATTAAATATTCGTATATAAATATATGTGATAAGAGAATGTAAATTTCTTTTTTATATATTATTATTTTATTTTATCAATTATAATTTCACGCTAATTGTACATGATTTATATTTAATATAAAATAAATTAACATATAATTTGTTTTTGATGTAAATATTGAAAACAAATACAAACGTCCAACATATTCATTACTATGTGCGAGAGTGAGAGTATATATATATACATATGGAAGATGCATCATTGATGGCTATCAGTATGAATTATTGATGATTAAAGAAGAAATGGAAAAAGGCGATCGTCACTCGAGCAGGGTTGTCACTTGTCACATTAAATGTACAACACTACAACTTGTCATTTTGCTGTAACCAGTCCCCACCACAGCTAATGACAGCTTGACCGTGTATTATGTATTGGATACTTATCTAAACAAACACAACTTTTGTTATGTGTAATAATTTTATCACTTATTTATATAATAATTTTTATAAAAAATAATAAAATTTATTATTTATATTATAAGTTCTATCATTTTTTATTATGAATTTTATTACTTTTTATAAAAAAATATTATATAAATTATTATAAAATATCATTATTCATATTTTTTTTCTAAAGAAATAGTAGTAGCATCTTGTTAATAGGTACTCACTTTTTCTAGGATCTTCTTACAAGGCTTTACTACTGCTTTTTCTATATATAAGTTGGACTGCACTACCGCTCCATCTCCAATTTGATTAGGCAATTAGGGTTTAGTCAAAAATATCTTTTCCTTTTTCACTTTATCGTCATCCCAAATTTCTTCTACTTAAGAAGGAAAGAAGCGAGAACCCTAAACACAGCCACGGCAGAAAGATCAAGAAAACAGAAGGGAAGAAATACCTAACATGGCAGGGTATCCGTCTCTCTCTTGCAATATCCGTACTTCTCAATTTAAATAAAAATTGATCAATTGTTTCACTAAACAATCATGTTTATTACTTATTATAGCTAACCTTTTATCTTGCCTGTTTTTTTATATTTTTGGTTTTAGAATAAACGATCCAGAAAAGCTCGAGGTAAAACCCAGTTCGGCTGAAGTACTAGTGGATCTAATGATCAAGAAGTGGAATGAGCAACCAAAAAAAGATAATTTCGACGTAAAAGAAGTTCATCTCAAATTACTAGACGATCTTGTTAATGTTAATTCTCTATTAACCATCGCAGTTTTTGTGGGCTTATCCATGGCCACCCCGGGCACACGCAGCCTTGACACTAGAGAAGAATGCCAAGCCGGTCCAGGCGAAGCCAAAATGCTCATTGTACATGAAGTCATAGCATTTTCTTGCTTCCTTTTGTCTAGCATTGTTGCAAAGGTGCTAAAGCTACACTTATACCTGGATGGGGAACGTTACGTTATTGTGAGTAGTGATTTTGACTTGAAAGATTTTATGCTGATTTTATCCTCGTGCGCATCTGTTGCTGGGATAGTATTGCTGGCTCTTTCGATTGTGAATATTATTCAAATTCGGATTGGGTTATTATCGTGCGGGAGTGGAGAATCGAGGCTCGCCGTGATGTGTTTAGGTATAATTGTGGGGATTGCTTTGGTTATTTATGTTGTGTCAATGGTTATAGCTATTTTTGCTTCTTTTAAAAGTGACGCTATGGCCAAAAGTGATGAAACAAAAAATGGTGCTCCAGCAAATGATCGATGATTAAGGTTTTGTATGTTGCGCTTCAAGCCGGAGGTTCTGGTGGAAAGATCCCATCTAATGAACTTGGGGTTTGATGCGCTAAATTATCTAATTGTAAGGGGTTGAATGGAAGTACGAGGAAATGTTAGCTTGAGCTGTTTTTGTAATTAAACCATTCGGTTTATGCAAATAATAATATTAAAAAAGTCTTGTGCGTATTTAGAAAATATACACAACCATGACTTTGATTATTGTTGGGTTATATTTAGAATTGTTGGGATATTTTTAAAATTTTATTATAAAAAAAATTGCTATTATAAAAAAAAAAAAGAGTTTTATTTTTAATAGGATTTTTGAGTCATGGGGATTTTGAGTTGTGAATAGAATTTTATAATTTTTAATTCGTGTTGTAAATATTATTATATTATCTATTTTTAAGTTTTAAAATGTAAAATTTAAAATAATTATTATAAATTTATTATTTTAATATAGTGAATATTTAAAATTTGATTCATGATTTTTTTTTAAAAAAATTTTACGTTAAATTTTATATTTACATTCTTATTTTAAAAATTGTTTAGAAAATTTTTCGGATGATTTAAGCTTTCTACTCGATACAAATTTACGATGATAATACTGTTTTAAGTGATGACATTATTGATATAGCGACAAATTTATTGGTCGACACATCTATCAATAATTTCAGTCTTTGAATCTGTCACTGTTGTCTGAGAGACTAATCTTGGACGCCTATTTAAAACCCATCGTAATATTTTTATTCTTTTATAAACTTTTAAAATTATCAATAGCGACTGTATCATCGAACAAATCCGTCGCCAACTATCCATCACAAGAAAATGTTTTTTTTTAATATAATATTATTTATAGTTCTTATTTTGTTATTTTAAACCAGATTAAAGTACACTTAAACATACACAAAAATATAAAAAACTAATAAGTGTGTTAACATACTCTAAACTAAATTAAGGCTAATAAGAAGAAAATGAACTGAACCTTGGCATGGGTTTCACTGCATGGCCATTAAGGACATCATTTTACACCATTATTATTTGGTATCTGTGGTGGTTGCAGGGCTATCATGATAGGGCCAAGATCTAAAAGTGAAAAAATAATTGTACAACAAAGTCTAGAATAACGTAAAATGTCAATGTACCTTTAATTGATGATGCTCTAATATCTCTACTACCTATCCACTACTACCTATACTAAATACACAATATGAAGAACCTCACATTTTTCACACCTCCAATCTCTTCCCTTTTGTCTTCTTCCCTTTCCTCTTAACTTCATTGTCACGTGATTTTCTAGGAACCCTAATGAATAAATGCAAACACCAAATAAAGTTAAAATTTATTAAAATAAATTTAGATAATTACCAATAAAATATTCGTCTAATTAAGTACATCTATCTTCCGTCTCTTTTTTCTTCTCTCTTTCTTTAAGTGCTCTTGAAAGGGCAAACCTTTACATCTCTCTTAATGCATAACAAACACTCTCTCTCTAATCAAATCCTTTGATGGGGCATATATGAACAAATGATTTACTTCCGCTGTTTTGTTTATGCTTCTTAATCTTATGATAGACACCATTTATTTCAGCTAAAGCTTATCAAACCAGGAATGACCACAAAAAGAAAAGAACAAATTAAAATCTCATCCAAATGATCCGCACTAGCCAAGTTGGTTAGATCACTTTCTTTTCTTCAACACTAGATTAATCAATCTCTATTTTCTTTATATTGGTCAAAGCACCTATACTAATTTATTGCGTAAAAATCGAGGTAGGTAAAATATCGACCCCCCTTCGTCTCATTGTAGGTCCAGTGGGGCATCATGTTTATGCTCTCTAATTATTATTTTTCCATAGAATTCCAATTACATTTTATCTTGTAAATTTAAGAACCCTTTTAAGTTTAAGTATTATCATTCATCAAACAAGATTAATACCTAGGCCTACCTCGAGTAACTTGTTCCTGTATCATTAGGTAGCATGACATTGTCACAGTTATTAAAATCTTTGAAAATGCCTACGGGTTTTAATTATTTTACATTAAAGTTCTTTTAATTAAATGACTTAACCCTTTCTCCATTATCTTGAGTTTGCCCCTTAACACCTTTGTTTTTACCAACCTATACTTAAAAGACTCAAACATTTAGGTTACTGTCGCTAGAAAGATAAAGTATCCATTATGGGCACACTACCTATAATTATGACGAAAGGTGACAATATGGCCTATAAAATATTGGCCAAGGCCAGGGGCGAAGGCATATATGATGTTCTGGGGTTAATTGGCCTTATTAATTTTTTGTTTTTATTTTATAATATATAAAAAATTAAAAAATATAAATATTATATATAAATTAATTTTACTGAAAATTTGTAAAAAATTTAATATACGGGGTCAAATTAAAATTTTATAATTTTTTTACTTAATTTCAATTTCATATCATTTTTACTTCATCTACATATGTATATTCATATAATCTATTTAAACTAATTAATAATATATTTTATATTATTTCTTGAAAAATTAATTATTTATAAATAATTTATCTTTAAAAAAGTGTATTATGAATCAATATGATATATATATACATGTACTATATAAATATATGTAAAGTTAATAATTATTATATTATTATTATAATTAAATTTACGTTCTATATATAGAATTTAAAAATATAAAATTATTCAAAAAATTTAATTTAAAGATGTAACTCTCAAATTTTTACTAAATTATTCATAGACTCGTAATTTGACTCTATTCAATTTTTCTCTGACTTCGCCACTGGCCAAGGCAAAGGCAGCAAAATGTGGGTCAGAGCCCTAGCTGTGTTAAGTTTTATTTTTTATTACGTTTTTATATTTATAATTTTGTATAACTAAAGGTCAGAACCTCATGAGTACCAAGAGGGGCACTTTGGAATTAAAGCTCTTTAACTTGAGATTTATATTTCACTAGGCTCCAAAACTTCTAATAGTAATAATATCTAGAATATTCTAATACATTTAATAAGCAGAAGCTTAAACACGTTAGATCAAAATTCGTTAGCTTGAGTTCCATAAATATCTCAACTCTCCAAGTATCATACCACCCGAGTCCCATGCTTGCTTTTTAATAGCACTTGACGGTGGTCTATATTTAATAGCACTAGCTTAAATTGTGGTAACTCATTCCATTTAACATTGATTAAAATTTTATTTCAAGTGACTGAGTATAAACAAGCGTTACTAAAATAATGGATATTGTTGAATATCCCATTTAAAACAATAAAGAGCCTCTTAACATCGAACAAACTAAACTACTCATTCTATTACAAGAATGCATAAATTGAATGATTAATTACCAATACAACTCAAAATATTCAAACATTTTATTTGGACTTCCATTCAACCTCTTAGATGATTCCATCAGAGGCGGAGCCAGGAGGGAACTGGGTAAGCTGTAGCCTGATCTCCCAACCATAACCTTCAAGAATTTGTAAATCTATAGCAGGGCAGAAGACATGACCCAGGCTAGATGATTGTTTAATAACTGGGCATGAAAGCAAACAATATTTCTTTTTGATTGTTCAATGACAGCCATTAAATTGTCTTCTTTCTATGCATAAAGATAGTTACATATTCACTAATATTTATTAGTTGTCCTAGTAAATCAACAATAAAGTACGTACGTTTAAATCCTAATCAATCATGGCTCATACATCCACAGGCACACTCTCATTCTTATTTTGATTAAATTTGTTTAGTTTAATAAAAGAACTTTATATGTAAAGAGAGATATAGTGATACAGCTTCAATAAATATTACAGTTTTATCTTTGAAAAAGTGACTTTGATCTAACACCTTCTAAGGTTGGTAAAATTGAAGTGCAAGGCTAAAAAATTTAATCTTCTTGTAAAAGGAAAATAAATATTAATTTTTTAATAAACAAAATATATACTGTATTAGCATTGGAAATAACTCCTGAACGAAATTTCAGCATGAATTATACCTGATAGTTGGATATAATCTTCTGCTTGTATTCTCTATGCCTCTGGACCTGTCAAAAAGTTGTAGAGAAGTCTCAAAATCTGTTTGGTTACAAGCTATGCAGTGTAATTGTAAGACCCCGAATTTCATGAAATACAAAATTTAATTTTTCTTCATATATATTTTTTTTGAAACAGTAAGTGGTTAAATTAACAAAATTGAAAGTTAAGGATGTTATGTGCAAATTTTATTTTGTCGGACAATATTCGCTTTGTCGGGGAATATTCGTTTGGTCGGGGAATATTCGTGCCGTACGACGGCGCCGAAATAATAAATTATTAGTGGACCCCACAACGGAATATTTGTCGGATATAGAAAACGACAGAAGTAACCTTTTTAAATAAAAATAGTCAACGGAACTGTTAAAATACCGGTGATAAAAGAATAGTAGCATACGGTAGTTTATGGTATTTTCTGTAGCACACGGTACTCTACAGTAACACACGGTATTGCATAGTGTCTCATATTATTGGTCTGATAATTGACACCGTAACTGTTACGCATCATTTCATCGATAATTGTCACTGCATAATATTTTATATTATCAATTCAATAATTGTTGTTACACAGTATTTTGCATTATTGATTTAATAATTGTCATTACACTGTATTTTATATCATTGAGTCAATAATTATTGTTGCACTGTTTTTAAAATTATTGAACCTAATAATTGTCACAGTAACATATGCACAGTAATTCACATTATTGAATCAATAATTGTCATTACACAGTAACGTATGCTTTATTTTACATTATTGTTATCTCTATTATGATGTTATTTAAACAGTTGTATTTCATTAATTTATTGACTTGATATCTAAGAGCTAACTATACTGTATTTATAACAATTAGTCATAATAATTGAATTGATAAAGTTATTTGTTTATAATATAAAGTTAGGTGATTATTAGGTGATATGAAATGAATGGTGTAGATTAAAGTGTGAATTATTGTTGAATAATTGAATTGATTTGTTTATAATATAAAGTTAGGTGATTATTAGGTAATATGAAATGAATGGTGTAGATTAAAGTGTGAATTATTGTTGAATAATTAAATTGATTTGTTTATAATATAAAGTTAGGTGATTATTAGGTGATATGAAATGAATGGTGTAGATTAAAGATAATATAATATTTGAAATGGATGGTGTAGATTAAAAGATGATCTTTAAATGAATGGTTTAGATTAAATGAATGATGAGATTTTTGGCTATAAATAGAAGCCTTAACTTAAGGATTTTTCATAAACTTCCTTACTTGTTCTTTCTTTCTCTCTCTAAATACTTCTTGTGAAAGTTCTCTCTAAGTGTGCTTAAGTCATCTTGAGTATTTGTGAAGATCTATAAGTATACGTGTACTGTTCAAGTTAATCAACCTCATTTAAATCAATATCCAGTAACGTGTTACGGTAAGGGATACCATCTTTTTCATCTTCCATTATTCAAACATATTATGGTAAGAGATTATCATTATTTGATTCTCGATAATAATATTGTTTCTTCCTTACTCATAAGACGTGCCTTTTATTTCCATGTATTAAATTGTGGGAATAACCTTACGGAGCGGATTGCCGCCTGTTGGTGAATAACCTTTCGTATTCATTCATTATTAATCTCTGAGAATAACCTTACGGAGCGGATTGCCGCATGTTTGGTGAATAACTCTTTGTACTCAAATTCTATTAAATTGTGGGAATAACCTTACGGAGCGGATTGCCGCCTGTTTGGTGAATAACTCTTTGTACTCAAATTCTATTAAATTGTGGGAATAACCTTACGGAGCGGATTGCTGCCTGTTGGTGAATAACCATTTGTATTAATTTCCTTCACCTTTTGTTAATCAAACCTGCTACGGTAAGAGATATTATTTTCTTTCATACTCCTAAATCGAAATTTATTATGGAACTATTGCTTCTATAATTCCTGAAAATATTATATGTTCCATAATAGTTGAACTTCATTATTTCAACTGAACCTTCCTATTTACGTGAACCTTTCTATTGAATTGTAACCGTTATTCTGAACTGTGGATCTTGAATATCATTTTTAAATTTCACTCCACATCATGTTGACAATTTGGACATTATTTGAATCTGTACAAAGTAAACTTTCGATACTTATTGTTATCCTATTTCTTCTGTTCATCATTTATATCATTCTAATCATCCAAAAATCAAGCTGTTGTGAATATCTGTGGCCGGGGGCACAGATGTGATATATTTGTTGAACAGATGATAGGTTAAAGGCGATATAATAGGTTAAAGGCGATACATCTGTTCGGTGTCTTTTATGACACGTGGTGAATGTTCTCTTTGGCCCGTAGTGCAAAGATGAACTGTTGTTTGGTATGATTATGACCAAAGGCTGAATCTGGTATAATCATGACCGTTGGTGTTATATTGAATGTCTTTGGCCCGTAGTGCAAAGATGAACTGTTGATGTGCATGATTATGATCAGGAACTGTGAATTTGTATTATCTTGACTAATGATATTTCAGATGATAAAAGTTGATGATGTTTTTCCTAAAAAGAGAACCGAGTGGACATTATAGTCTGCATTATTCTTCTAATAGATTACTCATTCCGCTGCTATTATTGATCTGAACGTTGTTTAAGAATTTAACTGCAGTTTTTGATATAAACCTTGTAGTCTATTGTATTCTATCAAGAACTCAACTGTTGAAGACTAATGATAATTTATTCATCATTATCTTAGTCATGATATTCTTTACTGGGCTATTTGAGCTCACCCTTTCTTTTGTTCCATTGTTTTTCAACAGGAGATGAAAACATAACAGGGTCTAGCCGGGGAATGGAGTGAGGGTCCGAGGAATAGTTATCATAGTCTTCACGTTTTGTAAAATAGTGTGGCAATAATAGTGAAGACTTAGTTGTGTATTATTATACACTGTATTGTTGTACGTTGTGCTTTGTTGTAATAATTTTGTTGTAGTATTTTGACGACTCAAGTTTGGGCTGTGTGGGCCCAGATTTGGGGGCGTCACAGTTGGTATCAGAGCCATATAACGAAGAGCCCCGAGCCTCTCGCTGGTGACTTCCTAGGGAAAGGGGATGCACCGAAGCCAGACTCTCCGTAGGGGACGCCTATAGTACAGGTGGCAAACTGATAGGTACCATTGTGAGGTGCTGTCCCTATGGTGGGATGAGAGTCACAGTTGGCATCAGAGCTTAGGGATATGGTCTTTAATGGAGATCTGGGGTAGAACTAGGAGGGGAGAGACGAATAGAATCAGTCACTAGTGTGTCCTACCTAAAATAGATTTTATTATCTAATGAATCGATTTGAATGTAGGAACATGAAGTGATGAGTCAGTTTATTTGAACTAACATTTATTTTGTGACCACAGTTAATTATGGCATCTGGAAATCAGGAGGTTAACTATGAAATTACTGAAACAAATGTAGCTGCAAAACAAGAGGCGACGAATAATCTTCTTACAAACTCAGAGTTGAATCATTTGCATAAGGCAAAAATTATGCGTGTTCTATCCAGTAAGGATGAGGGTGAAAGCTCTGCTACAGTCGTTCCAGATCCATTTTTAGAAGCAATTAAAGGAAGTAACGAACTTGCGGAAATTATTGCCTTTAATTTACTCACTAATTGGGAGAGTGATATCACATGGTTATGCTCTATAACAAAGGATCAGAATATATGGACTTTTCATATTAGTCTTTGGGATTTATGGTGTTCCAGCTATGATTTTCAAGATTATTTAAAAATGATGTTTCTATACTTTTGGGCGTTACAATTTAGAGGAATTCAGGTTAAGTTAGTCACTATCGTGGAAACAGCAGTCTATCGAAAATACTATTTTAATGGAAATCATTGGTACCTTACTACTGATGAAGTTGATGAACCCGAGAAACAGTTTGCTAGAAAATTATTCAGTGGTATTCCCATGGTTGAAATACGTGAAGATCCGAATGAAGTATTCGGGATTCGATTTGACGATAACAGTCAAGAAACCGAATGAGGTTATAACCGGTAAGCTATTCATAAATTCTCGTGAAGTCTACGCTTTGTTAGATACTGGCTCTACCCATTCTTTTATCTCACCTGCATGTGCTCAGCGTTTAAACTTAACTCCTGAAAACTTGGACTTTGACTTATCAGTTGAAACCCCATTAGGAGAAATGACCATTACATCTACTGTCTATAAATCTTGCCTAGTTCAAATCAACAACCTCACATTATCTGTTGACCTTATTTCTTTGGAGATGCGTGAATTTGATGTGATTTTAGGAATTGATTGGTTGACTACCCATCATGCTAAAATTGATTGTTTTCATAAGATTATTAGTTTTCATATTCCTAATCAACCTGTCATGCAAATTCAAGCAACTAAACCATTGAAATCTATAACTGTTATTTCTAGCCATAAAGCCATTCGTTTATTGAAAAACGGATGTCAAGCCTTTTTAGCTCATGTCACTGATTTGAACAAAAATACGTCAAACTTGAATGATATTCCCATTGTTAATGAGTTTCCTGACGTTTTTTCTGAGGAACTTTCTGGCTTACCCCAAACCGTGAAATTGAATTCTGTATCGATCTTGAACCCGGCACTAAGCCCATTTTTAAAGTCCCATACCAAATGGCTCCCATAGAACACCAAGAGTTGAAAGTTTAATTACTAGATATCGGTATCATTCATTCTAGTACAAAACTTATATCGAGCGAGGAATGCGAGAAGAGTTTTCAAGAACTCAAGAGGAGACTTGTTTCAGCTCCTGTTCTGACCATACCATCAGGATCAGGAGAATTTGTTATCTACAGCGATGCTTCTGGCAAAGGTCTAGGCTGTGTCCTTATGCAACATGGAAAGGTTATAGCCTATGCCTCTCGACAACTCAAAGATTATGAGAAAAATTATTCTACTCATGATCTAGAGTTGGCAGCAGTCGTTTTCGCGTTAAAGATCTGGAAACACTACTTGTACGGAGAAAAAGTGGATATCTATACGGATCATAAAAGTCTCAAGTATTTCTTCACCCAGAAGGAACTCAACATGCGACAACGACGTTGGCTTGAGCTATTGAAGGATTATGACCACACAATCCAGTATCACCCGGGAAAGGCGAACGTTGTAGCTCACGCTTTGAGCAGAAAATCTTATGCAAGTACAAGTGCACTGCTGACAACACAAAAGTGTATTTTGTACGACTTGCAAAAGATGGAGATAGAGCTAAAGACACCAGGGACCCACTCGAAGATTGCTCACGTGCGAGTAGAACCAACTTTAATCGATAAAATTAAAGTTGCTCAAGCTACCGATCCGGAACTGATAAACATGATAAAGAAAGTACAAAAAGGTGCCATTCTCGAAGCAAGAATCGACGAGAAAGGAATACTTCGAGTCAACTCTCGACTCTGTGTTCCTAACGATCCTGAATTAAAGCATAAAATCATGATGGAGGCACACAACACGCCGTTTGCAATCCACCCAGGAGGTACCAAGATGTATCGAGATCTTCGACATACATTTTGGTGGAACAATATGAAAAGAGAGATTGCGGAGTTTATCTCAACGTGCCTAACTTGTCAACGTGTCAAGGCAGAGCATCAAGTTCCTAAAGGTCCATTACAATCACTTGAAGTTCCCGAATGGAAGTGGGAACACATCAATATGGACTTCGTGATGGGTCTTCCAAAAGTTTCTCAAGGCTTAGATGCAATTTGGGTGATCGTAGATAGATTGACCAAATCTGCTCATTTCTTGCCTATACGAGAAAACTTTTCACTTGAACGTCTTGCCGGTATGTACATAAATGAGATCGTGAGATTGCATGGCATGCCAGTTTCCATAGTTTCTGATCGAGATCCTAGATTCACTTCACGCTTTTGGATCAGTCTACAAAAAGCTATGGGCACTGAACTACGTTTTAGTTCTGCATACCATCCTCAAACGGACGGACAATCGGAAAGGACGATCCAGACCCTCGAAGATCTGTTGAGACTTTGTGTATTAGACTTCAAAGGAAGTTGGGATAAGTACTTGCCGTTGGTGGAATTTTCTTACAACAACAGTTACCAAGCAAGCATAGGCATGGCTCCATTCGAGGCATTGTATGGAAGGAAGTGTCGCTCTCCAATATGTTGGAATGAGGTAGGAGAAGCAAAATTGTTGGGACCCGAGTTGGTACGCTTGACGACCGAAAAGATCCAAATGATCCGACAACGAATACAGACCGCACAAGAACGACAAAAGAGTTATGCTGATCTTCATCGGAGAGACGGAAGTTTCAACGTCGGAGATCATGTATTCTTACGTGTTTCTCCATGGAAAGGGGTTACGAGATTCGAAAAGAGAGGAAAGCTCAACCCTCGATTTATTGGCCCATTTGAAATCCTCGATCGAATAGGAACCGTAGCCTACAGACTAGCCCTACCACCAAGTATGTCTCGCATCCATAACGTTTTTCACATATCTATGTTACGTAAATATGTGAAGGACCCAAACCACGTCATTGAGTTAGAACCAGACGTTATAGCAGAAGATTTAACATACGAGGAGGTACCTGTTAAGATCCTGGATAAGAAGGAGCAGATCCTACGCTCAAAGGTTATACCTCAAGTTAAGGTTTTATGGAGGAACCAAGATACTGAGGAAATGACCTGGGAGCTAGAATCTGAGATGAAATCTAAGTATCCTTACCTCTTCGATATGTCAGGTACGTCAATTTCGGGGACGAAATTTCATAAGGAGGGGAGGTTGTAAGACCCCGAATTTTATGAAATACAAAATTTAATTTTTCTTCATATATATTTTTTTTGAAACAGTAAGTGGTTAAATTAACAAAATTGAAAGTTAAGGATGTTATGTGCAAATTTTATTTTGTCGGACAATATTCGCTTTGTCGGGGAATATTCGTTTGGTCGGGGAATATTCGTGCCGTACGACGGCGCCGAAATAATAAATTATTGGTGGACCCCACAACGGAATATTTGTCGGATATAGAAAACGACAGAAGTAACCTTTTTAAATAAAAATAGTCAACGGAACTGTTAAAATACCGGTGATAAAAGAATAGTAGCATACGGTAGTTTATGGTATTTTCTGTAGCACACGGTACTCTACAGTAACACACGGTATTGCATAGTGTCTCATATTATTGGTCTGATAATTGACACCGTAACTGTTACGCATCATTTCATCGATAATTGTCACTGCATAATATTTTATATTATCAATTCAATAATTGTTGTTACACAGTATTTTGCATTATTGATTTAATAATTGTCATTACACTGTATTTTATATCATTGAGTCAATAATTGTTGTTGCACTGTTTTTAAAATTATTGAACCTAATAATTGTCACAGTAACATATGCACAGTAATTCACATTATTGAATCAATAATTGTCATTACACAGTAACGTATGCTTTATTTTACATTATTGTTATCTCTATTATGATGTTATTTAAACAGTTGTATTTCATTAATTTATTGACTTGATATCTAAGAGCTAACTATACTGTATTTATAACAATTAGTCATAATAATTGAATTGATAAAGTTATTTGTTTATAATATAAAGTTAGGTGATTATTAGGTGATATGAAATGAATGGTGTAGATTAAAGTGTGAATTATTGTTGAATAATTGAATTGATTTGTTTATAATATAAAGTTAGGTGATTATTAGGTAATATGAAATGAATGGTGTAGATTAAAGTGTGAATTATTGTTGAATAATTAAATTGATTTGTTTATAATATAAAGTTAGGTGATTATTAGGTGATATGAAATGAATGGTGTAGATTAAAGATAATATAATATTTGAAATGGATGGTGTAGATTAAAAGATGATCTTTAAATGAATGGTTTAGATTAAATGAATGATGAGATTTTTGGCTATAAATAGAAGCCTTAACTTAAGGATTTTTCATAAACTTCCTTACTTGTTCTTTCTTTCTCTCTCTAAATACTTCTTGTGAAAGTTCTCTCTAAGTGTGCTTAAGTCATCTTGAGTATTTGTGAAGATCTATAAGTATACGTGTACTGTTCAAGTTAATCAACCTCATTTAAATCAATATCCAGTAACGTGTTACGGTAAGGGATACCATCTTTTTCATCTTCCATTATTCAAACATATTATGGTAAGGGATTATCATTATTTGATTCTCGATAATAATATTGTTTCTTCCTTACTCATAAGACGTGCCTTTTATTTCCATGTATTAAATTGTGGGAATAACCTTACGGAGCGGATTGCCGCCTGTTGGTGAATAACCTTTCGTATTCATTCATTATTAATCTCTGAGAATAACCTTACGGAGCGGATTGCCGCCTGTTTGGTGAATAACTCTTTGTACTCAAATTCTATTAAATTGTGGGAATAACCTTACGGAGCGGATTGCCGCCTGTTTGGTGAATAACTCTTTGTACTCAAATTCTATTAAATTGTGGGAATAACCTTACGGAGCGGATTGCCGCCTGTTGGTGAATAACCATTTGTATTAATTTCCTTCACCTTTTGTTAATCAAACCTGCTACGGTAAGGGATATTATTTTCTTTCATACTCCTAAATCGAAATTTATTATGGAACTATTGCTTCTATAATTCCTGAAAATATTATATGTTCCATAATAGTTGAACTTCATTATTTCAACTGAACCTTCCTATTTACGTGAACCTTTCTATTGAATTGTAACCGTTATTCTGAACTGTGGATCTTGAATATCATTTTTAAATTTCACTCCACATCATGTTGACAATTTGGACATTATTTGAATCTGTACAAAGTAAACTTCCGATACTTATTGTTATCCTATTTCTTCTGTTCATCATTTATATCATTCTAATCATCCAAAAATCAAGCTGTTGTGAATATCTGTGGCCGGGGGCACAGATGTGATATATTTGTTGAACAGATGATAGGTTAAAGGCGATATAATAGGTTAAAGGCGATACATCTGTTCGGTGTCTTTTATGACACGTGGTGAATGTTCTCTTTGGCCCGTAGTGCAAAGATGAACTGTTGTTTGGTATGATTATGACCAAAGGCTGAATCTGGTATAATCATGACCGTTGGTGTTATATTGAATGTCTTTGGCCCGTAGTGCAAAGATGAACTGTTGATGTGCATGATTATGATCAGGAACTGTGAATTTGTATTATCTTGACTAATGATATTTCAGATGATAAAAGTTGATGATGTTTTTCCTAAAAAGAGAACCGAGTGGACATTATAGTCTGCATTATTCTTCTAATAGATTACTCATTCCGCTGCTATTATTGATCTGAACGTTGTTTAAGAATTTAACTGCAGTTTTTGATATAAACCTTGTAGTCTATTGTATTCTATCAAGAACTCAACTGTTGAAGACTAATGATAATTTATTCATCATTATCTTAGTCATGATATTCTTTACTGGGCTATTTGAGCTCACCCTTTCTTTTGTTCCATTATTTTTCAACAGGAGATGAAAACATAACAGGGTCTAGCCGGGGAATGGAGTGAGGGTCCGAGGAATAGTTATCATAGTCTTCACGTTTTGTAAAATAGTGTGGCAATAATAGTGAAGACTTAGTTGTGTATTATTATACACTGTATTGTTGTACGTTGTGCTTTGTTGTAATAATTTTGTTGTAGTATTTTGACGACTCAAGTTTGGGCTGTGTGGGCCCAGATTTGGGGGCGTCACAGTAATCTCATTGATAAGGGTCACGGTGGCGGAGGGAAAGATAGGCTTTTGGGGTTGTAGCTTGACCCAATTTTATTTACTAGATATATTATATATAATGATGCAACCCAAAATAAATATATTGGAATAGCTTTGATCAACTAAACCCAAATATACAATTTTGACAGTATAATATTCTTAGTCCGTCCCAATTTTTATTTCTGGCTCCGCCCTTGGATTCCATCAAACCCCAACTTCATTAAACGTGTTCTTTCCACCAGAACGTCTGGGTTGAAGCGCAACATACACAACCTTATCATCATTTGATGGACTACCAGTTTTTGCTTGATCACTTTTGGCCACAACATCGCTTTTAAACGAAGCAAAAATATAGTTATAGCCATTGACACAACACATAAATCACCAAAGCGAACCCCACAATTATACCTAAACAACGCACGACAAGCCTCGATTCTTCACTCCCACATAATAACAATCCGATCCGAATTTGAAAAATGTTGACAATGGAAAGAGCCAGCAAAACTATCCCAACAACTGATGCGCATGAGGCTAATATCAACTATTAAAACTTATGGTTCATAACTGAAAAACTTAGAAAAAAGACAGTGCCGAGCGAGGCGAAGCGTAACGAGACATTGACCTATCCCAAATTCAGTAGTTTGGGTTGGGTCAAAGGCCCGAAGGTTTTGGGAGGGCTGCGCCCCCCGCGGTATGGTACCGTCCATTAGGGTTAAAATAGAAATAGCGCCTATAAATATTTTCTATTGTAAAACCCTATGTAACTTTGATCGTAAAATAAAACACCTTCTCTTTTCGCTCCCGTGGACGTACTCGAGTTTAGAGAACCACGTATTTTCTTGTATTGATTCTTTACTGTTGTGTGTGTATGTGTGTGATTCTATTCTAACATCAACATTAAATCTTTTAAGTGAAAAGCTTTACTCTGTGACTCTTTTGAGGGTGCATGTTGTTTTTGTTAGAGTTTCGGCAACACTCCAATCCGACCGCTTTCTAATCCCACATGACAGAGTTAATTAATGTTAACGCGTGATTTTGTTCACCTGTTAAAATCACCAAATAATGAGCAGTCTATACTGAAAATAACCGTTAGCTACCATCAAATCAAACGACGACTTAGACCGTTCAAAAATATTCTAATGTAAAAATAAATAAAGACTAAAAAACATAATAATAAAAAATTTAAACATTAAGCCTAATAAATTACACCCCAACAATGAATAATAGAAGGTTGCAATTGTGAGGGAGATCGAGTTTTGTTTATCCAATCCACTCGTCAGAAGATAATTAATAAGAGGCTGCAAGTGAGGATAATTATAAATAAAAATAAAATAAAATAAAATTATGTCTTAAGAATGATGTAGACATCTTATCATATAACCAGACCATGTGTTATTGTTCTCTCGCGATTTATACTTTATTTGTAAAAATAATAGGTATTATAAAATTATAAATTCAAGTGAAAATGTGGAATCTCACTTTTGAGATATTTAAAGACATTGAAAGTGATAATAATTTTTTAAGCAATTAAAGAACGTATTAATTATAAAATAAAATAGCCTTTAAAAATTAATGTTAAATTAATATAAATAATTTATATTCACTCTGTTTAAGTTTATTTGTCTTAATTTTTTTTATTAGTCTAAAACTATTTATCTTTTTTTTTTAATACTATTTATGATCTTACTGTTTCAATAATATCCTCATTTAACTTTTTAAAAATTTATTGAAAATAATATGACATACTAAAAAAATAACACTGTTAACTTTGACATTGGAATTATAATCACACTTTTTTTTGTCTTCCTTATTATTGTTCAAATAAAGAATTAAAAGATTAAATAAAATCAAAAATGATAATAAAATAATTATAATGAATAATTTAAAAAAATATATTTTTTAATAATATGTGTAAACTTTCAAAGAAGATTAACAAATAAATAAAAGATTTTATTAGAATATGTCCTTATGACACATGTTAAGTGCGAAATTTAATGAATAATATTATTTGTTTATGTATTTGCACTGAATTCAATATATAAAGAAAATAATATATTAATAGATCTCATATATTGAATTCAGTATAAATATATAAAAAAATAATATTTAATATATTTTATTTCTTATTTTTTGTGCTTAATGTGTGCTTTTAAGACACAAATTAAGCAAACTCATAAATAAATGCAGATGCTACATTTACATCAGTACGTCACTACTGACTACATCACTACATTTAGAAGATGAAGTCAAGGATGACGATTGACGAATTAGCTAAAATAAGCATGCAGGGCCACATGTGGGAAAGAAGCGGGAAACAATGTTGAGCACTTACGGGGAACCTATGGGTCCGCTTGGCAAAGCTGATTCATTCATAATGGCACTTACCGCAAAAGTACTAATCAAGTCCAGTGAGTAGAAAAGTTAATTGGTGTTCTTGGATGTTATTATATATTATTTTAAATTAATTATATACTATGAAATAATTGAGAAGTATCAATCAATGTAATTGACTAATAATGCATCGAAAATTTATTGCATAAATAATTGATAGTCCCATGATACAAAAAAAAAAAAGTACTCACCTTGTACTCAAAAGAATATTTAAGGACAAATTTTATATAAATTAAACTAATTAAATAAAAGAAGAATATAAATTTAATTTTGTTTTGTTTTTATATTGGTATGTATTTTTTTAATTGTTTTAACTGATTTTTGATTTTGCAAAGAGAGAGTGAATTGATTTAAACTATTCATTTAAAATGGGACAGATTTTCTGTTTGACTAAGATATAATATGATAAATGATAAATTACTTGATATAAAATTTTATATAGTTGATTTATATATTTTAGATTTATTTTTTGGAGGCTGAGGGAGTAATTAACTAATATATGAAAGGCAAGAAAGATTGCATAAAAAATAAACAGCTCAATAGAACGTATATATTTGACTCAAAATATTATGTGATTAGTTTTGTTATTCATTAATAGTACTTAAATCGATCAATCGGCACAAAATTACGTTATCAATAATCAATAATTATATATAATATAATATATTAAGAGATTTTATCATAATAATTTTATCGAGCCATTTTAATTGATCATTAGTTAATATCGAATTAATTATTTAAAATTCTTTAATTTTTTGATAAAATATATAAACTTTTCGCACTTCAAAAAATATATACAATAATTAGACATATCCACATACATGCATGTATGACAATTTAAAAATTATTTGTGAAAACTAATGGACGGATTATATGTTATATCTTATTTTAAAGCTCAGCTATGCATATATAAATAATTTCACATAATATATAAATTTAAAAAATATAAATTTTATAAAAAAATTGTGCTTTTCACGAATTATCAATTTAATTTTACCTAAAATAACATAAATACTCTTAACATAATATATATATATATATATATATATATATATATATATATATATATATATATATATATATATATATATATATATATATATATATATTCTGACAAGGGATTAATTTTAGAGGAAGGGAATATCATATATGACAGTAAAAACCTAACTTCAGTTTGGCGTCGTTTGGCGTCGACAGTTTGTCTTCCTCCAATAAATACTATTGCTACATCATTGAACAGACTTCAATAATATAATTTTGCTGGTTAGCAACTTCTACCTAATATAATTTTGTTTGTTAGTAGCTTCGTCAAAATTTCATATTTATTTACATTTAATGTTGAGCTACCCACTACGTACCACCTCAACCATTTTAATACATCTTATTAAGTAACCAATTTATTTAAAAATTTAAATTATTAAAAAGAATCATTAACAATATATATTATATCTAATACCTCTCTTAAATGCAACTTTATACAAAACGGACAAATTAAAGTATATTTACACTATTAAATTAACAAGTTTCATATGCAGGAGCTAGTTTTTATTATTATTTTTCACAAAAATTTGATAATTTATTATTGATACATTTATTATTTTTATTGACATAATACATATAACCATAAGTATGTGGACTTTTACGAATTATCAATCTAATTTTACATAAAACAACATAAATATATATATATATATATATATATATATATATATATATATATATATATATGACTTGGTTCAAGGACATATCTCAATAAGGAGCATACCAAGCATATCCCCTTTAACGACGAATTCGGCGACGGTTTGATCCGTCGTTAAAAATTTTAGCGACAGACAACATATCGCGATGGACAAACATATAGCGACGGACGAACCTATCGTGACGGACCAAACCGTCACCAGGTTCGTCGCTAAAGGGAGTATGTTAGATATGTCCTTTAAGGAGGTATATTCTTGAACTTACTCTCTCTCTCTCTCTCTCTCTTTCTATATATATATATATATATATATATATATATATATATATATATATATATATATATATATTCTGACAAGGGATTAATTTTAAGAGGAAGGATATATCATATATGAGAGTAAAAACCTAACTTCAGTTTGGCGTCAACAATTTGTCTTCCTCCGATAAACACTATTGCTACATCATTGAACAGACTTCAATAATATAATTTTGCTTGTTAGCAACTTCTACCTATTAAAATTTTGTTTCTTAGTAGCTTCGTCAAAATTTCATATTTATTTACATTTAATGTTGAGCTACCCACTACGTACGACCTCAACCATTTTAATACATCTTATTAAGTAATCAACTTATTTAAAAATTTAAACTAATAAAAAGAGTCATTAACAATATATATTATATTTAATATCTCTCTTAAATACAACTTTATACAAAAAGGACAAATTAAAGTATATTTACAATATTAAATTAACAAGTTTCATATGCACAAACAAGTTTTTATCACTTTTTTTACAAAAAATTGATAATTTATTATTGATACATTTATCATTTTTATTAAATTGTGCGAATAACCTTACTGCGCGGATTACCGTCTGTTTGGTGAATAACTCTTCGTATTCAATTTTTATTAAATTGTGGGAATAACCTTACGGCGCGGATTACCGCATGTTGGTGAATAACCTTTCGTATTCATTTCTTATTAATCTCTGAGAATAACCTGACTACGCGGATTACCGCATGTTTGATGAATTACTCTTTGTATTCATTTCTTATTTGTCTCTTGTGGAAATAATTTGTCTACACGAATTATCATATGACACTTTTATTGCATATTCGTTTATAATATCATTTTCTTTCATATTCGTAAGTGATATTATTTTCCTTTATACTCATAAGGGATACCATCTTTTTCATCTTCCATTATTCAAACTTATTATGGTAAGGGATATTAATTTCCTTCAACTTTTGTTAATCAAATCTGCTACGGTAAGGGATATTATTTTCTTTCATACACCTAAATCGAAACTTATTATGGAACTATTGCTTCTATAATTCCTGAAAATATTATATGTTCTATAATAGTTGCACTTCATCATTTCAATTGAACCATCCTATTTACGTGAACCTTTCTATTGAAATGTAACCGTTATTCTGAACTGTGGATCTTGAATATCATTTTTAAATTTCACTCCACATCATGTTGACAATTTGGACATTATTTGAATCTGTACAAAGTAAAATTCTGATACTTATTGTTTATCCTGTTTCTTCTGTTCATCATTTATATCATTCTAATCATCCAAAATCAAGTTGTTATGAATATCTGTGGCCGGGGGCACAGATGCGATATAATTGTTGAACAGATGATAGGTTAAAGGCGATATAATAGGTTAAAGGCGATACATCTGTTCGGTGTCTTTTATGGCACGTGGTGAATGTTCTCTTTGGCCCGTAGTGCAAAGATGAACTGTTGTTTGGTATGATTATGACCAAAGGCTGAATTTGGTATAATCATGACTGTTGGTATTATATTGAATGTCTTTGGCCCGTAGTGCAAAGATGAACTGTTGATCTGCATGATTATGATCAGGAACTGTGAATTGTATTATCTTGACTAAAGATATTTCAGATGATAAAAGTTGATGATGTTTTTCCTAAAAAGAGAACCGAGTGGACATTATAGTCTGTATTATTCTTCTATTAGATTGCTCATTCCGCTGCTATTATTAATCTGAATATTGTTTAAGAATTTAACTGCAGTTTTTGATATAAACCTTGTAGTCTATTGTATTCTATCAATAACTCAACTGTTGAAGACTAATGATAATTTATTCGTCATTATCTTAGTCATGATATTCTTTACTGGGCTATCTGAGCTCACCCTTTCTTTTGTTCCATTGTTTTTCAACAGGAGATGGAAACGTAGCTGGGTCTAGCCGAGAAATAGAGTGAGAGTCTGAGGAATAGCTATCGTAGTCTTCACGCGTTGTAAAATAGTGTGATAATAATAGTGAAGACTTATGTAAGACCCCGAATTTATGAAATACAAAATTTAATTTTTCTTCATATATATTTTTCCTGAAACAGTAAATGGTTAAATTGACAAAATTGAAAGTTAAGGATGTTATGTGCAAATTTTATTTTGTCGGACAATATTCTTTTTGTCGGGGAATATTCGTTTTGTCGGGGAATATTCGGGCCGTACGACGGCGCCGAAATAACAAATTATTTGTGGACCCCACAACGGAATATTTGTCGGATATAGAAAACGACAGAAGTAACCTTTTTAAATAAAAATAGTCAACGGTGTTAACTGTTAAAATACCGGTGATAAAAGAATAGTAGCATACGGTAATTTATGGTATTTTCTGTAGCACACGGTACTCTACAGTAGCACACGGTATTGCACAGTGTCTCATATTATTGGTCTGATAATTGACACCGTAATTGTTACGCATCATTTCATCAATAATTGTCACTGCATAATATTTTATATTATCAATTCAATTATTGTTGCTACATAGTATTTTGCATTATTGATTCAATAATTGTCATTACACTGTATTTCATATCATCGAGTCAATAATTGTTGGTGCACTGTAGTTTAAAATTATTGAATCTAATAATTGTCACAGTAGCAAATACACTATAATTTATATTATTAAATTAATAAAAATATGTAACGTGTTTCTTACATTATTGTGGTAACATTATTTTATATGTTGGACTCACAGGAAGAATAAATAAATAAATAAATAAAAAATAAAATAATTAATTTTACTATTTGGAATAGTGACGTGAATAGTGACGTGAATAGTGACGTGAATAGTACGTGAATAGTAAGAAATATGTGGGACCCATTGTGGGGCCCACATGAAATGTGAGAAATGTGAGAATTTGCTGAAGAGTTGGTGGAGGCTGCGCAGCAGCCTCTGCTGAATTTTTTTCTGTTCACCTACCACGCATAGTAACTTATTTTCTCCTATAAATAGCTTGCTCAGCTGAATAGAAAAATCACACCTAAAACATAAAATTTTTCTATAAGAATTTTATGAGTTTTCTCTGAGAATAGTAAGGTTATTTTGAGAGTTTGAAAGCCAAAAGGAGTGCAGGAATTTTTCAAGTAAGTGTTTTATTAAAGAGTAGTAATTTCATAAATTCCTATTTTTCACGGTATTCACAAATCTTCCTTTAGAAGACTCTTCTTTGAGAAGATTCATTTTTAAAAGCTTTCTTTGGAAGATTTATTTTGGAATATTATTTTAAAAACTATTTTAAAGTTGTTATATTATACTACAAAAATTATGTTAAATTTTGATAGTTCATAATATACGAGTTATCATATACTTTGAAATTTATATGTGGTAATTACTAATTATATTAAAAATATATAGGTTGATCAATCTCATTTAAATCAATATCCAGTCACGTGTTAAGGTAAGGGGTATCACTCTTTTCATCATCATAAATGGATATTATTTTCTTTCTTACTTGAAGGGATTATCATTCTTTGATTCTCGAAAATAATATCGTTTCTTTCTTGTGCCATTTATTTCCATGTATTAAATTGTGGGAATAACCTTACGGCACGGTTTACCGCCTGTTGGTGAATAACCTTTTGTATTCATTCCTTATTAATCTTTGAGAATAACCTTACGGTGCGGATTTGATGGGAATAACCTTACGGTGCGGATTATCGCCTGTTGGTGAATAACCCTTTTTATTTGTCTCGTGTGGAAATAATTTGTCTACACGAATTATCACATGACACTTTTATTCCATATTCGTAAGTGATATCATTTTCCTTTATACTCATAAGGGATACCATCTTTTTCATCTTCCATTATTCAAACTTACTATGGTAAGGGATATTAATTCCCTTCACCTTTTGTTAATCAAACCTGCTACGGTAAGAGATATTATTTTCTTCCATACACCTAAATCGAAACTTATTATGGAACTATTGCTTCTATAATTCCTGAAAATATTATATGTTCCATAATAGTTGAATTTCATTAGTTCAACTGAACCTTCCTATTTTCTGAACATTTCTATTGAACTGTAATCGTTATTCTGAACTGTGGATCTTGAATATCATTTTTAAATTTCACTCCACATCATGTTGGCAATTTGGACATTATTTGAATCTGCACAAAGTAAACTTCCGATACTTATTGTTTATCATGTTCTTCTGTTCATCATTTGTATCACTGTTATTTGTATTAATCATCAAGAATCAAGCTGTTGTGAATATCTGTGGCCGGGGGCACAGATGTGATATAATTGTTGAACAGATGATAGGTTAAAGGCGATATACTAGGTTAAAGGCGATACATCTGTTCGGTGTCTTTTATGACACGTGGTGAATGTTCTCTTTGGCCCGTAGTGCAAAGATGAACTGTTGGTTGGTATGATTATGACCAAAGGCTGAATCTGGTATAATCATGACCGTTGGTGTTATATTGAATGTCTTTGGCCCGTAGTGCAAAGACGAACTGTTGATCTGCATGATTATGACCAGGAACTGTGAAGTTGTATTATCTTGACTAATGGTATTTCAGATGATAAAAGTTGATGATATTTTTACTAAAAAGAGAAGCGAGTGGACATTATAGTCTGCATTATTCTTCTAATAGATTGCTCATTCCGCTGCTATTATTGATCTGAACGTTGTTTAAGAATTTAACTGCAGTTTTTGATATAAACCTTGTAGTCTATTGTATTCTATCAAGAACTCAACTGTTGAAGGCTAATGATAAATTATTCGTCATTATCTTAGTCATGATATTTCTTACTGGGCTATTTGAGCTCACCCTTTCTTTTCGTTCCATTGTTTTTCAACAGGAGATGAGAACGTAACGGGGTCTAGCCGGGGAATGGAGTGAGAGTGCGGGAATAGCTATCATAGTCTTCACGTGTTATAAAATAGTGTGGCAATAATAATGAAGACTTAGTTGTGTTGTATTATCCACTGTATTGTTGTACGTTGTATTTCATTGTAATAATTTTGTTGTAGTCTTTTGACGACTCAAGTTTGGGCTGTGTGGGCCTAGATTTGGGGGCGTCACAACTTAGTTGTGTATTATTATACACTGTATTGTTGAACGTTGTTCTACCTTATAATAATTTTGTTGTAGTCTTTTGACGACTCAAGTTTGGGCTGTATGGGCCCAGATTTGGGGGCGTCACAAACGATAATTTACTTGTCATTATCTTAGTCATGATATTCTTTACTGGGCTATTTGAGCCCACCCTTTCTTTTGTTTCATTGCTTTTCAACAGGAGATGAGAACGTAGCTGGGTCTAACCGGGAAATGGAGTGAGAGTCAGAGGGATAGCTATCGTAGTTTTCATGTATTGTAAAATAGTGTGATAATAATAGTGAAGACTTAGTTGTGTTTTATTATACACTGTATTATTGAACGTTGTTCTACCTTGTAATAATTTTGTTGTAGTCTTTTGACAACTCAAGTTTGGGCTGTGTGTGCCCAGATTTGGGGGTGTCACACTGATGCTATCAAAACTCTTGTCACACTAGCTACATTTTATACATAACCCAAGAACAAAAGGAAATATTCCACTTAATTCATTTCTCGATTCCATTCTCCTTCACAGAAAAATATATTTATGCATGAGACATATAAAAATTATGCAACTGGTGTCAGCTTGAAGAATTAAGTTGACCACTAACTTGATAGGAGATGAGCAATTGGAAAAAATATATTAAAAATTTGTTTTTCTTGTGTCACCATTACCTTTCCTCTTCAGGTAAAAGCTTCCAAACCAATCAACTAGGAGAAGATAATTCACTAACAATTTGGAAAAAATTCTAGATGTGAACAATATATATACATATATAATCAATAATTTTTTTTTTGTCAACAATGTCAAGTAATTTAAAAAAAAAAATAAAATAGCCCGTGAGCTGGTCCACCCGCCGGGCCAAAATGGGCCGGGCCAGAAACGACCCAAATTTTTTTGAATTGTATTTTTTAAACTTAAAACTTAATTTTTTTGAATTAACTCGGCCCGACCCGCGGATCCCGAACTTTTTTACCATGTCTATTTATCTCCTTGGTCGGTCTTAATTTACAACCGTATCGAATACAAGATGTTGTCACATGGGCTATTACTGCAAAAGCACTAATTATTAGTTGAGCTACGGCTGAATTCAATTCCCCCCGCCCCCCAAAAATATATAGGCCCTTATGAAAAATGTTGCTATGAAATAATTCACAAGTATTATCTCTATGAATAAAGCCACTCTCTTGAGTCAGTGCTATTGTTGATAAATGTGTCATATTATTTTTTCTCTTTTATTTTTATAAATTTAATTATATTATTATTTTTATATATATTTTTTAAATTTTTATTTAGTCTTTTAAAATTTACAAAATTAATTACTATTTTATCCCATATTGTACGAACACCGTGTGCGCCGTAAGGTGCTAATTAATGTAATAATGCATAAGAAATTGAAAGTATACAACACAAAAACTAAATAATTAAATTAATATATGCAAATGCATAACAAATAAATAGCTACGCAATACCTATATTAAATTCTCCGTTTTTCTAGGAACCTTAAGTTTTTTGTTTTAATTGGAAACCATTAAAGGACAATTACTTTAATCTTCCGGTTCAACTATAGGATTAATTTTTAATTTTTCAAGATCAGTAGTCGGAGTTATTTGTAAGTACAATATCCATATGAATTCATTTAATTTTAAAAAGTGTTATTAATTATAAAAATCGTAAATTATTAAAAAATATTCCTAAGTTATTGTTTTGAAAGTTAGACGATTAACATCAATTTTAAATTTACGAAGATCTTAAATTAATTTTTAAAATCGGTACTGAGTTTTCAAAGGGGGAATGTTAGCGTATATTGTCCAACATTAAATTCCCTGAACTAATATATTTTGTATATAATGATTTGAGCTAATTTTTTCATTGTAAATTAATTTTTTTTTATATTTTTATATGTTATACTCGAACCAATTTTATAAAACTGATATAGAATAACATAAATACACTCTAACAAGGGATTTTATTAAGCTACCTTCCTCCAGCAAATATTAATTGTTACTACATCATTGAACAGCCCTATCTACCTAATATAATTTTGTTTGTTAGCTAGCAGCTTGACCATTCTACCTAATGTAATTTTGTTTGTTAGCTAGCTAGCAGTTTTGTTAAAATTTCGTATTTAATTACATTTAATATAATGTTGAGAGTGAACGTAGCTACCCACTGACGTACCAACTTAACCAATTTAATACATCTTAAAAATAAGTTCAAAATGACGAGAATGTGCTGTATGAAGGTACGAATAAAGAAGAGCGAACAATTGTTTACTTTTGATGTTGAGAGGTCAAATGGCCAATTGTCTCTTGTCCACAACCCTTCGACTTTTTAATATACATCGACTTGATAAAAAATATATTCTTTTTGCAAATTTTGTACAACTGCAGTGGAAAAGCACTGAATTTAATTTCTCCACAGTGACACGGACTTATTTTAATATAAAAAATTAAATCATTAATACTTTTTTAAAATTTACAAATGATAAATATAAAAAATCAAATTTCATCATCTATAAGGACAAAAAAAATAAAAAATAACGGAGAAAGTAGTACTTACATTAATTTTGTGCAACTGTCAAGGCAGTAATTTGAATTTTCAACTCTTCACATTGCTATATATATATTCATCAATTCTGAATCTGCTTAATTAAGAAGTGAGAGACAAGAAAACTTGACACAGAGACGAGAGAATGGAAGAACGCAAAGGAAAAGAATTAGAGAACAAAGTGGCTAAAATGTCTAGGTACTTTCTCTTTCTATCTCATGATCGAGCTCTATATAGCCGGAATGATATTTTTTTAAAGATTGAAGTAGCTAGAATGTCGAAGTAATTTCTATTTCAATCTTATGATCGGACTCTATGTAGTCGGACTGATATTTTTAGTACTGAAAATATTATTTTTGCACAATATATATATACTACACAGGGTACAACTGTATTGTATGTATTGCACTAGATTGTTAAATTATATCATTTCAGTTGATATTTAAAACCATAAATAACTGATATTTTAATAGCTAACTTTAATTTGTGTTGTTTCCCATGTTTCAGATCAAATTCACAAGAGAAAAAAATCGATGAAAATCCAACTCCGAATGAGAAACAAGTTGATTTTAAGGATATAAAAGATCTTCACTACAAAGCCCTTGATGATCTTGTTAACATCAATTCCCTATTCACCGTCGCGGTTTTCGTCGGCTTAGCCTACGCCAACCGTGGCCAACAAAGCCTTGAAAACCGCGTCGAATGCCAGGCTGGAACAGGAGTGGGAAAAATGCTAGTTGTCTACGAAGTTCTAGCATTTGCATGTTTCATCTTCTCAAGCCTTGTTGCTAAAGTTATCAAGCTACTTCTACACGTAGAGGAAACAAAAATATGGGGAATATCTTTCAAATTTATAAGTCCGGGTTTGGACTTGAAAGATATAATGTTGACATTAGCGGCAAGTGCATCGGCTTGTGGGATAGTTTTGCTGACGCTTTCTGTTGTTAATATCGTTCAAATTCGGGTCGGGATGGTTTCGTGTGGGACTTGGGAAACAAGGGTTGCAGTTTTGGGTCTTTGTTCGATTGTTCTTGTTGCTTTGGTAATTTATGTTGTTTCAATGGGAATCGCTATACGTGCTTCCATTAAAAGCGATAAAAAAAATGGTGAGCAGCTTCCTTGTTAAATTTAAAAAGAATATGTAGTAGTATATTGGAAATTTAGTAATGTTTAATTACTATTATGAGTTGTAGTTGTAATAGTGAGTTGAATTGTGAATGTTAGTTATCCTTTGGCAAGGTTTAATATATTGGGTTTAATACATATACATAGGAGCCGCGGTCATAGCAATCGGTTGTTGGGTTACTATTTTAACAAATAATATAGGGGATATTTTTGCTGTGGGAGTCCCTGCTGCTAGAGACTCTAACGGCAAGGAAAAAAAAAATTCAAAGCGGCAATTTCAAATTTTTTTTTGGCCCTCCAGGTAGACCCTCTAGCGGCATGAGTTTTTTTAAGCTAATTTTGGGTTGTCGAAACAGTAGTCACAACAATCGGTTGCTGTGAATTAACTCACACACACACACATATATATATATATATATATATATATATATATATATATATATATATATATATATTGAAAATTTAAATAACTCTTCATATGCGTTGTTCAGAAATACAAATGTATAGCTTTCTGTTGAAACTAATTTTCATGTAGTAAATTATTACCGATTTATAGTCTCAGGTAAACTTTAAAAGAATTTCAGGAGGAAGAGAGAGAGAAAGATAGATTGGGGAGAAAGTTTTAATTTATTTCATTCATTCATTTCCCAGTGATTACAAGCCACAATATAAAGGGATACATGATAATGCAAAGCTTTTATCCTAGTCATTCATCTTATAACTATTGAGTCTAATCTCAGCCCTACACACACACACACACACAAACACACACACACACACACACACACACACACACACACACACACATATATTGCTAAATTAAATTTTGTATTAAAAGAGAACAAAGTACATAGGTCGCTGGAACTTTTGGAGCCGCATTCACAGCAACCGGTTGCTGAAAATGAAAGTAGTATGCATACAAGTTAATCATATTTGATATAATATAACATATACTTTGTAATTTTATTCATCTATTAATAAAAGTTTATTTATATAAATGCATTTTCTTTATCCATATTTAATATATGACATTAATTGTGATAAATCCATAGTTGTTGAGCAATGCTTTTAGAATCATGATAATGATCATGTTAATGAGGTCTACATTTAAGATAGCTCAAAACTAAAATTGTTCTTAATCATGTGATTATTAAAATAGGGATTAGTGAATTCGGATAGATTAGTACATACTATGCTTGCTTTTATGAAGATGATAGTTGATCTTATAATAATTTGTGTAGAGACACTAAATCAAGTATGTAGGTGCTTATTAGAGAATAAGTTCACTGAACGTTACTCGCTCAAGGAACACCTAATAGAGTCTTACTTGCCTGTTAATAGGAGTTCCTTTTGTGATAGTAGTACAAGTGATCATTGGACTTGGGATCATCATAGTATATTGTGTATGATGAATTATATTTTGACATATTCCTTAAAACCTTTAGGGTGTATCAAATGGTATGTTCAAATATAATAAGTTGTACGTAGAGAAAGGTGAATAATCAACAAATAATCTACCACTTCTAGTAAAAGAAGAGAATGTCCTATGCGATTCGATAAATAACAACTCAGTAGTCATTGACCAATGCAGAATGAAAATTAAAAAGTAGTTTCTAATTTACATTAATTAAAGTTATTCATTTGAGAATTGAAATGCATATAATCAAATAAAATAAGATTTGACAGTAATACCAAGTCTTATATTTGATTGAGACATTGAGAGGTAGAATGATTGAATTGTATGGTAACTATTCGCTGAATAGATTCTTTTATGATAAAATGTTGAAATCTATATTATGTGGAAAGTCGTTGATCGCTAAGGGGGCTTACCTTTATTATAGAATAAATATTATTTATTTAAATGAATTAAATGGTTTAATTTATTTATATAAATAAGATTAGAATAGTGCTAATTAATTTATTCTATAACCGGTTTAATACGGAGAACCTAAAGGGTCACACCATAAAAGAAAAATAATTATTTAAGAAATAAATGACATAATCATAATAATGAAGTAAGTATATTTAATTTACACTATGGGGATAAAATAAATTAAATAGCTTAATATTTATTATTTAGAATTTTGGAAATACTAATTATAAATTAATAAGAGGGGTCTTATTATTATTATTACTATTATCATTATTATTTAGTTCTTAAATGGTTTATGAATCAATTAATAAGAGTACTCTCATAAATGATAATTAAGTTCCTAAATGGTTTAGGAATTGTAATTATTATATTAAATTAATTAAGTTCCTAATTAGATTTGGAGTTTTATTAAAAACCTTATTCCTAAAGGTGGTAGGATGGTTGACAATATCTATAAATAAGAAGAGTCATATTATGGATTGGGGTTATATACACTTCCATAAATTTTGGAAGAGTACTCACAAGTTCTCTAGATCTAAGAAATTAGAAGAGAAAGAAAACTAGGGTTTGCCATCACTCACTTCTTGAATCCTTATTCTTTCTTGGTGGATCATCTTTAGAGGTCAAACACTTGGGTGACTAATGTTGATCAAAGGAATTTAATCTGTGGAATTCAAGGAGAACACGAAGGAATTAGAGTTGAACACGTACTTGTGGAAAGCTAGAATCTACAAAGGTATAATTTTCTATCTCCTTCTTATTAATTAATAGTTATGCGTAAAGGTCGATCATGGATTATGGTTTGTAGTAAAAAATTTAAATTCTGATTTACCATGCTTCCGCTGCTTATATGCAATTTGATTGCATGTTCATGGATAATGCAAACTAGCAGGAAGTACTGTTGTAGCAACCAATATATGGGGCAAACTGACTATGAAAGTTGCTACCGTTAGAGGCTCTAGTGGTAGGGCCAAAAATTTTTTACGAAGCTGCCGCTAGAGGTAGCTTTGAACTTTTTTTTGGTTATGCCTCTAGAGGCAGACACTTTTTCAAGCTAATTTGTGATTGATAGAACAGTACTCCTAACAACCGATTGTTGTGAATGTCTTATCTATCTATCTAAATATATATATATATATATATATATATATATTGAAAATTTAAATAACTTTTCATATGCGTTACTGAGAAATACACTTGTATAGCTTTCTGCTGAAACTAATTTTCTTGTAGTAAATTCATAATTTATTATTCCATATTTATCAAGAATATACATTTGATGACTGTCGAAATTATTTCTGTGTTATGGTTTAAATAATTTTTTTTGAAATAGCTGGTAGAATAGTTTAAATACATTATTAATAATTAATATATGTTAAAGCAAGTGTGTACAAACCATAGTTATTAATCTGTGTCGTACGGGGTATACAATATGTTTCGTCTCGCTCAACTTACTGGCTTGTATCGCTGGTACCGGGCGGTACTTGGCGATATTTCGTTTTTTTTTTTGTAGCAAAGCAAAAATTGTATACACCCTTACAAGACCATTTGAATCTTACAGCTTCTGTTTGTTTAAGATGGATAATAAACTGCAGAAATAATACATATGAATAAAGGTGTGTGCTTTGGGGGAAGTTGTGTGTGGGCAGCCATGGAAGATGGTGAGAGATTTACGAAGAAAAATAAACTCTTGACAGAGAGAATGAAATAGAGAAGAAAGGACAGGTTAATGTGGTGGGGTAAATGAAGATAAGGTGATGCATTGTCAGGGACGAAGTCAAGAATTTTTGTTTTAAGGAGAGCAAAACATAATACTCTTGAATACTTTATTGAGATCCGAGGGAGTATCATCTTTGGTTCAAATTTTATAAATAATTTAACACTTATTAGTTGAAATAGGATTTCTTTTTTGTACGTTGTACGTATGCACCCACACAAATTAAAGTGGATTTTTTTTAAAAATTTAATGCTCATATAATAATAACCAAAAAAAATGAGAAAAACGATAAATTTATGAATTAAAGTGGATTTTTTTAAAAAATTTAATGCTCATATAATAATAACCAAAAAAAATGAGAAAAACGATAAATTTATGAATTTGTCTTTAGTTCAAATTAACTTAGATCAATAAAAATAATTCTTATATTTAAAATAGAAGTACATTCTTGTAAATTTTAGAAAAGTATCAATATATATTCTTTTTTTATAAACCTTAGAGGGCTTAAAATAAAAATATTAAAATTTTATACGCTTAATTTCCCCCCCCCCCCCCCCCCCCCCCCCCCCCCCTCCCCCTAAATTTCAAGGCAGTCCACCCCGGGCCTTATACTCCCTCTGTCTATGTGCATGGTAGAGAAAATGTCGAAATGTTATCTGACAAGTTTCAAAATTTACCTCCTAAATCCATTTTTAAAATGAGTTAACTGGGTCTCAATGTATGCTAAACAATAATGCCCATGTTACCACGCATATTTAACTTGGTTAGACTATAAATTATGTAATTAAATCATATATATATATATATATAGGAAATTCTTACCTTGTTAGGGTTAAGATTTTCGTATTGATCGAGGAGGCGAGAAATCCACGAAAAATACGGTATCAATTTATCGATTGAAAAGGAGAGAAGAATAGATGAGCGATTACTCGAGTAACACGTGATAAAACTCTTAAGGACCAAGAGTAATCTCAAGTGTCTAAGAGCCTTTCAAGTGTTTCTAGTCTCGAGAGAATCCAAGCTTTCAAAAGTCATTTTCTTATGAAATGAATGGGGTATTTATAGGTTTTCTTGAAAAGTGGTCACGTGCCTAACACGTGACCTCAGGGTGAAATTGTAGAAATGCACTTAGCTTTTCGAGTAATGCCTAAATCATCCCGTCTCTCTAGTCGCCAATTTAATCCATCAACTAATTCTCAAAATGAGTTGCTTCCGTAAGCCTTCCGCCTTGGGACTTGTGGATGCCCTTCTCAGGTCTCATTTTCTAAGATTTTTGTTGTTCGATTCAAAAAATCTCGTCGCTCAATTTTATCGTCAGAAAACCTCGAAGAAACACGGTACAAAGTGGGAAAAGGCCAGCCCTAAGGGACCTAGGAGCACCTTAGGTTTTAGTTTATTCCTTGCTCATTTTTTTTTGTTTTGTCCTTGTTTCCTTTCGATAGTTCAAATCAAGTTTAATCGAAAAATCGTTATTGAATTTTTTTTATCAAGGTGGGACCACATAGGGGGCCGAATCCTAGGGTGGCCAAACCCTAAATGTTCCCCTTTTTTCGTTCTTTAATTGTTAGTTTCATTTATTTATTTTTGTCTTGGTTCATTTAATTCTTTAGGTTAAATGTGTACCTTAATTTATACCTGGGCCCACATTTTCCCTCTGCACGTGAGTCGTGCCTTTGGAGTGACGATCGTGCATAAAAGCTTAAGTCTTTAAGTCCCACTTGAATTTTCTAAACAATTTCGTAGTTCAATTCTTGCAAGCTTTGAAAAATAAAATCCATAAGAGAAGAAAGCCCTAGGGGGGTGACGAGTCTTAGGGTCTGAACCCTATAGGAAGCCGTAGCCCAATAGTCCTTTTAGAGAGTTCTGTGATTTTCTGTCCAAATCCTACTCAATCTCCTTGTTTCCTAATTTTTTGGAAACCAAATCAAATCAATTTTGGAAATTGGATATTGTGAAAATAAGATCAAATTAAATCTTATTTTACTTTGGAAATAAAATCCCAATATTATGATTTTGGAAACCAAATCAGTATCTTTTGATTTTTTGGGAACAAAATCAATATCTTTTGATTTTAGTAAGGAAAATTTACTTCCATATACCCAACACCTGGAGCACTATAACTAAACAGCCCGGGTCATTCACAATTCTTCATCCCTAGAGATTTCTCTCATAACTTCTCTCTTTCTCCAAGTTCTTTCTTTCTTCACTCGAGGGGATATCAAGAAGTCAAGCCAAGATTTCTTAAGTTAGGTGAGCAAAGAGGTAAGGGAAGCACCACCCCTAGGTGGCTGAGCCCTAGGGGGCGCACCCTAGGGTGGCTGAATCCTAGGGGCTGAACGATCATGGGCTTTTTATGCCTTCTCTCGTTTTGTTTTCTTTTTCCTTCTTTTGTTTACTCGCATGATTTTTATGTTTGAATTCCTCTTGATTGCTACTTCTTCTTCATTTAAGATGTCTTTATTCTTTCTTTTCTATGCCACTTCACCTTAATTAGATCTTGATTTTTAAAAGAAAGACCACCTTTTTTTTTTTCCCCGTAACAAAGGGATATCCGTTCCGAGCAACCATTCAACAAATTAGTGGGATTTCAAAAAAGGTGATTTAGGATCACCTCTTAAGTTGCCAAACCTAGGGGGCCAAACCTTAGAGGTTTTGCCCTCTTCCTTCGTTCTTTTTGTTTTGTTTGGATGGATTTCTTATGTTTGGTTTTCTTTTCAGTTGTCCTCAATCTCCCTTTTTGGGGCTAAAAGCATCTCCAATAGATGGACTATCCCATAGACTATATTTAGTTCATATGACATCAGCAAATGTCCTTTAGTCTTCAATCATTCCAGCAGATGGACTGTCCCGTAGACTATAATATAAAAAAAATTAAAATAATCAATAAAGTCAAAAAAACTCCTATCATCCTTCTACTCTCCCATTTAAATATAATTAAATTTATAGTCCATGGACTATCTAGTTCCTAGATTTAGTCTTTTAAGGGTTTCAAATATAGTCCGATACTATATTTAGTCTATCTGCTGGAGAGAAAAGTTAAATCTTAGACTATATTTAGTCTAGGAATTCATTGCTGGAGATGCTCTAAGTCTACTTGTTTAAGCTTTAGGCTTATTTTATACTGGATATTGTCAAAGAGAAGTCTTTCTTAAGGCAACCTTGTTGGCGTCAGGATTCCTTATGGTAAGCATTTTGTTTCCATGGTTAACTATGGTTTGATTTTTGGGTATTCTAAAAAGATTTTTAAGGCTTCAATGATTAATCTATTAAAAATAATAAGGTTAAATTGATAACATTTATAAAGATGGTGGTTGTTTTTTTTTTTTTTGTCAATAAGTCAAAATTAAACTAAAAAAAATACACTAAAACGTAAATCATCAGCACTAACAACTAGATCGGGCAGTATCAATGGTGGGAGAATCTAAATCAATATTATCTTTTTCTTTTGTAATCTATACGCAAATAGCAGCTAGCTTTTCTCTTCTTAGTAGTGGATCGGATAAAGGTTCTAGGGTTTTGAAGGGGTGGAGTGATGTGATTTAGATCGGAGAAAATATTTTCATCAAGGGGTTAAGATATGTACCGTAGGTGAAAATGATTTGTTGTGACAATGATGATTCGAACAATCAAACTTAGAGGAGAGAGAGAGGAATTGGATTAATGATTCGGCAATTTTTTGCGTTGCTTGCTCCGTTGCCCAACCTGTTCCATCGAGATGCCTACTCCGTTGCGATGCCTGCTATGCTGCCTATTTTGCCACGACGTTTGGGTAATTCTTTGTGGGTAAAGAACTAGTTTATTTCTCTCTCCCCCCTAATTTATTTTTCTCCACTTTAATCGGCATCACTATGGGTGTTTTTTAGACTTTGGTTTATGGGTTAGGGTTGAAATTTGGATGCTTTAGGTTAGGATTTAGATTTTGGGGTTATTGACTAATGAGGGGTATACTTTTGTAAATTTGATGAACATTTGATATTATTATTGTCATTTAGACATAAATTATTATTATTGAAAAACACTTTACACTACAAGAAAAACGCTTAATCCCGACGGAATTAAGATCGACGGAATGAATTCAGTCGTAAATATGTTATTTTCGACGGAATATTCTGTCGAATTTAATTCCGTCGGAAATAATTTATAACCGACCGAATTCCGTCGAGAATATACAGGATGTTTTGGCGGCAAAGTTCCCGCCACCGCGAAAGTTATATTCGACGGAATAATATTAATGTCGACGGAATTTCAGTCAAACATATAATTAAAACCGACGGAATTTCGTCGAAAATAATGTTTTAAATTGCAATGCTTCAGCCCGATCAATTCATTTATGCTTCTTCCTTCTTTAATTTCTTCTCTCGCGCTCTCTCTCTCTCTCTCGTTTTCCCTCCGACCCACCACCTCCGGCGCCGGTGTTGCTTCTCCTCCGGTCGCCGGTGTACGTTGCTTCTCCTCCACCCCGTTCGAGTGTATAAGGTTTGTGTGTGTGTGTGTGTGTGTGTGTGTGTATGTGTATATATATATATATATATATATATTAATATATTAATCTTCTGCTGCATCTTGGTTAAATATATATGTATATATTGTTGTTGAAATTGCAATTATTGTAACTGAAATTATGATTATTTGCTGAAATTGAGATTATTGATGCTCTGAAAATTGGGATTATTGATGCTCTGAATTTTTTTGTGTGCTGAAATTGGGATTATGGATGTTCTGAAATTGGGATATTGTTGCTGAAATTGGGATATTATTGCAAGGTATCCACTGCATAGTTTTTTTTTTAAAACAAAAGTTATTTCCGACGGAATTTCAGTCGGAAATAATTCCGTCGGAAATAAGTTATTTCCCACGGAATTTCTGTCGGAAATTCCGTCGGAAATAACTTTTAGTTTTCCGACTGAATTTTCGATGGAATTAATCCTGACGCGCTTAGTTACGACCGAATTGCTGACCGAATTTTCCGTCAGAAATTAGGTAATTCCGACGAAATTTGCTTATTTTCGACGGAAAATTCCGTCGGAGATAAGCTTTTTTCTTGTAGTGTTACTTGCTTTTGGAAGAGTGAAAATCACTTGCTATTAAATTGGATGAAATGAGATAACTTGATACTTGAGGACAAATCACATGTGATTAATCGATAATTTTCAAATCATAGGTAATAACTCAAGAATTTGAATAAATCACAGATGATTTTTTTTAAAAATTTTAATCAAAAAATTATAAGTTGAATGTATATTTGGTGAAATCAGTTTTGACCTAAGAAATAATTTTTTTTGAAAAATCCAAACAACTCATAATAACTTTTCTATAATAATTTATAATAGATATTTTCACAAATAAAATTGATAGTTTCACAAATTTTCTCTCACATGAATAATAAATGGATCCCACACTCATGTGAAAATAATAATATCTTAGTAATTTTTCTAGAGTAAATCCATAATTAAACAACACAATTATTAAGAGCATAATGTACATTAGAGGATTGTTTAATAACGTAAAGCATTTTTGCATATATTACACAAAAGTACATCAATATTTTTTTAGGATAAATTTTCTTCCTTAACTAGAATTAGTACTTTGGAAAGAAAAATTATATTCTCTCTGATTTAAAATATAAAATTAATAAACCTATTAATCACGTATGAGAAAATATTTATGCAACAGTAATATCACATAATCAATTATATATATGAGTACCACACATAATAAGAGTAAAAGAAAAATGTTCTATATATTCTCTCTTTTTATCATTCCTCAAGCAGTGGTCCACACATTATTCATTCCTTCATTTGGTGGTTTACTGCGGTATTAATTTTTTTTGCTAAAGTATCACATGACCCAATTAATACATCTTAAATAGGCAAATGACAATTGCATGATATGAAATAAGTCTAAGATGAATGAGAACGATAAAAACAAATAATTAGTTTCATTATGTGGTATAATTATTGCGAATTTTGGGTCAATCATAGGTCAATTTGCTTCTGTCCAAAAGCTAGTTCATTTAGAGTAGAAGAGCGTAGGGCATACTTTTACCAAAAAAGTTCGGCATAGAATTTTAACATATGGTCTGTTGTGTTTGGATAATGTATTGAAAGGAAATCTGAAATGCTGTGGTGGAATAATAGAATGAACATATAATGAAACGAAATGGATATACGTATATATAATCTATATATTTTGAAAAAATTATTCAAAATTTAAATAGCTAACTGAACAACTTATGTAATGAATTATATTCTAATTAAAGAGGGAAAGTCAGTTTAAATTCTTGAGAGAAATCGTGTATCATTTCTTGATTGAGAAAATGTGTAATAAAGAGAAAATGTGTAAATTTCGCAAAGAGGGTCGTACAATTTTTAGAGAAAGAAAATATTTGTAAATTCTAGACAGAAAAAATGTATGTAAATTATAGATAGAGAGAAAGTGTGTTTCTGTTCCCTAGTTGTTTTTGGATGTTACTGTGTCTTTCCCTCACGTCAATTTGAACAACCAAATATCAGAATTATCATCTAATTCATTGAAAGATATCATTCTATTCTTCCCAGCCAAACATAGTCCTAAATTCGAGCTCTCAAATTTGGTTTGAATAAATATATATATCATATACTCTATTTATTCTAAATTATATAATTATTATTGACTTTTAAAAGTTAGTTTAACATTTTCAAACTGAAAATTGAGATAACTCGTTAAAAATTATGAAATAATAAAGTTTACAATAAGTAATATTATTTAGATATTTTATAATATTCATCATTGTACTGATTAAAATTAAAATAATTTATGTTAATTTTAAATTTAAAAAACTCTTAAATTAATTTTAAAAAATTAATAATAATCAAATAATATAAAATAAATAGGATATTATTTTATTCTAAATTGTAATTGACCATGTAGCAAATATTTTTTCTTACAAAAGACACTAATTAATATTCTTAGGGGCTACCCAAAATATCATATTATTATGTAGATGTACTCAGTATCTGTATTTGGTGATGCATATAAAACCAAAAACAAAAAAAGGACAAAAGGAAAAAAGTATTTATGGGTCCACCTAAAAAGGAAAAAATTGAGTTTTTACACCTACCTCACTTTAATGTGTCTCTGTACAAATAATTGAGCAGAAACAATTATTCATCAAGCTCGGATATTTTCAAAGTCTCTGAAGTGAATAGAAGCCACTTATTATATATTCATGAAGAATCTGCTTCACTAGTGAAGAGGCAAAACCTGAAAGCCAAGAGAAAAAATAAGGGAGAGCAGAAGAATAACAAGTAAATAATATGCCTGGGTAATCTCTCTCTTTCCCTATAAATGTTTTGTTAATTTAAAACCATACTTATATTTTGTTTTCTGATTTTTTTTTTCATTTTTCAGAATAAACGCCGAGGACAAAAAAGATGAAAAAACCATTTCTGTACAAGCACTAGTTGATTTAATGACCAAAAAGTTGAACGAGCAATCGCAAAAGAAAAAAGAGGTTGATATAAAAGAAGTTCATTTCAAAGCGCTTGATGATCTTGTTAATGTCAATTCCCTATTCACCGTTGCCGTATTCGTCGGCTTATCCACGGCTACCCGAGGCAAAAACAGCCTCGAAAATCGAGACGAATGCGATGCCGGGGCAGATGTGAGAAAAATGCTAATTGTCTATGAAGTTTTAGCATTTGCATGTTTCCTCTTGTCAAGCCTTCTAGCAAAGGTAATCAAGCTACATTTATACCTAGAGGGAACATCTTATTTCACAATATTTGGAAAATCTTATAATTTTATACGAAAGGGATTCGATATGAAGGATTTGATGCTGGTACTAGCCGCGATCGCATCGGCTGGTGGGATAGTTTTGCTGACGCTTTCAGTTGTTAATATTGTTCAAATTCGGATCGGGTTGATTTCGTGTGGGAGTTCGGAATCGAGGGGAGCTGTGTGGGCTATGTGTTGGATTGTTGGTATTGCTTTGGTTATTTATGTTGTGTCAATGGCTATAGCTATATGTGCTTCCATTGAGAGTGATCTACATAAACAAACCGATCAAAAATCGGATGGCGAAGCTGATGTTTAGTTTCTGGTGGAAAACCTGAGCTTACTGAAGTTGGGGTTTGATCGGCTGGTCTCAAAGATGGTATATAATTCTTGGTCAAATTTTAGAACAATATGTATTAGAAGGTATGAAATGTTTTAAGTCTTTTGATATGTGATTGTAATAGTGTGTGTTGTCCTTGCAAGAGGGGATAATCTTCATTGTACCGTTCTAATATTGTTGGATGTTAATTCCCTTTTTTTTTTTTTTTTGAGAACGGTTGTAATTCCTTTACGGACAATGAATTGTAAATGTATTGGACTGTTTGCTTTTATTTGCAACTGCTAAAAGAGTTTATCGCAACGCCTGAACCGTCTTATATATTTGTCTGAAGCTTAACCGTCGCAAATGATAGTTGAAAGAATTTCAGAAGTGTCGCAAAATATTCAGAGTGTCACACTATCTTGACGACAGTTTTCAGCCATGGTTTTCTCGGTGATTCACCTCTCTTTTTTGAAACTACTCTCTTCATTCTATAATAATAAACTTTTTAGGAAAAAAAAATTTGTTCCAAATTATTTGTCGTTTATATTTTCTTAGGAGAATAAATTGTTTATTTTTCTATATTACCCTTATAATCTCTCATCTTCCAAGAATTTTCTCTTATATTAGTAGTTTCCAATTTCCCATAAAGAGGATAACGATGAAATTTTACACAAATTTTAATTATCAATGAATAATATTAAATGACTTTCTTAATCTGTATTCATAAAACTAAACCGACTATTATTATGAAATAGAGGAAATATATGAAATGAGCCAAAATGACTTATTATACCCTTCCCTTACATGTTATAAATTTATGAATAAATAATTATCAATTTTTATCCTAATACGTTGAAAAGATGGTATTGAGTAAGAAAAATAAATGTAAAATAACATAGTTTAGCGTGACTAAGTAAATTACTTAAGTGAGAATTGTCGAGTAGAGTAGTATCTTCGTTTGGTTCTTAGCTACCTTCAGTCGACCAAAAAAAATAAATAGGTTATGATATTTTGCTAATTGATTTTTTTCTCCCTTTATAAAATAGATAGATACTATTGTAAAACATATATTTTTTTTATGTATCCATTGGACCATTAATGTTATCAGCTTTTATATTATTTTTAGATTTTGAATTGTATCAAGTTTTTATTGTAACATATTGCATGTTTCTAGATATCATGATCTAATTTAATACTTTCTCCGTTCTATATTATTTGATCATTGTTGACTTTTTGAATTCAATTTAAAAGATTTTTATATTCAAAATTGACATAAATTCTTTTAATTTTAATCAATACAATAATAAATATTGTAAACTATTTAAAAAATATTATCATTGTAAGTTTTATTGTTTCATAATTTTTAATGAGTCAACATAATTTTAATTTTAAAAATATCTTAAATTAACTTTTAAAAATTCATAATGATCATATAATTTAAAACGGAGAGAATATGTCTATTATTTTAGGTTTTAAAGAATGCAGACAAATGATATAAAAGTTGCTTAGGCATAAACATTTTTCTAAATAGGGAGAGAAAGGCAGACAAAAGTTGATATCCTTCAAAGTTTTTATTTCATTTATCAGTTTTATCAAATAAATTCTAGAAAATCTTATTGCAATAATAATAATAATAATAATAATAATAATAATAATAATAAACCTCTCTCTTGTTATGTGAAGAAAAATACTTACATAAATACATAAATGAAAAGTACCAACTGTTGGTTCACTATCGTTTACAGATTAAAAGATATATATATAAACAAATTGAGGTAATGTATGAAGAAGTTATTGAAGTGGAGGCCAATGTTGACAACCCAAAATTTCCACTACCCTGTGACAGGACATGGGAATGGGATGAGTTTGTTGAGTTTGTGGTCGGGTCAATAGCTCTCACCTTTCCGGGATTTTTTTTTTTTGTTCCGTTAAAAAGCAAAAGTAGTTCATTATATATTAGACATGCGCAGTAGGCCGGACTGGTCCGGCCTGGCCTGGGCCTGGTAGGCTTTGGCCGTTGACCAGGTCAGGCCGGGCTTTGACTTTTGGGCCTGCAGGCCGGGCCGGGCCGGGCTTCTCGATCGAAGTCTGGCCTTTTGAGGCCTGTAGGCCGGGCCGGGCCAGGCTTTAGGCCAGGCCAGGCCTTGGGCCGGCCCAGGGTAGGCCAGGCTAGTCCTTGGGCCGGGCCGGGTCAGGTCAGGCCTAAAAATGTAATCAACTAATTTTTAATGTGAAATATAAATATTAAATAAACTAACTACTATATTAATTAAATGTATTGACAAAAAATTAAAAATGAGTAATTAATCAATAATAAATAATGAGTCGGTTACAAATATTTTGCTTCAAAATATTTTTAAAATGTCTTCAAAATTCAAATCTTCAAAAAATGTATCTTCCTATCTTCAAAATTTATCTCTTCGTTATATCTTCAAGAAACATATCTTCAGTCTTAAGAAAAAATATATATCTTCAATATTCATGGATGTACAATTTCGTCAGTTTTTACTCTAACTTCGAGATCTTCTGAGCTATCTTGATCGTCTATTACATCTTGTACTATTCTTTGTGCGGAAAAATAATCTCTATAATAAATGCATATCTCCAACGATTCTAAGCTAAGTCTACTTCTCTTTTCATCCAATACCCTGCCAGATAAAGAAAATTATTGATGAATTTATTTATCTAACTTTTTAAAAAAATTAATCTTGAATATTTGAGTAGTATATTTTTAGATAATTTATAATTATATTGAATCAATTTAAATTTAAATATATTTTAAAATTAATTTTAGAATACCTAAATTAATTAATTCTATTTTGAAACTGAAAAAGTTGTACAACATTAACCGGATTTGTCAACCAATTGTGATTAGTACAATGAACAGAAAAGCCAAACAAAGTTTTTCAAAGTTTATTATCTCCCTACAATGAACTATTTCTTCCCTTCATCCGTCTTTTTGCTGCTTATATATATCAAGTTATAGTCTATAGTTAAAATGAATTAGCTAGGCTGGGCAGGCTGGGCTGGGCCGGTCCTCTGCGTAGGCCAGGCCGGGCCAGGCCGGTCTTCGTGGGCCAGGCCGGGCTTTTTCGTAGGCCGAGCCAGGCCGGGCTTTTTTGTGGGCCAGGCCGGGCTTTTTCGTAGGCCGGGCCAGGCCGGGCTTTTTCGTAGGCCGGGTCAGGCCAGGCTTTTACGTCAAAATAGCAGCCTGTTCAAAGACTGTAGGCCGAACCGGCCCGGTCCGGGCTTTGACCAGGCCGGGCTCAGGCCAGGCCAGGCCGGCCTGTGGTCCGTAGGCCTTTTGTGCATCCCTAATTATATATAGACCACTTAGGGCAGAGATAGCGTGCATGCTCTTAAAGGCCCCTCATATATATTATCTACCTCACTTTGTCTCCTCTTTTTCTCTTTTCCAATGCTTTGATTGATTTATCCGTATTTATCATCAGCTTCTATCGTTACATAAATTTGCATCAATAACTATATACAAAAAAATATTAAAAAATTTTATTTAATAATTTTAGCGAGTCATTTTGATTAATCATAAATTAATATCGAATTAAGATCGAGTAAACACCGAGTCAATCATTCAATGCTCTATATTCTTTTAATAAAATATATAAACTTTTTCGTAAATTGTGAACTATATACTTAGATGAATTGTGCTTAATGTATAAATTTTTTGTATACCGTAATATATATACATAATTATCTTCGATATTATATATGTATTATGTCAATAAAAAATAATATAATAAAAAAATCTCAAATATTTATAAAAAAAAAGTGATATAAACTAGTTCGTATCTCGCACGGCCTATTAAACTTGAATTAGTAAAAGGAGCAATTTTTTTTGAATGCTTTTCAATGGTATGTGTATGTGTGTATATATATATATATATATATATATAAATAATCCATATCTAAAATTGGATGGGAGGTTATAGTCCTTCAACTCATCTTGGACTATTTATGTCAACAATAAAATGTACGAATGAAGATAATTCGTACAACAGTTATGCTGACGGTCATCTTATCCTTCAAATTGATCTAATATATCCAATTTGCACAAATGTAACACAGATGGCCGAAGTTATCTACACAAATATTATGTGGACGAGAGTATTATATTTTTAAGCGTCTGCATAATTATTATGTAAATTAGGAGATTGTAGAACCACCGTCTGTATTATAGTTTGTCAACGTCTTAATAACTATTGTTCACACGGTATTAGAAATCAACTTTTAAATCTTAAAAGAAATGACTGGATTACAATTGAGTGAATAAAAATTTATGTAATTTTAAATATAAATCACTCTCTCTCTCTCTCTCTCTGTGTATATATATATATATGAAGAGAGAAAGAGAAAGGAAACGGCGACTCAAAAAATACTACGAAACTAACACAAATAGAATATGCCATTGCATATGCACATAAATTTATCAAAATGATTGAGAAATATTAAAGCCCTCGGAGGAAAAAAACAAAAGACAATTTGTTCTAGTTGGACAATTATTGCAAATCTTACGTCAACGATAGCTCAATTGGCTACTGTCCAAAAGGTCGCTCCTTTGGAGAATTGGTGGGTCGGGCATAGTGTCAGACTCTCAGTAGACAGTTCAGTTATCTGTACAAGACTTTTAAACACACAGGTGAATGGGCATGAGATTCTCTTTAATTTTTTTATTTTTTTAATTAAAATTTATAAAAATATTTTTTAAAATTTATAACAATAATATATATTATCGTTATAATTTTTTTTATATAAAATAATAATAATAGAATATATCAATAGAATATATCGTCAATATAAATTTTGACATAAAAAAACAGACAAAAAAAAAAAAAAAAAAAAAAGAGGTTACAGAGGATAACCCAATGAAAGGGCCTACCTCAATTTAAGATTTTTGGTACGGAGGACCTACTCAAGTTAATACGTATTGTTTACTAAATGATTGAGCAGAAATATACGTTAATCAAACATAGATTATTTTTTTAAACTGTGAAGTGAAGTGAAGTCAACAGTTAGAATTTTCACATGATTCACGTTGTTCATTTAAATTTAGGAGTACTTAATATATACTTTTTAGGAATCTGAGCAAAAACACAATTAAGTTGAGAAAAGCACGGTATCTATACCCTAAATGAGATGAGCTATAACGAAGAAAAACACAAGCCAGGTTTAGACCAAAAATCTATTGTGTTTGTTGTAAGGTCTCAAGGAAAAACACAAGCAACCAAAGGAATATAGGAATCTATAATTTGGAATGTTGCCATAAAATGTTTTTATTGGAGAATATTTGAAATTAAGAGCTAGTGTGGGCATCCAATTTAGTAAGATAAAATAAAGTTTCTAATGAATGTTAATAGAACTTAACGGGAAATTGGATAAATTTGAAGCCATTCTCACTAGTGTGTATGAATATTACTTTGACTTGAAGTAGGAAGAGCAGGCTAGGCCGATACATCACAATAAGATAAAAGACCTATGGCTACAATCGATAAAGACGGTTGCTATAGGCTTTGACGGCCGGTGACCTAGTTGTAGTTGGCGTAGCTAATGGTTTTTCGTGACGGTCCTTGTAGTCATAGCGACGTCTGTTATTGTAGCCAAGTGGCGATGGTCCATAACTTTAAACTCAAAGTACAATATACTTTTGTGGCTATGTCATTTGCTGAGACTAAGAAGGTAATTTATATAGTTTATCATAATTAATTTAAATTTTATTATTGTAGGCAAGGAAATATGTACCTTATTAGAGTTAGGGTTTCGCGTTGGCTGGGGAGAAGAGAAATCTACGAAAAGTACGGAATCGATTGAGAGATAAGAATGGGTTAACGATTACTCGAGTAAAACGTGGCAAAACTCTTAGGGTTCAAGAGAAATCTCAAGTGTCTAAGAGTTTTTCAAGTGTCTAGGGTCTCGAGAAAATCCAAAGTGTCCAAAAGTGTCTTCCTTATGAAATAAATGGGGTATTTATAGGGTCTTCTGTTTGCCTAAATTTAAATAGGAATTTACACGCAAGTATACGCGACACACAAGTAATGTAATGATAAAGTCAAATGTCGAACCCACAGGGAATTAAAAATAATTAATACCAAACACTAATTTAATATCAAATTAATTCTATTTAAACAATCGCAATTTAATTATAAAATAAACTAATTAAAATTTCTAACTAAATCAAACTAATGAAAATGCTTAAATCAAATTAAAAATAGTTAAGATCACAATTTCCCCCAATGCTTCATGTAAATCTCTTTATTCTCTTATTAATTAATTAATTATATTAAATTGTTAACTGAGATTTCTTAACTATTTACTAACATTTTTCAAGAATTAATAAAAAAAATTATTCCAATTAAGTTGCTATATTGCTATGCAAAATAACTTAAAATAAACTCATTAAGATCCAACTCTCAACAAAGTTACGTGTGGCATATAGGTATCTTCATCCTATACACTATTATGCTACTCTTCTTAGAAAGAATCAACAAATTCACATGTTATCATATCCGAATCAAATCTTAGAATTCCTTTTACAATTCCTTCTAAGATATCACAATTAATTATTGCACAAATAATTATAAATGAACGCATAAAATATGATAAACAACTCATATATAATCATCAATAATTAAAAAGAAAAAATAAATTAAATTAAACTACACATTGGGTTCAATTGCAATCTCAATAATAAATTAGCCCATGACTAAATAATTAATTATCCACAAATAATTCAACATTTCAAAATTACAAAAATAAAAGAGAAAGAAAAGAAATCAAATCTGTGTTGATATCCGTCTGTCACTCGGATCACAGTCTCCAATTTTCGAGTTTCGCCTTCAATTCTTGAATCATTCGCGTTGGATATTTGCCCATAAAATTACTCATAAATTACTCTAATATAATATATTATGCTCTAACCTAATATATTCTCCTCAAAATAAAAGTTACATAGTGTATTTATAGGAGTACTCCTAAGCTAATGTGAAAAAGAAATCTAATTCAGCATAAAAAAGTATCAAAATCCCGAAAAATCTTGTTTTGGAGCAATTTATGTGCTTGCCAAACGCGCCCCTGACGCGCTTGTTTGACCGGGTTAACGCCATCCACGCGTATTGCGCGCCTACCATCATCTGCTCTGCCATGAAGCAACGCCGTATAGCCCCTCCCTCAGTTCATTAACTTCCGTGAATTGCGCGCGGTTCCTTCTCCTGGCCCAAACGACGTAATACGTCGTCGTTTCGATGCAGCTGGTAATCTTTTAGTGCGCTAAGCGTGCAAATGCCATGTGCTATATTTACCAAATTGCCCCTCCGTGCTGCTTAATTACAATCCTACCATCCATGTTTATTTTACCTAGAAAATTAAATATAAATTAATTAAAAATAATATAAAAATAATAAAAATAATAAAAACACATAAAATTAAATAAATTACCTAAAATTAATTAAAATACTTAAAAACTAACAAATAATTAAGTTTAAAATATATAATAAATATGTATAAAATCATATTATCAAATACCCCTAAACTTAACTCTTTGTTTGCCCTCAAGCGAAATAAAAACAAAATCTAAGACTCTACTAAATAACCAAAATTTCTCAAGCAATGAATCATTATGAATTTAAATTTTAGCCTCAAAGATTTTTTAAATGATAACTTAAAGAAAATTTTAAAATTATGCAAAGTTTAAAATTTTAACATATTTATTAATCTTATTTTACCCAAGACCCTTTGTGTGAAACTGAATCCAAATGTATCAAACTAGCGAAAAAGGCTTAGATCCGCTCACATAATTAAATGTCTCATAAAAGATATAAATATATATATATATATATATATATATACAACAAAACTCTATATTTTTATTTTTCATATCACTCAAAGCTAATATATGCAAATATAAATTATGAGATCAATTTTTTTTTAATCTTTTAAGCACCACTGAGATTATTAATTTCTTTTAAGCTTTTTTTTTCAATTAAATGGGTGCATTTTATGCTCCATCCCATTTTTTTTCTTTTCTCTCTTTTTTTTTTCAACCTCGGTGAGTGCATTTTATGTTCCATATCACCAATGAGTGCGTTTTACGCTCCATCTCGATTTTCTTCATATGACTCTCTTAACTCTTTTTTTCCAACAAGATAAATTAATTTTAATAATCCTAAAAAATTTACATAAATCTTTTCTCTTAAATCATATTTTACCACAATTTCACTTCAAGTTATGACCAAATAAAAATATATAATTCAAAAATACCTATCATGAGCATTTAACCCAATAAACTTCACTTAAGTTAAAACTAGCTCAAACAAATGAACATGTGCATAAAAATTTAAAAGATCTCAAATAAAATAATAACTAACAATATGCCAACATTCAAACTAACAAAAATTTGGCCATTTTTCAAAAGTTATTAAATAAAAACTAATTTTTATCATCAACCAAAAATTTAATTCAATTAATTCATTGCCTAAGAGACTCTACCTAAAAATTAAATTATCCCATTTTCATAGGAAACACGATTGCACTTAGCATGTGCAATAAGTCTTTAAACCCCAAGATTACCCCAAGTGGACGAGTTGTGTCTCGTAAGGGTTTGCAGTGAATTTACCCATAAAATTCTAAAATTTAAACTAAAATAAAACAAAAAAAATTCAAAATTAAATTCAAAATTTTCCAAATTTACCCACACCCCCAAATTTAAAACAGACATTGTCCTCAATGCATAAAATAAATAAAAGTAAGAACAAATGACTCCCCTGAATATATAACATTTTTTCTCCTCATCTGCTAAATCTGGATTGCATAAAATAAACCTGAAACAAAACAAAAATAAAATATTAAAATAAATAAATAAATAAAACTAAATTTTACTACTAATTTTTTTTTTACTAAAAATAAAAATAAATTAAAAACTAAAACTAAAAATTGGGTTGCCTCCTAATAAGCGCTTGTTTTAAAGTCTTAGCCTGACTACTCCCTTTACTCTCAATCAGACTCAATTGCAAAAATTATCTTTTCATGCTTCCTCTTTGTCTTTTCTTTGATTTTCATGCCATCTTTAAAAAATTGTGAACCACCCCCAAACTTGAATTCATCCAAGTTATCATTGTCTTCAACAAAGTTAATCCGATAATACTCCTCAAAATTCTGAAATTGTTGCACGAAAGACACAATCAGATTTTTCTTAACACCATTCGAATTCAAGACTTGATCATCCTCATCATTCTCTTCATCTTCCCAAACCTTGCCCCTCTTATTTTTAACCTCATCATCATCTTCCTCATCTAAACAAGACCTCTTAAGATTAATTTTTTTAACCATGTGTAACACCTTGTCATTTTCTAATATAACTGCCTCACATTGCTTTTTATCTTCCTCTTCAAGATTTATCTCTGTATTGCTAAGTAATGTTTCGCAAAGGCAATTGTTGACTAGAGACAAGTTGTTCCTTTCGACTCTCATCTTCATCCCTTTGAATTTCCCAATCTCGTATTGATTCTTCATTGCGTTTAATACTCATCTCGTTATACTTTGTATTCCTCACAAGAATTTCCTCATAAGTTGATTTTTTATCTTGCTGTGGTGGAGGTTGTTGATACGAGATTTCGTATGATTGAGGTAGATACGAAAATTCTGATGGATATGATTGTTCTGGAGCAGAATATTGGGCTTGATCATTATTATTACATGAATGATTCGTATAATCCTGCCAACGCGGATGATAGTAGTCTGAGGTGTAACCAGACTGCTAATGGTGATGAGTATTCTGAATGGACTGCCTCTCAAACGCATCAATCCGCCTTTTAAGCATCAAAAGTTGATTAACTAATGGCTCAAATATTGCCGCACTTGACGGATCCATCCTCTCAAAATACCCTTGATAATTAAATGCAGCCATCGTACCTGAAAAGAAAAAGAAAAGAAAATAAATGAAAATATATAAGTTTAAATTAAAATTAATTTGACTAAAATTAATATTGGCAAAAATTATTAAATTAATTCCCCAGCAACGGCGCCAAAAACTTATTTTCCTAAATTTAAATAGAAATTTACACGCAAGTATACGCGGCACACAAGTAATATAATGATAAAATCGAGTGTGGAACCCATAGAGAATTAAAAAATAATTAATACCAAACACTAATTTAATATCAAATTAATTCTATTTAAACAATCGCAATTTAATTATAAAATAAACTAATTAAAATTACTAACTAAATTAAACTAATGAAAAGGCTTAAATCAAATTAAAAATAGTTAAGATCACAATTTTTCCCAATGCTTCATGTAAATCTCTTTATTCTCTTTTTAATTAATTAATTATTTTAAATTGTTAACTGAGATTTCTTAACTAGTTACTAACTTTTTTCAAGAATTAATAAAAAAAATTATTCCAATTAAGTTCCTATATTGTTATGCAAAATAACTTGAAATAAACTCATTAAGATCCAACTATTAACAAAGTTACATATGGCATATAGGTATCTTCATCCTATACACTATTATGCTATTCTTCTTAGAAAGAATCAACAAATTCACATGTTGTCATATCCGAATCTAATCTTAGAATTCATTTTACAATTCTTTCTAAGATATCACAATTAATTATTACGTAAATAGTTATACAGGAACGCATAAAATATGATAAACAACACATATATAATCATCAATAATTAAAAAAATAAATTAAATTAAACTACACATTTGGTTCAATTGCAATCTCAATAATAAATTAGCCCAAAACTAAATAATTAATTATCCACAAATAATTCAACATTTCAAAATTACAAAAATAAAAGAGAAAGAAAAGAAATCAAATCTGTGTTGATATCCGTCTGTCACTCGGATCATAGTCTCCAATTTTTGAGTTCCGCCTTCAATTCTTAAATCATTCGCGTTGAATATTTGCCCCTAAAACTACTCCTAAATTACTCTAATATAATATATTCTGTTCTAACCTAATATATTCTATTGAAAATAAAAGTTACATAGTGTATTTATAGGAGTATAATAATAATCGTAAGCTAATGTGAAAAAGTATCAAAATCCCAAAAAATCCTGTTTTGGAGCAATTTATGTGCTTGCCAAACGCACCTTTGACGTGCTTGTTTGACCGGGTCAACGCCATTCGCGCGCATTGCGCTCTTACCATCATTTGCTCTGCCACGAAGCGACGTCGTATGGCCCTTCCCTCAGTTCATTAACTTCCGCGCATTGTGCGCGGTTCCTTCTCCTGGCCCAAACGATGCCATACGTCGTCGTTTCGATGCAACTGGTAATCTTCTTGCGCGCCAGGCGCACAAATACCATGTGTTATATTTACTAAATTGCCCCTCCGTGCTGCTTAATTACAATCCTGCCATCCATATTTATTTTACCTACAAAATTAAATATAAATTAATTAAAAATAATATAAAAATAATAAAATTAAATAAATTACCTAAAATTAATTAAAATGCTTAAAAACTAACAAATAATCAAGCCTAAAAATATATAATAAATAAGTATAAAATCCTATTATCATCTTTCTGGAAAATGGTCATGTGCCTAACAACTATTTGGTCATATGCCTGGAATGTGACCTTGGGGTGAAATTCCATAAATTCCCTTAGTTACTTGGGTAATGCCCAAATCGTCCTTTTAGTTGCCAATTCAATCCCTCAACCAATTCTCAAAATGAGTTGCCTCCATAAGTTTTCTGTCTTGGGACTTGCGAAGACCTCTCTCAGGTCTCGTTTGTCAAGGTTCGTGTTGCTCAATCCAAAGCATCAAGATGTTCAATTCATCGTCGAAAAATCTAGAAGAACCTCGGCACGGAGTAGGAGAGGGCTAGCCTTAGGGGGGCAACCCTAGGGTTTTGCTTCTCCTTCGGTTCACTTTTTCGTTCGTCTTGTCTTTTCTTGATTAGTTTTTGTCCATTTCTCTTGATTCTTGGTCCTGTAAGAAACTTATCTTGTAATGGAGGATTTAGGAAAATCATTTCAAGGCCCTCACAAGTTCTTTTGTTTTTGTGTTTGTTATTTTGTCATTGCATTGCTAAGAACTTGACACAACTACATATTAGGAACCCAAGAACCATGAAGAATACAAATATTCCTCAACGATAACAAGCATATAAATTCTCTTCTGATAGATATACATTGTAATTGTGGATCTTATTAACTTCACCAAAACAACACTATAAACTGCAGCAAAAATGGAGGGAAAAGAAATAAAAACTTCAAACCGAACATAGATACCTCCAAAACATTGGCTTTATCTACAGAAAAAAGTTTTCCACTACGCTTCCGAGTAGTTTCAAATGCAATACGAGCATTGCGATCAATCTGGCATTCAAATAAAATAAACTAAACAAGAGAAATTCAGGGTTCTAATTATAAAAGGGTAAAAGGCAACCGTGGAACAAAGAAAAGAAGCCGAATGGAAAGTCGTCCCGGTCAACATGATTGTAGGCCTTTATTGAATTTATATTATTAAATCTAGTGTTATGCAACAAGAGCCATCACACCAATTTGAATTATTAACATCCAAAAGCAACCTGGTGACTATCAGAAGAGGGATTGAATTAATGAGCATCCAAAAGGCTCAACTTCTACAGCAGGAATAATCGAAGGTTTGGACATCTGCAAGAAACTGTCAGTGATAAATCCACTAAGGACAACTACAGAAGTAGACACATAATCTTTGAAATACAATGACACTATTTTTACATTAACTAAGAATTCAATGCTTTTGCCATCGCATTTTTGCACAAGATAACCGTGTAGCATATATTCATTGACAACAGGGGGAAAGAACTGTAGATTTAAAAGAGGCAACAACATACTTAAATAGTTACTTTACCTTTTTGGATTTGAATTTTGTGTTCACCTGCAGGAATGTAAAAGAATGCCTCAACTAAAACAATATAATATCACAGCATAGAAACCTTATCAACATCAAAATTTCAATGGAAAAAGAAGAAGACCTTTGTCATGCCATAAATCAACCATGCCGCCACCATCCTAAGAGATATCAGTTAAATGGATTATGAACCATAATCCAAATTCCTTAACTGACCAATCTATATAGTACAGAATAATTCGAACATGTAACTCACCCTGGCAGCTTCTTTTGCTATCTGAACCTCTTTAAGTTTCTTCTTAAATATTTACTCAGGCATTCCATCAAACAAGTAGAGGACATAAAGAAATTGCTGGATTATCATTTAGAGAACCAAATTCATTCAATTCAACCTGAAACTATTTTCTCAACTAAAATTTTAGAAAAACTTACACAAGCATAAATTCACAAAAAAAATCAATTAAACTCTTCGTGTATACTCTAATATTGATATTAGGACATATTACTTAGGACATATGATGTGTACATGTGAAGAAGAAATAGTGTGTTTAGTGTGTATTAAATTAGGGAAATAGATACTAACCTTCAATTAGAGGTAATGAAGGACAACAATGGAGGAAAATAAAGATAAATGAATAGTGATGTCATTGGAGTACACTGTTGTCGCTAGAAAACACTCCCACTACTGAAAATTAGGATTTTTTTCAAAATTAGGACACGAGGAAGGGGAAAGACATATGGGAAAGAGGAGGAGAGAGCGTGCTGATGTGAGGAGAGAGATGTGCGAGATCGAGAAGAGAGCAGAAAAAAGGAGAAGAGGAGGCACGATCTAGGCCTGTGCAAATGTTTCGTATAACCGGTTTTTCTGATTTCCTAGACAGGACCGAACCGGCCGGCTAGGAAAAAAACAAACCGGTCTGATACTAGTACAAAAAAATTAGTATAGACCGATTTTTTGGTATCCGTTTCGATACCTCATTTTTATGATTCGATATTTGTCAAACCAGATCGATTATATTGGTTTTCTAATTTTAATTATTTATTAATAATAATAATAATAATAATAATAATAATAATAATAATAATAATAATAATAATAATATTTATTTTTGATTTTTATCAGGTAAAAACAGTACTGAACCAGTTTATCGGTTCGATATACAGGTCCAACCGATACTGGTATCGGTACCGAAATTTGACAAATTTTGGTACTGGTCCAGTTCAAACCGGTATTTACCAATGAACACCGCTAGCGCGATCTGTGAAAGATGTGAGGGAAAAAAGAGAAATGGTAAAGTACTTAGTGCAAACACACGACAAAGAAAAATAATGGGGGAGTAGTCGGAGGAAAATTAAAAAATCTAAGACAGACTTTTCAGTCTCTAATCCGTCTCAACAATAATTATTTAATTCTTCCTTTTTTAAATTTGAGATGATCATTATTGTTCTCAAATTTTTTTCAAAAACGCATGTAAAAACTTAAAAAAATTAACCTCTTTGAGACTACTATATATGTCTCTAATTCCGTCTCTAAAATAAAAAGGGAATTGGAGACTAATATTTGTAGGGAAACTAAAAGTCTTAGACAAAATTTCGATTTCTAATTCGTTTCAAACATAAATATTTATTTTATTTTTTATTATTAATCTTAGATGAATACTGTTGGTCTTAAATTTGTTTCAAAAACGCATTTAAAATCTTTTGAAAAATAATTAATTCTTGAGACGGATAAATCGTCTCTAATTCTGTGTTTAGAATGTAAGACAACGATGGCAGTTTTAGAGTTCATCTTAGTTTTTACTTCCAAATCATGTCGAGACATAATAAAATTTCAATTTCTAAGTCCGTATCATATTGCTAAAATTAGAGATGGAACTTAGTCCGTCTCTAAATATCGATTTCAAATGCCAATATTCTAGTAATCATGAACAAACATGACCGATGCAATAATTTTTGCCTGATGAAATTTATCGCTGCCAAAGAAATTTATTGGGCCCTAAAAAGCTTACCAAACCAACGATTACCCTCATATTCCTTCTTTATATATTAGTCTAGATATGCTAATGAGAAGAGAACAATCGAATTATGGAAGAAAAAGCATATTAGAGAAATTTTTCAGACTGAAAATAGTAAAATGGAAGAAGAGGCAAACCAATAAAAATGATATGTTTGGCTGAAATGCCAAGGAATTCAGTTCAATGTTGGATAAGAAAACATTATCGATATTGCAGCACATTGGTGAAACTTACTTGGAAGTATTCCCACTATATATATATATATATATATATATATATATATGAGATCTTTCTCCAGCAAGCTATATACCACGGACTATTAACGAATTTTAAAAAAAATACACGCGAGGCAATTTGATTGGGTGGGATTTGAGAAATGGGTCAACCATATTAACCAAAAAAAACTCATTCGTAACTCATAGTAGATGAACTCTTTGTCTCTTTAACTCATCTCTATCTCTCAACATTTGAATGTACTTCTTCGCAACTCTAACTTAGTACTAAAACATGTTTTAGTCTCATCGATTACCATAATTATCACCAAATGATATCAATCATTATAGTTCATCTCGATTATCTTTTGCTAACTCATGCGTATATAAGTACTGCAAAAAAAATGTGGGTATTGTTGGGAGTATTTGATCCAAATATTCTCATCTGAAATCACATATTAACCCAAAATATTAATTTATTAGGTTTATGGTTCATTAGAGGATGTATGTCCTTAATTTTTCTCCTTATGTTTTGATGTACAACTTTACTATCAAGTAGTATCTCAATAATTTCTCCGTTAACACGTGATTTTTTCATCCACATCAACATCAATTATACGTTTTTGAGCATTAGCTCATCACTTCTTTTAGTTGACGAGTCACCCTCTTCAATATATCTTGTTTGACCTACTAAAAGTCTGCCAAAGCCCATCAAGTATCTCTATCTAGTGAGTTTATCTCTCAATATCTCTAGTTTGATCTACCAAAATAGTCTTCCCGATAAGAGTCTAACATTTGCTCAAATAGTAAGACCATTCGCTCAAAGAGTAAGTAATCTACCAAATATCCATAACTTATCGAGTCTTAGCCCATCGTGTCTCTCACTAATGATGAGCCCACACTTCTTAATATATTTTGTCAAGAGCCAATTAAGAGTTTCTGCGAGAAGAGTCCACTACTTGCTCAATGAATTATTTTTCGTTCATAATGGGCAATCTAATACCATATCTATGACCCAAGCCCATAGTCATGCCTTTGACATCGGTTGTTGAAAATATCTGATCTATATATATACATATGCTTATCTAAAACTACGTCTTGACACAAAAGGTTAACCTATTAGGTATATGGTCCATTAAAGTATATATATTCTTAATTTTTCTTCTTATGTTTCGATGTGAGATTTTATTATCACGCAGTACATCATATCAACAACTATTAAGTTTATCCTTGATGTAAACCTATATATTATGGTTGGAAAATAACTTGACGGGCCATCGTAAGTCTTTACATAAATAGTGCTTCATCATACATTTCTTTTATTACGTTAACATATATATTATATGCACTTTTTCCTTGTCAAGAACCAACAAAATTAAATAATATTCCGTTAATCTAAAAAAGAGTATAACTTTTCTATGCTCTTTTATTTTTATGATTTTTAAGATTTGAAAAGGACAATCTTAGATACAATTAATTGTTTTGACTAATTAATCTTTCGATAACCAAACTTTGCAACTTAATAATAGTCAATACATATAATAAATAGCACAAAATTATCTCCCAACATACATTTTAGAAGTGGTCATTCAACTCTAAAATTTAACAATAAATTATAACTATAAATAAAATTCTATTTAACCCTAAAAAAAATTACCTCAAATTTTTAGTTACCAAAATCCATTCTTACAATCCACAGCCCCTCAAATTTAAATCTCTTGATCACCAAACAATCTGTAGCCACATATACTATGATTACTCCTCACTTACAAGTTTCATTTGCTATAATATAAATGTTATATGTGCTAAATTTAGTTAGTGTTGTTTATTGTTACTTCCTCTCTTGGTCTATATTGTAAAGTTTTTGTTTTGTGTTGATTGTATTTCTTTGTTTTTATCAAACACTATGTCGTATAGTTCTTTAATTTCATCAATCTTTCTACACATAATTATTGTTATTACACAAATTTTATTTATGATTCAGAAATCAATACTCAATCATAAACGAGTGATATTCATAAGCTTATGTAGAGAATACTTATAATTAAAAGATGAAATTAAATTAAAAAAGAGCATATGGAGCTAATTATAAACACATATAAGAAAAGCATACGCAGGTTGAGACATAAAGTTATAAAGTACATATGTGCCTACATTTATATATTTACTTCTATAGTAATAATTAATGATAAATAAATAAAAAACCAATTTTTTGGCCATTCAAAAGTAATTTTTTACATGTAAACATTAGTTTTAGCTTGAAAACACAAATTATTTTATAAAATCTACATCTATATATAATTAATAGTACAAAATAATCTCTCAACCCGAAAATTTAGGAATGGTCCTTTAACTCTAAAATTTAGGAATAGACACTTAAAATTTATGGAAAAAAAAACTATTTTTCAACTTTGATTTGATTTTAAAATATTTATATAATAACTTTTTATTATTAAATTATATAAGTATAACTATTGGAGTTTAAATAAGATTTTACTATTACATAAATAAATTAATATATAAACAAATAAATCATTAATTTAAAGATGTATATTATATAGATAGATGAACTATTATTATATATTTTTAAATTTTTTATCAATAATTAGTCATACATTATTAGTTAAATAATATATTTTTAAAGAAAATATTATTTATTGTTTATAAAATTATCATATACAGTGTTACTCTATTATTATTATTAATATTTTAATATAATATAATAGCAAAAACATAAACAATATATAATTCTATAACAAAACTCGCGCGAGATTATGAGATAGTAGTGATAACTATTGGGAAAAATCTCCAAAAAAATAGTTTTAAAATTTTAAATAAAATATGATTAGCTTTATGGTTTTATACAAAATAACAATTATATATATATATATATATATATATATATATACACAGAGCCGCTCTCCGACGTACCATTAAAAACGTACTACAAACGAATTTAAAAACAGAACACGCGAATTGCATCTGTCGAGTTGTAAATTGGGTCAGCCATATAAGAAATAAAAATGAGCCAGCTGACCACTCATTTGAAGAAACCATTATCTCTCTGAATCCTCTCTCCCTCACTGCGAACGGAACCATCTGAGAAGGAAAGATATTAAAGCTCCAGCGAAATCACACACACTCTCTCTCTCTCTCTCTCTCACTTTGAGTTATCTGAGAACGAAAGGTAAAGAACCGTTTTAGAATTTTTTCAAAATTTATCTCTCCTAATTTTTCAGATTTGTGCTCATTGTTAGTTTATGAGATTATGGTTAGAAATTTAGGGATTAAATTAGGGTGTATCTTACTGAAACTTGGTTGATTTGGGTCAACCCTGTTGATAACGTGTAGTTGTTTTGTATGAAATAATTCAAGTGCTTACACATTAGAAAAGCTAATAACAAAAAGGGTTTTCTTAGGTATGATATTATGTCAGTCTATAGGTAAGTTCTTTTCTTTCTGGTGCTGATGAATTCCTATTTTTGTCCAGCAATCCAGATAATGACAAGGATTTGCATTTTTAGTTAGTAGTTGTTTTAGTAATCACATCATAACATTATCTCAACAGAGTCGCATAAAGTAAGCATCAATTCTTTATACTTTGTTTATTAGATAGAAATACCCCAGTTTTAACCTTTAATGATGATGATTTGTAAATAAAAGTGAAAAATTGCCTACCTACTTGCAAATAATTAAACTAGCATACAGTTTAAGCAATGTCTTAATAATTACAATTTTATTATAATAAAAAAATTACGAAATTGCTGCCAGCCTACCACATATGATGATAAATGATTACATTTACATGGTGACAAAATCCTGAGAAGGAAAGTGAAATTTAGCACATAGATGTTTGGAAAATTATTCCCTTTCTACATTTGTATTGTAACACCCCCAAAATCTCCGCGCTTTTGTTGCGGCGGACCTTGTGCGTTAACTCCATACATTATCGACTTAACCAATGATCCCATAATCATATTGGTTGTATTAGTCTTATTTTAGACTATGCATTAAAATTTTCTCTTAACTTTGTCCCTGGATCTTAACTTGATCTCAGTCTCATAAGTATATGATGTGATAAAAACTAGTAACTGCAAGTGCACAGTATCAAATTGAAGAATGGGCAAGTACAGGTCGAACCACAGAGACTAGTTAATTCCAATGTATCCTTAATTTAAATTTCAGGCAAATTAGGAATAAAAATTGTGAAGATGATTAATTAACTAACTAATGCAAAATTAAATTGATAAAGAAAACTAGTAATGAGAAAAACTACCTAGGAATCCGAATCCATTAAATACTAACATAATAATTAAATTCTTCCTTTCCTTAATTAATCTCTAATTATTTTTCCTTCCCTTTAAAAATAGTGATTCATATAATTAATATGGGCAAGCATAGATTATGAAAATTTAAAGATTAACTATAACTCATCAAAACTTCATTGAGCAAGCATGAATTATGAAAAACTCATATCTTAACAATAACCTATCAAAACCTCGCAATTAATTTAGAACCAAAACGAATTATGCACAAAGGTAAAATTGAAGAAATAAACAATTAGACATTAATATCGGAACGAAAAGAATATAATATGTAATATTTAATTTCATCTTCATCCTAGATATTAAAATTTAGCTAGACATAAAATTCATAATAAAAGAAAACAAAACTAAAACTATTAATATAAATTACATGGAATAAATTAAAACAAATAGAACAAGAATTAAAAAGAAACTTTAATTAAACTAATAAAGACTTTTGCAATGAATGAATAACTCCCTGGCAATTCCCTAGCAAAGCTGCATGCGTACATGATGAATGAAAATAAAACTTTAATATTAATCTAATAAAGAATTGCATGAATGAATAACAAAAGCTCCAACTTCCAAACCTACGCTACTGCGGAACAAACAAAAGTAAGAAACAAAACTCCCTGACACAAAATCCATGCAAAGCTACTGGAACAAAAGTGAGAATAATACTTCCCGCCTCCTACCGAAGCTGCGGAACTAGAAAAAGAGAAAAAGAAAATAAACTATGACCTCCCCTACTCTCTAAAATAATACTCTTATTTATAGAGAAAATAAACTAAACTCTAATCTAATTTGAAATAGCTTGGACTCTTCTTCCCTTCTTGATTTCAACTTCTACATGGTAATATTGGAGTCCAAATAGAAATCAACTTGAAAGCTTTTAGAATCCTTTTTCCACTCAACTTTATTTATTTCTTTATTCCTGCAAAACAAAACAAAATATATTAATTAAATAAAATAAACAAATAAACAAATAAAATAATAAAAATAGAAATATAAAATATGCAAAATTACGTGACTATCAAATACCCCCATACCTAGCTTTTACTCGTCCTCGAGTGAAACAAAAACAAAAAGAACACAAAATCAAAATAAAATCTAAACTACCCCATTTTCGTAGGAAACACGATTGCACTTAGCATGTGCAACAAGCCTTTAAACCCCAAGGTTGACCCAAGTGGACGAGTTATGTCTCGTGAGGGTTTGCAGTGAATATACCCACAAAATTCAAAAAATAAATATCTTTTTGAGTTTAACCAATTATGAAATTGAAAGAAAACTTCTAAGTATTCATGGGCATTACACATAAACAAGATCAAATTCAAAATCACACTTTCACCTTATCAAAAATACTCTATCTTCATTCTAGACATCATCCTTCATAAAATTAATTCTATGTGATGCATGCATGTGTATGTGATGTAACTCTTAGTAGGGACTTTTACCGTGAAAATCAAGCAAATTCAATTTTTTTCTTTTTCTATTCAGTCTTGACTTGTGCAATGTCTATTTTTCTTAGGTTTTTCAGAGTTACCCATTTAACGAGTGTTTGACCAATGACTCCCAAACTAGTTGGTTTTAGGGCACTAGGCGTAAAGACACCCCTAAGGGCTTACTAACTCGAGTAACAAAGGCCACAAAAATCAGACTAGTCAAACAGCTTATATCCATTACACTTTTCAGCTTGATTTTTATTTTATTCAATGGACATTGAAGCAATATTTATTATTATTATTTTTTAACTCTTTTTTTCTTTTTCTTACAACGAGTGCGTTTTACGCTCCATCTCGTTGATTCTTTTTCCTATTTTTTTCTTGAAGTTACTTGACTCATAGTTTATATCCCACAACTAAGAATTAGTGCGAACGTGAAGTGCAAAAATGCATATGAATTATAATTTTATTCAAGATGGCATTTCAAACTAGGACTTTGTATTATATCAAAGGTTCAAGCATTCTAAATCTTTTAATCCTACTCAAAAAAATTTACTCCACAGACACTTATTAGAATTAATCAAATTCATAAAAAGTCAAACAAATTTCATTTTTGTTTAATGTAAAAAGAATTAGTTTCCTAAAAAATAAAATAAAATACATAAATAAAAATGTTAAATTCCCCCCCATACCTAAATCATGCATTGTCCTCAATGTATGCAAATGAATAATAGAGAACAAAGAAATAGAAGAATTGTACCTCGTATGGTGGGGTATAATGCTGCAAGAAAATGTGGTGAGAAAGAAAACAAATGCACATATCTACAAATTTCATAAATCCTAAAATGCATATGATAGTAAAAGAGTGATGCAAAAATGCAAGTGTGTGTCAATTTTTCATGATTTTCAGGTGGTCTAAAAAATTGAAAATAATCAAAATTTTCATCACAGTTATACTTAGAATCGACCTCAAGAAAATTCTCACTTACATTTTCAAAACATGAAACGATTGGTTCATTTTCGCCTTCAAATTTTATTGACTCATGTGTAGTAGACATTAACAACTCATTGACCTTATCTAAATATTCAGACTCATCCCAATTTTGATCAAGGTGATTTAAGAAAAAGTCTATTGGATCATCCAAAACCATATGTTTATTTTCATGCATTTCTTGGGTCATAGACAATTCTTGGATCATGTTTACTTTCTTGGGTTGGTCAGAAAAATCACTAGGTTCCTTTCCCACATTAAACACATGTAAGTCAATTGTCATGTTCCCAAATGTTAATTTCATTAGTCCATTTCTACAATTGATTAACGCATTAGAAGTTGCTAGAAATGGTCTACCTAAAATGACAGGAATTTGACCGTTGGGATTGGCAACAGGTTGAGTTTCAAGAACAACAAAATCGACAGGGAACACAAAATCGCCAATCTTAATGAGTACATCTTCAACTATTCCCTTTGGCACTTTGATGGAACGGTCAGCTAGCTGGAGTGTGACTCTTGTCTTTTTCAACTCCCCTAAGCCCAAGGTTTGGTACACAGAAAATGGTAGAAGGTTAACACTCGCTCCTAAATCAAGCAAAGCTTTTTCAATTAAAGTGTCACCTATGATACATGAAATAGTAGGACAACCGGGGTCTTTATACTTCACAGGGACTTGGCATGACAGGATAGAACTAACATGGGCAGTTAGAAAAGCTTTCTTAGGAACATGAGTGGTTCTTTTGTGTGTGCACAAATCTTTTAGACATTTAGCATATGAGGGAATTTGTTGAATAGCATCTAGAAGAGGAATATTAATTTTCACTTGTTTGAACACTTCTAGAATTTTGTCTAACTGAGCTGACTGCTTGTTTGAAATTAGTCTTTGGGGGAATGGGGCTTTTGGTTTAAAGACTTTTTCATTTGACTCAGAAGATGCGGTTTGATCATTCTTTGACAATTCCTTAGTAGATGGGCCTACTGACCCAGAGTTTGTGGGCTTTTCAGGTTGGGCTGATTTTGAAGATGGATTATTAGATTCATCAATTAAATTTTTCTCTTCTTCATTATCAATACCAGCATTATTGTTAAAATGATTTCCAGACCTTAAAGAGATTATAGAATTCACATGATTGACTTGGTTTTGGTTGTTTTCAAGTGGATTAGGGACTGAAAATTTTGGATTGGTCTCGGGCTGGCTAGGAAACTTACCCTTCTCTCTTTCACTAACTATAGTGGCCAATTGACTCATTTGAAACTCTAACCGAGATATGGCTTGGTTACTATTTTGCATGAAATTTGTTTGAGAGTTCATTAAAGTTTCCTGAGATTTCATTAAAGATTCCATGTTTTTCTCTAAATTGCTAAGTCTCTTTTCACTTTCATTAGGGAAACCTGGTGGACATTGAGTTGTTGAATTTGAATTTTGGTACGGACCAGGATTCGGCTTTTGATAGGGTTGAAAATTTTGATTTAGAGACTGGTTGACCTGATTTGAAGAGTTATTTGGGTAGGGTCCTTGGTTCCATGCAAAATTAGAATGATTTCTCCAACCTGGATTATAAGTGGGTGCAAACGGGTCATTCCTAGGTCTTTGAGCTATTGTATTGACTTGATTAAAATCTTCAAGTTGGTTTACTTGTGATGTATCCCTCGTTTCTAAAGCTTCAAGTCTTTTAAGTACACTCGCCAACTTAGCTTCGGTAGCAATTGAATTGTCAATTGTATGAACACCCCTAAATGAGCTAGATTTATCGGTCTTTCGGGTGGTTTCCCATTGCATGGTTTTTTCTGCTAAGTCTTCTAAAAACTCCCAAGCCCTTTCCTCATCATTTTTTAGAAAATCCCCTTGACACATTGACTCTAACATCGTTTTAGTGGGAAAATCTAAACATTCGTAGGCAATTTGACACAATCTCCATTTTTCAATTCCATGGTGTGGACACTGGGATAACAAATTTTTGAATCTATCAAAATATTTCCAAAACGACTCGTTTTCAAGTTGGTAAAATTGATGAATTGCAGTCCTAAACTTGGAAGTTTTGTTATTTGGAAAATATTTATTTAGAAATGTAACAACAAATCCCTTCCAGGTTGTTATGGAATTATTCGCTAGGCTATATAACCACTTTTTAGCATTATCTTTTAAAGCAAATGTGATAAATCTTAGCCTAATCGAGTCTTCAGACAATTGTTGAATTTGCATTAAAGCACAAACTTCCTCAAATTCCCAAATGAATAAATATGGATCTTCTACCCCAGTGAACTTAGGTAACATATTTATAAAATGCGGTTTAAGTTCAAAATTATTACAAGTTACTGGTGGTAGACCGATGCATGAAGGTTGGGCAGAGCGAGAAGGATAACATCGGTCCCTTAAAGAAATGATTTGTGTTTCTTCCATTTTTAAAATAGGAGTGATGTCTTTTAAAGTGAAATCTGAAAAATCAATTCTTCTCACTAGCCGAGATGTTTTATCCCGAACCCACACTTTTTGCATATACTACTTAGCAGATAAGCACATAAACAAATAAGCACACAAAGATGAATAAGGAAAATAAAATAAAATAAAAACTACTTCTAAGGTCAACCTAAATAAAATCTAGACAGCTCCTAACTGTTCCAAGTTATTCTTTAAGGTCCACCAAATTCAAAATTAATCACACCGCTAGCCAGGTAAGTGTAAGAAAGGCGGGAGTCTCTCCGTGGGTACGGTGACTAATTAAGTAACCGCGCGTCCTTTAGGCGTTTACCTTTTGAACCACTTCCCTAGACACCAGTAATATGATTAATTAGGAATTCAGACTCCTCTCAGAATTTCTTGTCCTAATTGAGCTCGAGAGTCTTAGGGGCCAACGTCTACTTGATTTTATTAAGTCGGTTATGCAAAGTTATGTTGTTTGTGGGCCAAGGAAGGGTGATGAAATCCCCACCTTATCTTGTTATGGTTTGTGCCCTTAAAGTCAAATTAAAAATAAGAATAAACAAGTAAAATAAAAACTGTAAACAAATAAAATGTCCTATAACTATGTGAATTATAAAAGAATGAGAAATTTGACGCACCTCAATCCTCCAGCAATCACCACAGTTTATATTTAACAAAAATAAAATAATTAAAAAAAATAAAAACCTAAGCAAGATGTGCTCTACGTGAGTGAATGCATGAATGCGGCAATTAGTTTTTAAACTAAAAATAATAAACTAAACTACTAATTTTTTTTTTGTTTTTTTGTTTTTTATTTTATATTTTTTTTATTTTATATAAAAAAATAAGAAAAATTATGAAAATATGAAGTACCAAGAAAGCGCAGCAACAAAATATCTATGTTTTTGCTCTTTCGATCCGCTTCGATAATCCTGAAAAATAAAAATAAAAAATATTAGTGGTAAAAACTAATTCGAAGAAATAAAAATTAAGGAATAAAAAATTAAATCTAGTCCCCGGCAACGGCGCCAAAAACTTGATGTGATAAAAACTAGTAACTGCAAGTGCACAGTATCAAATTGAAGAATGGGCAAGTACAGGTCGAACCACAGAGACTAGTTAATTCCAATGTATCCTTAATTTAAATTTCAGGCAAATTAGGAATAAAAATTGTGAAGATGATTAATTAACTAACTAATGCAAAATTAAATTGATAAAGAAAACTAGTAATGAGAAAAACTACCTAGGAATCCGAATCCATTAAATACTAACATAATAATTAAATTCTTCATTTCCTTAATTAATCTCTAATTATTTTTCCTTCCCTTTAAAAATAGTGATTCATATAATTAATATGGGCAAGCATAGATTATGAAAATTTAAAGATTAACTATAACTCATCAAAACTTCATTGAGCAAGCATGAATTATGAAAAACTCATATCTTAACAATAACCTATCAAAACCTCGCAATTAATTTAGAACCAAAACGAATTATGCACAAAGGTAAAATTGAAGAAATAAACAATTAGACATTAATATCGGAACGAAAAGAATATAATATGTAATATTTAATTTCATCTTCATCCTAGATATTAAAATTTAGCTAGACATAAAATTCATAATAAAAGAAAACAAAACTAAAACTATTAATATAAATTACATGGAATAAATTAAAACAAATAGAACAAGAATTAAAAAGAAACTTTAATTAAACTAATAAAGACTTTTGCAATGAATGAATAACTCCCTGGCAATTCCCTAGCAAAGCTGCATGCGTACATGATGAATGAAAATAAAACTTTAATATTAATCTAATAAAGAATTGCATGAATGAATAACAAAAGCTCCAACTTCCAAACCTACGCTACTGCGGAACAAACAAAAGTAAGAAACAAAACTCCCTGACACAAAATCCATGCAAAGCTACTGGAACAAAAGTGAGAATAATACTTCCCGCCTCCTACCGAAGCTGCGGAACTAGAAAAAGAGAAAAAGAAAATAAACTATGACCTCCCCTACTCTCTAAAATAATACTCTTATTTATAGAGAAAATAAACTAAACCCTAATCTAATTTGAAATAGCTTGGACTTTTCTTCCCTTCTTGATTTCAACTTCTACATATAGAAATCAACTTGAAAGCTTTTAGAATCCTTTTTTCACTCAACTTTATTTATTTCTTTATTCCTGCAAAACAAAACAAAATATATTAATTAAATAAAATAAACAAATAAAATAATAAAAATAGAAATATAAAATATGCAAAATTACGTGACTATCAGTATACAAGTATCAACTTGTATTTTATCCGTATAAATGGATAAAACCATATATAACGGTCTAATTTTAATCTTAAGATTTAAATATTTTATAACTTTACATGTTCCAACATCCACGGAATTAAATCATTAGGACGGCTCTTGGAAGCAGAGAATCTCGCGGTGAATGTTTGTATCTTCACCCGTGATAAATGTTTGCATCTTTATCCGTGACAAATGGTTGTATCTTTGTCCGGTGCAAAATTCTCTTTCCGTACAGAACATTACCCAACTAGTTAAAACCCTCATTCGAAACATATTTGTTTAACGTTCATCTTTAATCTGCAAATAAGGTTTTATTCGCAAGGATGAGCACGACGGCTCAGCAAGTCTAACATATAACACATATGTAAGACCCCGAATTTTATGAAATATAAAATTTAATTTTTCTTCATATATTTTTTTTTCATGAAACAGTAAGTGGTTAAACTGACGAATTTGAAAGTTAAGGGTGTTATGTGCAAATTTTATTTTGTTGGACAATATTCGTTTTGTCGGGGAATATTCGTTTGGTCGGGGAATATTCGTGCCGTACGACGGTGCCGAAATAACAAATTATTTGTGGACCCCACAACGGAATATTTGTCGGATATAGAAAACGACAGAAGTAACCTTTTTATATAAAAATAGTCAACGGTGTTAACTGTTAAAATACCGGTGATAAAAGAATAGTAGCATACGGTAATTTATGGTATTTTTCTGTAGCACACGGTACTCTGCAGTAGCACACGGTATTGCACAGTGTCTCATATTATTGGTTTGATAATTGACACCGTAACTGTTGCGCATCATTTCATCAATAATTGTCACTGCATAATATTTTATATTATCAATTCAATAATTGTTATTACTCATTGTCTTATTAATAATTGTTGTGGCACAACATATTGGATTATTGAAACAATAATAATGCATATTATTGATCTAATAATTGACACAGTAGTTGTTGCATTATTATGAATTATTACTATGGTAGTATTATTTGGTAATTTGATTATTATAATATATTCATAAAGTTGTTTGTTTTATTAGACAATATAATAATAAAAAGTTATTTATTTTATTAGAAAAATATTATTATATTCAGAAGTTACTATGCAAGTTACTGTGCCAAATTTGAAAATTCGCTGAATTCGTCTGCGCAGCCTCTCCTGCCAATTTCAGCATTGGCGTGCTGCCAACAACCATGCATAGTACCCTTATTCCTCCTATAAATAGCTTGCTCAGCTGAATAGAAAAATCACACCTAAAACATAAAATTTTTCTATAAGAATTTTATGAGTTTTCTCTGAGAATAGTAAGGCTATTTTGAGAGTTTGAAAGCCAAAAGGAGTGCAGAAAATTTTCAAGTAAGTCTTTTATTAAAGAGTAGTAATTTTATAAATTCCTATTTTTCACGGTATTCACAAATCTTCCTTTAGAAGACTCTTCTTTGAGAAGATTCATTTTTAAAAGTTTTCTTTGGAAGATTTATTTTAGAATATTATTTTAAAAACTATTTTAAAGTAGTTATATTATACTACAAAAATTATGTTAAATATATATAATTTTGATAGTTCATATTATACGAGTTATCATACACTTTGAAAGTTATATATTGTAATTACTAATTTTATTATAAATATATAGGTTGATCAACCTCATTTAAATCAATATCCAGTCACGTGTTAAGGTAAGGAATATCATATTCTTTCATCTTCTATTATTTAAACTTACTACGGTAAGGAATATTATCTTCTTTCATATTCTAACTTACTACGGTAAGGAATATCATTCTTTTCACACTCTTAAATTTATTACGGTAAGGGGTATCACTCTTTTCATCATCATAAATAGATATTATTTTCTTTCTTACTTGAAGGGATTATCATTCTTTGATTCTCGAAAATAATATCGTTTCTTTCTTGTGCCATTTACTTCCATGTATTAAATTGTGGGAATAACCTTACGGCGCGGTTTACCGCCTGTTGGTGAATAACCTTTTGTATTCATTCCTTATTAATCTTTGAGAATAACCTTACGGTGCGGATTATCGTCTGTTTGGTGAATAACTCTTCATATTCAAATTGATGGGAATAACCTTACGGCGCGGATTATCGCCTGTTTGGTGAATAACTATTCGTATTCAAATTGATGGGAATAACCTTACGGTGCGGATTATCGCCTGTTGGTGAATAACCCTTTTTATTTGTCTCGTGTGGAAATAATTTGTCTACACGAATTATCACATGACACTTTTATTCCATATTCGTAAGTGATATCATTTTCCTTTATACTCATAAGGGATACCATCTTTTTCATCTTCCATTATTCAAACTTACTATGGTAAGTGATATTAATTCCCTTCACCTTTTGTTAATCAAACCTGCTACGGTAAGGGATATTATTTTCTTTCATACTCCTAAATCGAAACTTATTATGGAACTATTGCTTCTATAATTCCTGAAAATATTATATGTTCCATAATAGTTGAACTTCATTATTTCAACTGAACCTTCCTATTTACGTGAACCTTTCTATTGAACTGTAACCGTTATTCTGAACTGTGGATCTTGAATATCATTTTTAAATTTCACTCCACATCATGTTGACAATTTGGACATTATTTGAATCTGCATAAAGTAAACTTCTGATACTTATTGTGTATCCTGTTCTTCTGTTCATCATTTGTATCACTGTTATTTGTATTAATCATCAAGAATCAAGCTGTTGTGAATATCTGTGGCCGGGGGCACAGATGTGATATAATTGTTGAACAGATGATAGGTTAAAGGCGATATACTAGGTTAAAGGCGATACATCTGTTCGGTGTCTTTTATGGCACGTGGTTAATGTTCTCTTTGGCCCGTAGTGCAAAGATGAACTGTTGATTGGTATGATTATGACCAAAGGCTGAATCTGGTATAATCATGACCGTTGGTGTTATATTGAATGTCTTTGGCCCGTAGTGCAAAGATGAACTGTTGATCTGCATGATTATGACCAGGAACTGTGAAGTTGTATTATTTTGACTAATGGTATTTCAGATGATAAAAGTTGATGATATTTTTACTAAAAAGAGAAGCGAGTGGACATTATAGTCTGCATTATTCTTCTAATAGATTGCTCATTCCGCTGCTATTATTGATCTGAACGTTGTTTTAGAATTTAACTGCAGTTTTTGATATAAACCTTGTAGTCTATTGTATTCTATCAAGAACTCAACTGTTGAAGGCTAATGATAAATTATTCGTCATTATCTTAGTCATGATATTTCATACTGGGCTATTTGAGCTCACCCTTTCTTTTTGTTCCATTGTTTTTCAACAGGAGATGAGAACGTAACGGGGTCTAGCCGGGGAATGGAGTGAGAGTGCGGGGATAGCTATCATAGTCTTCACGTGTTATAAAATAGTGTGGCAATAATAATGAAGACTTAGTTGTATTGTATTATCCACTGTATTGTTGTACGTTGTATTTCATTGTAATAATTTTGTTGTAGTCTTTTGACGACTCAAGTTTGGGCTGTGTGGGCTCAGATTTGGGGGCGTCACAACATACGCAGTTTATGCTTTCATATAAACTTTAACATGCATTGACTGAACATAATTCTCCATTTAATATCACATATAACTCACGTTCCAACAATTTATATCATATTGACACACAAAGTGTATAAATCATGTTCCTACATCATAAACATAACGCATAACAGTTAGAAGGCTTGTAAACATCAGTTAAAGACTTCACATATCATCTATTGCATAATAACATGACATTATACATCTCATTTATCATTTTAACAATACTAAACAAGTAGCACATAGCAAGAGTTAGAAGACTTGCCTTAAAACCATGTTAGGGTTTTCCCGGGAAATCGTTAAACGCCTACAAAAAGGGTTACGCGACCCCGAATGTTAGTTTATCAAATTTTCCTTTTGAATAAGTCTTAGAATAACTTAACTAGACTATTTCCATAGGTGGAATTATTTGGAAAATTGTCCAACTCAAAAACTCATTTTTAAGTCACTTTTAAAAAAATAGGCAGCATGTATGGCTGCTAGACCCCGGCTCGATCAAACGGCCACAACTTCTTCGTTTTAAAACATTTTTGAGTCGTTCAAAATTTCACGCGTTCGTAACTTCCGTATCTACAATTTTCATTCAAACCAAAGTTCGAGATTCCTTACTGATTTACACATATTTCCCAGTAATGGGACTGATTTAAAACTGATTCATATTTCTGACCTCTTTTACAGTGACAGCCATAACTTTGTCATACGAAAATATTTTTGAGTGATTCTTGAGTCTAAATTGCTTAGAATTTCATGGTCTACAACTTTGATTTAGGTGTCTAAGGCAGATTCAGAAATTAAATTTTCAGAAATTACCAAAAATATTCTGCTAGTATTTTAGACTTAACTTTCTTTGATCCTATTGGTAAAACATGATACCTCAAGCATTAATTTGCGAAGATAACATGTTCTAACACTCAATACCACTTCATAACATAAAAATAACAAAATCATAAACCTACTTATATAAGATTTCATGACTTTTTCTCAAGAACACGAAGAACGAATTGAAGAACACGAAGAACACGAAGAACAAAGTTTCATCGTTCTTCGTTTTGACTACTAAAACTTGATGCCACAAGCATTATTTAGCAAGGCCATCATGTTTCATCATCCCATAACACTAAATTACCAAATCATAAACCTACTTATGTAGAAATTATGACTTTTGCTCAAGAACACACGAAGAACACGAAGAACGAAAAATCGTACATAGTAACGACTTATGTTCTTGAGCTTTTGGATTTCATACTTGAAATAATTTGAGCATTATAACTGCTTACATATGTGATTATAACACTTTATAATTGACAAAATTTGGTCATTATAACGACTTGTTTACTTAATTATAACAATTTATAATAATACTCTAGAACATACGAAGAACACGGAGAACGGATAAACCGTACATGGATACGACGTATGTTCTTGAACTTTAAACTATGAAATGAAATTTGACATAAAAACGACTTGCTCAAGTCATAAGGAACACGGAGAACGAAAAATCGTACATGGCTACGACTTATGTTCTTGAGCCTCATCGATAAAATAAAACTTTAAGCATAATAACGATTAAGAATCGTACATTTTATTATTGCAAGCTTTAACTATTTCTTTGCAATCTCTTGATTATAGGAATTTTGCTTTGAAAATTATTGAGAATAATGAAGAGCTTAGCTCTCTATTTATAGGAAAACCAAGGGTCGGGGTAGTTTGGTCATTAGTTTAAAAGCCAAGGGCATTTTAGTCATTTCGCACATTATTTAATTAATAAAACTAGAATAATATCTAGATATTTTCCAAACTAGCTTCTAGAAGCTTCTCGAGCTGTTTTGTCATTATTTCTTCCGATTTTGGTATATCGGATAAATCGCGTGCGATTAATTTAAAATATTTCGCATTAGTAATATAAGTTTTAATTACTTATACGTATTTTATTAATAAAATACATCATACAGTATTAATATGATGTCTCGTCTGACCCTCAAAGTTTTTCTTGAATTAATCTCGGATAATCTTCCGTGTATTTCTCCCAAATACACCTACCGGGCGACGCGATTGATAAATTTCTTTCATTCTAGACACTAATTATGATGGAATAATATAATTAGGTATTAATCTGATAAATTTGATTATTCAAATTTTATGTTAACTTTTCTCATGTTGCATTTGAAGAAAACAACACGGATGAATTACCAGTTTAATTATATAACAGTCTGATTCCAACTAAATGGTTAACTTATACTGATTTAAAATTTTGATATTACTGAGTTTTGTTCCGAATAAACACTTTTCTGTAAAGTGAAAAGTCCAAAAGACTTGGCACGTTTTTCGGTGAATAGTGTTTTGACGACCATTTCTTAGAAAATGGTTAGAACACCAAAAAGTCAAAAATAATATTTATTTTCGTCTTTTCCCTATTTCGTCTTATTCCCGACACACTTTTCGAGAAAAACTTTTATTGCTTATTACGCATCGTTGTTGCATACAAACACTATATCCTTTAGCGGAACGTTCAAAAATGAAAAAAGGTTTCCGTTTGAAGAGCGTTTTACGTTTTATTTTTGGAAAAATATCAGTGGCTCCCTGGTATCTATTACCCGTATCAATGCTATAACGTGAAATGGAAAAAGTCCAAACATTGAAAAGAACGTTCAAAAAGACGACAAACGTTTTCTCGCAAATCGTGTCATTTTCGTCTTTTTCCCAAAAAAAATTATTGGTTCCCTGACATCTAAACCTCATATTAACACTATATCGTGAAATACAAGAAGTCCTACAGATGAAAGAAACGATCAAACGAATGAAAAATATTTCTTCATGAATAGTACTTTTACACGTTTTTCGAGAAAAACTTTTATTGACTGTTACGTGTTTTCAAATCGTGGGAAGGTTGAATCTTGAAACGGAATGTCAATTTGACCTTCACATTTTGCTCGAGAGCCAAGGTTATTTCCTAGGGTTTTGACCCTAGGGTTAGGGTTTAGGTTTTAACTCTTTTTCCAATTTAGGTTTTTGCCCTAAATTGACTTCTGACTTTTAATAAGTGTTAAGGTTAACCACTCAAACCAAAACACAAAATCCTACACATAGATAATTCACATAACTCATTTAAAAGCTCAATTCAAGCTTTACTAATCACATAACACATAGTTTAGGTTAAACAGTTTAACCTCTTAGTTATATATGATCGTAGTTTCGAGTCGTATATATTCTTTCAGATAGCTCAACGTATGCTTGAGCAATCGATCTTAGGTTTTGAATTGACAACCTTGTTTAGATTTTGTTAGATCACTTTTGAAATATTTGGGATATTACATGTATATTATGTATTGAGTTGATGTTTAGGAAATTTAGCACATAGATGTAAAGGGAAATTATAACTATTGGATGTACTTACCAAAATGTTTACCACAAACTTCAAAACTGGTAAATCTGTTTATGGTCAACATAGTATCTCAATTTGCCATTTTTAGATTTTTTGCATGTTACACCTGTAAGACCCCGAATTTTATGAAATACAAAATTTAATTTTTCTTCATATATATATTTTTTTGAAACAGTAAGTGGTTAAATCGATAAAGTTAAAAGTTAAGGATGTTATGTGCAAATTTTATTTTGTCGGACAATATTCGCTTTGTCGGGGAATATTCGTTTGGTCGGGGAATATTCGTTTGGTCGGGGAATATTCGTTTGGTCCGACGGCGCCGAAATAACAAATTATTGGTGGACCCCACAACAGAATATTTGTCGGATATAGAAAACGACAGAAATAACCTTTTTAAATAAAAATAGTCAACGGAACTGTTAAAATACCGGTGATAAAAGAATAGTAGCATACGGTAGTTATTGGTATTTTCTGTAGCACTCGGTACTCTACAGTAACACGCGGTATTGCATAGTGTCTCATATTATTGGTCTGATAATTGACACCGTAACTGTTACGCATCATTTCATCGATAATTGTCACTGCATAATATTTTATATTATCAATTCAATAATTGTTGTTACACAGTATTTTGCATTATTGATTTAATAATTGTCATTACACTGTATTTTATATCATTGAGTCAATAATTGTTGTTGCACTGTTTTTAAAATTATTGAACCTAATAATTGTCACAGTAACATATGCACAGTAATTCACATTATTGAATCAATAATTGTCATTATACAGTAACGTATGCTTTATTTTACATTATTGTTATCTCTATTATGATGTTATTTAAACAGTTGTATTTCATTAATTTATTGACTTGATATCTAAGAGCTAACTATACTGTATTTATAACAATTAGTCATAATAATTGAATTGATAAAGTTATTTGTTTATAATATAAAGTTAGGTGATTATTAGGTGATATGAAATGAATGGTGTAGATTAAAGTGTGAATTATTGTTGAATAATTGAATTGATTTGTTTATAATATAAAGTTAGGTGATTATTAGGTGATATGAAATGAATGGTGTAGATTAAAGTGTGAATTATTGTTGAATAATTAAATTGATTTGTTTATAATATAAAGTTAGGTGATTATTAGGTGATATGAAATGAATGGTGTAGATTAAAGATAATATAATATTTGAAATGGATGGTGTAGATTAAAAGATGATCTTTAAATGAATGGTTTAGATTAAGTGAATGATAAGATTTTTGGCTATAAATAGAAGCCTTAACTTAAGGATTTTTCATAAACTTCCTTACTTGTTCTTTCTTTCTCTCTCTAAATACTTCTTGTGAAAGTTCTCTCTAAGTGTGCTTAAGTCATCTTGAGTATTTGTGAAGATCTATAAGTATACGTGTACTGTTCAAGTTAATCAACCTCATTTAAATCAATATCCAGTCACGTGTTGAGGTAAGGGATACCATCTTTTTCATCTTCCATTATTCAAACGTACTATGGTAAGGGATTATCATTATTTGATTCTCGATAATAATATTGTTTCTTCCTTACTCATAAGACGTGCATTTTATTTCCATGTATTAAATTGTGGGAATAACCTTACGGAGCGGATTGCCGCCTGTTGGTGAATAACCTTTCGTATTCATTCATTATTAATCTCTGAGAATAACCTTACGGAGCGGATTGCCGCCTGTTTGGTGAATAACTCTTTGTACTCAAATTCTATTAAATTGTGGGAATAACCTTACGGAGCGGATTGCCGCCTGTTGGTGAATAACCCTTTGTATTAATTTCCTTCACCGTTTGTTAATCAAACCTGCTACGGTAAGGGATATTATTTTCTTTCATACTCCTAAATCGAAATTTATTATGGAACTATGGCTTCTATAATTCCTGAAAATATTATATGTTCCATAATAGTTTAACTTCATTATTTCAACTGAACCTTCCTATTTACGTGAACCTTTCTATTGAATTGTAACCGTTATTCTGAACTGTGGATCTTGAATATCATTTTTAAATTTCACTCCACATCATGTTGACAATTTGGACATTATTTGAATCTGTACAAAGTAAACTTCCGATACTTATTGTTATCCTATTTCTTCTGTTCATCATTTATATCATTCTAATCATCCAAAAATCAAGTTGTTGTGAATATCTGTGGCCGGGGGCACAGATGTGATATATTTGTTGAACAAATGATAGGTTAAATGCGATATAATAGGTTAAAGGCGATACATCTGTTCGGTGTCTTTTATGGCACGTAGTGAATGTTCTCTTTGGCCCGTAGTGCAAAGATGAACTGTTGTTTGGTATGATTATGACCAAAGGCTGAATCTGGTATAATCATGACCGTTGGTGCTATATTGAATATCTTTGGCCCGTAGTACAAAGATGAACTGTTGATCTGCATGATTATGATCAGGAACTGTGAATTTGTATTATCTTGACTAATGATATTTCAGATGATAAAAGTTGATGATGTTTTTCCTAAAAAGAGAACCGAGTGGACATTATAGTCTGCATTATTCTTCTAATAGATTACTCATTCCGCTGCTATTATTGATCTGAACGTTGTTTAAGAATTTAACTGCAGTTTTTGATAAAAACCTTGTAGTCTATTGTATTCTATCAAGAACTCAGCTGTTGAAGACTAATGATAATTTATTCGTCATTATCTTAGTCATGATATTCTTTACTGGGCTATTTGAGCTCACCCTTTCTTTTGTTCCATTGTTTTTCAACAGGAGATGAAAACATAACAGGGTCTAGCCGGGGAATGGAGTGAGGGTCCGAGGAATAGTTATCATAGTCTTCACGTTTTGTAAAATAGTGTGGCAATAATAGTGAAGACTTAGTTGTGTATTATTATACACTGTATTGTTGTACGTTGTGCTTTGTTGTAATAATTTTGTTGTAGTATTTTGACGACTCAAGTTTGGGCTGTGTGGGCCCAGATTTGGGGGCGTCACAGTTGGCATCAGAGCTTAGGGATATGGTCTTTAATGGAGATCTGGGGTAGAACTAGGAAGGGAGAGACGAATAGAATCAGTCACTAGTGTGTCCTACCTAAAATAGATTTTATTATCTAATGAGTCGATTTGAATGTAGGAACATGAAGTGATGAGTCAGTTTATTTGAACTAACATTTATTTTGTGACCACAGTTAAGTATGGCATCTGAAAATCAAGAGGTTAACTATGGAATACCCGAAGCAAATGTAGCCGAGAATCAAGAGGCCCCAAACAATCCTCCTGCCAACTCAGGAAATAATGTTCCTGATAACATGATGAACGATGGATTCTTTAGGAATTTCATACAGTTCATACAGAATCAAGGAAGAGGAAATCCAGTCAATAATAACGGTAGAAACGCTGGCAATTTGAGGATGGTCACTGTTAAGCAATTTAAAGAATTAGGACCACCTGAATTCCACGGGAAGCCTGACCCACTCAAAGCGGAGGCATGACTGAAGCAGACGACAAAAATACTTGATGTCTTACAATGCGCTGATGATCAGAAGGTGCCATTTGCCACTTTTATGTTACGAGGTGAGGCGGACCATTGGTGGGAAGCGGTAAAACGTATCCAACCTTCAGCACTCGAAATGTCTTGGACAGAATTCGAAGAACTGTTTAACGAGAAGTACTTCCCAGAAAGCATCCGCCATATGAAGGAAGTGAAATTCATTAAGCTGGAGCAGGGAAACATGACAGTTTCTCAATATGAAGCTAAGTTTGCTGAACTGTCTCGTTTTGCGACTCATCTTGTGGATGACGAAGCACGAATGAGTCGGATGTTCCTAAGAGGTTTGAGATTCAAAATTCGTCAACAACTTAGCTCTTATAAATTTAGTTTGTATTCAGATGTTGTAGATAGGGCTCAAAGGGTGGAGCAAACAGATGAAACATTCCAGCCAAGAGTTAATGATCAGCATAGAGAAAGGAGTGACAACAACCACAGGAACGAGAACCATCGAGGAGGTAACCAACACTTCGGTGGTAATTCCATACCAAATAACAGAAGAGGAGAATCTAGTGGGAACAATTTCAAAAGAAAGAGATTCCATAATAATTATGGAAGGGCACCAGCACCAGTACCAACACCAGCACCGACCCCAGTTTCAAGGGGAGAAGATCGACCACCAGTGAGATGCTATAGGTGTGGTCAGGAAGGTCACATCAGCCCAAACTGTACACTGCAGTCCAAAAAGTGCTACAGTTGTGGGAAAGAGGGTCATCTTGCGCGGTTTTGTCCTGCCACAAAATCAAGTCCAGCTGCAATGATGATACCAAAAGCTAGCGCGGATAAAGGAAAATCTGTAGTTCAAGGGAGAGCTTTTGTTGTGACATCCCAAATGGCACGAAACTCGAACGAGGTGATAACCGGTAAGCTATTCATAAATTCTCGTGAAGTCTACGCTTTGTTAGATACTGGCTCTACCCATTCTTTTATCTCACCTGCATGTGCTCAGCGTTTAAACTTAACTCCTGAAAATTTGGACTTTGACTTATCAGTTGAAACCCCATTAGGAGAAATGACCATTACATCTACTGTCTATAAATCTTGCCTAGTTCAAATCAACAACCTCACATTACCTGTTGACCTTATTTCTTTGGAGATGCATGAATTTGATGTGATTTTAGGAATTGATTGGTTGACTACCCATCATGCTAAAATTGATTGTTTTCATAAGATTATTAGTTTTCATATTCCTAATCAACCTGTCATGCAAATTCAAGCAAATAAACCATCGAAATCTATAACTGTTATTTCTAGCCATAAAGCCATTCGTTTATTGAAAAACGGATGTCAAGCCTTTTTAGCTCATGTCACTGATTTGAACAAAAATACGTCAAACTTGAATGATATTCCCATTGTTAATGAGTTTCCTGACGTTTTTCCTGAAGAACTTCCTGGCTTACCCCCAAACCGTGAAATTGATTTTTATATTGATCTTGAACCCGGTACCAAGCCCATTTCCAAAGCTCCCTACCGAATGGCTCCCATTGAACTTCAAAAGTTAAAAGTCCAACTACAGGAATTGTTGGATACCGGTTTCATTCGTCCGAGTGCATCACCTTGGGGTGCTCCTGTTCTATTTGTGAAGAAGAAAGACGGGAGTATGAGATTGTGCATTGACTACCGAGAATTGAACCATGTCACCATCAAGAACAGGTACCCGTTACCTCGGATTGATGACATGTTTGATCAATTGCAAGACGCTCAACATTTCTCAAAGATTGATCTCCGTTCTGGATATCATCAGTTAAAGGTTAAAGCTGAGGACATTCCAAAGACTGCTTTCAGAACTCGTTATGGGCATTATGAGTTCTTAGTCATGCCTTTTGGACTAACTAATGCTCCTGCAGCTTTCATGGACATGATGAACCGGATATTCAAGGAACATTTGGATCATTTTGTGGTTGTCTTTATTGATGACATCCTCATATACTCCAAGAGTCGCGAGGATCATGAACAACACCTGAGATTGATACTACAAAAGCTCCGTGAAAACAAATTATATGCCAAGTTGAAGAAATGTGAGTTCTGGCTTGAGGAGGTCGCGTTTCTTGGGCATGTGATTTCTAGTCAAGGAATATCAGTCGATCCTGCGAAGATTGAAACGGTACTAAATTGGGAACAACCCAAAACAGTAACCGAAGTCCGAAGTTTTCTGGGTCTAGCTGGTTATTATCGGAGATTCGTAGAAGGATTTTCTCGAATCGCCACTCCATTAACGTAGCTTACTCGGAAAAGCACAAAATTCATATGGAGCGAGGAATGCGAGAAAAGTTTCCAAGAACTCAAGAAGAGACTGGTTTCAGCTCCTGTTCTGACCATACCATCAGGATCAGGAGAATTTGTTATCTACAGCGATGCTTCTGGCAAAGGTCTAGGCTGTGTCCTTATGCAACATGGAAAGGTTATAGCCTACGCCTCTCGACAACTCAAAGATTATGAGAAAAATTATCCTACTCATGATCTAGAGTTAGCAGCAGTCGTTTTCGCGTTGAAGATCTGGAGACACTACTTGTACGGAAAAAAAGTGGATATCTATACGGATCATAAAAGTCTCAAGTATTTCTTCACCCAGAAGGAACTCAACATGCGACAACGACGTTGGCTTGAGCTGTTAAAGGATTATGACCACACAATCCAGTATCACCCGGGAAAGGCGAACGTTGTAGCTGACGCTTTGAGCAGAAAATCTTATGCAAGTACAAGTGCACTGCTGACAACACAAAAGTGTATTTTGTACGACTTGCAAAAGATGGAGATAGAGCTAAAGACACCAGGGACCCACTCGAAGATTGCTCACGTGCGAGTAAAACCAACTTTAATCGATAAAATTAAAGCTGCTCAAGCTACCGATCCGGAACTGATAAACATGATAAAGAAAGTACAAGAAGGTGCCATTCCCGAAGCAAGAATCGACGAGAAAGGAATACTTCGAGTCAACTCTCGACTCTGTGTTCCTAACGATCCTGAATTAAAGCATAAAATCATTATGGAGGCACACAACACGCCGTTTGCAATCCACCCAGGAGGTACCAAGATGTATCGAGATCTTCGACATACATTTTGGTGGAACAATATGAAAAGAGAGATTGCGGAGTTTATCTCAAGGTGCCTAACTTGTCAACGTGTCAAGGCAGAGCATCAAGTTCCTAAAGGTCCATTACAATCACTTGAAGTTCCCGAATGGAAGTGGGAACACATCAATATGGACTTCGTGACGGGTCTTCCAAAAGTTTCTCAAGGCTTAGATGCAATTTGGGTGATCGTAGATAGATTGACCAAATCTGCTCATTTCTTGCCTATACGAGAAAACTTTTCACTTGAACGTCTTGCCGGTATGTACATAAATGAGATCGTGAGATTGCATGGCATGCCAGTTTCCATAGTTTCTGATCGAGATCCTAGATTCACTTCACGCTTTTGGATCAGTCTACAAAAAGCTATGGGCACTGAACTACGTTTTAGTTCTGCATACCATCCTCAAACGGACGGACAATCGGAAAGGACGATCCAGACCCTCGAAGATCTTTTGAGACTTTGTGTATTAGACTTCAAAGGAAGTTGGGATAAGTACTTGCCATTGGTGGAATTTTCTTACAACAACAGTTACCAAGCAAGCATAGGCATGGCTCCATTCGAGGCATTGTATGGAAGGAAGTGTCGCTCTCCAATATGTTGGAATGAGGTAGGAGAAGCAAAATTGTTGGGACCCGAGTTGGTACGCTTGACGACCGAAAAGATCCAAATAATCCGACAACGAATACAAACCGCACAAGAACGACAAAAGAGTTATGCTGATCTTCATCGGAGAGACGAAAGTTTCAACGTCGGAGATCATGTATTCTTACGTGTTTCTCCATGGAAAGGGGTTACGAGATTCGGAAAGAGAGGAAAGCTCAACCCTCGATTTATTGGCCCATTTGAAATCCTCGATCGAATAGGAACCGTAGCCTACAGACTAGCCCTACCACCAAGTATGTCTCGCATCCATAACGTTTTTCACATATCTATGTTACGTAAATATGTGAAGGACCCAAACCACGTCATTGAGTTAGAACCAGACGTTATAGCAGAGGATTTAACATACGAAAAAGTACCTGTTAAGATCCTGGATAAGAAGGAGCAGATCCTACGCTCAAAGGTTATACCTCAAGTTAAGGTTTTATGGAGGAACCAAGATACTGAGGAAATGACCTGGGAGCTAGAATCTGAGATGAAATCTAAGTATCCTTACCTCTTCGATATGTCAGGTACGTCAATTTCGGGGACGAAATTTCATAAGGAAGGGAGGTTGTAAGACCCCGAATTTTATGAAATACAAAATTTAATTTTTCTTCATATATATATTTTTTTGAAACAGTAAGTGGTTAAATCGATAAAGTTAAAAGTTAAGGATGTTATGTGCAAATTTTATTTTGTCGGACAATATTCGCTTTGTCGGGGAATATTCGTTTGGTCGGGGAATATTCGTTTGGTCCGACGGCGCCGAAATAACAAATTATTGGTGGACCCCACAACAGAATATTTGTCGGATATAGAAAACGACAGAAATAACCTTTTTAAATAAAAATAGTCAACGGAACTGTTAAAATACCGGTGATAAAAGAATAGTAGCATACGGTAGTTATTGGTATTTTCTGTAGCACTCGGTACTCTACAGTAACACGCGGTATTGCATAGTGTCTCATATTATTGGTCTGATAATTGACACCGTAACTGTTACGCATCATTTCATCGATAATTGTCACTGCATAATATTTTATATTATCAATTCAATAATTGTTGTTACACAGTATTTTGCATTATTGATTTAATAATTGTCATTACACTGTATTTTATATCATTGAGTCAATAATTGTTGTTGCACTGTTTTTAAAATTATTGAACCTAATAATTGTCACAGTAACATATGCACAGTAATTCACATTATTGAATCAATAATTGTCATTACACAGTAACGTATGCTTTATTTTACATTATTGTTATCTCTATTATGATGTTATTTAAACAGTTGTATTTCATTAATTTATTGACTTGATATCTAAGAGCTAACTATACTGTATTTATAACAATTAGTCATAATAATTGAATTGATAAAGTTATTTGTTTATAATATAAAGTTAGGTGATTATTAGGTGATATGAAATGAATAGTGTAGATTAAAGTGTGAATTATTGTTGAATAATTGAATTGATTTGTTTATAATATAAAGTTAGGTGATTATTAGGTGATATGAAATGAATGGTGTAGATTAAAGTGTGAATTATTGTTGAATAATTAAATTGATTTGTTTATAATATAAAGTTAGGTGATTATTAGGTGATATGAAATGAATGGTGTAGATTAAAGATAATATAATATTTGAAATGGATGGTGTAGATTAAAAGATGATCTTTAAATGAATGGTTTAGATTAAGTGAATGATAAGATTTTTGGCTATAAATAGAAGCCTTAACTTAAGGATTTTTCATAAACTTCCTTACTTGTTCTTTCTTTCTCTCTCTAAATACTTCTTGTGAAAGTTCTCTCTAAGTGTGCTTAAGTCATCTTGAGTATTTGTGAAGATCTATAAGTATACGTGTACTGTTCAAGTTAATCAACCTCATTTAAATCAATATCCAGTCACGTGTTGAGGTAAGGGATACCATCTTTTTCATCTTCCATTATTCAAACGTACTATGGTAAGAGTTTATCATTATTTGATTCTCGATAATAATATTGTTTCTTCCTTACTCATAAGACGTGCCTTTTATTTCCATGTATTAAATTGTGGGAATAACCTTACGGAGCGGATTGCCGCCTGTTGGTGAATAACCTTTCGTATTCATTCATTATTAATCTCTGAGAATAACCTTACGGAGCGGATTGCTGCCTGTTTGGTGAATAACTCTTTTCACTCAAATTCTATTAAATTGTGGGAATAACCTTACGGAGCGGATTGCCGCCTGTTGGTGAATAACTCTTTGTATTAATTTCCTTCACCTTTTGTTAATCAAACCTGCTACGGTAAGGGATATTATTTTCTTTCATACTCCTAAATCGAAATTTATTATGGAACTATGACTTCTATAATTCCTGAAAATATTATATGTTCCATAATAGTTGAACTTCATTATTTCAACTGAACCTTCCTATTTACGTGAACCTTTCAATTGAATTGTAACCGTTATTCTGAACTGTGGATCTTGAATATCATTTTTAAATTTCACTCCACATCATGTTGACAATTTGGACATTATTTGAATCTGTACAAAGTAAACTTCCGATACTTATTGTTATCCTATTTCTTCTGTTCATCATTTATATCATTCTAATCATCCAAAAATCAAGCTGTTGTGAATATCTGTGGCCGGGGGCACAGATGTGATATATTTGTTGAACAGATGATAGGTTAAAGGCGATATAATAGGTTAAAGGCGATACATCTGTTTGGTGTCTTTTATGGCACGTGGTGAATGTTCTCTTTGGCCCGTAGTGCAAAGATGAACTGTTGTTTGGTATGATTATGACCAAAGGCTGAATCTGGTATAATCATGACCGTTGGTGCTATATTGAATATCTTTGGCCCGTAGTACAAAGATGAACTGTTGATCTGCATGATTATGATCAGGAACTGTGAATTTGTATTATCTTGACTAATGATATTTCAGATGATAAAAGTTGATGATGTTTTTCCTAAAAAGAGAATCGAGTGGACATTATAGTCTGCATTATTCTTCTAATAGATTACTCATTCCGCTGCTATTATTGATCTGAACGTTGTTTAAGAATTTAACTGCAGTTTTTGATATAAACCTTGTAGTCTATTGTATTCTATCAAGAACTCAGCTGTTGAAGACTAATGATAATTTATTCGTCATTATCTTAGTCATGATATTCTTTACTGGGCTATTTGAGCTCACCCTTTCTTTTGTTCCATTGTTTTTCAACAGGAGATGAAAACATAACAGGGTTTAGCCGGGGAATGGAGTGAGGGTCCGAGGAATAGTTATCATAGTCTTCACGTTTTGTAAAATAGTGTGGCAATAATAGTGAAGACTTAGTTGTGTATTATTATACACTGTATTGTTGTACGTTGTGCTTTGTTGTAATAATTTTGTTGTAGTATTTTGACGACTCAAGTTTGGGCTGTGTGGGCCCAGATTTGGGGGCGTCACAACACCAGTTTTAATTTGTAAGAATCATAGTGTTCAATTGGCTTCAAATTCAGCCTTACTTTTTTGTATTTCTATTTGTATTACTACACAGGAAGGTAACTTAGGTTATGTATTGTGTCTAAACTTGGTATTGGTTTCTCAACGAGGAATGTAGCTTAGCGTTCTAGTGTTTTTAAGACTGCATAACTAGTAGTTATTTTTGTATGATTCTAATTCAGTACTTACAATTTTTGAAGCATTGATATAGCTTGTTATTGATGTAGAGATGCTATTGGTTTACCAATTATTGTTGCTGCTATGCTTGACTTGTCAATATTCCTGTTGTTGGGGGTGCTAGACTGGGATGACTGCTTAAGTGAAAAATCAGCATAGGATACTTTGGCGTGGCTTGCAGTTCTCGTAGGTATGGTAGGCCAACTGACAAACCTTGGAATTATGACCTGGATGTCTGACAGTGTAGCCAAATCTCTTCAATCTCTGCCTTTGAGCTGGCCGACTGCCTTTGGTGTTCTTCAGGTAGCTTACTTCTTAATGCACTACTTATTTGTAGCAACGTTTTGTAAGAAATTGGTCAAAAATTTAGCTTTGGCCTTTTAGTTCAAGCTCATTGTCAACTTTACCTGGTGTAACAGTGCCTCGTTGACATTTGGGTTATAGATAGTGAAAATCAAATTTAAGAGAAAAAAAAATGTTGGGTTTCTAATACCTCTGATTGAGAATGATGCCTTGAGACGCTATAAAATACATAATTTCTAATACAAATAATACATAGAACAGAAATACAAAACTCAATAATACACAACTAAGTCTTCACTATTATTGTCACACTATATACAACATGTGAAGACTACAATAGCTATCACTCGGACCGTCACTCCATTCCCCTGCTAGACCCGGCTACTCTATCTTTTTCTGAAAAATAACGGAACAAAAGAAAGGGTGAGCTCAAATAGCCCAGTAAGAAATATCATGACTAAGATGATGACAAATAAATTATCATTAGCCTTCAACAGATGAGTTCTTAATTGAATATAATAGACAATAAGTTTTGTATCAATAATAGCAACGGAAAGCAATCCATTAGAAGAAATGTGTAGACTATGATGTCTACTTGCATCTCTTTTTAAGAAAAATATCATCAACTCTTATCATCTTAAACACCGCTAGTCATGATAATATAAATTTTCAGTTCCTGATTATAATCATGTCAGTCAATAGTTCATCTTTGCATTACGAGCCAAAGATATTCAAATATAATACCAACAGTAATGATTATACCAGTTTTCAGCCTTTGGTCATAATCATACCAACAATAGTTCATTTTTGCCCCAGGCCAAAGAGAATATTCACCACGTGCCCTAAAATACACAATAATTATATCGCCTTTATCCTATCATCTGTGCCCCAGGCCACAGATATTCACAACAACATGATTCTTGATGATTAGAATAACAACCGTGATATTGATGATGAATCAGAAAAAACAGTATGATCAATAAATATCGAAAGTTTATGATTCTTTTGTGTGCAGATTCAAACAATGTCCAAATTGTCAACATGATGTGGACTAAAATTCAAGAATGATATTTAAGATCCACAATTCAGAATAACAGTTAAGGTTCAGTAGAAAGATTTAGAAAAATAGGAAGGTTCAGTTGAAATGATATTAGATGAAGTGCAAACTATTAAAGAATATATAATCATTTTAGGAAACTTTACCAATAAGAGACAAATAAGAAATGAATACGAAGAGTAATTCACCAAACATGCGGTAGTCCGCGTAGTCGGGTTATTCTCATAAATTAATAAGGAATGAATACGAAAGGTTATTCACCAAACATGCGGTAGTCCGCGTAGTCAGGTTATTCCCACAATTTAATAAGGAATGAATACGAAAGGTTATTCACCAAACATGCAGTAGTCCGCGTAGTCAGGTTATTCCCACAAATTAATATATAAAAATAAATGACACATCTTACGAGTAAGAAAGAAACGATATTATTTTCGAGAATCAAATAATGATAATCCCTTACCATAGTAAGTTTGAATAATGGAAGATGAAAAAGATGGTATCCCTTACCTTAACACGTGACTAGATATGAACTCGTACACTTACAGATCTTTACGAATACTCAAGATGACTTTAGCACACTCAAAGAGAACTTATACAAAGAAATATTTGGAGAGTGAAAGAAAGAATAAGCAATGAAGTTTTTTATGAAAAATCCTTAAGTTAAGGCCTCTATTTATAGTAAAAAATCTTATCATCACCAAGATTTCCTAATTTAATCCAAACCGTATATTTTAAGATAATGTTTAATCCATACCACTCATTTCATCTTTTAAGATTTTCTTAATCTAAACCATTCATTTAAAGATCATCTTTTAATCTATACCATTCAATTTACTTTATATATAAAACAACTAACTTTAAATAAATCAATTAACTTTATATATAAAAACAAACAACTTTATATAATTTATCATAATAAAAATAAATAACTTTGTCAATTCAATTTTTAAACAATAATTCACAATTATGTATTACTATGGCTAATTGTTGTAAATGCAGTGTAGTTGGCTTTTCGAGTTAGATAAACAGGAAAATCAACTAATAATAGAATACAACAGTTTAATCAATATCATAAAAAAGATAACAATAATGCTGAAAATAAATAAGAAAATAACACATTACTGTGTAATGACAATTATTGATTCAGTAATGTGAATTATTGTGCATATGCTACTGTGACAATTATCAGCTCAATATTATGAATTATTATGCATGTGACAATTATTGGTTCAATAAAGTTAATATAGTACAATAACCACTTTTTCAGTTTAATAATATGAAACACTGTGCAATACCGTGTGCTACTGTGCAATACCGTGTGCTACTGTGCAATACCGTATGTTACTATTCTTTTACCACCGGGTATTTTAACAGTTCAAGATAATAGTACCGTTGACTATATTTATTTAGAAAGGTTACGTATGTCGCCTTCTATATCCGACAATAATTCGTTGTGGGGGTCCACCATTATTTTGTTATTTCGGCGTTGTCGTACGAATCGAATATTTTCTGACAAAACGAATATTCTCCGACCAAACGAATATTCTCCGACATAATAAAATTTGCACATAACATCCTTAACTTTTAATCTTATCAATTTAACCACCTACTTTTTCAGGAAAAATATATATGAAGAAAAATTAAATTTTGTATTTCATAAAATTCGGGGTCTTACAACGTGTATCCGGTAGACTGAAAAAACAGGACAGTAAATTGAATGAGATGACTTCAACTGTGAAAACGACAAGAAATGCACACCAAAAAACAAAAAGCAAAAAAAGAGGCAACTTTTGATTTTATTTCTCTTTTTTCCGTCCAAGCCAGCCATAGTGTAAGATATGGGGCATAGTCCAAGTACACATGCTGTTAACATAATAGCTTGGAGGAAAAAAGGAACCTTCAAGCCAAAAAGGATATTACACCTATACATCAAAGAAACTAGAAACACTACGAGCCCCAAAAATAGACACATTATGCTCCTTGCACAACTTACTTCAAGAAGTCAGCCAACAGTTAAATTAAGAAATCAACAAAAGAGACCCAATAGAAACATAATAGATCTAACCCAATTACAGATAAAGTTAAAAGTAATATTGTAACCCAATTGGAGATAAAATATCAAAAGATGAACTAATATTATAACCCGATTACTGATAAAGATAAGAGAGAAGGAAGTAGGTTGTACCAATCTAAAATTGCAGAAGAAAATGGAGCTGAGAGATATGGAAATGGCCGGAGCCGCTTGCAATATCGTCGGAGCTTTACCTTTGATTTTTCTTTGCTTTGTAGTGAGAGAGAAAAAGCTGCGAGTTAAAGAGAGAACGAGGGCTTATAATTTAGGGGAGAAGATAGCTGACTTGTTTTTTTCTTTTTTTTTTTGCAACCCGCATGTCTTATTTTTTAAAGTCCGTCTTTGGTTCGCAGTCTTTGGTTTGCTGGAGAGCGACTTTGTATATATATATATATATATATATATATATATATATATATATATATATATATATATATATATATATATATATATATATATATATATATATATATCGAGAGTAATAATTGTTACCTAGTGCTTGGTTGGATTTGAACGTTTAAATTTTCGAATAATCTCTAATATCCTCAAGATCTTCCTTCCTATAACCTTATACTGAATCTGGAGTGTGGTCTCCAAAAAACCCTTCTGAAAAAATATTTTTACTTGCTTTTTCTAGGCAGAGGGAGAATACGTTATTTGCTCTTTTACTCTGATTCGGTAAAAAAAATCTCATTCACGTTTCTGATCAATGATATATTTATATCTTTATTGATCATTATATCTCTAAAAAAATTAATTCATATTAGGCTATGATGAGGATCCTAAATGATTCTTATTCTGACTCCAATACTTATTTATATATTATTATTTAATAATAATATACTAAATAAATATTAATTATAATTAATTTCACTAAATAATTGTAATTGCATTTCAGTCCATGAATTAAGTAAAATAAACTCTTTACTAATAAAGTATAAATATTTCCTCTATAAATGTACATATATATTTCAGAATTAAATATAATCTCAATATATTTAAACTAATTTCATAAGTTCATAATTTATCTTCATTTGATCATAAATTAATTTAACAACTAAATCAATCTTTTTAATAATAAGTATTAAAAGACTTGACCAAGATTCATTGATCAATAATAAATTACTTTATGAAAGATCTTATAGTTGTTTTGACAATAATAATGTTCTTAATATTAATTAACATTCTGAGGTATTAATTAACACAATATAATTGTAATGTCCTAGAATTTCCACATCTTTATTAATTAAATTATTAATTTAATTTCCAACGAGTTAGTTTTACGAGATTATTTAAATCTTTTTATGTGATTAATTAATTATGTGATTAAATAATTATGTAATTAATTACTAAAATTAATTAAAGGGGGTCACTAAGATGTTATTAAATTAGTGAACAAACCCTAAAGTTTTAATATCAAAATAATTGATAAGTTTCCTATTATTTAAATATTCAATTAAATTGAATATAATGAGTGAACTAAATATAATAAATTAATTAATATGATTATTAATTAATGTAAATAATGTGAAATATTAATAATAATATTTATTAGTCCATTTAGTAATTTAATACTAATGGGTTAGAATATTTAATTATTTATTCAATTTAATTATTTATTTAATCATGGATTGAATAATTAATGTATAAATTATTAAATTAGCCCAACATGGGTCAATTAGTAGCCCAAGTGTAGAATAATAAAATTTGACAATTTAGTAGCCCAAACAATTTAATAGAAGCCCAATTGGTATTTTAAATTAAAGCCCAATGATTGGCCCACTTGAAAAATACTTAATTAAACTATTATTTATTTAAAAAGTAAAAGTGACTCAAATTATGGGACAAAAAGAAGGGATGTTGCCGGCAAGAAGGAGAAGAGAGAGGGTATTGCTTTTATTATTATTATTATTATTTGATTTTCATTTATTTAATTAAAAGGATTGCTTGTTTTATTTTTAAAAGTACATGAAACCATGCTTCTTTTCACCAACTTAGTACTTAGCTAGAATTCTTGCACAAGTCTCCAACCACCCTCATTATGGAAATTTGATAGATATAGATTTTATATCTATTGAAATTGTAAGTATACTTACAAGTTAGTAGTTTTTGAAAATCATTTCTCATCTTTTATTTCCAAGTCCAAAAGAGAGAGCTAGAGAGCATTTGAGAGTGTGAGAAAATTTGAGAGCAAAATACTAAGAGAAGAGAAGGAGTCTTGGTTCATGTCATCTTCCTTAATCACCTATTTTGGAAGAAAAATGAAGATAGCCATTAAATCAAGATAATGGTTATTTTAAATAAAGTTTTGTTTTTAAATTAAATAAATCATCATATTAGTATAAATATGTTAATATGGTTATTAATGTGTAGTGGTAATATTTATGCCATGCTTGAGTTTAATATGCTTGGTTTGTATTTTGGTATATTTTATATGCTAAAATATGTATTTAGTAGTGTGTAAACAAGTTTTGAAATATATTATCAAAAATATTTTTGTAAAACTTAGGTTTGATGTTCTAATATTATAGAACATTAAATCATGAGAAAAACAAAGTTTGAATCACTCAAAATGGAGTTATACACAAAAAGTTATGATTTGTGGTAGTTTATGTGACGTAAAATTTTTTATAAAAAAATAATGATATTAAATCATGAAAAATTAATTTTTCATGTTATAAATTAATATAAGGTGATTGGTAATTTTTTTGGATTTTTATTGAGGATTTAAAGCTTACTTGATGGTATATTTTTAATTAAAATGGGTACTGTTCACGTTCTGTCAGAAAAAATTTTTTTAAGGGTTTCCGCGCAATGCGCGCCTGTCACTGTTCACCGAGGACGCGGAGCCAAACGACGTCGTTTGGCGTCTGTGGAATTTTACTCCGCGCGTTATGCGCGGAGGCCATTTCCGGCTTTTCGAAAACGACGCCGTTTTGGTCCGAAAAGATTATAACGCGCGCCATGCGCGGTAGTTATTTTTTCGGCGAAATTACAAGTTTGCCCCTCCGTGTTTTTCTTGGCAGAATTACCATTCTGCCCTCAGTTCAGTTTTTGAATTATTTACGGAAATGCCATTCGGATTAAATTTAAATAATTTAAATATTTAAAAACTAATTTAAAATTATAACAAAAATAATAATAATTCAAAAATAATATTGGGGAGGATATTTTTCATTAAGTTTAATATTTAAATATTTTAAATATTAATCTAGTTAGCTAAACTATGGTTAAGTTAAATAAATTTATTATTTATTTATTATTTTAAATGTTAATAATAAATAAAGATGATAAATTAGCAATTATTATTTAATGCCTATTAAATAATATTTAAAGAGAGATAAAATTTATAAATTAATTATTTATTATTTAAATATTATTAAATAATAAATAAGGATAATTAAGTAATTAATTATTATTTAATTAACATTAAATAACGATTAATGGAAATTAAATTATTAGAGTAATAATTTATTATTTAATTAAAATAATAAATAAGAATGATTTGATTATTATTTAACCTTAAATAATAATTAAAATTAATTAAATAATTAATTATTATTTAATTGACATTAAATAATAATTAAAGGGGATTAAGATTAGTAAACTATTATTTAATTTCCTTAATTAAATAATAAGTAAGGTTAATTACTTAGTTAATTATTGGTTGATTAACATTAAATTAAATAAGGTTAAAATTAAGTTAATAATTATTTATTATTTAATTATAATTAAATAATAAGTAAGTACAATTAGTTATTATTTATTTTAAATAATAACTAGAGTTAATTAATTAATTTCTATTTAATCAATATTAAATAGTAATTAAAAAGAGATTGAGTTAATAAAATAAATTGAATTTAATTAAACAATTATAATAAGTTGTTTAAAGGTTTAATAAGTGTCCAACACTTAAGAAAAATATTTTCTAACTTATTAAATTATTAACCTAAAATGATTAAGTGTCTATAAGGTTAATAATATTGTTTTGACTACTGTAAATTATGTGTTAGTACTTATGTGTGGTAAATAAGTTTGTTATTTAAGCGTATAGTTATGCAAATACGCCGTACTAATTATTAGACCGACTTTATTAATGTTAGGTCTTTCAAAGCAAGTTAGTTAAAGCTAGACAATTATTGTAGCTGAGCAAACAGGCAAGTTCTCTAACCCTACTCAATTATTATCGTTGAACAAGTTTCCATACTTGTATTTATTGTTAAAGCTTGAAGTGGTTTAATTATTTAAAATTATTCCACATCCATATTGTTTATACAATCGCACTTAGTGCATTTGAAGCTTATTAGTTCTTGATTCATGAACTGTATTAAAAATGTCTTAAGCTAATAATTCAGCTAGACATTACGTTTCTAAATTCAATAACTTGAATACTTTTAAAAGCTTATCTAAACCATTGTTGGGTGCGGATTTCTTATATTAAGTCTGAGAATTGAACAACCCTAAATTAGGGGATTTTGTGTCGGGAAACCGACTTTGGGCGCCAGTAACTAAATGTAATGCATATGCAGCGGGTTGAATAGGCTGATCCCCTTGAAAACCAAACAACTCAAAGGGTCAGAGGAAACTCTATTATACCCTAGTTAGTTCAGGGTCCTTAGTGACCACTCAGCATTTTAAGATTCAAATATTCTGTTTATTAAAAATTGAATCCTGTTTCATTCACAATTGTTATATCTATTGTTGAATCATTGATGATATTTCCCATTCATTCATGATATATTAAATCTTTATGATTGTTCTAAACTTGCTGAGCAAACTAGTTGCTCATTCTTGCTATATCATGAACCATTTTTCAGATAATCCTGATTGCTCAAAGAAGGATAAAGGAAAAGGAAAGGCCAGAGCTTAGGTAGTTTATGCATGCTAATTAGATGCTTAAATTTGTGTTTACTGTTGTTAAACCTTTTGTAATTCCTTATGATAGGAACTGTTTATGTTAAGGTTAATAGACCCTGGTATTGTAACCTTTTTGTAAGGGAACCAATATGTATTATTCCGCGATATTTAAATGCAATGTATGTATTTAATTGTTAGTAATGTGTTGAATAGTGAGAACCAAACTCGAGGTTATGGAACCCGGATTTGGGGTCGTCACAGGTTGGTATCAGAGCTGTAGGTTAGAAACGTTAGGATTTGCGAAACCTAAGTTATAACCTTAGTATTAAACTCATATCGAGTGCGTTAGGAGATGAATCGGGGAGATTCATCATGTTGTGTATTTTTGGAGATGGATTGAGAAAATCCATCGAGCCGAGATGTACATGATAAAATATCATTTCATTTCATCAATGAATATATTTTATTGCTGTACTAACGTGTGTTATTGTTTTATGATATAGGATGGCAGAGATCGGACAGTCGAGTCGCACTGCTGAGGAGGACTATATTGATATCCATATGGATACTGCACAGCCGCTGGTGGCTGCACCCGTAGAGGAGCCAGAGTCAGATCCTGAGGAGGGGGATCATGTGGAGCCCGTCTGGGGCGGAGTCATGAGGCCTTACAGTGAGGATGAGGCAGAGTCAGAGGAGTCTGAGGAGGAGGAGTCAGCTGATGGCATGGGCACCACTGCCGCTGACATCATAGAGGGACTGACCACTAGGAACGAGGAGCTGGAGGCAAGGGTCTAGCATCTAGAGGAGCAGAATCTGACCCACCAGCACATGGAGGATCAGTATAGGGATGCGGCTTATCAGTTCTCTGGCGAGAACACAGAGCTGAAGGAGAGGATTGTAGGACTGGAGGATCAGGTACAGGAGTACGAGGATTCAGTGGAGCACTTTGCGGTGCTAACTCATCAGCTGGTAGAGCAGGATGTAGAGCTGCAGGCTAAATTAGCAGTGGTTGAGACTAGGTTGGCAGAGGCTGAGCTGAAGGTTCAGCAGGTTCAGGCAGAGAAGGCCGCCATCCGTGCACACTGGCAGGAGGCGATAGAGGACCGTATTGAGATGGAGACACAGCGGGATGCCGCTCATGGTCAGATGATGGAGCTAGAGGAGGAGGTCCGCGAGAAGCGGGTGAGGACGGATAGACTTAGCTATGTCTACCGATCTTCATATGGTAGGCTTCAGAGCAGGGTGCACTACTACCCAGTTGAGGAGGGCCAGTCTATGCACACCATCAGCAGGAGTGTGGTGATGGCCATCGGGGATGAGGAGTATGACGACGCGATCCGTAGGGGGATGCGTAGTCAGTAGTAGTAGTAGTTGTTTTCTAGTTTCGTATGTAAATAGATGCAGTAGAACCCAACTTTTGTTTTATTAGAGGGTTAATATGTCACTAAATCCCAACTCTAGGAAGTTGTAGGATATGTCAGATCCCATCTTTTGTAGCTTTTCTGGGATAGAAGCATTTATAGCAGTATGCTTTTGATGCAAAGTGTTACGCACTCCTGTTTTAGCATATGAGTATAAATGCAGTTGAATTTATGTTTATATGCGTGTTGAAATAATTACTTGTATTTTAGCTAAACATTGTCTAAGATATAAAATAATGAAATGAAAAAGATGAAAACAGTATAATAATGTAAATTTTTGTTTATAACAGAAAATGCCGCCCCGTAGACAACCACCAAAGAACCAGGGGATAGAAGAGTCAGTTAACAATGACCAGGGGGGACACAACGTAGACCCTATGCAAAACTTTGTCGACATGCTAGCTGAGGCAATGCAAAACCGCCACCCTGTTGTAGCAAATCCACCACCACCACCACCAACTCAGTTGGCAAATTTCAAAGATTTTAAAGCGGTGGGACCGCCAGAGTTTAGGGGAACGTCGGACCCGATAGAGGCCCAGTCTTGGATAAAGGAGATAGAGAAGGCGTTCGTTATCGCAAGAGTAGCTGAGGAGCAAAAGACAGTTTTTGCTACCTACATGATGAAGGGCGAAGCCAATTTCTGGTGGGAAGCCAATCAGAATAGGGCTGGGGATGGTGTGGTGCCCTGGACAAAATTTAAGAAAATATTCGACGAGAATTATTTCCCGAAAAGTATGAAGAGTAGGATGGAGGTAAGGTTTCTAGAACTGAAACAGGAGAACATGTCGGTACCGGAGTACGCGGCAAAATTTAATGAGCTGGCCAGGTTCGCTCCACATCAGGTAGACACGGAGGAACGCAAGGCCAGGAGGTTCGAGAATGGATTGAGACCTTGGATATTCAACAAGGTAGCAGTACTGCAGATTGACTCGTTCGCAACTTTGCTAGAGAAGTCAATCATTGCTGAAGGAGAAAGCGACGCATTAACCAAGTACAACCAGGAGAGAAACAAGAAGAAAAATGAAGGGGGAAGCAAGAACAGCAACAGTGGAGGCAATAATAACAATAACAGCAATAAGCGCAAATGGGACAACAGTAATGACAAGAGCTTGGGGAATCAACAAGGAAGTGTTCAGAAAAAGCCAGCATGCAATATTTGTGGAAAGAATCATTTCGGGGAGTGCAGGAAAGGCAAGAACACGTGCTATAATTGCGGTCAGGTGGGACATATTTCTCCAAATTGTCCCCTCCCAAAGAAAGTGAGATGCTTTTCTTGCGGAGCATCTGACCACCTGATAAAGGATTGCCCTAAGAAGAAGAATGACGGGAGTAGCGGCTACAAGGGCAATAACAGCAAATTGGCTATCGGGGGACCGATACCACAGAACAAGCCGACAGCCCGGACATTCAATATGACGGTGCAAGATGCCGTGGGGTCAAAAGACGTGGTGTCAGGTATTATTCCGATCAATAATATAAATGCATATGTATTGTTTGATTCGGGTGCTACCTGTTCATTTGTGTCTGATGATTTCGCTAGACGATTAGAGTTGCCTAGGGACAAACTAGAAAACTCAATGAACATAGAAGTTGCTAATAAAGAAGTGATTCCGGTAGAGTACATACATAGAAATTGTTGTGCTGAAATCAGGGGTCAGAAATTAAATGTGAATCTAATTCCAATACGTCTGGGGGAATTTGATGTAATACTTGGGATGGATTGGTTGTTTAACCACGGGGCGATAATTGATTGTCAGAAGAAGTGCATACACCTTAAGACACCAAATAAGTCTAAGGTCGTATTTTATGGCAGCAAATCGTTAAGACAGTCTTCTTGTCTGACGATGATGCAAGCCAAGAAATTATTGAAGAAAGGTTGTGTAGGGTATTTGGCTCATGTGGTTGATACACAAGTGGTGAGTCCCGAGATGGAGCAAATACCAGTAGTTAAGGAGTTTATGGATGTTTTTCCAGATGTACTGCCAGGCTTACCGCCGGACAGGGAGATAGAATTTGTGATTGATTTAGTACCGGGGACAGCACCGATATCGAAAGCACCATATAGGATGGCTCCAGTAGAACTGAAGGAATTGATGGTGCAATTGCAGGAGTTGTTAGATAATAAGTACATTCAGCCAAGTGTTTCTTCATGGGGAGCACCGGTGTTGTTTGTAAAGAAGAAGGATGGATCGATGAGATTGTGTATGGATTATAGAGAGCTGAATAAGGTGACAATTAAGAACAAGTACCCGTTACCACGAATTGACGATCTTTTCGATCAATTGAAAGGGGCGAAGTACTTTTCAAAGATTGACTTAAGGACTGGTTATCATCAGTTGAAAGTCAGGAAGAAGGATATACCCAAGACGGCATTCAGAACTCGATATGGGCATTATGAGTTTCTGGTGATGTCGTTTGGACTAACGAATGCGCCAGCCGCATTTATGGACATGATGAACAGAATATTCAAGCAATACTTGGATAAATTTGTAGTCGTGTTCATTGACGATATTTTGGTGTATTCCAAAACGGAGGAAGAGCATGCTGAACACCTAAGATTGGTATTGGAGATTTTACGGAAGGAGCGGTTGTACGCTAAGTTTTCAAAGTGTGAATTCTGGTTGGAGAGAGTTCAATTTTTAGGTCATGTTATTGACAAGGAGGGAGTTTCGGTTGATCCGACGAAGGTTGAATCGGTAATGAATTGGGAACAACCAAGGACGCCGACAGAAGTAAGAAGTTTCTTAGGGTTAGCGGGTTACTATCGGAGGTTCATTCAAGACTTCTCAAAGATAGCAACACCGTTGACCAACTTAACAAGAAAGACGGTGAAATACGTGTGGACGGAGAAGTGTGAGGAAAGTTTTCAGGAGTTAAAGAAAAGACTTAGTGAAGCACCTGTATTGACCTTACCAGACGATACAGGAGGTTTTACGGTCTACAGTGATGCATCGCACAAGGGGCTTGGCTGTGTGCTTATGCAAAATGGCAAAGTCGTTGCGTATGCGTCCAGACAATTAAAAGATTATGAGAAGGGATATCCTACCCACGACTTGGAATTGGCAGCGGTAGTATTTGCCCTTAAAATTTGGAGGCATTATTTGTATGGAGAGAAATGTGAGATATTCACAGACCATAAGAGTCTAAAGTATATCTTCACACAGAAGGAGTTGAATATGAGGCAACGGAGATGGTTGGAATTGATCAAAGATTATGATTGTGAAATTCTATATCATCCCGGCAAGGCCAACGTAGTAGCGGATGCTCTGAGTAGAAAGAGCAGGGAGAAATTGTTCATATTGACAGATCAAGAACAATTGGTTCAAGAGATTGCTCGAATGGAGTTGGAAGTGAGAAGTCCAAACGAGTCAATAGAAGTTGAGGTGAGCCCAACTTTGTTAGATAGGGTGAAAGAGGCTCAAGACAAAGATGAAGAATGTGACAGAATCCGGAAGAGGATGACCGATGGAGAAGAGGTCAAGTTTAAAATTGATAGCATGGGATTGCTGAGATTTGAAAATCGTGTTTGGGTCCCGCTAGTGCCTGAATTACGAGAGGAAATTTTGCAAGAGGCCCACAGTACGAGATACTCGATACATCCGGGGAGTACGAAGATGTATCAAGATCTTACGTCAGCATTTTTGGTGGCCGAATTTAAAGAGGGAGGTTGCAGAATGTGTCAGCCGATGCCTAACTTGTCAAAGGGTAAAGGCCGAACATCAGAGACCAAGTGGATTGTTACAGCCGTTAGAAATTCCTGAGTGGAAATGGGAGCATATCACAATGGATTTTGTGGTAGGACTTCCAGCAACACAGAAGGGATCTGATGCAATTTGGGTGATTGTGGATCGGCTAACAAAGTCAGCGCACTTTTTGCCGATCAAGATTAGGTTCAGTTTGGATCAGTTGTCCAAATTGTACATCAAAGAGATAGTTTCAAGACATGGGGTGCCGGTATCGATTGTGTCAGACAGAGATCCGCGCTTCACGTCAAAATTTTGGAGAAGTCTTCAGGAGAGATTGGGGACACAGTTGAGAATGAGTACAGCGTATCATCCGCAGACTGATGGGCAAAGTGAGAGAACAATTCAGACATTGGAAGATATGCTCAGGGCCTGCGTGATGGATTTCAAGGGCAGTTGGGAAATCCATCTACCACTAGTTGAGTTTGCATATAACAACAGTTATCATGCGAGCATAGGTATGCCGCCTTACGAAGCTTTATATGGCAGAAAATGCAGAACACCTCTATGTTGGGATGAGGTAGGAGAACGCCGACTGTTGGGGCCAGAATTGGTTCAACAGACGGTAGAAATTATCAAGGTAATAAGAGCTCGGCTAGTAGCAGCTCAAGACCGTCAAAAGAAATACGCCGATTTACATCGACAGAAACGAGACTTCGAGGTGGGGAGTTTTGTGTTCATTAAGGTATCTCCCTGGAAAGGGAAGATCAGGTTTGGAAAGAAGGGGAAATTGAGTCCAAGGTTCATAGGACCGTTCGAAATATTGAGAAGAGTGGGTGAAGTAGCATACGAGGTAGCTTTACCTCATGAATTGGAACATATTCACAATGTGTTTCACGTGTCGGTATTGCGGCCATACAAACCAGACTACAAGTACGTTATCTCCTATGAACCAATTCAAGTCGGGAAAGACTTATCATATGAAGAAGTTCCTGTTCAGATACTCGATAGGAAGGAACAGAAACTGAGAAATAAGATAATTCATTCTGTCAAAGTACTTTGGAGGAATCACGCTATTGAAGAAGCTACGTGGGAATTAGAGGAGGAAATGAGGACAAATTACCCGTTTTTATTTGAGTAACCTTATTTTACAATTCCGATGACGGAATTTTTATAAGGAGGGGAGAATGTAATGTCCTAGAATTTCCACATCTTTATTAATTAAATTATTAATTTAATTTCCAACGAGTTAGTTTTACGAGATTATTTAAATCTTTTTATGTGATTAATTAATTACGTGATTAAATAATTATGTAATTAATTACTAAAATTAATTAAAGGGGGTCACTAATATGTTATTAAATTAGTGAACAAACCCTAAAGTTTTAATATCAAAATAATTGATAAGTTTCTTATTATTTAAATATTCAATTAAATTGAATATAATGAGTGAATTAAATATAATAAATTAATTAATATGATTATTAATTAATGTAAATAATGTGAAATATTAATAATAATATTTATTAGTCCATTTAGTAATTTAATACTAATGGGTTAGAATATTTAATTATTTATTCAATTTAATTATTTATTTAATCATGGATTGAATAATTAATGTATAAATTATTAAATTAGCCCAACATGGGTCAATTAGTAGCCCAAGTGTAGAATAATAAAATTTGACAATTTAGTAGCCCAAACAATTTAATAGAAGCCCAATTGGTATTTTAAATTAAAGCCCAATGATTGGCCCACTTGAAAAATACTTAATTAAACTATTATTTATTTAAAAAGTAAAAGTGACTCAAATTATGGGACAAAAAGAAGGGATGTTGCCGGCAAGAAGGAGAAGAGAGAGGGTATTGCTTTTATTATTATTATTATTATTTGATTTTCATTTATTTAATTAAAAGGATTGCTTGTTTTATTTTTAAAAGTACATGAAACCATGCTTCTTTTCACCAACTTAGTACTTAGCTAGAATTCTTGCACAAGTCTCCAACCACCCTCATTATGGAAATTTGATAGATATAGATTTTATATCTATTGAAATTGTAAGTATACTTACAAGTTAGTAGTTTTTGAAAATCATTTCTCATCTTTTATTTCCAAGTCCAAAAGAGAGAGCTAGAGAGCATTTGAGAGTGTGAGAAAATTTGAGAGCAAAATACTAAGAGAAGAGAAGGAGTCTTGGTTCATGTCATCTTCCTTAATCACCTATTTTGGAAGAAAAATGAAGATAGCCATTAAATCAAGATAATGGTTATTTTAAATAAAGTTTTGTTTTTAAATTAAATAAATCATCATGTTAGTATAAATATGTTAATATGGTTATTAATGTGTAGTGGTAATATTTATGCCATGCTTGAGTTTAATATGCTTGGTTTGTATTTTGGTATATTTTATATGCTAAAATATGTATTTAGTAGTGTGTAAACAAGTTTTGAAATATATTATCAAAAATATTTTTGTAAAACTTAGGTTTGATGTTCTAATATTATAGAACATTAAATCATGAGAAAAACAAAGTTTGAATCACTCAAAATGGAGTTATACACAAAAAGTTATGATTTGTGGTAGTTTATTTGATGTAAAATTTTTTATAAAAAAATAATGATATTAAATCATGAAAAATTAATTTTTCATGTTATAAATTAATATAAGGTGATTGGTAATTTTTTTGGATTTTTATTGAGGATTTAAAGCTTACTTGATGGTATATTTTTAATTAAAATGGGTACTGTTCACGTTCTGTCAGAAAAAAATTTTTTAAGGGTTTCCGCGCAATGCGCGCCTGCCACTGTTCACCGAGGACGCGGAGCCAAACGACGTCGTTTGGCGTCCGTGAAATTTTACTCCGCGCGTTATGCGCGGAGGCCATTTCCGGCCTTTCAAAAACGACGCCGTTTTGGTCCGAAAAGATTATAACGCGCGCCATGCGCGGTAGTTATTTTTCCGGCGAAATTACAAGTTTGCCCGTCCGTGTTTTTCTTGGCAGAATTACCATTCTGCCATCGGTTCAGTTTTTGAATTATTTACGGAAATGCCATTCGGATTAAATTTAAATAATTTAAATATTTAAAAACTAATTTAAAATTATAACAAAAATAATAATAATTCAAAAATAATATTGGGGAGGATATTTTTCATTAAGTTTAATATTTAAATATTTTAAATATTAATCTAGTTAGCTAAACCATGGTTAAGTTAAATAAATTTATTATTTATTTATTATTTTAAATGTTAATAATAAATAAAGATGATAAATTAGCAATTATTATTTAATGCCTATTAAATAATATTTAAAGAGAGATAAAATTTATAAATTAATTATTTATTATTTAAATATTATTAAATAATAAATAAGGATAATTAAGTAATTAATTATTATTTAATTAACATTAAATAACGATTAATGGAAATTAAATTATTAGAGTAATAATTTATTATTTAATTAAAATAATAAATAAGAATGATTTGATTATTATTTAACGTTAAATAATAATTAAAATTAATTAAATAATTAATTATTATTTAATTGACATTAAATAATAATTAAAGGGGATTAAGATTAGTAAACTATTATTTAATTTCCTTAATTAAATAATAAGTAAGGTTAATTACTTAGTTAATTATCGGTTGATTAACATTAAATTAAAGAAGGTTAAAATTAAGTTAATAATTATTTATTATTTAATTATAATTAAATAATAAGTAAGTACAATTAGTTATTATTTATTTTAAATAATAACTAGAGTTAATTAATTAATTTCTATTTAATCAATATTAAATAGTAATTAAAAAGAGATTGAGTTAATAAAATAAATTAAATTTAATTAAACAGTTATAATAAGTTGTTTAAAGGTTTAATAAGTGTCCAACACTTAAGAAAAATATTTTCTAACTTATTAAATTATTAACCTAAAATGATTAAGTGTCTATAAGGTTAATAATATTGTTTTGACTACTGTAAATTATGTGTTAGTATTTATGTGTGGTAAATAAGTTTGTTATTTAAGCGTATAGTTATGCAAATACGCCGTACTAATTATTAGACCGACTTTATTAATGTTAGGTCTTTCAAAGCAAGTTAGTTAAAGCTAGACAATTATTGTAGCTGAGCAAACAGGCAAGTTCTCTAACCCTACTCAATTATTATCGTTGAACAAGTTTTCATACTTGTATTTATTGTTAAAGCTTGAAGTGGTTTAATTATTTAAAATTATTCCACATCCATATTGTTTATACAATCGCACTTAGTGCATTTGAAGCTTATTAGTTCTTGATTCATGAACTGTATTAAAAATGTCTTAAGCTAATAATTCAGCTAGACATTACGTTTCTAAATTGAATAACTTGAATACTTTTAAAAGCTTATCCAAACCATTGTTGGGTGCGGATTTCTTATATTAAGTCTGAGAATTGAACAACCCTAAATTAGGGGATTTTGTGTCGGGAAACCGACTTTGGGCGCCAGTAACTAAATGTAATGCATATACAGCGGGTTGAATAGGCTGATCCCCTTGAAAACCAAACAACTCAAAGGGTCAGAGGAAACTCTATTATACCCTAGTTAGTTCAGGGTCCTTAGTGACCATTCAGCATTTTAAGATTCAAATATTCTGTTTATTAAAAATTGAATCCTGTTTCATTCACAATTGTTATATCTATTGTTGAATCATTGATGATATTTCTCATTCATTCATGATATATTAAATCTTTATGATTGTTCTAAACTTGCTGAGCAAACTAGTTGTTCATTCTTGCTATATCATGAACCATTTTTCAGATAATCCTGATTGCTCAAAGAAGGATAAGGGAAAAGGAAAGGCCAGAGCTTAGGTAGTTTATGCATGCTAATTAGATGCTTAAATTTGTGTTTACTGTTGTTAAACCTTTTGTAATTCCTTATGATAGGAACTGTTTATGTTAAGGTTAATAGACCCTGGTATTGTAACCTTTTTGTAAGGAAACCAATATGTATTATTCCGCGATATTTAAATGCAATGTATGTATTTAATTGTTAGTAATGTGTTGAATAGTGAGAACCAAACTCGAGGTTATGGAACCCGGATTTGGGGTCGTCACAATAATTTCACTCGTTGGAATAGTAAATTAATATATATAATAATATTAAGTCCATTATTATTTCAAAATTAAGAAAAATTCACAAATTAGTATTTATGTAAAAATATTTTATAAATAAAATATTATCACATGATCCGTTTAATGCACATCGTTAATGCACTAGTACTTTAATTATAAGTCCAACTTCCATGATCAAGATAAATAATCTTTATTAAAGCACTATAACCTACATAATAATATCTCCAAATTAGCATAGATTATAAACCATTATATATTTATTTATATATATTACATATGATTTATATGTTCAGTGTATAATACTTATTTACATATAAATCATAAGAAAAATTCTAGATTTACCCACTTTTCTTACCCATTTTTCTTACCCGCATATAAGATAAATGAGTGTGAACCACTCATTTGGGATAAACATGAAATGAGATGGGGCCACACTCATTTATCTTATATGCGGATAAGAAATTTGGATAAGAAAAATGGGTAAGTGTAGAAGCACTCAAATCATAATATATATAAATTTGAAAATTTATATAAACAAAATAAATGACCATTTAATGAATGACGAATGATGTATTTTTATTAATAAATAAATATTCAACATAAATAAACATTAAATAAATAGATAAATAAAAAAATTTATAACAAAAATCCAACAATAACAAAGTTTGTCAAAGTGTTTCCTTCATGCATATTCAGACCAAAAACATGATAAAATTATTAAGTCTGGAGTTAATTCATGTACGTTATTTTTAGTTCTAAATAACAATCGTGTATACAAATTAATACATTATTGTTTAGTGAAACTATTGAAACTATAAATTCGTTCTCCATCAATATCAATATCAATATCCAGCTGTTTTCCAGTGTCAGAAAGATTCTGAGCTACATTACCAAAACTAAAGTGCTATAAATCTTTGTGTCTGTGTAAGGTTCCATACAGATAAAATAGATCCTTGTATAAAGTTCCATGCAGATAGTATAGATGTCAACACAGAAGCTTGTCTAATATTTTGTATATTTTAAGTAACTGATAATTTCCCAGAAAAAGAAAAAAAGATGAACACCGTCAGAATCATAACTCACCCTCTTAATCCCCTCCCCTTGTTGCAGTTTAATATAATACTCTCTATTCCAAATTATGTAAATATTATTGACTTTTGAAAGTTAATTTGAGACATTTTAAAATTCGACATTGAGATGACTCATAAAAATTTATGAAACAATAAAATTTATAATAAGTAATAACTTTTTATATAGTTTATAATAATCATCATTGTATTAATTAAAATTAAAAAAATCTATGTCAATTTTGTGTTTAAAAATTTATTAAGTTAACTTTAAAAAGACAACAATGATCAAATAATACAAAACGAATGACTAGATGGAAAAAGTTTCGATATTTTTTATAATAGAAGGACCATTTCGCCCTCTTTACAATTTTTTAAATAAAACTGAAGTAATAGAATTTTTTTTTTAATTGTTATGGTGTATACTGAAATATTTTATAATACAAGAATGTAACCTTCCATTCTGAAATTGATTACTCTTAACACATATTGGAACTTGTTTTCGCGTGTCAAAACAGTAAACTTCTTTCTCTTTGAAAAAAAGAGCTAGTTTCTTGAATGGAAACAGAGAGAATCTACATATATATGTTAACAAACACATTTAAGCATAACTTTTTAAAATAATAAAGTCCTTTTATGTTACGAAATAGCTCCGCCAAATGAACTCTGATAACGAAGAATAATGGTGTTTCATGTGGATGAGATTTCTAGCATATGTGCCTAATGCCTCCACTCTTTATGCTGTTTGTGGCATATATCCCACAGGGCCACAGTCCACAATCATTTTCCCAAGAATATTGAACAAGCTGTATTGACCAAGCTTTTTGAGTTTTGAGTAGTACATTTTTATAAGCATTCGGAAGTCTGCTGCTTAAATTTTGAGATGTTCTTCTCACGTGTCAAAAAATGGTCTTTAAAAAAGGGGAGAAATTCTATCAATCTTACACTAACCAAAGAGTGTGAAAAAAAAATAGAGGAGAAATTTAGGGCTTGGGTCTAATGGGCAGTTCTTTTACTGTTGATCTTTGCCTAACCTCACGGGTTGGTTGCGTGAGGTATCTCTAGTGGTTAGCTAATTGTCACTTAGTTCTGACCAGATGTTTCTAATCTCAACAGGAGATGGGATTAGTGTCATGTGCTTCAATGTAATATCTATTTTTTTTGCATTTTATATATTAACAAATTAGCAAAAAATAAATAAATAGAGGAGAAACATACCTATAATATATGGCTAGGTTAATTTCTCTCTCTCTCTCTCTCTCTCGATCTCCCTCTTATTTTAATGGTACTTTGATTAACTTAATAACCTTCTTCTTTTTTCTTTTTTCTTTTTTGCTTTGTGTCAGAATGGAAACTCTGAGAAGAATGGATGAAAAGACAGCAGAAGCCCTAGTTATTCTAACGATCAAAAAGTGGAATGAACAACTCAATGAAGGAGAAAATATTAAAAAAAGGCTCATTTCAAAGCACTGGAAGACCTAGTTAGTGTCAATTCTCTCTTCACGGTCGCAATTTTCATAGGCTTATCAATCGCAGCTCATAAGCTACATCAGATTTCAGACGCAACTGCAGCAACTGCAGCAGTGGATCATAAGAAGGAATACAAGTTTTCTGATAAACCAACAACTGAAACAATTGCAGCATTGGTGCAACAGGACAGCAGCAGATTTAATGCAAGTAGTTCATGTATTACTGAAAAGATGAAGCAATGTCTCAAGCAGTCTGCATTATATCAACATGATATATTAGTTTAGTAGTTAGTTAGATATTTTGTCCTTAGTTGTAATTAGTATTAATAGCCAGCTGTAATGTAAACAACAATAAGTTGTCAGTTGCTTGATAGTTAGTTACACACGTGTATTGTATAAATACATCTCATTGTATTCACGCACGAGATTAATGAGAATAACGTTTTTGCTGTTGCAATTGTTAAGATGGTATCAGAGCATCCATAGCTCATTCTTAGGGTTTTTTCACTTCATCTTCATCAATTTTCTGTTTTTTTTTCAATCAAATCTCTGTTTTTCCATTTCTTCAAGTTCCTAATTCTGTTTCTGATTTACACAACATATTTCTTCATTTACTTTGCAAATCATTTCTAATTGAACAATCATGGTGAATTCAACGAATCCATGGAATCGAGCATCTTCTTCACAAGGTCCGTTACCGACGCATCCAGGTGATTCACATAATAATCAAAATTTGACAAACATTCAGAATCCTGTTGAAAATATTATCAATTCTACTACTGCTGATCAACTAAGTTTCGAACAAATTACAACTTCTATTGATGCGAATGGCCATCCTCTGTATCTTCATAATAATGATCAACCAGGTATGCAGCTCATTTCAAAGAAACTCACTGGTTCTGAAAATTATAATCCTTGGCAGAGATCGATGCAAATTGCGCTTAATGCTAAGAACAAAATGGTGATTGTTAATGGTACTTATGCTATTCCTGCTCAAAATTCACCTATTTTTCCTCAGTGGGCACGTGTCAATGATATGGTTACTTCTTGGATTCTTAATTGTGTTTCTGATGAGATTAGCAATAGCATGAATTTTATACATACTGCTCAGTCTGTGTGGATTGAATTGAAAGAAAGATTTTCAACTGTGGATGGTCATAGGGTTTATCAACTGTTAAGAGACTTACATACTCTTGAACAAGGAGCTGCTTCTGTTGACTTCTATTATCATAAAATGAAAGGAATATGGGATGAATACTTAGCTTTGGAAACACCTCCTATCTGTACTTGTGGAGCATCCAAGATTCTTGATGAACAAGACCAGAGAAGGAAATTAACTCAATTCTTAATGGGTCTTGATGATAGTTATTCTAATGCTAGGGGTCAGATTTTAATGATGAGTCCTTTACCTAATGTAGCACAGGCATTTGCTTTAATCAGACAAGATGAAAGACAGAAGCAAGGGTACATGCCCAGTTCTAGTAGTGGTACAGCTTTGTTGGCTTATGGTAAGAATAAATTGATGCATGATAACACTGGATCCAGTAACTCACAACCGGTCTATGACTCTGTTTCTCATGGTGATCCTTCTTTGGCTTATGTTGCCAAATCACAACATCATTCTGATTTTCATTCAAACAATTATGTTCCGAGATATAACCCTATCTACAGAAGTGCCATTAATTGTTCTTACTGCCATAAGGAAGGACATCTCAAGGAAGAATGTTTTAAGCTCAATGGGTATCCTCCTGGCCATCCTGCAGCAAAATGGAACAAAGGTCATCCTACAGTAAGTCAACCAAAATGGAACAAAGGTCATCCTACAGGCAAATGGAACAAAGGTCATCCTACTGCTATTTCTTCTAATACCAATACCAATACCAGGGCAATGCAAGTTACTACACTAAATGAAGTTCAAACTCCTCAGGACCAGACATCTTTGCAGGATCCTATTGCCAGATTGCAATCTCAAATGGATCAACTTTTCTTCATGATAGGTAAACCTCCAGAACAGTTTGATAATCCTGAGGATCACATGATGGCTGGTATGGTTTCCTCTTTTACATTTTTCACAAATTCTAATATCAATGCATGGGTTGTTGACACAGGAGCCACAGATCACATGACATGTCATAAGAATTTGTTACATTCTCTTGTCACTTTAAATGCTCCAATTTTTGTTAGTCTTCCCAATGGCAGTCATGTCAAAGTTACACATACTGGTTCAGTTTATCTTAGCCCTCATCTTACTCTTGAACATGTTCTCTATATTCCTAGTTTTCATTGCAATTTACTATCTGTTAGTAAATTAGCATCTCATACTTCTTTGAATATCATATTTGATTCTAAATCTTGCATTCTCCAGGATCCACATCTGATGCGAACATTGGCAGCTGGTGAGATGATCAATGGCCTCTATCATTTATCATTTCCCATGCTTGCTGCTGCTAATGCTTCTACTTCTATCTGTTCTGCAACCTTGTGGCATCAAAGACTTGGTCATATTCCCTATGCAGTAATGAATAAAATTCCAGTTATCTCTCCTTCTACAGGAAAAAACTGTGAACCTTGTAATATTTGTCCTTTAGCAAAGCAAATTTGCTTACCTTTTCCCACTAGCATGACTTGTTCTTCTGATTTGTTTGAAACTATTCATTGTGACCTTTGGGGTCCATATAGGACTGCTACCAGAAATAGTTGTAGGTACTTCTTAACTGTTGTGGATGATTTTACTAAAGCTGTTTGGACATTTCTTGTTTCTACCAAGCAACATATTTTCAAACTTTTGAATGATTTCATTGTTTCTGTTCAGACTCAATTTAATAAGCATGTTAGAATTTTGCGTAGTGACAATGGAACAGAATTTGTAAATCAATTTATGTCCAAAATTCTCTGTCAACTTGGGATTATTCATCATACTTCTTGTCCACAAACGCCACAACAAAATGGTGTAGTCGAAAGAAAGCATTGGACTTTACTCAATATGTTTAGAGCCCTTCGGTTTCAAGCTGGTTTGCCTATTTCATTCTGGGGTGATTGTATTCTCACAGCTACATACCTATTAAACAGAATTCCTACATCTATTCTTCATTTTAAGACACCTTATGAGTTTTTATTTCATCAACCACCCAATTATTCTCATTTAAAAACATTTGGATGTCTTTGTTTTGCCTCTCAACATCTTCCTGATAAATTCGCACCCAGAGCAATCAAGGCTGTTTTCATTGGCTATCCTACTACCCAAAAGGGCTACAAATTGTTTAATTTAGCAACTAAGCAAGTTTTCATTTCTAGGCATGTTATTTTTCATGAACATGACTTTCCTTTTCTGTCTTCGCTTACTCCACCTTCTTCAGCACCAAATCCTCCATACATGGTTCATTTCAATATTCCTTCTTCTGTTTCACCTTTATCATCAGATCAATGTCATTCTCTTGATCTTAGTCCTGAAGTTTTTCCATCTTCTTCCAATCCTGCTGTTTCGCCAGACATTATAAATCCTGCAGATTCTAATACTTCCATTCCTGCAGTCTCTCCAGCAGTTGTTCCTCCTACAGATTCTACCAGTAATTCATCCAGATTTTCCACAAGAAATAAACAAATTCCAACTTGGCACAAGGATTATGATTTTTCAATTCTTTCAAAGAAAACTAATCTTGTGTCATCTTCTAAATATCCTATTTCTAATTACTTGTCATATGGCTCTTTTGCATCAAACCATCAGCATTTTGTTAGCAATTTGTTTTCTGTCACTGAACCTACTACCTATGCTCAAGCTTCTAAAGATTCTAAATGGGTAGAAGCAATGAACAAGGAATTATTGGCATTAGAATCCAATAACACTTGGGTTGTCACCAAATTACCTCATGGCAAAGTACCTATTGGCTGTAAATGGGTCTACAAGGTAAAATATAATGCAGATGGTACCATAGAAAGATATAAGGCTCGTTTAGTGGCTAAGGGGTATACTCAAACAGAAGGGATTGACTATACTGAAACTTTTGCTCCTGTAGCAAAAATGGTCACTATTCGATCTATCTTGGCTATCGCTGCAGTGAGAGGTTGGGAAATTCATCAAATGGATGTTAACAATGCATTCCTTCATGGAGATCTTTTGGAAGAAGTATATATGGATCCTCCTCCTGGTTGCACTAAGCTTAAACAATCTTCTCTTGTGTGCAAGTTACAGAAATCCTTATATGGTCTTAAACAGGCTTCCAGACAATGGTTCTCCAAGCTTACTTCCGCTTTACTTTCAGCTGGATATACCCAATCTAAAGCAGATTATTCCCTCTTTACTTTTCATTCTCCTACCTCTACTATTTTGGTTGTCATTTATGTTGATGACATCCTCGTTACAGGTTCTGATTTTCAAGGTATTTCCAACTTGAAGAATCTGTTAGATGTCACTTTCAGTATCAAGGACTTAGGTTCTGTCAAATACTATCTTGGTCTTGAATTTTCTCGTTCTCCACAAGGGATTTTTGTGCATCAAAGAAAATATGTTCTTGACTTATTGGCAGAATTTGATCTCACTGATTCCAAACCATTTTCTATTCCCATGGAACAACATATCAAACTCCATGATTCTACCGCTGCTGTTGTGTCTGATATTTCCATGTATCGATGTTTGATTGGGAAACTACAGTATGTCACAATGTCTAGGCCAGACATAAGTTTTACTGTTAATCAGCTCAGTCAGTTCTTACAAGCTCCTACAGTTGATCATTTCAAAGCTGCAACTAGAGTTCTTCGATATCTCAAAGGTGTTATTGGTCAAGGATTATTTTTTCCAGCCCATAATCATCTTCATCTACAAGCTTATTCTGATAGTGACTGGGCTGGTGAAACAGGTGGTAGGAAATCTGTTTCTGGCTATTGCATGTTGTTAGGCCATTCTTTAATTTCTTGGGGGGCAAAGAAACAAAAGGTTGTTAGTCGATCCTCTGCTGAGGCTGAATATCGATCAGTTGCCGATGCCACTTGTGAGCTGATTTGGCTTCAAAGTCTTCTCACAGATTTAGGCCTTCCTGTTCCTTTACCAATTACCCTTTATGTTGATAATTTGGCTGCTATATCTCTGGCTTCTAATCCAGTACTTCATGCTCGTACCAAGCACATAGAAGTGGATTGTCACTTTGTTCGGGACAAGGTTCAAGAAGGTTTTCTATTGCCCAAGTTTATTCCTAGCACATCTCAAGTGGCTGATGTCTTTACCAAAGCTCTTGGTCGACATCAACATTGGTCTAATATTTCCAAATTGGGTATCCACAATCCTTGTGGATCCACAATTTGTGGGGGGAATCATAAGCTACATCAGATTTCAGACGCAACTGCAGCAACTGCAGTAGTGGAGCATAAGAAGGAATACAAGTTTTCTGATAAACCAACAACTGAAACAATTGCAGCATTGGTGCAACAGGACAGCAGCAGATTTAATGCAAGTAGTTCATGTATTACTGAAAAGATGAAGCAATGTCTCAAGCAGTCTGCATTATATCAACATGATATATTAGTTTAGTAGTTAGTTAGATATTTTGTCCTTAGTTGTAATTAGTATTAATAGCCAGCTGTAATGTAAACAACAATAAGTTGTCAGTTGCTTGATAGTTAGTTACACACGTGTATTGTATAAATACATCTCATTGTATTCACGCACGAGATTAATGAGAATAACGTTTTTGCTGTTGCAATTGTTAAGAGCAGCGCGAGGCCAAAAGAGCCTTGAAACCCGAGAAGAATGCCAAGCTGGTATAGGATATGCAAAAGTGCTCGTATTGTAGGATGTCGTAGCATTTGCTTGTTTCCTTTTATCAAGGCTTTGTTGCCAAGGTTGTAACACCCTCTTCCCGAAGTGGAAAGGGAGGTTTCACACAAAACACAACAGAGTTAACAAATTGATATCCAAAACTTTAATATACAATCGAATAAGTCTAAATAGATAATTATTAACTAGCTCAAACATGATATGTGTATTACAACAATACTTAGAAACCAAAATATCAAATTCTACACAAAATATCTAAACTATTTACATAAAAGAAGCTCTCTTCACACTTGCCCTTACTTCCCCTGCTTACCTGCCGGAAGAAAAACACAGCATGAACCAAATGCCCAATACGGATATAGAGTGTAAGAAAATAAGAACTAAAATTAATAACAAAACTAACTAAACTGAACTTATTTTAAATAACATAATAGGCTGAATCAAATAGTTGGGGTGATTTCATGTTGAGCTCAGAATAGAATAAAACAGAAATATACATCGGATTGCGCAATCCAGATGTATTTAAAATCGGAAGGTGTGTTTGGCACAAACAACACCAAACCGCAAAACAGAACAGAACATAATTTTGGGTCGACCCATACGCCTCCCACAACAAAACACCAAATGGCCAACTCCCATTGGTGCACACAAAATGGAAACGTCGTGGACTGATCACACTGCCACGGAAGTGTCATGCCTCGGTGCCAAAAGGACATGCTTGTGGTACCCCCACAGGTGGTTATAGTTCAGGTATACCCTACAGTACATTCTAACAAAAATATCATGTCATGTGACATAATACTAACAAAATGAATTCTAATACGTACATGCTAAACCGAAACAAATCAGTACAAAGTCCTCAAAATATATTAGCATGTACGTTTCTACAGAATCAAAATAAATACTATATATGCGCACTAAGTCCAAAGAGTACAAGTTAAGAATTTTCGAATATCTAAAACCAAACAATTCTATCATAAACATTTGACTATAAGTAATATATCGAAATAATATCTAAATTCTAATTGAGAGACAAAATGAACAAATTAAAATTAAAGAAATATCGCAGAAGGAGTACGAAATCCGTATCTAGAATACGCAATATAATACCCGAAATTATATTCCAAAAACGACTCGTTAAATTTTCTCCGTTGAAGCTAATTAAACAAAATAAATAAATAAATAGTTAATTAATTGATTAAGCTTTAACATTTTCTTTCTCTTTGACGAATCTGAAATCTTTTCATTCTAAACAAAATTCTATCTAAAGTTATACATATTTTGATCATATATAATATTTTAATAATTAACAACCTTCTTGTTCCAAAATAAATTTAAGTATATTTACAAAAATATTCTTTCTATTTTTAATTATGTTTCAAACAAATAATAATAATAATAACAATAATAATAATAATAATAATAATAATATTATTATTATTATTATTATTATTATTATTATTATTATTATTATTATTATTATTATTATTATTACTATTATGTCAAAACTCTAAAGTTACAAAAATAATAATTCAATAGCTCAAAATATTAATTATTACAAAGATATACCAAAAATATATATACTAACAAACTAAATAGCAAACAAAAATTAAAGCTACAAAATTAAAATGAATACATAAAATTAAATAATTACACAAAGAAAAAAAACAGACATACTCGAAATTATGAAGTTCACAGTTCGTCCAAGTTCCTCGACACCGAAAATTTTAACTAAAGAGGTCCTTACTAAAAAAGTCATCACACAAAAAGTTTTTCACACAAATGAGAGGTACTTAATGTTTGAGTATTAAAATGAAAATGAGTAAGGTCATTCATATAGTTAAGGAAATGGACGATAACTTTAAAAGTGGGTGATGTGAAACTATAAAAAAGGACCGGTTATTACAAAGGTAATCAAGCTTCATCTAACCATCAACGGAAATTATTTTTTAAGTAAAAATTTTGACATGAAAGATTTCATACAGATTATAGCGGTTAGTTCATCGGTTGTTGGGATAGTGTTACTGACACTTTAGGTTGTCAATATCATCCAAATTCGGATCGGTTTGTTATCGTGTGGCATTAAAGTTGCGTGGTGGGCAGTGTGTGGTCAAAGTGCTATTGTTGGTGTTGGTTTAATGATTTATGTTATATCGATGGGCATAGCGATATTTGCTTTCTTTAAAAGTGATGCGAAAGCTCTTAAAGAAGGTGATGAAAGTAAGACTACTACTGATCATAGTTTTGTTGGAAATGATCCACAACTCTGGAGTGTTACATAGGTGGAAAAAGAATTAATAATAACAGAAGGCTTAAGAAATGTATGTGATAGTTTAGTACTTTGTAGCAACCCTAACCAAAAGTGTTCTGGGGCATTTGCTACACGCTATCTGTTGATTTATGTGACAGAATTCATACCTATTAGTACTGTCATATCACATAGGAATGTTAGTTTAATCTTTCGACACCAATCATTTCATTAAAAAAAAAAAACCTGTTATATATTTATATATGCACATAAGACTCTGATCTTCTTTGACAATATTTTTATATTTGATACATAATTATGGGGGTTAATGAAACTGCTCTATTTTTGTTTGTTTTGGCATTTTTGGGTCTAGTTTTAGACTAATCAATATAACTAATTAATAAAATATTTAGTGCAATTAATAACACTTGGTAGGAGAGTCGTTACTAATCAAACTTGATTTAAGTTGGAACTTTGAACTGTTATTTAGTGAAGCCCAAATTGGGACATTCAATCACTCATTGACCATAAGTGTTGCTTCTTAATGTAGATGGGGATAGCAAATAGGATATCTTAGTAATTCATAAGTGAGTTAGGAGTTTCATCTCGGATAACTAACAAAAGAATGAAGAATTTAAATACATTAATGGGCCCAAAATATCTATGATAGCTTAAACTTTAGGATCTAGTTAGGTTGCAGACAGATGTCATATGTATTAGTGATTTATGTAATTGTGAATGATTGAGAAGATTAATCTCAAATTGGTGAGTCTATTCAAAATACATGCAGAGATGAAAGAATCCTTGATGAAATGTGACTCTTGATGTATAAAAAAAATTGAAAGTGCATGAATGAGCGCAAAACTTAATGGCTTAAACTTTCGGCTCGAGTTGGGTACTAAAAGATTAATCTCATACTGATGAGCCTTTTTAAAAGGCATGTGATGATAAAAGAATTATTGATAGAATGTAACTCGATGCGAATAAAATAAAATAAATAAAAAATAAAAAATTGAATTGATACAAGGTCTAATGTCTTAAACTTTTATGTCGAGTTAAATTTCAAATATTTGTATTTAATGCATTGTGTATACACGCGACGCTCAGGCTTTCCAAACAAAGTGATATTTTTCCTTCGCTAAAGAAATTCATTATTGTTTCATAATAGAATTTTACAAAAGTTCTTCAAGTTTTGTTGCTCTCAGTAGTTTGTGACTTTTATCTTAAATGATTAATCTTTTCACCCTTGTCTATACCAACTCTAATCTATAGAGTGACTTTATTAACATTAAGATATTAAATTCTAAATAAATAACACCTTGTTACTCAGGTAGAAAGACAGGAAACCCTACATGTTGAGGGAGAGCAAGCATTATTGGTGAGGAAGAATCACTAAAAAAAAAGGCTACGTGCGACCCCGCCTATCAGCGACCGTATTCAATCGCTGATCAATGCGGTCGTTGATCGACCGCCTATCAGCGACCGCATTCGATTACTGATACCTATCAGCGATCGAATGTGATCGCCGATAAGCGGTCGCAGATTATTTGGTTGTTGGCTTTATAGTAGCGATCGACATCAACAAACGAATTATCAGCGAACGATAATAGCGATCGAAGTCGTCGCGAAAATAAGGCTAACGTGTCGGATTGATCTTGTAGCCCGATTCATTCCTTGCTATGGGGAAATCTTCCACCTCATTGTGAAGTTCCCAATAGGAATAGCGACATTCATTCCTTTCATAGGCAAGTGCTTCCTGCAGCTGGAGCTTTTCGGCTTTTTTGATGGCTAACTGAAGCTCTTGTGTATGGTTTTTCTCAACTTCCTCCAACCACATCATTTCAAGAGTTTCAATTCTTTCAGTAGCTGCGTCCAACAATGCCCCTTGCTCCGCTTCTTCTTCATTCATTTCTTCAATGATTTCATCCAACTCAGATTCTGGATCGCCATCCTCGGCGTCTAAAATATCCATGTCATGTTGAATTTCATCAAAATCATCATCATCAGACATGTCCACAAAGTTGATCACGGGGTGATCACCCGCATGATCTATTACTGGATCTTCAATTGGATCCTCCTCATGATCACTTTCGAGGACCACAGGATGTGCGTTCGCTTGCATTATCTCTTCCCAACTTGGAATAGCAGCCATCCTACACAAGAATTTAGTTTTAATTAGTATATTTCTTTCAAATAACATTTTTTTTAACGTATTGTCTTATAACATTTTATGTTTAAGATTTATTTATTTTTTAATTATCTATAGACTTTTCACAAGTCCATTTAGTCCTACTTCCATCAGATTATATCCTAAGATACTCGTTACCTTAGAGCTATAATCTACAGCTTTGATACCAACCTGTGACGCCCCCAAATCACTATACTTACTATAACTAACTTGGCGCTCACTATAAATGCTAAATCATTAGGTTTATGGATGATTTCCTTTATTCATAAACAAAGTTCTCATCTTAATCCCCAAAGATCTTTCATTATTCTATATCAAGCCCTTGTAATCGATACAAGAGACTAAATACCCAATTATGACATTTTATCCTTAAGATTTAGATATTCTATAACTTTACATGTTCCAATATCCACGGCATTAAATCATTAGGACGGCTCTTGGGAACAGAGAATCTCGCTGTGAATGTTTATATCTTCACCCGTGATAAATGTTTGCATCTTTATCCGTGACAAATGGTTGTATCTTTGTCTGGTGCAAAATTCTCTTTTCGTACAGAACATTACCCAACTAGTTAAAACCCTCACTTGAAACATATTTGGTTATAGTGATATCTCTTCATATCAATAATCCTATTTATCTGACATTCAGAATAGTAATAACTAGTAATAACGAGTTATACATGGGTCAAAGGAACCTTAACGATGGATTTGACCAGTCAACATCGCTTAGTCATGTCTCGGATGTACAGCACTCACAAGTTATTTACCGATCCTCATCCAGATAAATAGATCATTATCAATACTATGTTAAGTTTTAACAATTCTAAGTTTAATCAAAGTAAAGACGTAACAAGAATATGTGATGAAACTTGATATATATTAATATAGAGTTGGTTACACGGTTTGCTTGTTCATATTACATAAGTCATCAAGACTTTAAAACAAAAAGACAAGCAATTTAATAAAGCATGTAAACTAATCTATGCATTTCTTCTTTCCTTTCTTCTTCTTAGAACCGGAACTTTCAGGTATGTCTGCAATTTAGGTTTATTTGCAAGGGTGAGCATACAAAAGCTCAGCAAGTCTAACACATAGCATATAAGTGAACTCACACTGATATGGATTTTAAAGATTCATGGTACAACAATTGATATTACAAATGTTTAACATAGTAAGACTGAGTGGTGGTTAGACCTAGAATTATTCTTTGTCTTTCGACTTAGAACCATTTACAGTGGATATAGAAAAGGGATCAACCTAACGACATCCTATGTTATGCATAACATACACTACACTGGACTAATCATGAACAGTGGTACATATTCGTTCATCTCAGTTTACTTCACATGTCAGGATCGCCCCAAGACAACTTGGTTTGATAAAATAATGCATGATTCGAAATATATCGCGAATAAGCATTTCATTTTTCAAGTTATGCCGAAACAAGAAGAAATAACTCACATATCAAAGATTTATAACACGTTGCTTATACAAAATGTATAAATCACATCAAGAGAAAGTAAACAAAGGTTAAGGATAGAAAACTTGCCTTGAAGCAATTTAGGGTTTTCCCGGTAAAGCGTTAAATGCCTACATAATTGTTTACGCATACTCGAATGTTAGTTTATCGAATTTTACTTCTTAATAAATGTTTTTATAACTTGTTTAGACTATTTCCATAGGTGGTTTTAGTTGGAAAATTCTCAAACTCAAAAACTCATTTTTAAGTGACTTTATAAAAAGTGGACAGCAACATTGGCTGTCAGACCCCAGCTCAGTTTAACGGCCATAACTTTTTCGTTTTAAAACATTTTTGAGTCGTTCAAAATTTCACGCGTTCGTAACTTCCGTCTATACAATTTATGTTTAGACCAAAGTTCGAAATTCCTTACTGATTTACACAGGTTTTTACAAAAATGGGACTGCCAGAAACTGTTTCAAAACGTCTTTGACTGAATTGATAAAACATGATACCTTAAGCTTTAATTTGCTAAGATAACATGTTCTAACAATCAATAACACTTTATAACATAAAATAAGAAAATCATAAACCTTCATATACAGAGATTTATGACTTTTGCTCAAGAACACACGAAGAACACGAAGAACGGAAAAACTGTACATGGTAACGACTATGTTCTTGAGCTTTTGGTTTTCGTACTTGAAATAATTTGAGCATTATAACTGCTTACATAAGTGATTATGACACTTTATAATTGAAAAAATTTGGTCATTATAACGGCTTGCATAATTGATTAAAACAATTTATAAAAATGCTCAAGAACATATGAAAACGCGGAGAACGGATAAACCGTACATGACCACTACGTATGTTCATTGAGCTTTAAACTACGAATTGAAATTCGACATAACAACGACTTGCTCAAGTCATAAGGAACACGGAGAACAAAAAATCGTACATGGCTATGACTTATGTTCTTGAGTTTGTCAATAAAAGAAAATTGAACATTATAACTACTATAAAATGAAGAAAATCTCAAGAACACGTGAAGAAAACGGAGAACGACAATCGTACATGGCTACGACTCGCGTTCTTGAGTTTTTATCGACTATAAATTAAAAGAAAAATTAAACATAACAACGACTAAGGATCGTACCTTTTGTGATTGCAAGCTTTAACTATTTCTTTGCAATTTCCAATACTTGAAATATAACTATGAATAATAGATATAGAGAGTGATTTTGCTCTTGATTTTGCTTTGAAAATGGTGAAGAACTAATGAACAAATGACTTGGTATTTATAGGCAATCAAAGTCTAGGGTATAAAGGTCATTGTTACCAAACTTCCAAGCTAAGCTAAGCAAAGGTGCATCACCCTTTCTCCTCTTTATTTGGACGCCAATGCTGATGGTTAAAGGCCATTGAATGCTTGCAATGATCAAGTTTTGGTGACACAACAAAGCCACACATGCTAGCCTCCCATTGGTCCAACACTTAGCCTACCAAATGACTAGTGTTAGGGCTTATTTGGTTGGGCATTTAACCATTTAATTGAGGGGTAGTCATGGTCATTTACCAAGCTTAGTCAAGGGTAGGTTAGTCCTTTTTAAGCTAGTTAACTTTCCTAGCCACTATTGTTGACTTTCACTATTCATCGGTTGACTTTCTGTATTTATACCGTATAATTTTCATATTATACTCGTACAATTCTCGTATTATTTTCGTATTCTATCCGTATACTTTTCGTATTTATACGCGTATTTATGAATAGTACTTTTTAGGGTTTAGGGTTTAAACCTTAGGGTTTCTAAAATTAGGGTTTAGGTTTTCTCCAAGCCCTAGTTTTAGGTTTTCAAAAATTTTACTTTTATTTTTCTAATAATTGTTTGAGTTGGATTCTTGAAACGAAAACACAAAAATAAACACACATGAAAATTCCATAACACATATTAGATGTAATATAATATTTATTTATGCCTATAAATTCGAATTACAACTATCTTGGAAGTTCGGAATATTACAGCCATGTGGTTTCAAATTTAGCGACCCACAATAGCGACTAATTGCGGTCGCTGATATTAACGGTTGCTAAAAATGTATTAGCAACCGCATGTAGTCGTTGATGTGTGGGCGGTCGCTGAAATATATCAGCAACCTCGTGCGGTCCTGATACAAAAAAAAAATCCCTATTTTATGGATTTCCTAAAATAATTGTACTTGTTTGTACCTGCTTTATATCCCAACACACAGCAGCTCATGTATATATAGTAAGTCCCACACGCATTCATAATATCAACTAATTCATTCATTATATATATCTAAAAAGATTATATCAAATGCAATCCATTTGAATTGAAATATAAACATAACATAAAGTTTATATACAAATAAACTAAAGTAATAAAAATGTAGAAAAAAGATGAAGATGATAATACAAAAACGTCTTCATGCATCCTCGTCCAAACGGGCCTAAAAAATAAAAAATAAAATAATGTTAAATATATATTGATTAAGTAATATGAGTCATTGTGATTCAAATACTAAGATTACATCGGAGCCATCATAGTGTTATATTGCAGTCGCCACTGTATCTGCTAACTGATCAGGTCTCAAAGACTACAATTGTGCGCCTAATGTACGAAAAAGCTCATGATCTTGACAGATAGCTCTGACACAATCAATAGCAGTATGCGACGTGTTTGCGTGGCCTGATGTCTGAGTGTACTGCATAGCAGAACTGCCTGTGCCACTGATAGACGGTCGACGTCGTTGTCCGTGGCCTTTGACGTAATTTTTCTTCACAACCAACGCCCACTCCCATAATTCTTAATCTATCGGCAGCTGCGAGGTGTCAGCAAGATGGCGCTCATCCATTAATGCGTTATAAGTATTATGTCATCAGGTACATGTATCTGGAGCGCCTTTGGTATACCATCGCTGGTGGTCATGTACGCATCCAGCCAATGGATAAACTGACCCTGAGATGTAGCCTCCTACAAATATAACTCGAAATTCATACATAACATATATTAATCACATGCTCTCATACTAATATATTGACTGTAAACATAAAATATAAAAAAATATTTTTTAAAATTCATACTTTGACAGCAATATGTTGCAGCTGTGAGATATTGCCACTCCTATAGATGTCTTTTGCCTTGTCGCCTTCAGGTGCACCTGAGGCTCTGTTCATGGCTGCAGTCCTGCATCGCTTAGCCCAACTCTCAGATTTTCACTGTGCACACTTGTCAGCCCATATGAGCTACTCACACCACTAAGAAAAATACTCATGCATGTACTGCTCAGCCTCTCCTGGATGGTCAATTTGAGCATTCTGTAGGACTTTCTGTCTTTCTTTGTTCAAATTATCTTTAGTTCGGATGGCGCACTTTTGCCAAAAAAAGTGTATGTATTATTGTTGCATACGCGTTGTCCCATCTATACCTTTTCTGTAAATAAAAATACTATAATTATAATATTTAACAACACTACAAAACATTATTAGTTCATTAATTAAACTATCTATGAATTATCGTACAAGGTTCAAACCTTGATGAATTGGATCTCGAGTCAGTATATGTGTCAGATGAAGTTGATAATGAGGAGGAAGAGTTATTGACTGACACTAACACTAAATCTGAAGAAGATGATGGTTATGAATCTCCACATGATGTTCAAAATGATTCTGACTCAGACAGCGATTTTCATTAAACTGTATGTTTAGTTTTACTTGTATTACGTACAATTATATATATACATGTTATCTATATTCTTGTCATGTTCATTTCATTTACAATTACCTGTCATTATTCTTATTTTATTTGTGTATGTGTTATCATATAACTCATAATAATATCCTAACAATTTTATTTATAGATGTCTACTTCAGTAAAGGCAAGAAAACGAGGTTTGGGTCGGGGTTCGAATTAGATCCCGAAGGTCCCACCTAATCCGGATGAGTGGATTCTCATTGTGATTCGACCTCTTCCTAACAGTATGTAAGTTATATAGCTATCATATTAGCAGTGTTGTAAATATTTTTTGTAAATTATTTTAAATATTAAAATAAAAGTACTTATCTTTAATATAAATTGTTGTATATTTTAGTAATTTTTTAGATAATAATATTGTGAACTGCATTTCACGATTATGTTTACAGAACTGACCTACGCAAGAAATTATGTGGGCGAGCACACATCTCGCCCACAAAGATGTTGTGTAGGCTGAATTAGTAGACCGTCTTACCTTGTACGACAATTCTATGATTTCCTCCAATTTCCCATAAAAGGCACAGCCAAGCTCATTGTAACAATCTCCTTGAACACACACTCCAGTAGTTGTTGTTTTTTTTACCATGAGCATATTTCTTTGTATGAAATTCACAGCCATTTACTTTGTAACCATTGCGGCTGACTTGGTCCCCCTATCTGTGTACATTTAAAGGAATTGTTCCGTCATTAAGAGCCTACAACAACTTTATAAATTGTGAATTATCACTTCATAAATTCTATTAAATTAATTGTATGCATAAATGAATACATGAAAATTCGTGCTTAATTAACTTAACTAACTTACTTTGTTCTTTAGCTAAAGTGCAAAATTTTGATTATGACTGAGTTGAATATCTTTATCAGTTATGTCATTTTGATTTGCTTTTAACTCGTCATCGTATGATCTATACATGTATTATAAACAATAACATTTAAATATATGAGATTGCAGGTTAAGATATAAAGTTAAATATTAGTTTTACATGTATACCTCACAAATATATTATTTGTATTTTTTTATTTTTTCATTCATTTTAATTTTATTATATTATATTATTGTATAAAATATCATATGATATTTAAAAATAAATTATATTATACTATTTTATTTTAGTTTAAGTTATATTAGTTTATTTTATTTTGAATTATATCATATTATATTATTTGTATTTTTTAAATTTTTTCTTTCATTTTAATTTTATTTTGTTATATTATTGTATATAATATAATATGATATTTAAAATTAAATTAAATTAAATTAAATTATTTTATTTAAAATTATTCTATTTTATTTTATTTTAAATTATATCATATTATATAGTGATTATTTTATTTTCGTGTTTAAAACTTGATTTAAATCATCTCCGGTGAAAGCTACTTAACATATAAACCATAATTTGCCATAACATAAAATGAAGTTTATGATGTGGCAAAACTAGATTCATTCATTCTATGCAAAATATATAAACATTAACAACCAGTAGTGTTCATTAGATAAAACTATCATAAATCAAAAAGCATGACTGGTATCCACTATGCACAACATAAAACAATTTCACTTTGACCCACCACAATTCAGCTACGACTTATGTCTTATAGCATAATTAAGTATCTTATTTGACCATTTGAAAGCCAACTTTTTTACAGATAATACCAAAGCAGTTAAGAGAACAACATAATGCAGTAGCTATAGATTATTAGATCAAACAACTAAAATAATGTTTAACTCAATAACTACAACCAGGCAAAATAACAAGAAGGAATGCAAATCCACAGGTAGCCAATTTTCCAAAAAATAAACCCTAACAATACATGACAACACATTTAATTGAACATATATTCAACCAATTCTAAGTATACATGTATACATTTATACAATCAAAGTGTATGTGTGTAAGTGTATATCAAATTATGACGTTACAGATAAAATTAAAACATACATTGTGGCAACGGCGAAGTGAAGTGGTGGTGCTACGACAGGCGAGTAGTGGCGAGGCAGCAGCCGGCGGCTCACTCTCTTCTTCCTCTTCTTTCTTCTCCCTTCTTTCTTCTGTTTCTGCTTGACTATCCAGTGTTCTAATTAAGTTCATCAGCGACGGCTTTCTGCGACCGCATTCAGTCATTGTTTTTTATTGACGTGGACGTATTAGTGACCGCACGGCAGGCGTTGTTATTAATTGGTCGCAAAAGCATTCTCGCTAACTCTAGCACCAAATTTTGGGGCGGTAAAATCTTATTAGCGATCGATCAGCGACCGCTAGGTAGTCGCTAATACCAATTGCAACTAGATTAACCTACAGTCGTTAATATCGATCGCTACTGTTACCATTAGAGACCGATTTGTGCGGTCCCTAAAACTATTGGTCGCTGATGGACCTTTTTTTTGTAGTGAATAAGGATAAAGACAATTTTTCAAACATGTTTCTAGACTGGACCAAAATAGTATACTTTTTCTTTTCTTTCAAATGGAAAAAGAATCACTTAAGATACATAAAACTGTAAAGAGTTGAAAAGGGGAAAATGAATATCGTCTAGTTGTGGTAACTGCATATATAGCTAGGATAAGTCTACACTTATAACTTTCAAACACTACTCCAAATACTACTATCATCTATATTATTAAAAAAAATGTATTTTACATTAAAACATGTGCCATATACATTTTTTTTAATGGTATGAATGATAATAATGTTTGAAAATTATAAATGTAAACTTATTCGTATAGATATCTATAATGAGTTATTTCCAATCCTAATAGTATAGATGTGTCTTGCATGTAACGATTAGGCAATGTCCCATAGATAATTTTGTAGTTTAATAAAATAATTGATAAGAAAATACACCAACCAAAAAAACACCAACAGATGATATTATTATTGTTTAATAATTTGGGGTGGAATCGGGCACATTCTCCATATCCTTTTTGCAGTTTATTGCAGAAAAATCAAATGGACCAAATTGACAAAGTAAAGATTGTTTAGTAATAGAAGGACGACCCCTTCGCCTTTTTAGATATTCTAATAGAATGTTAAACAATTATAAAAATGATTATTAATTTTTATGTGTATCGTTTGCCCCCCACTCTCTTAACTCAGTATGTGTGAAGAATGTAGCTTAATATGTGTAGTTGACCTTGTTTGGTACTGATATGGTATGGAGGAGCTACCTACCTTGTAGTTAGGACTGAAGTCTGTGCAAACCATAATAAAAACTAACAAGAAAATGAAACCTAATATTAAATATAATTTGATCCTTAATGACCTAAAAATTAATACAATATCTTTTGAACCAAAAAAATGTTTTTTAATATAAAAAAAAATCTCTATCACAAACTCAAAATCCAAATCCCCCATCTCTCAACTCTTTAGGAGGGTAAAAGCTTTTACTTTAATTAATTATTTACTTAACAACTAAAGATAATCCTTTATTTATAATTATTAGTACTTGAATCTTTCTTTTCACAAATAAGTGTGTGAAATAATTAGACTGACTTACATATCTGTTACTTGAAATTGTTATCAAATTTCAAAGTGACCTTTTAATTTGCAAAAGTGATATTTCTCGTCCTCTAAGTTGAATATTTGGTCATTTCTGTTCTTAGAGCTAATTTTTTCCCAAATTTGAGTTATGTATAATACAGGTACTTTTAATGAGACTATATTTGTATTTAGATATTAAAATATATATTCAGGGCACATGAAACTCACGTTACTCCAAACTTATTCAAGTTTCATGAATTCTGAAAAATATTTATTACTCCTTTCTATATTACCAATGTAATACTCGCTAAATTATTAAATAAATAAATAAAAATAAAATATGTAAGTCAAATTTTAAAATATTTTATTTGGACTTTTCTTTAGTTTGGGTCAAATTGATAATTAGTTTTTGTGGGCTTTTCGTAATTAATAGATAACTTAATTTAATAAGTTTGGGACCTAAACAAATTAAACCCAATTAAGAATCAGAGTACTATTAATTTATTAGGGTAGAGACCTTTGTCAATATCATCACGTTCATTAGGCGGCTAAAAAAATATACAGAAGAGGAACGTGAAGGACAGAGAAGAAGATGAAAGACTAGAAGAATTTTTTTGAGCTTTGCAAAAGGAATTAAAAAGAAATTTATATGGTAATTCTTCTATAATATTAACTATTGAATTTCTTTTTATTTAACGACATCGAAACCATTCTGTTATCACTTCGACTTTGGGCCACAACCTTGGATGCAACTTGTATTTCAGATTGGGATGTCCAGTTGTAGTTAATAGAAAAACCAAGGGATGAGGTGGCTTTTCTGTAATATGAGAATGTCAAATAGATTTACCATTTTTGAGTTAATTTCTTAATCTGATCTATGCTTATGCCTTTTTCGTAAGATGATAGGTGCACGTAAAATTGTTTACTAATTAAATAATAGGACATTACTACACACACAATATTCAAATACAACATGAAACTCTACATTGATTCTCACTATTAAAAAATGGTGCCTAACACGGATTTCTGTGTCAAGTTCTATTTTTTAATAATGATAATCAATGTAGTATTTCATATTGCGCTTAAATATTATGTGTGTAATAGTATCCAAACAATATAAACTAAGTCAACATACTTCTATGTAATTAAAATATGGAATATTAAATTATTAGATTATCATGCGTGTGGAATACAGATTGGTAATAACTAGATGCACGGTCTATTCAATTCTTCGATTTTGATTTATATGTATAGTTTCGATCATAAACATTATACTCCTTTTATTAGGAACGGTGGAAATTATAAGCAGATGTAAATAATTAAGATTTTGTAAATTTAAAGTTTTGGCATAATGATAATAAGATTAAAAAAAAAAAAAACACGTTAAACAAGAAAGCGATACTTTATAACTGTACTTATATTTATTATTATTTTGTTTAATTAGCTCAAACAAAAGGAGTTTAACAAAACTATATTTGAGACTATCATTGGGGTATTATATTATTTACCTCAGGTACGAATTTCATATTCCTTCAGCTTTACTCTTATAAATTTTAATTTATTCATTTTGCTTCTTGTTTCGAATTCGGATACTATCTCGTATGATTATTTATTTATTAAACTTCATAGAATAGTTTCAGTTTGACGTTGGTATTCCGTACTTCATTTCTTGATTGTGATTCAATTCTTTATATCAGTTATGTGATATTTCGTCATTTGAAAAACTTTATTTTTGAGAATTTATTCGTTTGTATTCTTCCTATATTTTCGTTCTCATTCAGAAGTTATTTTGGTCTTTGGTATATGTGATAGTTCAATATATTCATATTTCAAATACTTTGATATCATTTGGAGATCGATGGTCATGTAAGTTTTGTGATTTGAACCCATTTTGGCTTACATTTGGTAGTTTGAAACTTGGGCAATACTTGAGCTTACCATTTGTAGGGGTACCACAAACATGATCCTCTTGACACCGGGGCATGACACTTTCCATGACGGTGTGATTAGTCCACGATATATCATTTTGTATGCTCGGGGTATGAGCTTTAGTAGTTTGATGTGTTTGTTCAAGATATGTACGGATGTCAACCCAATATTTGATTTGATTTGATTGGCAGAGTAGTGATGCTTGTGTCGTGTGAACTATCCGGTTTGATTTGTATACATCATGGTACCGATGTATTTTGTTAGTCTTTGGCTATTTGTAATTGAACTCTGTATGAAATAATAACCAACCACTTTGATTCAGCCTTCATTTTGTTGGAATCATTTGGTTATACTTGTTCGATCATTAGTGTTCATCGTTTGTTTCTAGCTTCACTAATTTTGATATATTCATAATTCGTTTGTACTTCATCTCTCTTGGTACATTATATATTGTGTTATATTGTGCATCTCTATATCCATACTGGACATTTAACTCATGCTATGTTTTTCTTCCGACAGGTTTGCAGGAGCGATTCAAGGTTGTGTAAAAAGAGTTTACCTTTGAGTATATCTAGTTTGATTTGATTTTAGGTTAGATTAATTTAGTAGATTTTGGAAAATTTATTTAATTTATTTATGGATTTTAGACTATTAAATATTTAAGGTTATTAGTGCTCTATTTATTTATTTTAAGATTTGTTGTGCTTTGGAAGTGACCTCCCTTCTTATTCGGGAAGGGGGTGTTACAACCAACGGATGAGTTTCTTTACATATATGCCAAATACTATATGCTTCTTGGATTTGGAGGAAAGTCCTCAATTCTAGAGCTACTGTTGATAAGCATATCAGGTACATTGTTGGCAATGGAGAGTCAATTAATCTCTGGTTCGATCCATGGCTCTCTGTAGAGCCCTTAGCGACCTCTGTTCATTCCTCTATTATCAGATTTTCTAGGCTTGGTCAACATGCAAAAGTTAGTAGTATTATTAGAAATTCTACTTGGAATTTACCTTCTTCTACTCATACTAGTATTGCTGATTTTCGTAGCTCTTTTGACTTTACTAGAGCTTGTAATTCTGAAGTTTCTGACACCCTGCTTTGGGAAAATGTTCCTGCTGTTGAAGTTAGTGCCTCAAAGATTTGGAATTCGATAAGATACTGAAATCAAGTTATTATATGGGACAAGTTGCTCTGGCATAAAGTTCTGACTCCGAGGATTTCTTTCATTATCTGGCTTGCTCATCACAAAGGTCTGAGAACCATGGACAGATTAATGGGATTTGGAATTGATATCAATGCCACTTGTGTGTTTTGCAAAAAAGATATGGAAACTTTCGATCATCTTTTTTTCAACTGTCAATATTCCTTCCAGACCCTTATCTCTGTGATGAGAAGATGCGGTTGGAGAGGTTTGTCCAGATTTTGGGAAAACATTACTCATTGCATTTTAGCTTGTTCTAATGGGGGAATCCGAAGTGATATCATGAAGCTTGGTTTTGGTGCTGTGGTTTATTATATTTGGCGAGAGAGAAATGCGCGTCTTCATCATGTTGGATCCATTCCAGCTAGAACTATGGTGAAGGATATTTTGCATATTATTAAATGCAAGCTTTGTTCTTATATGAAATTCCAAAAAGTAAAATCTAGATTCCCTTTTAGGTTCCTGCAGTTGTAATCTTATTTAGCCATGAGATCCTGATTTTGTTTTGCTGGCTTTCATTGAGCTCCAATTTTCACTTCGGTGCTGTGGTCCTGGTTTTATTGTGATGGGCTCTTCTATGGTTTGGAGATTTTGTCAAGTCTGCAGTTTCTGTTCTATGCAGTTTCCTCACCATGTACTATTGCTGGATCTTCCGCTGCTGCTGGTTTAGTGTTGCAGTTTCTATCTCTGCTGGTTTTCTGTTTGTTGTCTGATTTGTTTGCTGCTGATTTGGTTATGCTTTATTTTGCTTCATTTGTTGTTCTCTTTCTTTCCACCAAGGGTTGTCTGCCTGTTTCTGTTGTGCTGCTACTTGATATTCTGCTTTGCTCAGCTGGGTTGCATTGTCTCTGCCTTTGATTCTTGTGCTGATTTTGTGCTGTCTGTGTGACTGGATGTATTGTCTATTGTTGATATTGGGTCTGTAATCTTGCTTTTGAGTTCATTTTTAATATGGCTGAGTTTGTTTTATATTTGGTTATGCCTATTTGGCAGTTGGTTGTGCCATCTGTAGGACTCCATTTCTTCTGTTGGTTGTGCTTTTGTTTGATCTGGGGCATGCCCCTCTGCCATTGTACTCTGTTCCTTTTTTAATACAAAATTTAATTTAGCAAAAAAAAAACAATTGTAGTTGCCAAGCTTTGTAACTATTTAGCAGGATCTTTTTGAAAGCATCCAGAAGTATTCAGCTTGAAAATTAAGCTGTTTCACTCACTTGTAAAAGGAATGGTCCTTAAAAGGGAGAGAAACCAAAGCAATCTCACACATAGCCAAGAAACAAGATAGATATATAGGAGAAAAAATACTTAACCATGGCAAGGTTTGTCTTTTCTCTCTCTTTATAATGATAATTTGATTTATTTAAATTAATCCATGTTAATTTGATTCTTCAATGATCAACACAACTTCATTTTCATTTTCTGTTTTTCCTTTTTTCAGGAAGGAAACTCAAGGAAAGAATATGGATGGAGAGCCCATATCGGCAGAGACAGAAGACCTAGTTAATCGGATGATTGAAAAATGGAAGCACAAGCCCAAGAAAAAAAGTGTTAAAGTTAAAGAAGCTCATCTTAGTGTATTGGACGACATTGTTAGTGTAAATTCTCTATTCATGTTCGCGGTGTTTGTGGGCATATCAATGGCAGCGCGAGGCCAACAAAGCCTAGAAACCCGAGAAGAGTGCCAGGCCGGTATAGAGTACAAGAAACTGCTCCTTTTATTCGAGGTCCTAGCGTTTGCTTGTTTCGTTTTGTCAAGCCTTGTTGCCAAGGTAATCAAGCTTCATCTAATTATAAATGGAGAAAGAAAGCATTACGCTTTCGTACTTAAGGATTTCGACTTGAAAGATTTCCTGCTGATATTAGTGGGTAGTACATCTATTGCTGGGATTGTTTTGGTGACACTTTCGGTGGTGTATGTTGTTCAAATTCGGATGGGGTTGCTATCATGTGGCAGTGCAGCTGTGAGGTGTGCAGTGTTGTCTCTAAGTGTAATTGTTGGTATTGGCTTGATAATTTATGTTATATCACTGGTCGCAGCTATATTTGCTTCGATCCAAAGTGATGCAGATTTTGATGCGGATGCTACATCTGAGGGTGATAAAAGTAAGACTTAAGTACTGGTCATACTTCTGATGAAAATTCTATGTTCAGCTTCAAGCCGGAGGTTCTGGTGGAAATCGCCTAATTCGCCGCTTTTGGAGATGATTGGACGAGTGTAAAATGTTGTGAACTTCTGGTTACATTAGAAAAGAAAACAAATAAATAAGAACAGAAGTTTTAAGATATGTTTAAGTAATGTGATCGATGTACTTGTAATATATAAAAGTAAAACAAAATAAAAATTGGGTATTTCGTAGATAGACGATCCCCTCTACTACACTCCTCACCAATTTTTTCCTTTACTCACCAATTTTTTCCAATATACATATAGCAACATATATAAACACTAATTTGCTTTTAACTACGTACTAGCCTCATAATTATTTGCAACAAATGTGTATTGAGTAAATTGGATGAAAGATGTAACATACAGAATCCTAATCCTATATTGTTTATTGGTTTATGTGAACAAATTTTAAGAAAAAAATAAAACAGATTTATATGCCTACACTAAGGTATTGCAACACTAGCGAAACCGTGAAAGGCATGCTACGATGCAACAACGTCACAAAAGGCAGAGAGTTTGTAAAGTGAATAAAGATCTATTCTAAGGATCGGTAATACTTTTTTTTTTCATCTCTTTGAGTTGAGATAGATATTAAGATAGGGTTAAATTTTTTATTCAAATGCGTAGACCTTGTTCTAATATATATTTGCTGGATCCTTGTGTTATTGTAGTATTACTTTTTTTATAATGATTTTCTCTATAATATATTTGTTGGATTGGAGTAGCATTACTTTACTTCTTTATAATGATTTTCTTGAAAAATGATATATATTGTAAATGTTTACGTCGACTACTTATTTGTTAGTTACGTGGATAAGTATTAGTGATAATTTTTTTACATAAATAAGTATTAGTGGTAACTTTTTTGAATAAATGTGTAATAAGTGAGACTTCTAATATTATTCCTACCAATTTCATGTATTAATAAGTTTCATAATTATAATTTGAGTAAATTTATCACAATACATAGCAACACTCTTTTCTCTTACGGAGTTCATTTTAAAAGATTTCCTATTATGACTTTGCAACATAAGTAACTTCTAGTTAACTAATGCTCATAATTAAAGCTCAAACAATTTCTTGAATCTATTTAAATAATTGTGTAATTTATAGAACTAACGGATTGTTCTGCTTTGCTCCTACCGTGTAGAATAACAATAATGGAGCTACAAAGGCAATCCATAGAGGGCATTATTCTCTTGCCGAGTCACTTTCATAGACCTGTCTTTACAGCTAAAATGCTTTCTTGAAGTAGTTTCATACTGATATCGCCTTTTTATTCTCTATACTTAATGGCCATTAATTTAATCACATACCCGGCCAACTGAACCTAATTCAAAGTTTAGAACTTTTTAAAGGACATCTATCTCTCCTTTTTTTAATTTATTTTTAAAAATGAATAATATTACAATTTAATTTTTAATTGTAGGATTCTAGTGAAAAACCTGAGGAATGGTTAGAAGAGGGACCTAGAACAAACATAGTTTTGCTATGTCTTCTGCCGACTCTACTACATGACAAGCTCGCCCGATCTTACCTTAAATGGAGAAATCTTACTATTATACTATCACATTTGATTTTATGAATGACTATCCTTAATAAACGCTACAAATTTTTCTAAATCTGAAAACAAAAAAATGAAATAAGTAGAACTCTCTCTCAATATGATTTTATAGTTTGTGTGTGTGTGTGTGTGTGTGTGTGTGTGTGTGTATTACACGTAAATAACATATATATGTTCCAAAATAGTGCCAAGTCAAAAAAAGGGATATATAAAATTTAGTCAATTTAGGCATGGCAGTAAATTATTTATGAGCCGAGTATATTTATAATATTGAGACACAAAAGTGTCCAACAAAGGATTATATATAATTAAGATGAAGCTATATATCACAATAACGACCTTTGATTTTTCATTATTTTTTCAAATTGAAAAGGAAATAAGAACCCTTTGTTTTATCTACAAAGAAGTTTCAATAAAACAAACACATTCATTGAAAGGAGCAAGCACTTGATATATTTTATCTTGGTCTTTGTTATCATTTATATTAATATTGAATCAAATTCTGGTCAAACCATAATCTTAAGGAATTTCCACAAATATGTGTGCATGCTTCTGTGTGTAGACTATAGATAAAGTACTATATAAGAGACAGTTTCATTTTTCCAAGCAAAAGCATGCATGGATTATCACTAGCTAGCTAGTTAATGGTATTTAAGCGGTTGAAAAATAGGTTAGTTTCATGTAATCTAGGGCAAAACAATCATGCATGGAACGCGATTTCGTTCGGTCAAAAAGTGGAAAGATATCGATCCGATGCTGGAAGAAAATTTTGTTAATTTATATGTTGCATGTATTAGCTGTAACTGTACTTTAGTCATTAAAATAAATTTAAAAGAAATAAAATTTAGCAAAGCTGTCTGGTGGAGATTATGTTATTGCTCGGTGCAACTTGAACCCTGAGATCATGTTGGGAAATGAAATTAGGGATTCGAATTAGGGATGTTTGTTTCCTTTAATTTAAAACATAAGGATTTGCAATCCTGTTTGTTTTTTTTTAATTGTATTTATTGGGGACTATTGATATTGATAGAGTAAAAATGTTGTTGTCATAATAAATATAGGAAATTGATATTTTCACACACTTTTTTTATATGTCCACAAGGTAGGACCCAACTTTAGAGCTATAGCGACATTTATAGATGTATAGCAATGGTAAACCGTCGTTATAAATCTAAATGTGGGTACAGTGTGAAAATATAAAAAAAATGTGTGGAAATATCAATTTCCTAAATATATTTTTAATAACATTTTTGTAATTATTTAGGGACATTTAAAACTTTAAATGGCTCTATTGCTTTAGAAATAATATTTTTATTTTGACAATATCAGCAGTATTACTGGGAGGCTAGAGGTTACGATAATTTTTTATATATGTTATTTGTTTTTTGAAACACACTTGAACTAGTTCTACTGCTTTTTGACAATTAATATAGTACGCAAAATAAGTTAACATAACTGCAAAGTCTAACAGACAACAGCCTGAGAACTTAATTATGAGAGTCAAATAGCTTATTTTCAGACACAAACAGAGACACACATTTTGACTTATCATGTCTGATACATTTTTCTCCAATTCAAAACCTAAACAGTAAACAAAAGAAGGTGCAAAATATATCTAGAGAATTATATATCATTAAATTAATAATTTTCAAATTATCTTCACATGTTAGTATGTTATATATTTATGAGAATGGACTATACTTCCATGATTGGAATGACTAATTAATAACACAATATAGATAAGCATATGAATTTATAACTTAAATAATCAAAGTATATATATATATATATATATTAGGCACCATTGTTACATGCAAAAAACGGTGAAAGTGTATGTCACTAATTCATCAATCCTAACTATTTGACTATGTTGCAGTTTCTTGTATCATAATTCTCGAAGAAAAAGAGGAAGAAGAAGCTGCTAAAGGATATATAGTTTGATAAATTAATTGGCTTCAAACTCAATCATTTCAAAATTATCCAACATACATTAGAAAAGGCAGGATTGATAGATAACAACATATAAAGCCAAATGTATGTAATGAATTATATATATTTAAATTGTTAAGGAGATCCAAACATGATTAGTAGCAATATTCATGATATATGTGAGCCCTAGGTCATGAGGCTCATCTCTAGTTCTCCCTTTTCTCCATTAGCTTGTTCTAATCAAGAACGAGAACTTCCTAAGAGTTAGGCCTAAACATATACCTAAATAGAGAGAAGAAATTAGGAGGAGCTAATCAGTTGTGAACAGGAGGGTGTGTCTTTGGTGGTGAATACTCCAGGTTAAACCCCGGATGCTCCTCGCCCCTTTTCTTGTGAGGCACGTGCCAAGCGACTGAAACAATAGGCTCGGCTTGAAGATTAGCACCTGTAATTGTTAGTCTTTGCCTATTCAGCTCTTTCACTGCGGCCTTTGAATCAAACTTCTTGTAATATTCTTCATCATCCTTATTTTCCTTTGCCCTGATGTGTTTTTCATCCACTTCATGTTTTTCAAAGGAAGGCTGCGCATTTGGTAAAACTGAGATCTTCACAAAATTATCCTTCTCATTTTTCTGCATAAAAAATCAGAAAATATCAGGCTTTAGTTTACTGACACTTGCATATGCTTTCAAAATAAATTTTAAGTGGACTGATGAAGAATAAAGAATATCTTCATATGAAAGAGAGAAAAAAAAAAAAAAGGAAATTTATTACAATCAGATCAAGTAGCTGCACAAGCATCTATCTCATGATTATAGTTGACCAACTTATGGATATTCATGTTTAAGCTATAATCTAATTGTAGCTTATTCATATAAGTTGCATAAAAAACTTCACTACTATATTATCACTGAATCATATATCACTTGTTTCTCTCGAAATTTCTTTGTTTACTCCTACGAACGTCTTTTTTTGAATTGATCAAAATGAAGAATCTACTTCATATGACGTTCTTCGGCGCGGCCATACAAAATATAGAAATCACTTTTCAAGCTATGAAGTTATAATCTTGTATAAATAAGTTGCACCGAACACGGACTATTAATATAATGAAATTGAAAGTATTTGACTGACCTTGTTGGGAACTTGAACACCAAGAGGCCGAGCAACACATGCATGGGAAGAAAGATATATAAGGCAAAGAAAGATATACGAATTGATTGACATATTAAGCAAGATCGATGTGTAAATCTTTGAATCGAAGGGCTAGCTTGATTGACGATAAACGATGACTATTGAATATTAGCTTGAATCTTGATGTATAATAGTTGCACTAAGATGATAGCATATATGGTATTTGTAATGTGTGGAAGATGAAGAAAACGAGCATTAAATGCAATTTTGAAGTAGTTAAGATGTTCTTTTGCAAGAACATGCAAGTATTTGGGAGATGTGAAGTAAGATGGGATATGATATGGGTGGCCTCCCTTTTGTCTCTTTAATTTCACATATCTTTCATTTGGGACCCAAGACAATAAACGCCCACCAGGAAAAGAAGCGAACTACTCCTCAATGTTTCTACTAAATATATGGAGAACTAAAGAGAGAGAAATTAAGTTTGTTTTAAAAAGAGATCTATAGGTATTTGTTTTCAAATAAATGATAAAACAAAGGAAGAAAAGTGGAAGGACAATAGGAGGAAGAGAAACAAGAAAGCAAGAGCTTGTCCATTTGCTTCCACCGATGAATTAACCCCATTCCTTGTCTGTGTGAAGTTTTGTTTATAAATATGGCTTGTGGCTTCTTGTTTCTAGCTCTTGCCCTCCACCTTATTACCTCGCTGGAAAAACTTACCAAGATTATACTATTTTAATATCAATAATACTTTGGGGATTAAAGAATTACTACATAAATAAGATACAAAATAGTTGTGATTGGTTACAATTATTGAACCCACCCACGTGTGGGGGATCATCTACTAATTACATTTTGACATATTATTTTATAAGAGGTAAATGTAGCAATATTCTTTTTACATCAGTAATGGTGAAAAGTATGAACACTTTTTAGGTTGATGGAGAAACCAAGACATCCTCAAATGACCATTATAACCTGCCCCTGCATGGTACGAGGACACTAATAGGGAATTCCTTGAATACGACAGACATTTTAAACTTAATTTGGTTAACTTAAATCCGTGAGAGTTGGGATGATATTCCACTTTACTTTAAGAAACTAATGGTCGCACACCATTAGTCTTAACCATCATCAGACTAAAACGTAACTGGACATTATACTTGAAGTAAAAGTTAAACAAACAATCAACATGATTTTTTTTACTTTTTTTTTTAAGGAAGCATGAATATCTAGAGAACAGGCGCAACGAAAAAGACCAGTGTTGTTTAAATGTTTAGGAAGAGATGTACACAAACATCCTACTTAGGGTTTCTTCCAAGCAATTTTCGTTTTAGGGAATTTCAGTACTTTTATGTACATGAACTGATTTCTTTAAAAGGGGGAGTAAAGTAATAGGGTGCGAGAGAGATAAATACGCAGTAAAGTAATTAATACTTTCTTTCCTTGAATTTGCATTATATCCCAAAAAAAATTTAGCTATTTTGGCTGATATTAAAAATTAACTAGCTTCAAAGTTATCGATCCTAGACAAGACCTTCCCCTAATCCGAAGTTTCACACTTGTTTTACCTAGATCTTTTCCTGCAAAAATATGAACTTTTTCACCAGTATATATATATTGATGATACTCTATCCTTTGAGCTGGGTTTTCAATGCTTCGCTCTATGATCCGACCCTACAAACCATGCTCTCGCGAAGGATTCAGGGGAGGTTCTATCGCAGAACGTCTCCAGTGTAAGTGTTAGCATTCGGAAGAAAAGATAAAATATCTACTTGTTAAGAGCGTGCGAGTATGTATGTAAAAAGTAAAATAATGTATAACCTTTCTTACCCTTTCCATTCCCTATTTATAGTCATTCCTCCTGAAGAAGTACGTCATAACAGTAATCATGAATATATGGGGCCACCTCAGGCAGTCCCAAACTCATCAGTCGCCCAACTCACGTGGGAAAGGCGGTCCTAATTTCATCAGTCGCCCAAAGTCATTGGGCCCTCTGGGCAATTACTTCTGTCGCTTGATCTATGCAACGCTCTGTCCTTACGTGGTGGGCCTTCAGGGCGTTGAATGCGGCCCTAATCCTTTTTGTGGCCAACGGATCCCAATCTCTTTAGCCTTGCCTTTTAGGTGTTGGATCTCGACCCTATTTACATTTTGGACCCAAAGCCAAGACTAATACCATTTCCTATATATATATATATCGCTTCTTCCATATTTATAAAATATGTATACCATAAGTAGAGTTGACTACTATTTATATCACGTTAAAACCAGGTAATACAATGTCATTTAAACTGTTTATATAGAATAAATAATAATCCTACATCTAATGTGGACACCCACAAAACTAAGAGAAAAGGGGGAGCGGAGAGACAGGGTTGCATGGCCAAACCCTCCCTGTTACCATTCCATAGCGAGGGACAATAGAGGAGGGGACAAGGGAGAATGCCCTGACCTCCAATACCGGTCCACATGCCACGTGGCGACTACCCATATGAACCAACTTGCCAGGTGGAACAGTCCCCACTTGGGCCGCCGAAAAGCATTAGTGATCTCGCTGTTCAATCCTTTCATGTCTCATTTTATATATTATTTTTCTCAAAATTTTTATTTATTAATACAATAAAATAATTAAAAATAAATGAATAACTTGACGACAATACATAAGAATGGAACACTAAATGAAAAGGAATATATGACAACAGAATATGAGTACTCCACTCGAGAAGAAAGATTTCAAATGTATGTAGTGTTTCTCATATATATAGAGAGAGAAAAAGAGTGAGAATTTACATGATCTAGCATGTATGTAGTTCTTATATATCTCATATATAATGAACATTCTCACTTGAAAGCATTTATGTAAAGGAAAATGATAAATTCATGTAAAGGAAAATGATAAATTCGCACAAGTTTTTGATAAATTCACCCGATAGACTCTACAAAAATGTTGCTATAAATATATAACGACAATTAAATCGTCGCTATAAGTACTTTTATAAAGTCTACAGTGTTAATTTTTCAAAAAATCGTATGAAAATATCAATTCCCTTAAATAAAGAGAGTAGTGAATTTCACACATATACTCATGCATGGGGATTGGAGTGACGGCCGACCAGTGGTGTTTATATATTTTTCATGTCATGTTACAAGAGAAACATTGGGCGTTGACGATCGTGTCTTATTAAAGCCGAACACCCTTCTCGATCTCCTCCACGCCCTTGTCTTCACGGCAACCTTCACCATTTTTATGATAAACACTATTCTTTCCAATGTAAAATTGGAGATATATTTTTTTAAATTATTAGAGATGTACAAATCTAATGCTACCCATGGAATAAGTGTCTTTACAAAATTCAAAATATAGCTGAAATAAGTGTTATTATTTCAATAAATATATATTTATTTTGAAAGTATAAATATCACTTAGTATTATAAACAGCATATCTAATTTTAAACCATATGATATAAATTTTTTACCGTGTCATTATTTTTATTTTTAATTTAGTGCACGTTTTAGCTTTGCTTGCTAGCTAGACCAACTTTTTGAAAGTATTCAATTCAAATTAAGTCAGTTAATTAGGAATGATAATCCTTCCATACCTCTACCTGTAATTGCGGTCAATCTCTTGACTTAGAGTTTATTATGATATATAATAAACTCATCACGAGCAAGACGAATAAGAGTTTATTATGATATATAAATAATAACTTATTACGATAATTAATTAAATTTAAGATAAATATTTAATTAAAATTTTGAAAAAATAATTGTAGTTATTCAATTATTAAATACATATCTAATTAATAAATTACTGAATTATATATTATAGATTCTTTCGATCCGTTATTAAGCTAAATATTTTGAATAGAATATAAATTTAATTAGTTATGATTATAAGAAAATAATTACTTTAATTTTATTTAGATTGGATAAATTCGTCGAAATTTTAATCCAAATAGAAATATGAAACTTAAGGTTTAATAAATTTAATTTAGTTATGACATTCGCTATAATTTTTTAACTAATTTACAGTAATTACTAAAATTTAGATTTATTATCAATACAATTATTCATGTTATTTGATAAAAATTTAAGTTTTAATAAATTTAATTTATTTAGAATACTAATTTAATAATAAAATTCACAACTAATACTAATATAATCAAATCACATGATTTATTAATAGATATTTTAAAATTTTAATAATAAAATGATCTTACATAAAAATTGTTAAAATATATTATCTTACATAATTGTGATAGAAAAAACTCATAACAATATTGGTAGATATAAAAATAAAAATTCTTTTAAAAGATCCTTTTTTCTATTAGAGATATGAAAATAAAAGACACCTTCCTTTTTTCTACTAGGTTAGGTTTTTTTCTTTTAATTCTTTACAAATTCTGAAAATATTTAATTGTTTCAAATTTAAATAATATTTATACTAATTTGAATAGGGAAGAAAAAGTTTAACCAAAAAATTGTGAAATTAAATTTGTGCTTTTAATTATACAAGCTCACCAACCCCGTGCAAAGCACATACAGTATGGATAATAGATTCTTATGATAATTAATTAAATATAAAATAAATATTTAATTTAAATTTTGAGAAAATAATGGTAGTTATTAAATATTTATCTAATTAATAAATTGTTGAATTATATATTATAGGTTTCTTCGATCAGTTATTAAACTAAATATTTTCAATAAAAAATAATTTTTTTAACGATGATTATGAGAAAGTAATTATTTTAATTTTATTAAGATTGAATGAATTCATCGAAATTCTAATCCAAATAGAATTATGAAACTTAAGGTTCAGTAAATTTAATTTAGTTATGACAATTAGTTACTAATAAATTCACTATAATATTTTAACTAATTTACAACTATTACTAAAATTTAGATTTATTATTAATGCAATTAATCATGTGATTTGATAAAATTTTAAATTTTAATAAATTTAATTTATTTAGAATATTAATTTAATAATAACATTCACGACTAATACTAATATAATCAAATCACGTGATTTATTAAGAGATCGATTTTTTGATATCTTAATAAAAAAAAATTAATAATAAAATTATCCCATAAAATTTGTTAAGATATATTGTCCTTACATAAAATTATGGTAGAAAAAACTAATAATAAAATTGGTAGATATAAAAATAAAAATTCTTTGAAAAGATACTTTTTTTTATTATAGATATAAAAACAAAAGACATTTTCCTTTTTTTAATAGGTTAGCTTTGTTTTTTTTTGTAAGACCCCGACTTTTATAAAATACAAATTTAATTTTTCTTTATATATTTTCGTTTGAAACAGTAAGTGAATAAATTGACAAAAGTGAAAATTAATAAATATTTTGTGTAAATTTTATCTTGTTGGAGAATATTCGTTTTGTCGGAAAATATTCGTTCTGTCGGGGAATATTCGATTCGTACGACTGCGTCGAAATAATATTGGTGGACCCCCCATAACGAAATATTGTCGGATATAGAAAACGACATATGTAATCTTTCTAAATAAAAATAGTCAACGGTACTATCACTTTTAACTATTAAAATACTCGGTGATAAAGGAATAGTAAAATACGGTATTGTACAGTAGTACACGGTATTACACAGTAGCACACGGTATTGCACAGTGTTTTATATTATTGAACTGATAAAGTGACTATTGTAGTATATTGACTTTATTGAACCAATAATTGTCACATGCACAATAATTCATATTATTGAACTAATAATTGTCATAATAACATATGCACAGTAATTCACATTACTGAATCAATAATTATCATTACACGATAACGTGCTCTTTCTTTTACTTATTTTCTGCATTATCGATATCTCTATTATGATATTGATTAAACTATTGTATTCCATTATTAGTTGATTTTTCTGTTTATCTAACTCAGAAAGTCAACTACACTGTATTTACAACAATTAGTCATAATAATGAATAATTAGTCATAATAATGAATAATTGTAAATTATTGTTGAATAATTGAATTGATAAAGTTATTTATTTTTATTATAATAATTTATATAAAGTTATTTATTTTATATAAATTATGTAAAGTAAATTGTTTTATTATAATAAATTATATAAAATTATTTATTTTTATATATAAAGTTAGCTGTTTTATATATAAAGTCAGTTGTTTTATATATAAAGTTAATTGAATGGTATAGATTAAAGAAAATCTGAAATGAATGGTATAGATTAAAGATAATGTAATAATTATAGAATTTAAAATGAACGGTGTAGATTAAAGATGATCTTTAAATGAATGGTTTAGATTAAGGAAATCTTAAAAGATGAAATGAGTGGTATGTATTAAACATTTTCTTGAAATATACGGTTTAGATTAAATTAAGAAATCTTGGTTTATGATAAGATTTTTTTGCTATAAATAGAGGGATTAACTTAAGAATTTTTCATAAAAACTTCATTGCTTATTCTTTCTTTCACTCTCTAAATATTACTTTGTGTAATTTCTCTTTGAGTGTGCTAAAACCATCTTAAGTATTTGTGAAGATCTGTAGGTGTACGCGTACTGTTCAAGTAAGTCTTTTTATAAAGGTTATATAAGTAACAACACACGTCACACGGTGTTTATAAATCTTCCTTTAGAAAATTTATTTTGAAAAGTTTCATTTGGAAGATTTATTTTAAAATATTATTTATTTCAAAAATTATATTGAAGTTATTTTACTTTATTCTATCAAATTACTTTTGATGATTTCATACGAATTGGTATACACCTTGAAATTATATGTGGTAGTTACTAATTAAATTATAAATATATAGGTTGATCAACTTCATTTAAATCAATATCCAGTCACGTGTTAAGGTAAGAGGTATCATTATTTTCATACTCTTAACTTACTATGGTAAGTACTATTTGGTAAAGTTTCTTGAAATGATTATATGTTACTTAATAGTTTGTGCTTCATCTAATATCATTTCAATTGAACCTTCATATTTTTCTAAATCTTTCTATTGAACTTTAACCGTTATTCTGAACTGTGAATCTTTAATATCATTCTTGAATTTGAGTCCACGTCATGTTGACAATTTGGACATTTTTTGAATATGCACAAAGTAAAATCATAAACTTTCGATATTTATTGATCATCCTGTTTCTTTTGTTCATCAATTATATCACTGTTGTTGTGAATATCTGTGCCCTGGGGCACAGATGATAGGATAAAGGCGATATAATTGTTGTGTGCCTTTTAGGGCACTTGGTGAATGTTCTCTTTGGCCTGGAAAAAAGAAGAACTGTTGTTTGATATGATTATGACCAAAGGCTGAAGACTGGTATGATCATGGTCATTGGTGTTATATTTGAATATCTTTGACCCGTAGTGCAAAGATGAACTACTGACTTACATGATTATGATCAGGAACTGTGAATTTATATTATCATGATCAGTGGTGTTTAAGATGATAAAAGTGGATGATATTTTTCTTAAAAAGAGAAGCTAGTGGACATCATAGTCTACATGATTCTTCTAATGGATTGTTCATTTCGCTCCTATTATTGATCTAAAACTTGTTGCTTATTATATTCTATCAAGAACTCAACTGTTGAAGGCTAATAATAGTTTGCTCATTGTTATCTTAGTCATGATATTTTTAACTGGGCTATTTGAGCTCACCCTTTCTTTTTTGTTCCATTATTCTTCAGGAAATGAGAAAATAGTTGGGTCTTGCCGAAAAATGGAGTGAAGGTCTGAGAGATAGCTGTAGTAGTCTTCACATATTGTATATAGAGTGACAATAATAGTGAAGACTTAGTTATGTATTATATATTAAGTTCTGTATTTTCGTCCTTTTATACTATTTGTATTAGTTACCGTGTATTTTATGGCGTCTCAAATTGGGCTATGTAGACCCAAATTTGGGGGCGTCACATTTTTTAATTCTTTACAAATTTGAAAAGTATTTAATTGTTTCAAATTTAGATTATACTTATACTAATTTGAATATGAAAGACAAAACTAAACAAAAAAATTGTGAAATCAACTTTGTGCTTTTAATTATACAAGTTCAACAACCTCGTACGAAGCGCACATACAACATGGATAATGATTTATTATGTTAATTATTAAGATAATCAATTAAATATATGTAAATATTTAATTAGAATTTTGAAAAGATAGTTGTAGCTATTAAATTATTAAATATTTATTTCAATAGCAAATTGTTAAATTATATATTATAGGTTTATTTCATCAGCTAAACATTTGAATTAATGTAGATTTATTTAATTATGATTATAAGAAAATAATTATTTTGATTTTATTTAAATTTGTAATGAAATTCTATATTAGTTTTTGCTTGAAATTCTAAGTTGGACAAAACTTGTTTCAAAAAAAAAAAAAAAAAAAAGTTGGACAAAACTATGAAACTCAAGTTTTAATAAATTTTAATTTAGTTATAACAATTTGTTAGTAATAAATTCACTATAAATTTTCAACTAATTTTACATTTATAATATTTAAAAAAGTATTGTATTAATACAATTATTTAATAAAATTTAAAATTTAAGTGAATTTAATTTAGTTAGGATATTAACTTAGTAATGAAAGTTATAATTAATATAATATAATTAATGTGCATGATATATTAAAGAAATATTTTCGATATGTTAATATCTTAACAAAATTATCCTACATAAAATTTGTTAACATATATTATTTAACATAAATTTGTGATTAAAAAAAAAGGGTCTTGTAATAAGTTTAGTAGAGCCAGAAATAAAAATTCTTTTAAAAGTTCATTTTCCTATTTGAGATATAAAAATAAAAAATACATTCCCTTTCCTAACAAGTTGAGGTTCTTTTGAATATGTTATAATTTTTGATGTACTATTTAATTGTTACAAACTTGAATAGTTCTTATACTAATTTGAATAGAAAATAAAAAGTTCAACCAAATATTTGTGAGATTAAGTTTGCACTTTTAATTATATAACTGACAAGCTAACCAATCCCGTGCGAAAACACGGACAATATGGGTACTAATTTATTATTTCTATTATTAAGAGAATCAATTAAATGTAGGATAAATATTTAATTAAACTTTTGATAAGATAGTTGTTGTTATTAAATTATTAAATATTCATTTAAATAATAAATTATTGAAGTATACATTGTAGGTTCATTCGATCAATTATTAAGTTAAATATTTAAATGAAATATAAATTTATTTAGTTATAATTATTTTATTTTATTTAAGTTTGTAATGAAATTTTATATTAGTGTTAATATTGACAAAATTTTCTTGAAATTTTAATTCGAATAGTTCTATGAAGCTCAAGTTTTAATAAATTTTAATTTACTTATGGCAGTAATGATCCACTATAATATTTTAACTAATTTTATAGTTATTATGTTTTAAAAAAATTCACGTATATTATCATTACAATTAATCATGTGATTTGATAAAATTTCAAGTTGTAATAAATTTAACTTAGTTAAGACCTTAATTTAATAATGAAATTCAAGACTAATGTGAATATATATAATTAAATCATGTGATTTGTTAAGAGATTTTTCAATATCTTAATATCTTAATAAATTTTTAATAATAAATTATCCCACATAAAATTTGTAAAGTTATATTATCTTACATAAAATTATGATGAAAAAAAACTTGTTACAAAATTGGTGGAACCAAAAATAAAAATCCTGTTAAAAGTTTCTTTTGCTATTAGAGATATAAATACAAAAAAATAACTTACTTTTTTCTAACTGGTTGGAGTTTCTTTTGAATACTTTATAAATTTGGATAGTGCCTAATTTGAATAGGAATTGAAATAACAAAGCTAAACTGAAAATTTGTGAAACTAAGTTTGTACTTTTAATTATATAGTTGATTATAGATTATAAATTGATTGTTTTGTAATCAAAATTAAATTTATACTATGTTTTTTTATAAATATATATGGAGATACTGTAACCAACTATATATAAATTTACTACTAACCTAATTTTTATAAGTTTAAAAATATAAATAGATATGTTTAATTTTTCATTTTAAAATTAGTCAATTTGATTAGAAAAAATTAAACTAAGCTCGTTTTTTTTTTTTGTAGTATTATTCTTAAAGTGAATACATACCTTAAAATTTTCATATATTATATATATATTGAGTGTAGAAAATAAAAGAGAATTATAATGAATTGAATTCTATCAAGATTATGGGGAATAATTGCCGTTATGCAAGTGTCACGTTAGTTAGGAACCACATAACTTAGCAACTAATATATAATAAATATAAATATATAAAATCTAATAATAATATTTAGTATATTCTGACACTCGGTATGAGAGTTATGAAGAAATTTATACTCATACCATGCTAACCCTGTTATATATGCCTTAGAAGTTGCTCAAGTATAGTTTCCCTTGAGAACCATTAGAGCTGGCAAGTTGGAGGATACTGGGAATCTTGTCCAATCAAATTACTATATAATTAACACTAATGAAGAACACGAGATTGTTGGGATCCATAGCTTGTCCAAAAGTGACATAATACCCTCCAAATGTTCCATCCATGGGTCATTTCATTCAATTTGTACAAGGGCCTAGCTCAAATAATGGTTAGCCTAATATTAGGCCTACCAAAACATGTACTTTCAATAATCCACAATTCAGTCATCTCCTTTAGCTAAACATAGTTTACTATATAGTTTAGGGAATTGATATTTTTATAAAGAAAATTGGTATTTTTGTAAAATTCGACTCACATGAAAGTAAACCCCACTTATCATTAATGTAAGTAAAATTTTACAAAAATATCAGTCACCTAAGTTAACTCATGTTAACTAAACATAGTTTACTAAAAATTTACTAATTGTATATAATTTGTCGGATATTACGTGCACTTGTTAGTTTGGCTTAATATAAACATATGATACTTTGTTGATATTTTTCAATGGACAACAAAGACTTGGTAATCAATACTTCCCATATATCTGCTACATATTTGGAGAAATACTGCAATATAATAATTAAAAAAAATAAAAATAAAAAATAGAAAACAATGAAACCTGTTTAGAGACATATTTGTACAACCAGCGTATGAAATCCAAAGACAAAGAAGAAAGAGAAGGAAAGAATATCTCCTTTATGATTTTAAAGATATTTTAAAACATATTCTATAAAAAAAATAAAAAATAAAAAATAAAAAAATCCAAAAGCAAAAGCAAAAGCTAAACAAAACACTAAACACTAAACACTAAACAATGGAGTCCGGAAAAAATACCACCCCCTCCTACTATTGTACACAGTTAACTTGTACATTAATAAATTTGTCTGCATATCCCACCCATGTACAGCAGCACTCGTCACCAATGTGCACATAATTCTAGAGTAGGAAAGCGATGCCTTCAAGTGGTTTTCAAATGTATGTTAAAAATACATAACATAATTCATTTGCAAATAATTGCGACGACAAATTCCTCTTGTAAATGCTAGTAATAACACCAAGAATTGCGAAAAACCCACCAGATAACAAAGTGGAATGATTCATGCAATGCAATCTTCAAGACTCGAAACAAAAACATCAAATTGGGGAAGAACCAGCAATCAGTATAACACGTTATTGGACCACAGTAAATTATTCATAAGTTGAACATAATTCGAACTTTTATAGGAAATTTATATACAAACTAGAACTGTAAAAGTTGTCACTGCCAGGGTCTTGCAGTAAGGCACAATGTATTTTTATTTAACATAGAACAATTGAAGTGATGGCAACATTAATAGGAAGGATGATAAAATAAAGGTTGATATGTAATGTATGTTAATGAAGAAGCTGGCATCCAAATGTGTTTTCACCACTGTAAGTGACATAGAGAAACCCATCTTCATCCTTCTTCTCGTCATATATGGTAGACATTATTGCTCCTGCAATATCAACAATTATACGCATAAAAGGTGTACCAGGTTGTATGTATCATCTAATTTACTAACACCTTCAGAATGTATACTAAACAAGAGGACTAATGTTTGAAACCATAGCAACTCTCGTTTCTAGTCTTTATACAAAAGCACAGATTTCGTGGGGATAAAAAAATAAAGTCCAAAATTTGATTGTCACTAAACTCGGTTAGAATTGTTCAATGATATAAACACACAACATATATCCAAGTGCTTATTGCAAGAGGAATGAGAAGGAAGATATTTAAAAAACGATATTTCAACAACCAACACTAGAAAAAAAATAAAAATAAAAAGTATTCTGCGATGCAATTACCTGTAGGTGGGAGCACATTGTCCACAAAGATAAATATTGCTTTTTCAGCGCTCAGTTTGATTCTTTTTCGAATCACATAAACTAATTGCCCCACTGTCAGATCAGCCGGAACAAGGTATCTGTAATTATTTTATTCAAGTGAATCAAATGGTTAGCAACTTAAGCATACAGACACTAAAAAAACCAGCCTTCTGGCCAGTGAATGTTAGTGGCAGCATTTTCTGACTTGAAGTCTATTCTTCTTCTAAATTTGCATCATATCACAGCAGTGGAAAATATCTGTAACAATTTCTTCAAACCAGCAGAAAATATCACACCAACTTCCAACCACATCAGCATTGATCTAATCACTAACTTCTGACTTGAAGTTGATTGTTCTTAGAGAATTGCACCAAATTTACCCAGCTATGAGGCTAGTCATATCTGTAAAGATTTTCTTCAACCCACTGGAAAATTTCTCTCCAACTTCCAACCAGTCAACCTCAGCCTTACCTTAATCATGTTCCTTGTGAGGAAGTAATAGACACCGTGCAGATCATTGTACGAGTGCTCTTAAGATATTTTTGAATGATTATAAAGCAGCCCAATAAGATGGGATGTGACCCAGCGTGCAGGCCTTATTAAAAATTTTCTTTTAGTATTAAATAAACAAAAAACAAAACAAATGAACCATTAACTTTCTCCTTGGTGTCAACCTCCATCCATCATTCATCTCGGTCGACTCTGTCTTCCACTCTTCAACTGGATAACCAGCACCACCGAACTTTTAATATAGTTCCATCATCACCCGAGTGTTTGTTGACTTAAAAACAAAAAGGTACAAGCAGGTACTTTAATCTCCCTATATTATATATTTCAAGGTGCTCAGGTAATTATAAGCCAAGCTCCCATAACTCTGAGCACTAATCATAATTACTGTATGAAAGATGGATAAGAGCATCAAAGGAAAATAGAGACAGCTTGATTACAGCACAAACATAGGACAGGAAACAAGCAGGTGAATAATCCATAAACTGTGACTTACTTTTTCTTGTCGATGTTAGGAATATCACTTTTCTCGGCCTTCTCCACAATCACCTTCCAAGAAAAGGAAAAAGAAAATTAAGAAAAATATATGCACAACTATGATCTCGGGTAATTATTGATAGGATAACCGTTAACATCCCAACATACTGGATAAAAGAGCCAAGGCAAGAAGAGGTAAATCATCAACTATTTAAGAAAAAGATAAAACTATTTTGCTCTATCATACTGTTAGTTATCAGTCAATTTTATTGCTGAACGACATGACCGGTGCAGTGCTCATTGAATCGATTAGAGCTCCAAGAGCAAGAATCTACTAATGCTCAACAATCAGCAAATATAAAGCTTTTGAATAAATAAACTAGAATTTAAACTCCACATTTAATTCTCTCTAGTGTATCAACTCCACAATAAAATACTTCTACAGCATAAATCATAAAAATCAACTTCAATATCAATACTTATCAAATTGTGGGATTTACATCACTATTTGCCTTCATTGTGCTTTACTGCATAATGATAATACCATAGTCGACATAATAAAATGAGAAACACTTCAACGTATAGGCAAGAGCCTTGAAAGTTTGTGGGTGACCAGACATCGCTCTGCAATCTTGATTGATATATTTTTCACCCAATCAACCTTGAAATTGAGGTTGTTTGGCCTTCACCTTAGTAATTTTTCCCTTTTATGTTCATATGAGGAAAAGAAAAAAAAAAAAAGAAAGAGGAATTATCTTCATCAATAACTTGCTGTGGTAACTATTGCATTGCGCGCACTTGTGTGATATATGTATACTATCTAGTGACCAAGCATCAGAGTTTAAGGTAATTTTTCTAGATCCTGTGAAATATTACTATGTACCATTTCATGTTAGATCACTTGGACATTGGATGTTATCATACTCTCCAATGTCATGGATGTCAGAAAAGTAAATAAAATTCATCTTCACTTTGGTGTACTAAGTCTACCTTACCACGAAAAGGTACCCCTTTCACCAAGACGTTGACTCGAATAACGAGTGCCACTAGCAGTGAGACAGAATGGAGGCTTACATGCTTTGATGTAGTGTAGGAAAAGATTACTATTCTCAGCTTCTATTTAACTACTAAGAAGCAAGGATTCAGGCTTGGGGGATTCGGGTGTGCAACACAAGGATACAGGAGTTTGTCTTCAGGTGTGGCGATGATGCGGCACATATTTAATTATAATTATATATATATATATATATATATATATATATATATATATATATATATATATATATATTTATTTATTTATAGGGGACTGATCCATAGCTAACGTTGTAAGGATAAGATTATTCTTACAATAGATCTTAGCCGTCTATTCGCAGATCAAACGGTAAGGAGGATCTCCCGTCTGTAGTTTAATATGGGGAAGCCTGCAATTTAATTCTGCAGAAGGAAAAAATATCCAAAATATTCCTCATCCATCCGCAGAATTAAACTGCGGACGCTAGGTATGAGAAGGTCTGTTTGCAGTTTAAACGACATTATTTTTAGTTGGCTTATCCACAATATTAATACAACATAGTTTTTGGGCGGCCCATCTGTAGTTTAATACTGTAGACGTTGTTTAGAGTCCGCAATATTAAACTCTGAACGTTGAGTATTATAAAGAATATTCACACGGCGTCGTTTTAATATAAATCATCGCCCGCAGTTTAATACTGAGGACTGCGAGGCCTTCTATACCAAATACGTTGTTGTTCTTTCTTCGTCGTTTGAGATCTAAACACTCGAAACGAATTTGATATAAAAGCAACCAAGCAAAAGGAGATCGGCAAATCCGTGCTATAAACTTATATCTTCGCTAAATTCAACTCATGTAAGTTATAAATTCGTCATATAAAATGGCTCACCGTCTACAATATTAAACTGCAGATAATAATTGATATTAAAACGATGACGTTTGAACATCCTTCATAATACTTAGTGTCCAAAATTTTATACTGCAGGCTCTAAACAGCATTCGCGGTATTAAACTGCAGACGAGTCGCCCAAAAACGGCGTCGTATTAATACTGTGGACAAGCCGACCAAAAGCGGTGCAGTTTAAACTGCGGGACATGCCTTCTCATACCTAGCATCCACAATTTAATTCTGCGGACGGAGGAAGAGTATTTTGGACAATTTTTATGTCTGCAGAATTAAACTACGGGCTCCCCTATATTAAACTACGGACGGGAGATCCTCCTTATCGTTCTATCCGCGAATAGACGGCTGAGTTATATTGTAATGATAACCTTATCCTTACAACATTGGCTATGGATCAATTTTCTTATTTAAATGATAAAAATTAACAAAAAAAAACACTAACTAAAAAATAACATAGGCATAGCAGAACTAACCGAAAATAATGAAACTGCAAAGAATGGATTTGAAAAGTTTACTAAACTATGAACTGCCTAAAAAATGGAAATAATTAAGAGGGTTGTAACTGTAAAAATAGGTAAAATATATTAATGAAATATCTGGCCAATATATGTACACGTATGTGTCTTACTATCCACACAGTACAATGACGGGAAAAGAAAAAAAAAGGTGTCACTTCCCTCTCTCTATGAATCTTGGCAGGAGGAGGAATCGTCATCGCGTCTCTCTTTAAATCTCATGGAGAAGAAAGAAGAAAGAGAAAGATATGCAGCCTCGCCTCCGTTCTTTTCCAGAACAGACAAGTTTATTCTCCCCTCCTTTCTCTGATGAAGCCCTAATTTCGCTTCCTCTCATTATTTTATTTTTTTAATTTGGGGATACAGAAATTGCCCCACCCGCTACGCACCCCCAATGCACGAGCATCCCCGCCGTTACCTGTATAGCAATCTGTAAGCATTCCTTAATTGCTACAATATGATCACAGGAGGAAAGTTTATCTCGCAAGCCGGTAAATCTTTCATGAGGACTTCACGTGATAAGCTCAAAAAAACTCTGTACATCCACAGGAGCTCAGTAACTGAAAAGTAGTTTCAACTCCCAACTGTTGTTGATAATCTTAAAATTCCTCTCTGCTAAGTAAGAATAGCGTCATGGGGTTCTTTGGAGCAAATAAAACTTTTGTGGATGAGTGGATCAGATGGTAGAAAACAATCACAAAATGAGGGATTACGGATTGGTTACTAGTAGCCACCATGTCCTGTCCTCTTTGCAAAATTTTCTTATGCTACAACCAATAAGAAGTTAGGAAACACTTTGTCACATTCAGCTAGAGCTGGTATGTTGTATTTATCTCATGATTTCGCAAACATGTCCTATCCTCTTTGAAAAAAATTCTTACGCCACAACAAAAAAGAATTTAGGAAACACTTTGTCACATTCAGCTAGAGTTGGTATGTTGTATTTATCTCACAATTTTGCAAAGAATGAATAGTGGCGCCGACTAGCTATGCACATGGTCGGCTGTGGCTATACAGAGCAGCTAAATACTAAGAAACTAAAAAACCATAGATTCAAAGTCATACGTAGAAAATATTACAATTTAAAGTTTAAACCTATTAGAAATGGATGCCAACTTGGCAATTAATGAAACTAAACAGGTCAATAAAGCATTGCATTCATTAGACAGATTAAATCCCAATAAATGGTCCGCACTATAAATGTCAATGATCAATTCTCACCGGAATTCTATCTGGATATTTCTCTCTAATTCTTCCAGCCTCTGCATGCCTCTTAGCTGAAAAATCAAAAGATACAAAATCAAGTACCCAAATGAAAGAAAAAAAAAATGGCACCTTGTTAAGGAAATCCATTAAATTGATGAAATCCCTAAGTCAATAACAAGGTAAGTATGAGTTCCAAACCACCTACCAAATTCATGCTCTTGCTTGAAGTAGCTTTTCGACATTTTTCTTCAAACCCTGCTTAATAATTAAAAGAAACAACCGAATGAGAAAGCAATTTTCTCAGCTAAACCAAAAACTCCTATTTTAATAAGGAAAAAATGTTGAAATACCAACATATAATTCTCAATAACAACCACTAACAATAACAAACAAATAATTCTAAATATGAGTCAAAATTTACACTAATAATAAACCAGAATGCTGAAGAACTACCAATAATAATAATAATAATAATAATAATAATAATAACCCAAGATTAAAGATTAAAACAGCAACCACCAAATTTATTCAAATACTATAGAATCAAAGTAACCAGAAAAAGACTTTGCATCTATGACCAGCTGAATAATAACACGATAAAAGCACTAAAAAGAAAGAAAATATTACAAAGATAAAATCACATACAGATACTGAAGCAATCAACTGCTGGTAAAAGGAAATTACAAGAATTTGTATCTCTCTCTAAAAGTTGAAGATAAATTGAAAAAGATTTGGTTTTGGGGGAGACGGCTTAGATTGGAAGATAGCGGGGCTGTGGACCTTGTGGTTGAATAGTGGAGCTTCTTTAGGAAGGCGAGTTTACTGTCATTTTTTATACCGCTTTAATCACTAGATAATAAAGATATCTCCATTTTGTAAATATAATTAAATATTATGACTATTAATTTTTATTTTTTATTTAAAATGATTATATGAGTGTATGTTTGTATGTATAATTGTATGCCACCCACAATACAAGGGCTCTAGGCTACCAACAAAATAAATGAGTTCATTTATTATTGTGGTAGTGACTTGTAAATGACAAAAAATAAATAAGAAAATTTAAGAGAAATAGATTTTATTATTATTTATTTTAAATTTTGTATGGATTTAAGTGCAAGAGTTTAATACACATCAAACAAGCACATTAATTAATTAAATAAATAAATCTTGTTAATTATATCCAACTCCATAGTTCATATGTTTTAATAAAATATGGAACGGGTATTTCGTACAAACCACGGTCTTCTTGACGTGTGTGTTGTGCGGCCAATGTTAGATAGGGACGAACATGTATAATTATTTATAAATTTATTAGTGTAATTAAAAAAATACTACGAATACTATACAAGTAAAAATTACTCACTCTATTCTATAAAAAAAAATCATTTTTTAAAAAATAAAAAAAGTTTCACAGAAAAATAATTCACTTTTTAATAATTTTAATATAAAATAATATAATATAATATTTTTAAATTCGTTATCATAATTTTAATATCATATTGTATTGTTAAACAAATAGCTTATTATTTTAAAGAAGATATGCGAAACAAAAATAAATATTTAATATATACTCAATTTCTAATCCATGAGATCTGTTTTAGATCATTTTGGTTCATTTGTCTGGTCTTGTTTGATTCATATGAGGTCTGCAACAAGAGATGAAACCCCAAGAACATCAGCATTGGGGCCCAGCATGTTACACCCCCAAAGTTTGAAATGTAAGCAAAATAGTATATATTCAAAGCTACTTGGACATATGTATGATATTTATAAACTTACGTTTTAAGCACTAAACTCTATTCCTAGGGGAAAAAATGGAAAATTTTATTTTCTTATTTTCTTACTAGTAAATAGGGGTGAGCAATTATTACCCGAATTGAATTTTCTTATTCAATTATAACAAAATATCGATAAGTATTCAAATTAGTATTAACCGAATAACAGAAAATCAAATAATAGAATTATATTATTCAGTATATAATTGAAATGTGAATTTATTTTTATCAAACAAAAAAATTATTTTAAATTTCATACTAAAGTTTTCAAATAATATTTAACCTAATTCACAACCATAATAATTCATAAATTAGTTTAATAATATCAATTTAACAATTCATGAGTACATAATCATAGACAAAATTTATAAGAAAAATAATAATATTTAATTCAGTTATTCGGGTATCCGAATAGTATAATTTTAAAAGCCGAAATTGAACTCGAGTACTAAATAACTAAACGGTCATAACTAAATAACATAATAGCCGAAACAATTCGATTTTAAAAATTCAGTTCAATTCGGTACTTTGGTTTTATCCAATTTTTGCTGGGCCTTGCTAGTAAGATATTGGCTCTAAACTAGTTTGTGCGAAAATCATTGGCCATTGAAGTAGTTTGGGCCTAGCCCATAATATTGAGCAGGCACCCAATTCTCGAATTTCAAACACTTAGTGTTGTCTACTCGACTCGAGCCCTAAAGTGAGATTATACACGAGGATCTATAAATATATATATTTCGACATACACAATGACAGCTAAATTGTGTATAGGGTGATGTTAAGAGTCTCAAATTTCTAATCTCAAAAAATTTCTTAAATGATTGAGACGAAACCAAAAATTTGAAACCTCCAATATTACTCTTCAAATATTCAATGTCATGTATTTGAACTTCAAATATTTTCTTTTACCTTATTTGGAAATAGAATGCATTCTTTCTCAACTCGAAAATTTTTTAATGAGGAAAAATAATTAAGAATATTTGAATCAAATGCATATCTAATTATTTACGGTAAGAAAAAATGTATCCACAAATTTTTATTCTACGAGGGAAATAAATGTATAATCCACTTTCAAATTTTCTTATTTAACTTAATTTTGACAAGTTTAAAATCCTTCCCATCTTGAAATTTTTATAGTACATTATAAAGTCAATAATTAAGATAAAGATGGGGGTTTAAATTTTTTTGTCTCAAAAAGTGTCTCGAGAATTTGTTTAATTCGTCAATGTGATTGGTTATATCATGAAATATTGTTAAAATATTTAATATTATGTCATTTGAGACTAATCTAAAATTAATTAAAATTTGATGCATTATTCATTAGAAAATAATCGTGCGGTTGATAATCAATCTTTTCTTCTACAATTTTAGTTTCCTTGCATTGCTTGACTTGGCCTGTCTTATCACGCTAACAAAGTAAAAATGATTGGTATTAGTTTCACGTCTTTCTTTCACTATATTCTCTAAACCGACTAATTTTAACAGAACTAATCATATGCAACACCATTCTTTCTTTACCAATTCCTCACATCCACAAACTACACTCATATTACATCGCCCAAACCTTTCTCCTCCCAATATAAAACCACACAAAAGTACTGCACAATTGTATAACAAAAGCACAAATAGCAACCACAATATTATACTTTCTGCGTCAACGTTATTACAGTAACACGTAAGACCCAGTCAGAACTTAACAATTCATCATGTCACCATTTATTTTTCTCTTTCTACTAGCATTCTGTCTCGCCTTTCAACCGCATTTCACCACAGCAGACGACGGAGTTGTGGAGGAAGCTACCACTAAGGCTCTTATTCAAACTGCGTGCAGTGCATCCAGTTCGCCACCACTATGTTATAACGTTCTTAATTCGGTGGCCAATAACCCCTACTTAGATCCCGCGGACCTTGCCATTGTATCTGTTCAAGCCACTTCAAAAATCGCCCTCGCCACATTCGACATGATCAACATGTCGCTAACAGTTAAAGCTCAACTCGCGGCGGATCCAGCGATGCGACAAAGCCTCGTGCTATGTGCAAAAGAATATAAAAATGTACTTGACTTGATGGATAAAACAGCAACGGCTTTGACACAAAAAGTTGATCAGTCTAAGATCCCGGAATATTTGAACTCTGCCATTGCTGCTGTTGCCAAATGCGACGCGAGTGCCATTAAATTTGGCAACACAGTTGTGCAGGTGACTACAAAGAATGTTGATACGACCAAATTGATCAAGAATGCCTTGAGTATTTATCAAGTTTTTGCTGAATATATTGCAAACCCTAGCCATGACCCTAAAAAGAGCACAATCCCAACAAAAAGTGGTGGCGATACAAATACTAATACCCCAACACCAAATGTTGGTGTTACCAACACCTCAACTCCAAAATTGGGTGACAATAATACGTCAAGTTCTTAAGATGGACCATTTGATTTAGAGATTTTTAGATTTCTTCTTATTTACTTCAAATTTCCTTGATCATTTTTATTTCTTAATAAATCTCTGGCTAATCTGCATGCATATGTAGCGACGTTAATTTTAATATTCATGTTTTTTTTAAAAGTTTAGGAGTTAAATTTAGTTGTGTGATGGGTATTTGTGATGCAGCAAACTCGTGTATCTTCCTGTCACACTTGTGAAGGTTTCATTTATACTATAATGTCTTTCATTTCCTTCAAAACGTACATGATTTAATAATTTATTTATTTTTTGGTGAAGAAGCAATTGAAGAACAAGAGTCTACAGATACAATAGGCCATGGTTTACCATGCATTGGAGGGAACAGATAATGCTAACATTAGTATTGTGTAATTAGTTATGTCACTTCATTAGTCAAATTAATGTTATTCTTGATAAATCTTGTGAACAATACTTTGACTTAGTTTTCTAAAATTTTAAGGTAAAAAGAACATTCATTTAAAAGGTATTATAAGTGCCTCGAATAGTATTCCCTGAGATTTATTTAATTTATTTATTTCCAATTTGCACAGGACAAACTTCAACATTATTTTTTTATTTAAATGAGATTTTTTTTTATATTGTTAATTTTTTTTAGTTATTTAATATTTGGATTAGATTATGGACCTTAAAAGATTGATTGAGTTTATATTTTTATAAAAAAAAAAAAATCATAAATTATTTATGGTATTTAAAAATTTGGGACTTTCAATTAAAATAGGGTCTAAAATCCAAACTTTTATTTTTATTTTTATTTTTATGCATAGGGCGGCCCCGGTGGTGGGGAGAGGAGAGAGAAAGGGGGTGCAAGATGAGTGGTAATAGACGGGAGGAGAGAGAAAACGGTAGATGTTGATTAATTTCATTTAATTTGTTTTGTTTTCTTTTAACAAGCTTGATAACACATGTAAAGAGTAATTATTTAATGGTCTTAAGATACCGTCACTTATGCAAAGATTAATTATTCAGTGGTCTTGAGGCACTATCACATCGTGCTCCAGGCCAATTATATCTCCTCATTTTAGTGGACCCAGGATTACAAGTAGTAAAACACCACTGAAATGAGAGATGTGATTGATCTGAAGCACCACGTAGCGATACCTTAAGAACATTAAAAAAAAATTCCTATGCAAAACACATGTAAATTTTAGAAATTATATATAGGATAAATAATAAAAATCACATATTTCAACAAATATTTATTATAATAATAATTTCTTCAATTTCAAATAAAGTCATTATAATATATCATTTTTAATTCATATAATGGATATATGTTACATTATATAATTGAAAATAAATTATGATCATATTTTTCTAAGGATTATTCTCTTTGCGACTTGTAATTTTTAAATAAGTGACATTGATTGATAGATTGAAAAACTAATACGTAACTTTTCATCTAGTCGAATAACATTGTTCTTGACAATTATTTTTATTTCATATTGAACATATAAAACATTTGTGAGTAATTTATTGTAATAAGAGTCCAATTTATAATTTATTTCGCAAAGTTAAATGAGATAACTTTATATTAATTAGGTTCATGAATTAAGAATGCTAATTGTTATAATTATAATATATTATTGGTAAATCTAAAAGTAAAAATTATAATACAATGTATGTAATGATATTAATTGCATGAAAAAGAGTACATTAAATACTCCATTTGTCCCATAATAAATCTCCTAATTTGATTTTAGTGGTCAAATTGACCATTTTTAATATAAATAATTAAAAATATTTATATTGAATTTTTAAATCACACAACTTGATATTAATAGTACATTTTTTGTAATTTATTACGATTATAATTTCTCGGCGTATATCTTAAAGTCAAATTAGGACGTTTATTATGGGATAGAAGGAGTACGTTACAAGGACATATTAATTGCATGTTTCATAGAAAAATAAAAGAAATCCTTGAGCTGCTGAGTAGACAAAATAAAACTCTTAAACTACCGAATTGACTCAAGACCAAGCAAAGCAATTTGGTATTTGTTATGTTATATATTATTATTGATATATTGATTTGTATTGATATTGATTAGTTGGGGTTTCAGAGCAACACCTCGTCCAAATTTATTTGTACAAATTTATACTTTTTGGTTAAAATAAGATTTCTTTAAAGACTCTTAGTATACAAATTAGAGAAAAAAATATACCCTAAAATGTGATATTCATATAATGATATCAGAAAGTGGATAGGTTGACATATTTATGATTTCGCCCATGCATGTTTTAGATTAAAATTACATAGCCCACAACTGGCCCTGTACGCTAGCTTGGTCCCTAAGTTCGTCACTCCGAAGTACTTGTCACCACCATACACGCATCATCTTCTATTTCTCTCAATTACAGTTATGTGGAGTATTTCAATTTCAAGTTCACTCTAATTTATTTTTATTATTTTTTGTATTTCAATGATATATAGGGCAAGTGGGAAAAGGGTCTTATTCAAGTATCTCATTCCATTGCTAATAGCCGTACGTACGTCTTAGCAGTAAATTAAGTTTCAAGGCCAAGAAAAGAGCCCGGCCCTTCGAAACACATTATGTAAATATGATAGCTTTCTTTCACATGTGCATGCATCTACTAAAGGGAATTAAGCCGAAAATTCTCAAATTTGTGAGAAATAAAATAGAAGAAAAATAAACGTTAAAGAAAAATAATCACATATACAAAATAATATTTACGTGGTTCAACAATTTGCTTACTTCACGGAGTTGCAGGGATTTTACTATTATAAAAAAACGACAATACAGTTTCTTCTTTCAAAAAACCACGACTTACTGAAACCCTAATTACAAAACTTTTTTTGTGTATCATGCGCATACTAATTTTCAATGGACTACAAAACAGACCAAAAATTAAATGAAGGGGGCGTTGCCCCCGAACCCCAGGAGGCTTGTCCTTGAGCGCTACGGCTTGGGCTTATCGGCCCAAGCCTTCGTTTTATGGACTAAGCCTCAGAAAATATCCCATTAAAAATTCACGCAATATTGTTCGGGTTGGGTCATCAACCGGTCGAAACATAACTAGACTTCACAAAAGCCTAACAGTTCCTGCATACTACTGGAAGGAAATGCGGCCGAATAAATTAACTATCAAATTACTCTCACATCTTTTACCTTGTTCTTTTGATTTTAGGAGCTCTTTCTTCGGTCTCATTGGCTTTTATTTTTCTCCCACGCTTGCTTGGTTGGCTTATTTTGATAGAATGGGGCTAAATGTCTTTAATTGTGCCTGCGTGGCGCCTCCTATTAAAGCGATTTTTTTATCGACATTAAAAGGCTTATAGTTGTAAGACGTCAACAAAGTTTGCCTAAAGAGTTTTCATGATCGACAAGTGCTAAAGATATGTACGTGTAGGTGGAATATATACATTGAACTTATTTGCCATTTGAAAAGTCCACGGCATGGGAAAAATTTCTTTGTTTGTGATAGAATTTTTTTAATTTCTCGATAGAATATTAGACTTCTTCTTTTTTTAGAACACTACTATGACTACTTAATTTGTTCGATTATATGTGTAAAAATATGTCTGGTTATATATGACGTCAAATTTATATTAATATTTAATATTAATACATATAACTGTATGCGATAAATTATTTTTAGAAAAAAACACACTTTATATATTAATCTATTTTATCATTTAAAATTATACGTTGGTCGTAATATAAATTTTTCATCAAAATTATTGACATACATGATGACTAGGGAAGTGGAGCAGAGAGATGTGGTGAAGGTGAATTACTGATCACTTTAAGAAATTAAGCCACGGAAAAGTCAATTTAGTTCCACCATCTATGGCTTAAATGAACTGATAAATTTTAAGGGCTCAAATTTGGGCTAAAACTCATTTGGGCTAACAGGACCTTACCATCACAATCTATCAAGATTCTATTGGTTTTGTTTTAATTTTGACACTTCATTTCATTAGCTGAAGTTTTTTTTTTTTTACCAATTAAATGCTTACGCACTGCGGTGTGATTGCATCATTTATGTGTATAATACTTCCAAAAAAAAATAAAATTAATTCCTAAGAAAAATTAATCCACCAAAAAAAGTATTCTTTTTATTGTTAATAGTGTAAAATAATACAATATCTTTAAATTTACCATCGAATTTCATTATTATGCTATATACACCATTACTTAGTTATCAACTTATTAGTGGGACAAATATGAAACAAAAATATATCTTTAATATACCAATATATCATTCATATATATAACAACTGTGAAAAAAGAGCCTTTAGAATAAGTGAAGAGACATTAATCAGCCAAAGACCGAGTGTAACCAGCAATTAATAAACTATGAATGAGCTTTGCAAACAGAAACTTGCTTCAAGCCATAAAAGAATTTTTGGAGCTTACAAACCAGCTGATCAGGTGGAAAATGAGATGTTACATACCCCTGAGGTAAATCCATAATAAACCTCCTCAAGAAGATCACCATGCAAAAAGGCATTATTAACATCCATTTGAGACACCTTCCATTTTCTGATAGCAGCAATAGCTAGTTAGCATTTAACTGTGACCATATTAGCTACAGGAGAAAAAGTATCATGGTAATCCACTCCTTCAGATTGGTTATACCATTTAGCAACTACCCTTACTTTAAATCTCTCTATTTCTCCAAAGGCTTTGTACTTAACCTTATACACCCATTTGCAACTTACAATTAACTTGCCTAGAGGTAAATGAACCAATTTCCATGTGTGATTGCTTTCTAAAGCATTAAGTTCTTTATTCATAGCTGCAACCCACTGTGGATCCTTAACAACTTGATAAAAATGAGCAGGTTCTTTGACAGTGAAAAGGGTAACAATGAATTTTAAATGAAAATGATCAAATATATTATAGGAAACAAAATTAGCAATATTGTGTTTGTGCAAAGAAGGTATAAGCATCATGATATCCACTGATAGTAGAAAGTAGGCTAGTATGCTTACTATCAACATTATAGTCATTCCACCATTTGGGTCTGGTTTTCATCCTAGTAGACACTCTAGGTTGTATAGGCAAAGTGTCAGTAGAAGAATTTGGAATAAACAGAGTAGATGCAAGAGAGGAAATAGAGACTTTAGGATGTATGGGAGATATAGACTTTGGTGAAGAAGAACCAACTTCAGAGACTATCAAAGGAGAATCAGTGGGATTATGATTGCAGACATCTGGTGATGGAAAAATAGAATCAATGTGATTATGAGAAGATGAAGACTGAGCATCAGTATTTAACCAAGGAATAACATAGTTAGGATCTTGGGAGGTATTAGATTGTGCAGTAAGAAAAGGAAAAATATTTTTATGAAAAATAACATTTCTCGAAACAAAAATTTGATGATTGATCAAATTTAAAACTTTATAACCTTTCTGTCCTGCAGGATAACCTAGGAAGACTCTTCTTATTACCCGAGATGCAAATTTATCAGTAGGACGAATGGAAGCATACACAAGACAACCAAAAACTCTAAGAGAAGTATAAGAAGGAACCTTATGAAATAAAACTTCATGAGGGGATTTGTTCAGTAAAACAAGTGTGGGCAATTTATTGATGATATATGTAAGTAGTAACTATTGTTCCCCCCCCCCCCCCCCCCCCCCCCCCCCCCAAATTAATGTATAGGTACTCCTGACTGAAATCTCAAAGCCCTAGCTACTTCTAATAAATGCTTGTGTTTTCTTTCTACTCTAACATTCTGCTAAGGATTATTCACACAAGTGTTTTGGTGTAAGATGCCAGAAGCAACTAAGAAAGGAGAAACATATCTATTAAAGAATTTAGTCTTGTTATCACTCCTCATGATTTTAACTTGTTTTTTAAGTTATGCATAATCATAAGCAAGAAAATCGATAAGAAGTTTATGAAGATGTTGCTTAGTTGGAATAAGGAAGGTCCAGGTAGCCCTAGAATAATCATCAACTACAGTTAAAAAAATATCTACATCCACGTTGTACCTAAATAGAATAAGGACCCCAAACATCCACATGAAGCAATTCAAACAAAGAAGTACTAAAACTAGTACTTGCATTAGGAAATGGCAATTTACACTATCTGGCAAATGGACAAGATTTGTTTCTTGAAACAAAAATATCATGACTAACATCGATTGACAATATGACTAAATACTGAATGGGAAGCATGACCTAAGCTCATATACCAAATAACACTTAATATGTCTTTAGACCCAGTAAGTAATATAGTAAAATTAGAAACTGAATGTGGAAAAGGAGTAATGGAATAAGATAATTGTAAGTAATATAACCCTCCTTACTTTCTACTAATTGTCAGTAGCATGATCTGATTCTGGACCTGAAAAATGCATTTGGTGTGGATAAAAGGTAACCAAGCAAGAAGAATCATATGTTAATTTACTGATGGATAAAACATTATAATTAAAACTTGGCACAAACAAGACATGCTTAAGTGTTAATTGAGGTGTTAAAGTCACACAACCAAGAGTTGACACTTGAATGGTGTTTTTAGTTGGTAATAGAATGTGCAGAGGTGTAGCAAGATGAATAACATAATGCATTAAAGATAAACTGCTACACATATGGTCTGTAGCAAGCTCTAGTATTTATGATCCAAGTGGCAGGTTTAGTAATATTACCTGATGAAGATAACATGACTGAAACCATACCTACAGCATGCATATAATTATTTGGAAATTTGACCCTTTTTTTACCACCATAAGATTCATCATATGATTCATGTGATTGAGCTGAGATTGAATTGTTCAAATTGATATGGAGAATTGGAATGACCTCCATAATCATTCTCATTTGAAGAATCTCCAGTAACATGCATAGCTTTGGAAATATGCCTGAAGTTGGATCCATTGGGAGTAGGAGGTTTGCCATTTTTCTTCCTTTGGGTGGATATCCATTTAACTTGAAACAAGTCTCCTTATAGTGTCCTTCACTATGACAATAAGAACACTTGATAGGAGCTTTGCATTGGCAGAGTTATGCTAAAATTTTTGGTTAAAAGAAGATGTCACAGAAGTATTGACATTGGAACCAGTTGAATGAACATTTAAACCATTGATTTTTCGTCCACTTTGAACACTCATTACTAAAGAATTACCAGAGATAGACTGGCACCACAGAAATATATCAATGCCTTTGTTTCTCATCATACTTGATGAGAGAAAAGGCCTGAGTAATGGATGGTAAATGATCCATCACCAAAATTTGACCCCTAGTTGTGGCATAACTGTCATGTAACCTCATTAAAAATTGGAGTAGCTTCCTTCTCTATTCTCTTTCTTCATGTACCTTACAAGCCCCACAAACACAGGAAACAACAAGTTCTAAAACATTATACTCATCCCACAAATTCTTCAGTTTATGGTAATAAATTTCCACCGATTTGTCCTGTTGTTCAAACATACGAGTGTCCTTCAGAATTTGATAAATTCTGTGACCATTGATACTCAAAAACCTCTCGTGTAATTCTTTCCACATACATGCAATTGAACTCACAAAATTCATCCCATCGCCGATTTCATTCGAGACATAATTGAGAATCCAAGTAATCACCATATTATTTACTCTTTCATATTGTGGTAGAATAGGAGAATTTTCTGCTAGTTTTGGAAAATTACCATTGACTTTGACCAATTTATATTCTTCACAGATAAAGCAATCGACATAGATCTCTTCCAAGGACCAAAGTTATCAGTCCTAGTGAGCTTCTTAAAGATTAAAATCAATCCATGATGATCATTGTTGTGCAAAAATAGAGGATGGCTATTTGATTCAATGGAAGCATTTTCAAATACAGAGTTAATTTGTTTAACATTATTGTTATTGTTTGGAACTTGATTAGCAGCAGATGTAGAAGCTTGATTATTAAGCACAACATTAGCATAACTCAGTTGTGTACTTCTAAACGCCATGCGAGCATGCAAAATCAACAAATTCAATACAGATTCAATCACCATTCAGAGAATTCAATGAATTGTAATTAAAAATAATCGTAATCACAAATTATAAAAGATCCAAATGATAGATTAGAATGATTATTTGATCAGATAAAGATTAAATAAATAGAAAATATAGCAACAAAATCAAAGGAAAAAAACTTATCTACAGAAGCGTAACCAGGAACTAAGCTCTGATACCATAATAGGTCTATTGAATTCGAGGAGAAGATTATAAAATAATATGAAAGAGTCGACCCTTCTTATTAATTTGCATTTTTTCTTATTACATAATAATGAACATACTCAATTACTTATACTATCTGTTAACAAGGTACATAATTAACTTGAGTTACAACTGGCTTTTAACCATGGTTAAAAGGTTGTTACATCTGAGATGATCTTATGTGCTGACACTCCATCATTTAATACTTGGTTCAGCTATCATATCCAAGGCATTATTAATTTTAGCTCGCATAACTGGAACTATTTCTCTGTGGTTTGCTAATCCATGATGGTGTGCTGCAGATAAACCATCTTGATATAAGTTCCTGATGCAACATGTGCAACTAATGCTGTATATGTGTTATTAATATCCTTGGGTTTTCGTCTCCGGCATATATGATCCCAATTTTCTCGGACCTGCACTAACGTTCTTACGGTGAGTAACGACGTTGGTCGTAGGACATCTTCAATGTGATTATTATTAAGTAGGGAGAGAGATATAATATCAATTTTAAGTGTAAAATAAGTGTATAATAGTTAAACATTCTTTTTACGTGAGACAACATTGGTGGGCCCCCTCGGATACGTCCCATTGAAGAGTAGTTGAGGGTAAACTCACGTGAGATGTACAAATTTGTCTTATCATAAGATAATCGCATTGTCATATACCTAACACGAACGACTGACGTGACTCCTCAAAAGCTTCTAATTGTCCTTCTCGTCGTCCGATCACCGCATATCTGGTGGGCTTCTCATCGAACGTGGGCTGCCTTATCTATGAAACAAGTAACAATATTTGAACCTTTGATGACATATATGGTCCTTATCATTAAGTTTGAGGGTCCATATACTAACACAAATAGAAACTCAATTGGAAAAAAAAATTGAAATGATAAATTCTCGTGTCAAACGTGTTCTCGTTATTTGTTTCACTAGTGGGAAACAAGTTAAAAGTAGACAAGTTTTAGATTACGGTGCTTGGAAGCAAAGCAATAGCAGCTAGCTAGAAAGACCAATTTATATATACATAGTACATTTGACATGACCAACATGGAAAAAGTATCAAGTCTTTGGTTGGGGTTGCAACAAACTTATCCTAACGCCACAACGGAGAAACCTTTCGAATTACCAAGAATTGAAGTATATTTAATTTAATTTTATTCAAAATTAATTAACACAGTATTTACCACACACATGCAAATTTTACATAAAAAATCTTATAAATATATTTACATGTACCTGACATATAATAGTATTTATATTAAGTGGACTTAATTGGGAGAATGCAGCATAAACTTGGGTCTTGTTGTAATTAATACAGAGTGAATGATTATTAGTAAATAGTACACGTGTCACACATTTAATTAATTTACATGTGTATATATATTTTTGAAAATAAAAAATTAAAATAATTGAAGAAAAAAATGTGGGGGCTATGAAAAGTTTTATTCAGTTTAAAGAGACGACCAATAAATTAAATTTGTCCAAACGTAGTTAAAAGATAAATTATATAATAGGTAGGTCCATAGATAAATAAAACTAATGTTATTAATAAATTAAATTAATTTGTCCGAAGGAAGTTAAAAAATAAGGATCACTGTTTATACATTAATTATTAAAATGAGACTCATTCTATTATTAAAAAAATATATAAAAATACATGTCATCAACATCCACCGACCGAGTGGGGCCTTATGTTTAGAATTTTGAGCCATAACCAAACTTCCTGGAAGCAGACGTAACCACCCTTTCGAAAATATCCACATGATAACCGACTAGACTAGAAGCAGCCGTGAGTGTGACTAGAACCCTTTCTGAATCCATTTCAGCCTTTTATGATTACCGCTACCAAATTGAAATTAGAAGAGAATAAAGTCAAAGAGAGAGGGCAGTAGTATACTTTTTTAGGGCATTCATTCGATCAATTTGTTTTTCTAGGAGGCTTAACCTGCAGAAACCACCTTGACGTGCTGGTCAAGGATATTAACTATACGTCTGTACACACTAAATGATTATTACTCAATAATACACGTGTCACATATTTATAAGTGTATATATATTTTTGAAAATAAAAAATTAAAATAATTGAAGAAAAAAATATGGGCTAGCTATGAGAAGTGGGGTATGAGATGGGTCCCGCAAGAAAGAAAGAGAAGTTGGCCCCGTTAAGAAAGAAAGAATTTTTAATTTCCTACGCGTTTCCGTACCTTATTCCAGGGGATTATATCTTCTGCAGTGTGTTCCAGGGGAGGACGCAACAAAAATATATACCCACACCCACATTCTGTCAAAACATATACTTCACATCAACTAAATAAAAAAATTAGATTGACACGCAAAATTGGTTCCTTCACTTGTAACGTTTTCTGTTCAGGGAGAGTGAGAGAGAAAGACAAAGAGAGAGGAAGAAGACAGAGAGAGAGAGATTCATCTTCCAACTTTTTGAGAAAAAATGGAGTACCATCGTCACCGCGGCGGTGGTCGTCCTAGAGGCGGCAGTGATGTTGGTGACGGTGGTGATGGCAGGCGAGCTCGCGATATTAACAGCCGGTTAGTTAACTCTACTATATATCTCTGCATTTGGTGGCCTCGGCTTACGACGTGGCCTCCTCCTCCCCTAACTTATATATCTCTGCGTTGATCAACCTGATCAACTTTTTCTCTAAAGTTTATATCTCTGCATTTGGTGCCCTCGGCCCTCCTCACACTCGCCCACAAGAGACCTCGACCCCAACTTTTTCTCTATGCATTTAACAGGAGGAGGTGGCCTTGGCTTACTAAACCCAACATTTACCTAAAAGATCAACTTATTAACTTGAGGTTATACTCTTAAACTTATATACCGAGAGTCTTTGGCTCAAGTGGTATAATTGACACTATGGTTTTCGAATCTTGGGTGTGTGAGTTCAAATTATCAATAAAAAAATAATAATAATAAATTTATCCGATGTGAGATTTATTTAAAATATATCTCAACATGTATATATCGGAGAAAATGGCGACAATTCTAAGAATAAGTTTCTTTTGAGAAAGATAGATGGTGAGATGATGCATATATTTAGTTAGGTGGTACTAACTAGGGTCGTTCGTTCTTATTCTTAGGAAATGTTTTCTTTTTAGTATATTTGTTATTATTGAAGTGACAAATTACCTGATTTGATCCTTATTATATAGAAGTGATTCTATAACTTCTCCGTCTACCCAAACCATAAGTATATTGGATCTCCATACAAAAAATAATGGAAACTAACTGATTATTATATTCGTTAATTTTATATTTGATCATGAAGGGAGCAAGGATGGATGATTACTCTTGCGATTCATGCTGCTTACTTGGGCTTCAATGGACTGTTGTATATGCTCATCCAAATCAAGTATCAAAACCTAAACAACTCTCCATTTGAAACTCATATGACCATGACAAGTTCTTTGATAGCATTATGCGTCTATTTCTGCGCAGCAGCATTGCAAATAATATTAATGATGACTAAGAAAAAATTAAACGACCCGAGGCTCTTGAATCATGCCCTTGTTTGCTCCGGAATTCTGTCTCCGATCTCAAATATATTAGTGTTTCTCCCAAACATAGTAGGTTGGATTGTGGTTCTCCTGTTTGTCTTTGCCACAACAATTCTACTAGTATACGACGTGGTTAAGCTCATATCCAACTGCATTTCCGTGAGAAACAACAGAAACAGTAATAATGCAACACCAACTTCTGAATCCATGGCCTTGGAGATGAGTACTAATGCAGCAACAACTTCTGAATCCCTGGAGATTAGTATTGAAAACAATAACGATACTATCAGGAATAACAACGATGCGGTTGAGATGGTACTGGAAACAATTTCACTGGCTCCACACACTCCATTTCATTCATTCCTAAATCAAGGTGCATATATATACTAAGAATTAATAGCAAGCAAGTAGTACTGTACATGCAGTTTGTTCAATCCTTATAACTAATTATATGCATACATGTGAGCCTAACTGCATTTTCTCAAATTTCACTGTTTCTAATATTGAGAATTTTTGTCGGCAGGATTTGATGATTGAAGCACCTTTTGGCCAAATAAGCATCTTCCCAACAATAATGGTAAGACTTTGTAATTGAAACTTGTCTTGGGAAGTATTTTATTTTATTTTTTTTCAAGAGTTTATGCTCCTTCTGGGATTTCTAGCCTTCTTTGCCCAGATGCTTTTCTTGAAGGCAAAAAAAAATATTAGTAATGATCAAGTTGAGCATGTTTGTTCCATACACGCTCATCTTGGGGATTATTGGACAATAATGTTTTAGTAATGTTATTTGAAATATTATTATAAATTTGACTAATTGAGATTACATTGATGAAATAGGCATCGTTAATGAATTCAGGGCGTCGACATTTTGGTTGAAATAACCAAAATTAAAAAATTCTCAAAATCAAATTGAAAACGTAATTTTGACACTTGAAAACCCAAAAAAACAAGAACATCTCAGATAAAAATCAAATCAGCTCTGAACTACAATGCATTTAACAAAATACATTTGTACGTACATTACACAAATTAATTATCTTTTCCAATATATATTATGCATACAAACACACAAAATGACGCACAAATAAATATGAAATCGGAATCAATACAAATTTATTGCAAAAACGAATCCTAACCTTCCTAGTGTGTCCCTGCAAAGTCTTACAGCAAACCATATATGTGGCGCTAAATGTAACTAGAGTCTTGCCTTGCGACCTAACATATCCCGCAACTGTAAATTTTACACAAAATCGAACAGATCTAAGAAAATATCAAAAACAAATAAAAACGTATAGAATCCACCAAATATCTTTGGCACTAAAATTTAATTAAAAAAAGAGAGGGAAATGAAAATAAACCAACGGGAAGCATTTGCATCTCTCTCAGTAACAAGATCTTGATCTTCAGTTCTAATTGAACATAAGAGTGGAAAAGTAGAGGAAACAAAAAGAACTGCGGTGCAACATAAAACAAGGGGGAAAAGGAGAGAGAGTGATTATTATTATTAGTAGAAATTCCTTTCCCTCCCTTGATTAATAACAATCTGCTACTCCATTTCATAGTTAGGAGAGAGAAAGAGACAGGGAATCGGAATTATGGGAGTTGAGTAAATCAATGAGATACTAGAAAAGTGGGAAAATCTAAAAGATTAAAGCAATGGAGAAAAAGAAAGTTAAAGAAAGAGGGTAACATAAGAGAGAGAATGTCTGTATGGGTATTGGGTTACCATTTCATTCAACTTTAAAGCTGCCCTTGTTGAAAAAAAATCCCGCACTTCCCTCGAGAGCTCTTAATTTATTGAAAGCTTGTTTAGAAGGAGAAAAGGCAAAGAGCTGGAATCCTCCTTTGCAGCATCCCCCTGAGATACAGAGAAAAATGATACAAAACTTACGAAGATAATTAGGCTACGTACGTAAGTTTTTCTTAGGTACATAATCATTCCTAACTAAATAAATATATTGTACTGATCAACTGTATAGTAGTGTAAGGCACCTTATATTTGAACTGCTTTTCAAAATGCAAATAAATAAAAAGGAGAAGAATAATTAAAATTGTATAAAAGTATATAAAAAAAACGACGACTTGACGAACATATATCTAGTTGTATGTATATAAGACATGTCAAAGTCAAGCATCAAGGTATGAAAGGGAGAAAAGTTTTCCCTACTTTTCTTTTTTTCTTTTTAAGCAACGTACAATAATTGATATTATCATTTCATCACTAAAAACGGATTTAATTGATGGATAGGAGGATAAAGGAATAAATAGTAGGTCGACAAGTCCACACAATCTAATCTATTCAAAAAATTAAATTATGGTTGGTCTTTTTGTGTTTTTATTGAGATTAGAGCTCACAATATACTTGGAAAGTCATATTACAACCCGAATTTAACTAGATTTATTGGGTTGGATATCCATATTTTATAATGGACATAGGTTAGAACTATGTTTTGTTGTCCAAATACAGTTCCAAACCAGTTAACCACTATTGGAACAATGAACTGGTTTACAACTTTACATAAGTATATACATATATGCATATTTCCTCTGTTCCAAAATTAAATTTATATTTTGATTTTTTAGAGTTAATTCATAAAATCATAAATTTTAAAATTAATATGAAGTTATTTAATTTTAGTACAAACAAATATAAAAATTGTAAACTAATAATAAAGTATTATTAATTATCATCTTTGTTGTTTTCAAAACTTGAACAAAATTATATTAATTTTGAGTTTTAAGATTTGGCAAATTTATTCTAAAAAGTCAAAATGTATCTCTAATTTTAGGCCAGAGGTAGTATATATTCTCTCCGTTTTAAAATTATATATACAATTTGACTTTGAAGGTCAAACAACAACATATATATTAAACTTTAAAAATCAAATGAGAGGTAATATGTCATCGTTTAACTTCAAAATTTAAATTGTATCTCTAATTTTAGAACGAATGGAATATGTGGATACTTAAATCTCTCTCCTTTTCGTTTGCTCCCCCACTCTCTCTGCATGTATTTCAATATATTCAAAGATGAATTCGGATTTGCTTACTTTTTTCTATTTCTTCTGTAATTGTTCTGTTCTTCTTGCGTATTCGGTCAGTATCTTACTATTATTATTATTATTATTATTATTATTGCAAAAATATTTAAAATCATACACTATATATTGTAAAAGTTTTTACCAAATTATAAATGAAATTTATATTAATGCATGATGTTGAATATCTAATTTAAGGAATTAACACTAATAATTATACAAAAAAATAAAAATAAAAAATACATAAAATATCGCAAGACAATTATTTTTAAAATTATATAACTAATCCCAAGGGTGTTCTAGTGAAAATGCCTCATTATAAGTATCTCATCATTATAAAATAAAATGAAAACAAAAAACGAAGAAGAAAAGCTTACAGTTATATATATATTTTTAAATATTTAATTAACAGTATACAAATTACAATTGATGTAATGTTAATTTTTTTTTATAAGAGAACAAAGACTGAAATTAAAAGTATTATTTTTCTTAATATTATTCTTTCTATTTCATAATTGTAAGAGTCCACTACACTTTTGAAATTAAATTTGAATATTAATGGTAAGCTTGAAATTTAAAATATGGGTTGACATATATTTGATCCACAATTATAAGATTTTAACTCACACAACTCATATTAAAGATAAATAATATAATTTTAGTTCTTAAATAAAATCATAATTAAATTTTGTAAATCAAAATTAACTCAATCATATTTTGTCGGGCCTAACTCAGATGCACATGTTCTAGTGGTAAAACTAGACTCTATCTAATCAATCTGTTCACTTTCTTTTCTGTCATTTCATTCCAAACAAGGTCTTCTCATTATAGAAGATTATTAGGCATGAATCGTGATAATAACAATCTATTGACTGAAAATTAATGTCATTTATCATAATCATTTCAAACTTGTAATGAGTTAATCAAATATAGATTATTAAATTGTCTAACATTACGCTCATCGATCATCTTTATACCCAAAACGTAGCTAGTGTGGCTAACCAAGTTGGATCAAACTAAGTCCAAAGTTCCACAATTTATATATAACAAATCAGATTCTGGCAAATTTAGTGGAGGCAAAGAAAAATGACTATAAGTAGAGCTGCTTTTTCTAATTTCTTGCATTGCCTGAAGAGCTGTAACTGTGTTTCTAAAAACTCCTTCTCCAGCTATTGTAATTGCCTCTTTATCTCGTTGCTTCGTTTTCCCTTGAGCAGCAGGGAACATAGCATCTATGATGCTTTCACATTCTTTGATGAGCTTGGAAATGGGGTCAGTTATGAAGAATGGTTGCTCAAGTACCATTTGAATAAATGCCAAGCGCAAGAATCCTCCGGTTCTTTTGTCATACTTCTTCAGTATCTTACCCAAACCTGTAATATTGTTCGATCGTTAACAATTCATTAACCAAATAATTTTATGATATGTGTGCATGCATTTGTTTCCCAAAACAGTCCATATATTAATACAATATTGTAGGTACCTGTGTAATTAACAGTACTATAATTCATTAGAAGCACCATTTCACCATGGAAATCGACTATATCTTTTCTGATCCTTGCCATTTCATCTCTATACTCTCTCTCAGATTCTTCTTCGTTCCCATTTGGCACCCATTTATCGATAACCCTGCGGATTCTCTGTTGTAACTCCTGCACCATACCAAAAGTTTGCTCGATGACTTTTAATGTATATGCTAGTTTATGAGTATGAATTAATTTTCCTTACGGACAGGCAATAAGAACCTCCTTTGTTTGTAGTTACATTTGTAGCTTGACAAAATCTTATTATTCGAATTGCATTATGGGATTTTTGCTTTCAAGTTTTTCTTTTTTGAAATTTGAAACACTATAATAGTAATATATTTTTAGAGTCTTCAAAATATATCATATAGATGAGTTAATAAGTATGTTAAAATTTTAACTTAATAAATTAATTTTTAGATAAGAGTATAATTTAAAATATTTATTGACTTAGTCTATATATATATGCGTTACATTAATAATAAATTAATGCAGAATAAATTATATAATATATAGTGATGCACAAATGGCATGCGACCTGCGGCCCGGCCTTGATCCGGCCTGGGCCTGACCTGGTCAAAGCCCGGCCTGGTCAAGGCCAGGCCTAGCCTGGCCTTGATCCGGCCTGGGCCTGACCTGGTCAAAGCCCGGCCTGGTCAAGGCCAGGCCTAGCCTGGCCTGAAGGCCACGAACAGGCCACAGTTTTTTGGCTCAAATTCGGCCTGGTCTGGCCTGCCAAAAAGCCCGGCCTAGCCTGGCCTGGTTCACCAAAAGCTTGGTCAAGTCTGCAGATTTTCTTTATTCGCTACTTCAATTCTCCCACTGCAGACGAAAATTTCATCTTTGTAACAACTCATTCAATAAATAAAATAAAATTGACGTATTTTAATACGTTCATTCATTCATGTTTGTTTATATACAAATAAAGAAATCCATAAAAACACATTGACTAGTGTAATATATAATGATTTTTCTTACCTAGCTAGCAACCTACACTTCTTACAGATCTTTCATTGCATCTTTATTTTAATAGATACTTAGCGTAACAACTAGAAAGTCATTTGCAAAATAATAATAAAAAAGATAATTTTCATTATTGTAATTTGAAAGCTGTAACTTGTAATACATTACTTTTAATTAATACATCAATTAAGTTTAAAATTTTAATTGGTGTTTGAATAATATTTAAAATTACTAAAAAAATTGTTTGAATGGATCTAATCGGCCTGGCCTGTCCTGGCTTGGCCCAAAGCCTGGTCTGACCTGGCCTGCAGGCCTCAACAGACTCCCTTTTTGAGCGTCAAGCCCGACCCGGCCTGACCTGCAGGCCAAAAGTCAAAGTCCCGACCCGACCTGATCAACGGTCAAGGCCTGACAGGCCCAGACCGGATCAGGCCGGACCAGACTAGGCCGGCCTGTTGTGTATGCCTAATAATATATATATTTCGGTGTGTCTAGTCTGTGGATATCGTCTGCACTACGACATTGACCATTGAACCAGTGCATACTGCAAAGTAGTCATTAGATATAAAATAAAAAAATAAAAAATAAAAACAAAGAGATTAAATAAAGAAGGGGAAATGATAATCTACAAGTTGGACCCACATGACTGTGACAAATTTCAAATCCAACTGAGCTTGCAAAATTAATTAAAGTAATATATTGAGTCAACTTTAGTTTAACGAATTACATTAAAAGAGAGTAGAGACATATACTAGTGAGTTTTATCGGCTGTAATTTTTTATTTTTTTTTTAAGAAAAAGGGGTAAGAAAATAAACCAAAATTAATTTTTAACTTCAAATTAATATAAAGCCAATTAACATGATGGGTTTAACAAGTTTCAAATCTAAGATCCAGTACTATCCTTTCTCTGGATTTTAATCAGATACTACTAATTAATATAAAGCCAATTAACATCATGCATCATCTAATTAATGAAGAACACGTGCTCCTTTTTTTCTTGAACAAATAGAGATCTACTTACCTTGTGCCGAATAATGAAATCTTCTTCTTGTTCCATGAAAAAAGCATTAAACTTGTCGATCTCATTCTTCAACAAGTACACAAACTCCCTCTCGAACCTTCCATAATCTAGCGATCCATCCAACAACACCATAGGAGGAGCCGAAGAAATTAACCGAACGAGTTTCTTCAAATCCTTGTAAGCCAAAAATTTGTCGCGCCAATCTGGAAATGTCTCTTGAATCTGTTGCTTCAACCTCTTCCCAAATTTCATTATACCAAAAAAAATCTTAGCAACTAAACTAGCTAGACAATGGGAAATTAAAATGCCCAAGATCAATGTTTAATGTGAAGGGGGGACTTGGGTGATTTTATTAGCGAAAGATAGAATATTTAGTGAGCATATGCTTGGCGTAATGAAGTGGCAGCTAGGAAAGGTAATGAAAGAGGCGTTTAAGCAAGAGAATTCCCGGCATATTCGGTTACTACTTACTATAAGAGGCGAGGACTAGCAAATTGACCTTTTTAGTGTGAAAGCTTCAAGTTTGCAATGGTACTGGGCTAAATCGACATGTGGGTGAGCTTGTTGGATGGGTGAATGTAATTTGGTCAAGTACACGTGGCATGAAGGCATAGGTGTTTGAGTGAGTTTGCTTGTGACGTTAGAATTATGCATGGGACATGCGATTCTTGGAAGAGGATGATTCCTTGGAATCTCCTACAGAATCAGTCTGCTATGGAAATAGAAATATTAGAATTGGAAAAAAAGGTTTTGGCAGAAACCAATTATGAGAATATCTTATAGTATCGTTTTTTAACTTCTAGGATATGTTAGTTATTTCCACCTGTGGGGACCAGTAAGTCATCAATGTGGACCGTAGGATTGGGGTTACCTTTAATGTGGTCTATAAGATTGATATATGGCAGAGATCAACAACTTGTGGCATTTGGGAAATTGGGACAGATGTAGGCTTGATTTGTCACTAAGGAATTGATATTGACGCCGAATTACATAGCTCATGTTTGATTACATACCCATTTAGAGCGTTTAAAAAAATAAATGTGTAGTGTGCTTTTGTAGACAATAAAAAATAAAATTTTATTATAAAAAATATTTATATAATAGTGTAAATAAGAGTCGATTTCACATAAAATAATTAATTTAATTTTATACTATGTAAAAATAATATGCAACTACCATATAATAAATTAACAAAATAAATCAGAAGAACGAAATTTGGGTTAAATTAAGATCTATCATTAAGAATTTATACTAATCATTAACACTAACATAAATCAATCAATATTTTGAATATTCACTGTTAGAATAATTTTTTTATCTCTCTTTAATTTTAATTAATTAGAAACAAGTGATCTAAATAATCCTAACTACTAAACAATCTTAAACACGCTGTAAAAATTTAATCTAATAACAGTTTTAAAAAATAGAGAGATCGATGAAACTAAACAATACAAACACACGCGGTTGTATTTAATTTAGTTGAGTATTTTTTTCTAAGATATAAGAATCTTTAGATTTGAAACCAATTATTAATCTTAGTTGATTCACAAATTAGATTGATCGACCAAATAATTACGAATATGATATATAATTCAGTAATAGATTGCAATGAATAATAAACTAATATGCATGCTAGTAATTAAACAAATCAATTATAAAATTTAAATACAAAAAAATATTTAATACTCAAAATATTAATTAAATAATTAAAATTAATTAAATCTCACAGTATATAAATTATGATGGCTTTTGTTTATTTAAACTAAAAACAAGAATTTAATCACTTATGACCATAAAATCACCAAAAAATAATAAAAAAAGAAATGCATCGACAAAAGTTACTCCTAATGGTATCTAATAACATATATTTGTAAATTACATAATTTTTTCAAATTTTAATAGAGATTAAAATACAATTAAAATTCATCCCTTAATTAACTAATGATGGCACCCATAAAAAAACCAAACATGAATCGGAAAATCAGCTGAAGGAAATAACCAAAGATAGTGGTGGGACCCCATTGAAGCTTGCAGAAGAAAACAACCAAAGAAACAAGCAGCAGCTTCCTTTGCATGCGTGGGTCCCACTATTAGTAACAAAATTGAAATCGGCATGTTCAACACTACTACAAGCAATCCATTCCGACCGTGTCGGGCCCACTTAGCTGCTGCTGATTCAAACCGTGCCCAAGCTGCTACCGATTACCAAGAGTCCTTGGCATGCGAAATTACCTTTTTGCCCTCAAACTTTAATTTCTAAAAAATAAAAAATAAACAAAAATAAAAACACATAATAATAAATAAAATACTAAAAATACTTAAAACTCACATATTATTAAGAGTATAAAAATATTCAATAAATATACATATAATCCACTCATCAATATAGAATTTTGTTGTCTTAAAACAGTTTGTTATAAAAATAATATTTGACATTTAAACACAACGCATTAAAAATGGTACAACATGATTGGAGATTCAAACAACACTAAACACCATGTCATAAATGTTATAATGTTAAAGAAACTACAAACAAACCTAAAATTTCTCTAAACTTGAATTAAATCGGAAAGTTTAAGATGACATTTATTTTTCATCCTTAACTCAGTTGAAATGAATTGGCGAAGGAATAAAGTGAGAATGATTATTATTTCTCCATATGTTTTGATTTCCATGTCATTTGTTAGAAATGGAATGACATTGACAACTTGTTGGGATGTAAATATTTGGGGTGATGACTCATTACTAAATATCCTGAAAAGTCAAGCTAGTGGAGAGATAAGGACAAAATTCACTTATGGGATAGTGGGATTTCACCATAAAGTCATTCCAATAATGTGAAGGAGGCGGTTACTTTATGCAATATATATACTGAGAAAAGAATGATGATATAGGGACACGGAGGATCTATCTACAAGGACTTACAGGAAGATGGAGGAGAGAGAGAGAGAGAGAGAGAGAGAGAGAGAGAGAAAATATACATCACATATACTAAACCCAAAAAATACAGTTCTACCTAAATACTCCATCTTAGTCACGCGCCGACATACACCGACATACACCGATATACACTGAGTTATTGTGATATACGACGTAGATACACAAGCACCATTTATACACGTCGTTGGCCATCGAAGGGTAGTGTTATGCGTCGGGTGTATATTGAAGGGTAGACATATACATCACGTGTATGAAAAATCATTGTTGTGTCTCGTTACAAATCATTATATATCGACATATATCGGTATATGTCGGCCCCTGTACGGATGAGTGTTTTCCCTGTGAGGATGTTGTAACAGTTCCGGTATCATTCTAGTGGATTTATGGCGTATCTCCCGTAGTTTTCTCCCGATTTGGGTTTCCACGTTAAATTTTGTGTTCTTATATTTTGATTTATTACGTTACAGTATAATTTATATTTCCAGCATGTATTGACGCATTTTTTGGCTTGTTCTTTTGGTGAATTTGTCAGGTCCAAAATTTGGCGTTAACACAACTCATTTCCACTCTTTCAGTTTACTTGAATTGCCATTCATTTCGTGACTTCATCATGCATTTTTTTTATGTGGAGAAAGGTGCAAACAATTAGTCAATAGTTGGACCAGATACAATTTTTAGTAAATTGGTGGACCTAAACGTAATTTATAATCAAAAGGGGGTCAAAGTAGAAAAAATAAAATTACAAAGAGTTAAAAATGAATACATCAATACGAGTTTAATCACGCACAAAGAAGGAGACGAATCCAGCAATATGGAAATGAATCCATAAAATCCGAGGATTGGAAATTCCCGATTTCACGGATTTGATAAAGAATTCGCTCTCAGTTCTGCAACTATGAATGAAAAGACACTATTACATATACTATTTTGGAACATTATTTGAAATATAAAATTTATTCAAATCATTAAAAAGTGGAGCTGACATGAAAATTCGTCTCGGGCCCTATTTTTTAACAATTGAAATAGATGTTATTTTCCAAGTAATGTTCTAAAATAGTGTAACTTATTCTAAATGGAATTGCAATACCTGCTACTAATTATCTGCACTTACCGTCAACAGTTTATCCCTGCAATATCCTCGGAGTAAGGGGGACTGTGTTTGAAGGAAATTCCCCAAATGCCCTTCTCAGAAAGGGCAACTCAAGCTGGAGGGGAGGCTTCAGTCTTGGGGTGGGGTAGACTTGGGAATGTCTCGCACTGGTCTTGCCCTTAGCAAAGGCTTCTCCATTCGTCCTTTCAAGGTACCCATCAAAATTCTCTCTCTCTCTCTCTCTCTCTCTCTCTCTCTCTCTCTCTATCTCTCTCTCTCTCTCTCTATCTATCCATCTATATATATATATATATATATATATATATATATATATATATATATGTATGTATGTATGTGTATATAATTCTTCCGCAGTAAGATCTTTCGTTTTGCGGATTGGATTTTAGAAATTTTTAGCTTGTCTTATAGTCAGAGTATGCTAATTACTGATGTAATTAAAGAGGCACGTACAACATGGGATGTGGATTAAGTGCATCCCTCACACTAAGAAAATCTTAGTGAAAAATGTCATAGATTTATTCAAAAATGTCGAACTTAAATAATATGACGAGCATAATAAAAAGTTCAATGCATGTGTCTCCTAACCATTGCAGTCAACATATCAATTCAAACATTCCCATTGCATGTGTGTTAAGTGCCATCAGCCATGATCTTTTTCTTGTTGGGAAGTTGGTTCCCAGACTTAAATTCTAATGCTTTAAGAAATGAAAATACGAATTTTAGGATATAATTTTTTCTTGATTAAATCAAAAATCAATCCCTCCTTCGAAGTTGTTTAATTTTCATGAACACAGTACATCTCTTCTCCTAGTAGATCACCCACTTTTCTATTTACTGGTAGATTATCTCTTCTATATGTTATTTGTTTATGAAGGATGTGTTGTATGGTCATGTGACATATGCTTGGCACTCTCAGTTAAACTACTCTTTTAAACTGTTATAGAAACCTGTAAGCCTTGATATGTATGTAACTGATCTCATTCAAAATGCAGGGGTTGGAGAGCAACATCAGCCTAAGCTATGGACCTTCTTATGCTTGATATGTAATAACTTTCAACTCTAAATCTGAATTACTTTGTTTTGGCTTTGCCTGGATCAGAAATTAATGGTGCTTATGTTTCTGATCTTCTTTCAAAAAATTGCACTGTTGATGCTAGTGTTTTGGGTCTTTAGGAGTACTCTCTCTATCAATAAATTTGCAAGCTTTTAAGTTGTCCAAAGGAAGTTAAAAAATAGGGAGCACTATTTTCATATTAATTTTTAATATTTTTATATAGTTCTCTCTCACTTATATATAGAAGATATATAATAGATAGATTCATATATAAATAATCTCTCTCACACTACTATGACTTCTTAATTTGTTTGATTGTCTAATAATGTGTCTTGCTATGTATAACGCTAAATTTATATCAACAGTTAATATTAACGTATATAAATATATAAGATAAAAAATAATTTTAAAAAAATCCGCATTTATATATTAATTTATTTTATCGTTTAGAGTTGTTATACATTAGTCTTAATCTAATTTCACATAAAAATTATTGACATACATGATGACACGAGGGGAGCAGAGAGAAGTGGATGAAGGTGAATTGCTGACTAATTCTCTTACTTTATGAAATTAAGCCACGGAAAAGTCAGTTTAGTTCCATCATCTATGGCTTAAGTGAGCAGAAAATTAAATTTAAATTTTAAAGGCTCAAATTTGGCCCAAAACTCATTTGGGCTAACAGGACCGGACCATCACAATCTATGAAGATCCAATTGGTTTTTTTTTGACACTTCATTTCATTGGCTGATGTTTTTATTTTTATTTTTACCAATTAAATGCTTACATACTGCCGGTGTGATTGCTTCATTTATGTATGTAATACTTCAAAAAAAAAATGCTTTATTTGTTAGAACAAATTAATCAGCAAAAAAAAAGTACTCTTTTTATTATTAATAATGTAAAATAACATAATATCCTCAAATTTATCATCGTATTTCATTATCACGTTATACCATTACTTAATTATCAACTTATTAGTGGGACAAAAATGAATTAAAAATATATCTTTAATATTCACAAAATTTATAAATAAAACTGTTTTTATAAAATAAATGAACAATAATTTATATATGTGTGTTTGTGTGTGTGTATGCATACGTGTGTATTATAACTTTTTACTACCATATCAGGCCGGATTTTATGGGCTATATATATATATATATATATATATATATATATATATATATATATATATAGGTAGAACATGTTAATTTATAGCGTTTGGTCTAAATTTGTAATAAGTTAAATTTCCAAACTTTTAATTTTAATAAATTTCAGTAATAAAATTTGTCATGCCTTTTGGCAACAGTAAAAGAGGAGAAGAAGAAAAACTAGTAATAGTAAAATAATTAACTCAAGTAACGCGCAACACTCCTTGAGGTTTGAATTAAACTTAATTACCAGGATTCCAAGCCAAACTCTCCACGACTAGTTGCAATTGATATTGGAATTGTGTCTCTTCCAATTAGTCCAATCAAAATCTCTTTTCAGGAACCAAAAAGTCGGCCAATATATATATATGTATGTATCCTTGTTGATGATGCTATATCTTTGGGTTTATGTCTCCGGTATGACCGCAACTTCTTCAGTCTTGCACAAACATTCTTACAGTAAATAACGGTGTTGTTCGTAGGACATCTCTAATGTAATTATTATTAAGTAAAAAGAGAGATATATAATATTAATTTTAAGTGTTTTAAGTGTAAAATAAGTGTAACATTTTCATAGTAGTTGAACATCCCTTTTATGTGAGACAATCTTGGTGGGCCTCCTCAAATACGTCCTAACGAAGAGTAATTGAGGGTTAACCCACATGAGATATACAAGCCTATCTCATCATAAGACAAACGCATTGTCACATACCTAACACGAATAACTGACGTGACTCCTTCAAGGTTTTTAATTGTCCTCCTCGTCCGATCACCACATATTATCAGGTGAGTTTCGCATCAGATCCTTTTAACCTTTGATGATATGATTCTGATCATTAAGTTTGAAGGTCCATATGCGTTACAAATGATAGGAACTCAACAGGGGAAAAAATTGAAATGAAAAATTCTCGTGTGTCAAACTTGCTCTCGTTAATTGTTTCGCTAGAGGGAGTTAAAAGTACACAAGTTTTAGATTATAGTGCTTGGAAGCAAAACAACTGTAGCTAGAAAGATTAATTTATATATAGCTCGTAAATTTGACATGACGAACATGGAAAAACTATCAATTCATTGGTTGAGGTTGCCTCAAAGTTACAAATTCAAATTTTACATAAAAAATCTTATAAATATATTTACATGTACCTGACATATAAAAGTATTTATATACGTACAAGTTGACTTAATTGAGAGAATTAATGTAGCATAAACTTGGACCTAGTTGTAACTAACACACGGTGAATGATTATTACTTAATAGTACACGTGTCAAACATTTGCATGTGTATATATATTTTTGAAAATAAAAAATAAAAATAATAGAAGGAAAGAAAATGTGGACTATGAGAAGTTTTTTTCAATTTAAAGAGACAACTAATAAACTAAATTTGTCCAAAGGTAGTTAAAAGATAAATAATAGACAGACGATATATACTAATAGATAGGTCGATAGATTTAATCACTGGCCCAATTTCAAGAATAAAATATATTAATTTGTCCAAAGGAAGCCAAGAAATAGAAAACACTATTTTTATATTAATTTTTAATATTATTATATATTTTTCTCTTACATTTTTATATAAAAATATTTAAAAAAATATGAAAAACAATATGAATTGTCTAAAAAATTATCCACATACACGCAAGTTAACACCCACCGACCTACTGGTGTCTTATGTATAATAATTTTGATACTTGAGCCGCCATAACTAAAATTCCTGGAAGCATACATAACCAAAGACAATTTTACATACATAACATTTAAACATTACTTCAAATACTGCATATATCTTAATTATTAAAAAGTAAGATTTAACATAAATTTCTGTGTCAGACCCTATCTTTTAATGGTCTAGATCATTATGTTGTATTTCATATTATGCTTCATGTTGTGCAGTTATACTTATTCCATAACCAATTGCCCTGACCCTTTTGAAAATATCCATATTTGTGACGCGTGAGTGTACGTGTCTAGAAGCCTTGCTGAATCCATTTCAGCCTTTTATGGTTACCAGTTTGATTTGACTGCGAATTAGGGACGTGTAAAATAAAAAATTATTATAATTTTGATTACCGTTACATAATATTTTAAGTTATTAATATAATATTATGTTATTATATAATTTTACTGTATATATTAAAATAATAATATGTGAGTAATTTTATGATATCATGTAATTATATTTTAAAGTCATAAATTTTTTTTTTATATAAAATAATAAAAAAAATTATTACAACTATAACTTAATTAATACTGTCCGATTTGACAGATATTTTATTTTTCTTCAAATTCAATCGCATTTGATACCGGTACAAATATGTGATAACATGGTGCACCAGTATATTGGCAATAAGTTATCCATGCAACTATGCAAGTATAATATGTAGTATGCATTAGTTGTGTATTGTTTTTGAATTTCATATTTGATGTCAGTAGGGTTTTTTATAAAAAAAATCATATGTATTTAAATAAGACTTTTTGCCTTCTGTTAAAAATAAAATGAGTCTGAAAAGTTGACCACCTAAAACGTTAATACTGATTGACTTAGGTAGTCGGTGAATGATACATGTTAATATTTGATTATTAAATTACTGGGTATGATTATGTACGACTTAAATTAGTGGTTAATTATTTACTGTACTTATTAATTCAACGTGTAACTCATAACTGTAATGAGTACTTTGCTTATATATATATATAGCTTAACTATAATTAAAAAAAAAAGTGAATTTAATGTTACAAATTTACTTAAAATAATTGAAGAAAAACGAGTTTTATAGTAGTAGAAAAATATTAGTGCTTGGAATGGAATGCGAATCTCTTAACAGGCTTAGTATAGTGGGATGTGTAATTCGATCGAATTATGATTTTACTGATGATATTCGATCGGAATGAAAACCACCCATGCATCTTCATGCACAGTTGAAACACAGTTGATTTCGTTCAGTTTGGTACTAACATATTTGCATCATCATATGTGTCGAATCTGTTGGTTCAATTCTATTAGCGTGATTTGGTCGGTTTTTTGTTCAGTTTTGGTGTTAAATTTAGGTTTTGCTCAGCCCTACCTAGTTAGCACTCAAAAAATGTCACTTGACATGTATATAAAATATATTAAGGTACCGCGTAATAGTAAAATTTTATATTAATTTATTTTTAAAAAATAAATTAAAAACATACATATACTTTAATGGACATTGAACTTAATAAGTTAACTTAAGACCAAGTGCTCAAGACATAGAGCACTAATAAATATTAGACACAGTGGTGTGGGTCGCCAGGGTGAAAAGGAGTACAAATAAATATTGCACATAGAGAGTGTGGGAATAGGCTAGAGAGTGGTGATTTAGAGAGAAATATTAGACCCCATAGAGAGTGGGGTCGAAAAGGTGCACAAATAAAAGTTTAGACTCTTAATTAGAGAGAAATAGAGATAGAGAGTGGTGATTTAGAGAGAAATATTAGACCCCATAGAGAGTGGGGTCGAAAAGGTGCACAAATAAAAGTTTAGACTCTTAATTAGAGAGAAATAGAGATAGAGAGTGGTGATTTAGAGAGAAATATTAGACCCCATAGAGAGTGGGGTCGAAAAGGTGCACAAATAAAAGTTTAGACTCTTAATTAGAGAGAAATAGAGATAGAGAGTGGTGATTTAGAGAGAAATATTAGATCACAAAGAGTTTAGAGAGAAATATTAGATCACATAGAGAGTGGGGTGGAAAAGGAGTACAAATAAAAGTTTAGAGAGTGGGGTCGCCAACGACATAGAGAGAGAGTTAGCCAGGGTCTGGCATAATTAGAGAGATAGAGATAGAGAGCGGTGATTTAGATAGAGATATTAGACCACATAGAGAGTGGGGTGGAAAATGGGATGAAAAAGGACTACAAATAAAAGTTTAGAGAGTGTGGGGTCGCCAGCGACGTAGAGAGAGAGTTAGCCAGGTTCTAGCGTAATTAGAGAGAAATGGAGATACAGAGCGGGTGATTTAGAGAGAAATATTATATAGACCACATAAAGAGTGGGGTGGAAAAGGAGTACAAACAAAAGTCTAGAGAGTGTGGGGTCGCCAACACATAGAGAGAGAGTTAGCCAGCGTCTAGCATTATTAGAGAGTGGGTGATTTAGACAGAAATATTAGACCACATAGAGAGTGGGGTGGAAAAGGAGTACAAATAAAAGTAGAGAGTGGGATCGCCAACGACATAGAGAGAGAGTCAGGGTCGAAAAGGAGAGACTGGAGACAATAAAAGGGCAAGAGTTAGCCAGGGTCGAAAAAGAGAATAAAAGTTTACAGAGTGGGGTCGCCAACAACTGATGCAATTAGAATGAAATTAATTTTATCGTAAATAAGTTTATACAGGCCGAAAAATTAACTTGCCAAAAAATTAACTTCATCCTAGATCTGCCAACGACATAGATAGAGAGTTAGCCAGGGTCGAAAATCTGCCAACGACATAGATAGGATCGAAAATCTGCCAAAAATTAAGCTGCGAAAAAATTAACTTCATCCTAGATCTGCCAACGACATAGATAGAGAGTTAGCCAGGGTCGAGACCAACGACATAGATAGGATCGAAAATCTGCCAAAAATTAAGCTGCGAAAAAATTAACTTCATCCTAGATCTGCCAACGACATAGATAGAGAGTTACATAGGGTCGAAAAGGAGAGAATAGAGAGAATAAAAGGGAGATAGTGAGTCAGGGTCGAAAAGGAGAGAATAAAAGTTTACAGAGTGGGGTCGCCAACGACATAGAGAGAGTTAACCAGGGTCAGCCAGGGTCGTAAAGGAGAGAATGGAGAGAATAAAGGGGAGAGAGTTAACCAGCGTCGAAAAGGAGAGAGTGCCTAGAGGTTAGATTAGACCACAGAGAGACTATAAAAGGAAGGAAGTACGCAGAGACTTCTCCATAATTGCTTAATAACTTAGATAGAGAGGCTTTAGAGAGAAATATTAACAATTCTTGAGAAAAAGAAAAATGGACAACGGTGGTGATGGCAGGCGAGCTCTCGATATTAACAGCAGCAGCAGGTTAGCATTTCCCTCTTTCCATAATTAAATGATTTGAGGTTAGCATTTCCCTCTTTCCATAATTAAATGATTGATCTCCATTTCCCTCTTTAGAGACCATTTCCCTCTTTAGAGAGAGAAAGACTTAGAGAGGATTAGGATGGTTGAGTAGTAGAGAAAGAAAGACAGAGAGAGATTCATTTTCCAACTTATTGAGAAAAATGGAGTACGGTCGTGGATTGGTGGTTGGACACCGCAATTTCACAGTCGATTCTTCTTGAGAAAAAGTTAGTGAACTCTCCATAATATTAACTTAGATCTCCATAATTAACTTAGATCTTCATAATAACGTACTTAGAGAGGATTTAGAGAGAAATATTAACAACTTCACCAACTTCTTCTTGAGAAAAAGAAAAATGGATAACGATGGTGATGGCAGCCGCGCTCTCGATATTAACGGTGGTGATGGCAGCCAAGCTCTCGATATTATCAGCAGCAGGTTAGCATTTCCCTCTTTCCATAATTAAATGATTTGATCTCCATTGCCATTTCCCTCTTTAGAGCGAGAAAGACTTTGCCGCCATTTCCCTCTTTAAAGAGAGAAAGACTTTGCCATTTCCCTCTTTAGAGAGAGAGAGACTTGGAGAGGATTAGGATGGTTGAGTAGTAGAGAGAGAAAGACAAAAAGAGATTCATTTTCCAACTTCCTATTTCCCTCTTTAGAGAGAGAAAGACTTTGTCATTTCCCTCTTTAGAGAGAGATCGAAAGACTTTGCCATTGAGAAAGACTTAGAGAGGATTAGGATGGTTGACTACTAGAGAGAGAAAGACAGAGAGAGATTCATTTTCCAACTTCTTGGGAAAAATGGAGTAGGTCACGGTGCTGATGTTGGTATTGATCTCCACTTCCCTCTTTCCATAATTAAGCCGAGTAAGCTGCCAGTCAGATCTATGTGCCGGGATATATAATCACCATTTCCACCAGTAAAATCGGCGAAATCTGTGACGGCCAAATCCGATTGGCCCATTGGTGGTATATATAGGAGGAAATGGCGAGAATTCTAAGAATCAGCTTGTTTTGAGAAAGATAGAAAGGGATGGTGAGATGCTGCATATATTTAGTTAGCTGGGACTAAAGGGCTGTTTGATGGCAACTTAATGGGGCTGAATCTGAATCGGTCAGATGGGCTGAATCATTAAGTGCGTTTGTTTGCACTTAATGGCTGAATCGGTCAGACGCGCCGGCTGAATGGTTAAGGTCAGAAATTGTGGCTGAATGGAGCTGAATGGTGGCTGAATGGAGAAAAAAATAAAAAATAAAAAATAAAAAAATAAAAATAAAAAAAAAAAATTATATTATGTAATATTAAATAAATTTACAACAACCTTAAATTTTTTCAGAGGGGTAAAATATTAAAAATATGTCATTCAGATCTTTCAGATATGTCAATTATCAAACAACTTTTTTCATTCAGATTCAGATTCAGATTCAGCTCATTCAATTTTTATCAAACACCCCCTAACTTGGGTTTAAAGTTTAACAAAAATAGAAAGCCATTGGTTTTGAAAGTCGTTCCTATTCATAGGAATTGTTTTCTTTTTAGTCTATTTATTATTATTGAAGTGATAAATTACCTGATTTAATCTTTATTACTATAGAAGTGATTCAAAAACTTCTCTGTCCACACAAACCAGACTTTTTTTTCACTTAATTTAATAAAATTACTCATTTTACTAATTTTACCCTACTTGTCATTGTTCGGTGAGACACTGAGATCGAAGCTGGCCGTTGTTTGGAGGTTTCTTTACCCCTCTTAGAGGGCACCATGCAGAACTATATATATATATGGAGATAGGGTTAATATGATTTTAATTTACCTTTTCTAGGGTGTTTTTTTAATATTAGTTTTTGTAGTTTGTTTGTTTGAGGCAACAGAGTATTTTGTTGAAACATTTGATAATTTTGCACATCCATATAGGCCTGATACTTTTGCCCAACCTCCATCCTAATGGAATTCAATTTTTATACCTACAGGGTTAGGGTCAGATATGAAAATATCTTTCCCTCCCCCATACTGATCCGATTATATATATTGCATCACTTCACTTAAAAAAAAATCAAATGTATTTTCAAAAACACCCATGCATAAAATTTTCTTTTTGGTGATTTGGGTGTTGAAATTATATCAGGTCGATCAGGAGATGATGATAACTAGGAGGGTTGTAATTTTTTTTAGGTGATTTGGGTGTTTAATTAGACAATGCCAGGATCAAGAGGATGATAATCAGGGGGCTGTTTCCGTTTCCCAGATTAAGGGTGAAAAGACCGCTCAAGTGTATATAGTTAGTTTTGGATCAAACTAGTTTAATAAATGCTGAACTATATGCTACGCCTCCCATGCATGCCTCCACGCGGAGATGTCAATTATATAAAAACTGGAATTTGCCCGATTATGTCACATGAATATAAATAGAGAAATTTCGATACCATGTTAAATAATTCAACTTAAACTCAATTTGTATTAAGTGAGGAGACCCTTCAAGTATATATAATAGAACAACTTATATTAAATATTACCACAAATTACATAGAGAAATCAAGGTTTATATAGAAAAACTCTTAACTTGCATCAAAACATACTTTGCATGCATGTAATATCCCTAATATCATTTTTGCTTGTTTATGTTTCTCAAAAACCATGAAGTACTTTCCTCTTTCTGTACAAAAAATATACTGGAAACTAACTGATCATCATATACCTTAATTTTTTTGATATTCGATCATGAATTAATTGTTCAACGGAGCGAAGATGGATGATTACTCTTGCAATTCATGCTGTTTACTTGGCCTCCAATGGATTGTTGTATATGCCCATCCAAATCAAGTACCAAAACCTAAGCAACTCTCCATTTAAAACTCATATGGCCATGACAAGCTCCGTGGTAGCATTATGTATCTATTTCTGGGCAGCAGCATTGCAAACACTATTAGTGCAGACTAAAAACGAATTAGACGACCCGAGACTCTTAAATCATATCCTTGTTTCCTCTGGAATTCTGTCTCCGCTCTCAAATATATTGGTGTTTCTCCCAAACATAGTAGGTTGGTTTGTGGTTGTCCTGTTTGTCATTGCCACAATAATTCTATTAGCATACGACGTGTTTAAGCTCATATCCAACTGCATTTCCGAGAGAAACAACAACAACAACAATACTAATGCAACACCAACTTCTGAATCCTTGGAGATTAGTGTTGAAAACAATAACGAGACCAGCAGGAACAACAACAATGCGGTTGAGATGCCTACCGGAAACAATTTCATAGGCTCCAAACACACTCGATTTCATTCATTCTGAAATCAAGGTGCATGTATATACTAAGATTGAATAATTTTTCTGTAATTTTTGTCGCTTGCTAGCTAGGTCTTTTTCTATATCCTCAAGTAGCCTGTTACTTGATGATTTTACTATAGATTATGGGGTATGCCCCCTTAGACATTGTTCTTATGATTCTCTTGAATGCACAAGCAAATTTAGCCACAAAAAAAAAAAATGAATAGCAAGCAAGTAGTACTAACTATATGCATACATGTGTGCCTAAGTGCATTTTCTCAAATTTCACGGTTTTTAATATTGAGAATTTTTGTCAGCAGGATTTGGTGATTGAAGCAATTTTTGCCCAAATAAGCTTCTTCCCAACAATAACGATCAGACTTGATAACTGAAACATGTCTTGAGAAGTATTTTATTTTATTTTATTTCAAGAGTTTATTTAAGCAGGAAAAACCTTTTCTTTGATCGATCATGTAGGTTTTGAGAGATGAGAGTTAAGTTGGAAAAATATGAACTGTGAAAAAGTTTGAGCTGATGATGCTTATCTAATTGCCTTTTTTTCACTTCAATTTTTGATTGTTTTTCAACACTAATCACACATTTAATCTCCTGAAAACTTGTAGACTATATTCAACTTGAATGTAGCGTTAGCAAACTACTTATCCGGCGAGTTTCAAGTTAATTATAGGCTATTTTCATAATAATTTTGGAAAAAAAATTATGGCTTTTCTAAGTTAAATAATTTAGAAAACAATAATTAAATTTTGAGAAGTATTTATCAGGGCAAAAATTTTGTGAGCAGCTTTAATTAGGTTGATAAAGTTGAATTTATGGGAAGTTTGGTAAATTTTTGAAATATAGAAATAAATCATGAAGTTTCCAAGTCAATAACTTTAGAAATTTATTTTGAGTTGACATTTTATATGGTGAATTTTTGAAGTGTAGAAGGATTTATTATATTTTTAGCTAAAGAGGAATAGTTTCAAAATAGTGAAAACTCAAGCTGATTGGGATGGTTTGAGGGAAGAAAAGTAATTTGAGATATTATTTTTATTTTTGAGCTATTTGTTAATAGTCTTATAAATATAATAATTGGAGAAAATTATAAAATTGTCAGTAACATATGAAACTAAGGTGATAATCAGCTTGGAATTTCAAATTAGAATCAAGGAGAAGAGAGTAGATCTGAAACATAAATTAGGGTGCAAGAGACCAGTCCATAAAGCATGCAACAAGATTGATTAACAAATTATACTTCAAGAAGAAAAAGAAGAAGATTTAACTAAAGCAGTATGCATGTTCTTTCAAGAAGAAAAAGAAAAACCTACAATTAAGCTAGCTCGATCCATATAAAATTGTCTTTAACAATATTTAGAATATAAAATTAAAATTATATTTTAAACATACATATACCATATATATATAGTATATATGTGTGTATTCATAAGTATTGCCAATATTAAAATATACAAATTAGAAATTAAAATGCAGGCAAACTAATTACTATTAAAAAGAAACCAATTCAAATTTTAACAAATAATCCAAAATTTTGAAAAATTAATTATTATTTTTAATTTTGAAAATCAAAATTATTATGCATATAATGAAATCATTAAATCTAGGCATAAATATAAAATAAACATATTGTTGAAAAAATTAGCACACTTCAATGTATCAAATTATTAATTAATTATAATCAATAAAAAAAAACAAAAAACAATATATGTATTATTAATATTAGAAAATGTCTTTAACATTTTATGTATTATTAGTATTAGAAATTAAAAAAATAAAAACTAAAAATAGAAATTAAAATACAAAAAACAATAAAACAAAGTCAATTTTTTAAAAAAAAAAACTAAGAAGTTTTAAAATTAAATATTATTTTCAGGCAAAAGAAATTAGAAATAAAGAGAAAAAGGGATTTTTTTTTTTTTTTTTTTAGAGGGAAGAAGCTCAGGAACTCAGATCCATCCCCAAAGATCCAACTTTACAGAACTCGTCCGTACTTGGATTGTTCAGACTTTGAACCTGAATTAAAGGTTTTAACATTGAAACATTGATCCCACTGAAGAATCTAATAAGTTACAAAATCCCCCAAAATCAGAGAATCTACAGCTCTCATATAAAATGTCAAATACCCAGATTTATCTTCAATCCAAAAACTTAGAGCTTAAATTTGCGGCACTCGGATTTTTGATTCTAGTGTATTATTCTTCTATCTCACAAATATAGTCGAAATCTATTCATCAACTGCTAATGATTAGATCAGGAAAAATATATCTCAAATTAGCTTCAACTCCTTTGAAACAAAATGTACAATGTATGGCTGAAACACTGCTTTAATATGAAAATTTGAGACATGGAGAATAGAGTATGAGAAGTAAAATACTCACACAGTTTCGAGGGTTGCGGTAAGCAATTGTTTTCTTCTTCTTGTTGTCCAACCTAAGGCAAGGCAGCATCCAACCCAAACACTACAACTTAGGCTAAAAATTTCATTTAAGGTGATGAAGAAGATGAATAGTGGGTTAGCAGGTAGGAGAAAGATAAAGAATGAATATGATTTTGTTTATGATTTAATATTGTATTTATTTATGATTAATTGTGTTATTATTTTTTTGTCCTTGGTATTTAATTTGTAGGAAAATTAAAGTATATTTTTTGGAGTTAATTTTCCATCGAAAAGACAATTTTGCTCTTAATAAATTGGGTCGGGTCGGGTCGAATTTTGGACGGATTTCAGGAAATTCGGGTAAAATGAACGGAAACGACAAAAAATATTATTTTAAGGACCAAATTGACAAAAAAATAAACTTTAAAAATGATTTTGAAAGTGGATAACAACATTGAGGGACACAAGTGACATTCGTCCAATAAATATTGTACTCAATTCAGTCAATTGTATAGTGTAAGGCACTTTATATTTGAACTTTTCAATATACAAAGAAATAAAAAGGAGAAGAATAATTAAACTCGTATAAAAATATAGAAAATAAAATAAAAAAATTAAAAAAGCGACAACTTGATGAACATACATCTAATTAATTGTATACAAGACATGTCATACACTAAGGTGTGAAAGGGAGAAGAAATTGCATGCAAAAGCTTTCACTTTAGTAAAATATGTCTAAATCACTAATGCATGTTTTCCCTACTTTTTTTTTTTTTTTCCTTTTAGGCTAAAAGATTATCATTTCATCACTAAAAGCGGATTTAATTGGTGGATAGTCGACAAGGGGCCGGTTCTGATACCACCACCAATAGCTGTGTACCCGCTCCCTCATGTGTACGTAGCAAGAGGTAAGGTATTCAAATCCTTCGGTTGCACAGGTAATCCTTTGCACAGTAAAACATTGAATTGGTAGCCAGATGAACTCTTTCAGCCTGAACATCACACGTTCACTAGAATATGTGATATGAAAGGGCAAAAGGGGCCTATCCATTGTACCTTGTAATTTTTTTATAATGTTTTGAAAATTTAAGTTTAATTAAAATTAAACAGTAGACAAGATTTTAAGTGAAAAACAAATGTGTATTTTATAAGGAGAATATAATTAGTAAGAAGATATAACATACTACTTGATTCAAGTAGGAATCATTTTGATGTATTTATATATATATAGCCAAAAATGAGGTGTTTAATTAAGGAGCAAGAGTTATTAATTATATAGATAAATTAGTTTGCATAATCCCACATTGGATAAAAGACACATGTCTACACTATCTAATCTATTCAAAAAAATTGTGGTTGGTCTTTTTGTGTTCGTGCTGAGATATATACACATGTTCGCAGTGGCAAAACTAGACTCTATCTAATTAATCTGTTCACTTCATTTTCTGTCATTAATTTCATATATGCACGTTAGAATCACCTTCTAAACAAGGTCTTCACGTAATAGATAATTAGGCATGAATCGTGATAATACCAATCTGTTGACTGAAAAATTAATGTCATTTATCATAATCATTAATTTCAAACTTGTAATGACTTAATCAATAATATCGATTAATTATTAAAATAGTTTCAAAATGGTGAAAATTCAAGCCGATTGGGGTGGTTTGAGGGAAGAACATTAATTGGAGATATTATTTTTATTTTGAGCTATTTTTTAATAGTCTTATAAATATAATAATTGGAGAAAATTATAAAATTGTCAGAAACATATGAAACTAAGGTGATAATCAGCTTGGAATTTCAAATTAGAATCAAGGAGAGAAGAGAGTAGATCTGGAACATAAATTAGGGTGCAAGAGACCAGTCCATAAAGCATGCAACAAGATTGATTAACAAATTATACTTCAAGAAGAAAAAGAAGAAGATTTAACTAAAGCAGTATGCATGTTCTTTCAAGAAGAAAAAGAAAAACCTACAATTAAGCTAGCTCGATCCATATATATATATATACTCCTGCTCCTAGCTAGTTACCTTCCGATCAGGCTCCGGCCACGAATGCACGCATGTCTCCGGTCGGCCAAGCTATTGCTTGAGAGCACTTTCATGATCTATCTTTCATTTGGCAGGCCAAGTTATCTTTCATGAAATTGTATAATTGAACTTTGTTTAACTAAGAGAGACCAAAAAAATGCAGCTTTCATAAAGAGGACAGCTTGCATAGACTTTTCTCTACCTAAAGGCTAATGTGATGTGCGACCTTTAATAATCAGTAACGACATACTGTTACATCTGGACCAATAGGAATAATCTTAAGAATTTAGCATTATTGTCAATTATCCGCCGCCCCCTCTCCTAAAAAGAAATTAAAATTATCTAAGAGCATATAGTTTTTTTTTTTATGAGAAAGAATCAAGTATTTATGCATAATAAAGATGTTAGTAACATGCTTGAATTATTACTTTGATTTGTCAATTTAGTAGTGAGGAATGAATGCATTAATATTGAACGAGCTAGCACTTCATATTTTATTTTGACAAACATACAAAAATTTATTAAGATGATCATTATTCTTAATTGATTCAAAACTTATTAAGATAATTAGGCTACGTGCCTAAGTTTTTCTTAGGAAGAAAGACTTCAAGTTTCTAATGATCTTAATAAGTTTACTTTAATAGTACGTAAACAAGAATTTTCATTTTATTCAAATGACAATCAAAAATTTATTAGCCTACATTTAACTCCAGTTTGGAAAAGTTAAGAAATAAAAAGGTGAAGAATAATTAAAATTGTATTAAAATGTATTAAAAAAAACCTACAACTTGATGAACATACATCTAATAGTATATAGTCAAACATCAAGGTGTGAAAGGGAGAAAAGTTTTCCCTACTTTTTTTCTTTTTAAGCATCAATAAGATTATCATTTCATCACTAAAAGCGGATTTAATTGGTGGATAGGATAAAGGAATAAATAGTAGGTCAACAAGGGGTTATGATATATATTACCACCACCAAAAATAGCTGTGTACATGTAGCAAGAAATTAGTCTCTTGCAATGACTCCAGAAAAATAAGAGAGAAGAGAAGAATTTAGAGAGAGATTGAAATTAATTTCATATATTTGATAGCTTTCATTAGATATAAAGATGGTCCTTTTATACTGGACTCTAGTACTTAGTATGAAGATTACATCTAAGCCCTTTATTTTTTTAGACTAATTATTTGATCTCTACCGTTGGATTACCAAATATCATCTTACTGAAATAATTCATAACAATACTCCTCCCTTTAAAATCCACCTTGCCCTCAAGGTGGATGTATGAATGAATTCATTTCCATTTCAGTGATGATATAATTTGTAAAACAGTACTTAGACACGATCAGTTCGATTACAGCAACTTCAAATCCAACAAAGCATAAAGGTGGTTCAGTGTTAGTATGATGCCAACTTATGATGCTGTCATTATATTGAATTTCCTCCCATGAACAACTAATGCAAACCTGATGCTCCATCCCACGTAATAGCATATGATTGAAAATATTGCCCCTGCTCTCCTGTACACCTTGCTCCAGTGAGGCCAGTATGACCATTGAAAGTTCTGAAGTATGTTTGGAAATTCCAACATCATTTGCAAACTCAAAGTCATAAGCATATGCGACATAAGAATCACAACAGATAATATGTTGAACATTCTCATAATGTGGGTCTAAGAAGAAATGACCATAAGAATGACCAGAATTAAATCCAGTGGATGTCCTTAGGTGCAGTATGCAATTAAACGCATATGTTAACTTTTGATACATGTCCTGAGGTAGTGTTAAGTCATCAGTAGTTGAATATAGAAATAGTGACCCTCCACTTTCAATGAGAAACTTCAAGGATGCCAAATTGGCAAGGATTCTGGCTACTGCAAATGTGCTTCCATATTCAGACCACAGATAACTGAAGTGGGCTCCAAAAATAACAATAGCATTGCCATTGCCCTTCAATAATTCAACATCCCTAATAGCTTGACGTCTTACATTGTGCTCAAAAATAATTCTAATAACACAAACATAGACTCTAACTTTCTTGGCTGTAAGAATAGTCTTTAGTGAATCCCCATTCTTAACTTTCACCTCCATACATACCTTTTCTCGCATTTTTGACAAAATCATGAACATTCATAAACAAAGGCACTTTTCCGACAGTCCTCTTTTCCTCTTCATCCATCATTTTGCTACTACTCCATTTTCTGTCCTTTAAGGCTGTACTCAATACCACTGTTTCTCCCATGGACTTCTCCATATCTTTCCTCAGCTTATCCATGCTTTCTTTTATGCGTTCTTCCTCCAACCGTTGCTTCTCTTCCCGTCTCTTGTCAAGGTCAGCCTTGGCCTTAAAAAATGCCTTCATGCCATCACCTTTAACTGCAGAGACTCCAACATATTGTATATTTTTATAGAACTCTTCAAACGCAAGGGAGAGGCTTCGAGTCGAGTCAGGGTGGAAGAGTAAGAGTGATCTGAATCTAATGCAGCATGAAACACCTCAAAATCCTCCATCCACTCCAAAGCAAACTGATGTTGTGCCAAGTCTGTCTTGTTAAAGGCCAACACTAAGGGCAATCATGTCTTATAAAGAATGCTACAAGCATAAAGCATATTGCTCATAAAAATATTTGGATTTGCTGAACAAGGTGTGTCAACTACATAAGTTACCACAGTAGGAAAAGTTGAAGCAAAAGCTTCAGTAATTATCTTTCCTGAAACAGACCAAGTAAAGATCTCAATCTGACCAAGAGTGTCCACAAGAACATAGTCAAGTTGGTCCGCTCACTTCTCAATTACTAATATAACCTCATCAAACTTCATCGCGAACAAGTTATGTGATGTGAGGATACCATCACTGGGCCCTAAGTTGTACTGCTTCATCATTTCCTTGTACCAAACAGTGTCTCTAATATCAATATTTGCACCAAATAGCAAGGTCATGACAGCAGGATCAAGGTTCAAGACATAACCCCAAATGTTCAAAGCTTGCGTATGGCAAACCAACCTATGAAGAAAGGTAGTTTTTCCACTCCCTGCCAATCCCATCATAATGATGATAATTGGTTTTTTCTTGAAAGTAGTTTTGTCCATAGTGAGTTTCTCAATGGACTCACGGATGTCAACTTTGGCTTTATCTTTCAAAGATTCCTCAGAGTCCATTTGCATAGAAGACTCGGCTGCCTCGACAGTTTTCGAGTCAATCTCCATCTTGTTGTTCTGTTTCGGCTTGGTAAGGGTTTTATTAAGAAGGTTTTTCTCCTCTCTCCCAGTCTCGCTCTCCATTTCATAACACTCCAACCCTTCTATAGTCTGCTCCCTTTCAACATGCATATAAAAACCATCAATTTTACCCCAACTATTGTTATTCAGCAGAACACACAAACATGTCTCATTTTTATTACAAAAAATAAAAACACTCCACTCATCGAACACATTATCAACCCTTTTAATTCCAACAGCATTATAAGCTTTTAACATCTCTAGTTGTTTGTTGTCTTTCAAAATTAAATTCGGCAACTCACTGGCAGGAATAGAGGTATTTAAAAATGTCACCTTATCATTTTCTACAGGTCCAGCCATAAAAAGTTTGGAAGACTGCGACAAAATTAGATCATCTTGCTAAGACATATCTTCAAACACTTCAAGGGCAGCATCCATAAGCACTTTACAAAATCTGAAAGCTGATAATTGTTGCATTCCCCTCTCTTCATATACCCCAATAATATTAATATGTGTTACATTTTTTGGACTCAATTTGGGTTTTGTTGCTCCAACATGGATAATCTGACCATTATCATCGGGAAGTTCTATGTTAGGCTCAGTAATGTATCCATGATATTTATCAATGAGTTGATTTTCGACATTTAAACCTTCAATCCCCATATCGTGGTTGATTTGTGAGATGCATATTTGTTCAAATGAATCCACACTAGCCAAGATATATAATGGTAGGAAAACATCATTGCCGTTTTCCTCAAATCTGGGTGAATTCTTGTCCATGTTTCTTGTTTGAATTTTATCAAACACCTGGGATACGGTTGCTCCTTCTATATCTTTATTATATAAATTTTCAACTTCATCACTTGTTATGGTTGATCCTGTTAGAGACAGGTCCCCTTTAGTAACATACTTATCCGATGGCTCTGGACTCAGCTCATTAACAAACTCATTTACAAGGACATGTGAGCACTCTTTTATGCTTTGATAATTTGCATCCTTAACAATATGACTTGCTTGACTAACATTTATCAATTTCACATTACCAGTTGTTGAATCCTCCAGCGTAAGCAAAGTTGATTTTGGTGAATAATGATATTCGGATTCCCTTGGATGGACCATTCTCAACAATTCTTTTCCAGAAAATTCTTTATTAGTATCTAGCTTTCGTTCAGGACTTTTGTCGAACACCTTACAAACATCATCAATCAATTGGTGGCAAGTTAGATGAATCGGTGGACTTGGATCTTCCAGTGTTGCAAGCAGGCCCTCGTGGTCTCCCACCTAGTGAACAACTAAATCATCATCTGACTGGGTCAGTTGGTTTTGAAAACCATTTTCCTCTTCAAGCACCACAGTCGCCTCATTTAGATCATCATATTCAGACTCCATGGTTTCCGTTGATACACATATGCAGTCCTCTCCTTGGGTATAACCACAAATTAGAACTCTACGATCGTGCACTGGTTCTGATTTTGAGCGAGTTTGCTTCATAGCTTCAACGAATTGATCAGTCCATGTTTTCATAGAAGCTGTAAATTTCTCTGCGAATTTTTCGAAGGCAACCTGGATGGGATCGGGTGTAGAGGGAGCTCTCAATGAAAGCACCATTTTAGCAAGAAATTATAGTCTCTTGCAATGACTCCAGAAAAATAAGAGAGAAGAGAAGAATTTAGAGAGAGATTGAAATTAATTTCATATATTTGATAGCTTTCATTAGATACAAAGATGGTCCGTTTATACTGGACTCTTTATACTGGACTCTAGTACTGAGTATGAAGATTACATCTAAGCCCTTTATTTTTTTAGACTAATTATTTGTTCTCTACCGTTGGATTACCAAATATCATCTTACTGAAATAATTCATAACAGTACATGTAGCCCAGCGGTAGCGCTCCCTCATGTGTACCATGAGAGAGATTAGCTAGGTATTCAAATCCTTCAGTTGCACAGGTAATCCTTTGCACAGTAGAACGTTGAATTGAATTGTTAGCCAGATGAACTCTTCAGCCTTCACATCACACATACACTAGATTATATGATATGAAAGGGCAAAAGGAACCACCTAAGGCACCTATCCATCGTACCAGCTTGTAATTAATTTTTTTATAATGTTTTGAAGACTTAATTTTAAGTTTAATTAAAATTAAATAGTAGACAAGACTTGAGTGAAAAATAAATGTGTGTTTTATAGGGATCGAGAATATAATTAATAAGAAGGTATAACATACTATTTGATTCAAGTAGGAATCATTTTGATGTGTATATACATATATATCCAAAAATTAATGACTTAATTTTAATACTTACCTTGTAATTCTTTTATAATGTTTCGAAGACTTAATCTTAAGTTTAATTAAAATTAAATAGTAGACAAGACTTGAGTGAAAAAAAATTAATGAGGAGTTTAATTAAGGTGCAAGAGTTATTTAGATAAATTAGTTTGCATAATCCCACATTGGATAAAAGAAACATGTCTACACTATCGATCTAATCTATTCAAAAAAATTATATATGGTTGATCTTTCTGTGTTCTTGCTGAGATACACATGCATGCATGTTCTCAGTGGCAAAACTAGACTCTATCTAATAAATCTGTTCACTTCCTTTTCTCTCATTTCATTCCAAACAAGTTCTTCACGTAATAGAAGATAAGTAGGCATGAATCGTGAAAATAATAACAATCTATTGACAGAAAAATTAATGTCATTTATCATAAACATTTCAAACTTTTAATGACTTGATCAAATATCGATTATTAAATGGTCTAACATTACCCTCATCATCTTTATACCCAAAACATAGCTAGTGTGGCTAATCAAGTTGAATCAAACTAAGTCTAAAGTTCCACAATTTATATATAACAGATCAGATTCTGGTAAATTTAGTGGAGGCAAAGAAAAATGACTATAAGTAGAGCTGCTTTTTCTAATTTCCTGCATTGCCTGAAGAGCTGCAACTGTATTTCTAAAAACTCCTTCTCCAGCTATAGTAATTGCTTCTTTATCTCCTTGCTTCTTTTTCCCTTGAGCAGCAGGGAACATAGCATCTATGATGCTTTCACATTCTTTGATGAGCTTGGAAATGGGGTCAGTTATGAAGAATGGTTGTTCAAGTACCATTTGAATAAATGCCAAGCGCAAGAATCCTCCGGTTCTTTTGTCATACTTCTTCAATATCTTACCCAAACCTGTAATATTGTTCAATCGTTAACAATTAATTAACCAAATAATTTTATGATATGAAACTAAACTGATGATAAACAAAACCCTTTATAGGGTTTGCACTATGTGTTAAAAATTTGCAAATTTTTTACATACATAACATTCAAACACTACATCCAACTTAATCATTAAAAAAATGGGGTATGGTACGAATTTAAATGTTATACCCCACTTTTTAATTGTTAAGATGAATATATATAGTATTTGAATATTGTATAGTTATACTTATTCTTTTGTAAAAGGCAGAAATTGAAAATCCTCAATCCAAATGTTATGGATCAAGTACAATTAATACATCTGATTCTCAAAAACCATTACAAGCTTCAAAAACTAGGATATGACAAAAGACTCAAAAACCCAAAAACAAACACAATACTTAGTTGGCATGGTAAAATTATTATTTATGATAATAACAAAAAGTTTAGCACTGTTGGCGGGCATGATAAATCAATAATGACAAAAAATTTGAAGACATCGACTCATTTTATACTACTGTAGATAAAAGTAGAGCTCTTTTTATAGAAAAAAAAGAAGTTATTAGACAAATGACATAATGTTCTTTCTATAACAGGAGTATCTATTTTATATATATGTGTGTGTGTGCCCATTTGTTTTCCAAAACAGTCCATATATTAATGCAATATTGTACGTACCTGTGAAATTAACAGTACTATAATTCATTAGAAGCACCATTTCACCATGGAAATCGACTGTATCTTTTCTAATCCTTGCCATTTCATCTTTATACTCTCTCTCAGATTCTTCTTCGTTCCCATTTGGCTCCCATTTATCGATCACCCTGTGGATTCTCTGTTGTAACTCCTGCACCAAAAGTCTGCTCGATGACTTTTAATGCATGCTGTTTTATGAGTATGAATTAATTTTCCTAACGGATAGGCAATAAGAACCTCCTTTTTTTGTTGTTACATTTGTAGCGCGACAAAATCTTATTATTCGAATTGAATTATGGGATTTTTGCTTTAAAACTTTTCTTTTTTGAAATTTGAAACACTACAACAGTAATATCTTTTTAGAGTCCGAATAATGTTAGAATATTTTATATAACTATCATATAAATAAGTTAACAAGTATGATGAAATCTTAATTTAATAAATTAATTCTTAGATGAGAGTATAATCTAACATCATTATTGAATCAGTTTACATATATATGCGTTATATTAATAATAAATTAATATAAGATAAATTATAATATATATATATATATATATATATATATATATATATATATATATTTCGGTGGGTCTAGTTTGTGGATATCGTCTGCACTACGACATTGACCATTGACCCAGTGCTGAACACAAGCAAAGTAGTCATTAAATATAAAATAAAAAAATTGAAAGAAAAAACATAGAGATTAAATAAAGAAGGGAAAATGATAATCTACAAGTTGGACCCACATGACTATGACAAATTTCAAATCCAGCTGAGCTTGCAAAATTAATTAAAATAATACATTGAGTCAGCTTTAGTTTAACGAATTACATTAAAAGAGAGTAGTGACATATACTAGTGAGTTTTATCGGCTGTAATTTTTTATTTTTTTAAGAAAAAGAGGGGGTAAGAAAATAAATCAAAATTAATTTTTAACTTCAAATTAATATAAAGCCAATTAACATGATGGGTTTAACAAGTTTCAAATCTAAGATCCAGTACTATCCTTTCTCTGAATTTTAATCAGATACTACTAAAATACACCATGCATCATCTAATTAATGAAGAACACATGCTCCTTTTTTTCTTGAACAAATAGAGATCTACTTACCTTGTGCCGAATAATGAAATCCTCTTCTTGTTCCATGAAAAAAGCATTAAACTTGTCGATCTCATTCTTCAACAAGTACACAAACTCCCTCTCGAACCTTCCATAATCTAGCGCTCCATCCAACAACACCGTAGGAGGAGCCGAAGAAATTAACCGAACGAGTCTCTTCAAATCCTTGTAAGCCAAAAATTTGTCGCGCCAATCTGGAAATGTCTCTTGAATTTGTTGCTTCAACCTCTTCCCAAATTTCATTATACCAAAAAAAAATCTCAGCAACTAAACTAGCTAGACAATGGGAAATTAAAATGCCCAAGATCAATGTTTAATGGGAAGGGGGAACTTGGGTGATTTTATTAGCCAAAGAGAATATTTAGTGAGCATATGCTTGGCGTAATGAAGTGGCAGCTAGGAAGGGTTATGAAAGAGGCGTTTATGCAAGAGAATTCCCGGCATATTCGGTTACTATAGAGGCAAGGACTAGTAAATTGACCCTTTTAGTGTGAAAGCTTCAAGTTTGTAACTGTGGGGTACGTTGACATGTGGGTGAGCATGTTGGATGGGTGAATGTAATTGGGTCAAGTACGCGTGGCATGAAGGCATAGGCGTTTGAGTGAGTTTGCTTGTGATTTTAGAATTATTCATGGACATGCGATTCTTGGAAGAGGATGATTCCTTGGAATCTCCTACAGAATCAGTTTGCTATGGAAATATATAGAAATACTTGGAATTGGACAAAGGGACAAAAAGGTTTTGGCAGAAACCAAATATATATATGAGAATATCTTATATAGTTTTTTAACTTCTAGGACATGTTAGTTATTTCCACCTGTGGGGTCCAGCAAGTCATCAATGTGGACCGTAGGATTGGGGTTACCTTTAATTTGGTCTATAAGATCGATAACTTGTGGCATTTGGAATATTGGGACAGATGTAGGCTTGATTTGTCACTAAGACATCGATACCGGTGCTAGTGCTGAATTATACGGTTCATGTTTGATTAGCGTTTAAAAAATTAAATGTAGTTGATAATTTTATTGTTTTAAAATAATTTGTTTTAAAATTAATTTATTTAATTTAGATATATAATGTTTAGAATTTAAACACAACGTATTAAAAATAGTACAATATAATCAGAAATTCAAGCACACTAAATATTATCGTTATAAATGTTATAACATTAATAATTGAACAAACTCATTGTTTAAAATTGGTCAAATTTGAGTTTTATTTTCATAATTCATAGTTAGCTTGAAAAGCTTAAAAGGATTATGGAAACGTAAATAACCAAAAACACTATTGTTTAACTGCCTAAAACATTGACAAAGACTACTCTTAGTTCTTTCTTTTTAAAAGAAACTACAAACAAACCTAAAATTTCTCTAAACCTGAATTAAATCGGTAAACTTAAAATGACATTTATTTTTCATCTTTTATTCTGTCGTATGAATTGGCTAAAGAATAAAGTGGGAATGATTATTATTTCTCCATATGTTTTGATTTCCATGTCATTTGTTAGAAATGGAATGACATTGACGAACTCATTTCCACTCTTTCAGTTTACTTGAATTGCCATTCATTTTGTGACTTCATCATGCATTTTTTTATTTTTTATTTTAGATATGGAGAAAGGTGCAAACAATTAGTCAATAGTTGGACCAGATAGAATTATTAGTAAATTGGTGGACCTAAACGTAAATTACAATTAAAAGGAGGTCAAAATAGAAAAAAAATAAAATTACAAAGAGTTAAAAATGAATACGTCAATCCGAGTTAGATCACACACAAAGAAGAAGGAAGAAGACGAATCCAGCAATGTGGAAATGAATCCATAAATCCGAGAATTCGAAATTCCCAATTTCACGGATCGGATAAAGAATCTGCTCTCAGTTCTGCAACTATGAATGGAATTGCAATTCCTACTACTAATTATCTGCACTTACCTTCAACAGTTTGTCCCTGCAATGTCCTCAGAGTAAGGGGACTGTGTTTGGAAGAAATTCCCCCAAATGCCCTTCTCAGAAAGGGCAACTCAAGCTGGAGGGGAGGCTTCAGTCTTGGGGTAGACTTGGGAATGTCTCGCACTGGTCTTGCCCTGAGCAAAGGCTTCTCCATTCGTCCCCTCAAGGTACCCATCAAAATTCTCCATCTATATATGTATATATGTTTGTATATACTCGTATATATTTTATATATATGTATGAGTGTGTGTAATTTTGTGGTTTTAAAGGGTCTGGTGATTTAGGTTCTGGAGCTGCGAGGCCAAAAGCTCGAGCTTCAACTTCTTGACATTGCAGAACAACAGGTTGTAGTTCTCTCTATACGTTTATGTTATATATTTATAGCTATGAATTTGGAAAATCAGTGGTCAAGTTTTTAAATTTATATTTATAGCTATGAATTTGTTGGTTTGGGGCTCTTTTGCTATTGTTTTTGGTTCTTTTTGCTTGTTCTGAATATTTTTGTGGCACTGATTGATTGACATATAGGAGGTGGACGAGTTTATAATTGGGCTTCCAAAATCCTTTGATGGAAAGGAGACGCCGCAGTCAAACAAAGTTCGCAGTGTTGCTGGGAGGTTTGCTGCTCGTGCTGCAGAGAGGTGACAATATTTATTTTTCTATGGTTTGCAGCCTCTTGAATTGCTTTCTTTCTTTGCTCTAACTGCATCTCCCCGCTCCCGTGTTTTTCTGTGATCTTTGCACTTCTTTTTGGATTATGTGTTTGTTCGACTTAGAATCATCATCTCAGCTATGTATATGGATTTGTAATTGCACTTATCTTTGGCTTCTTCTGCAGTAAGATCTTGTGTTTTTGGATTGGGTTTTAGGAATTTTTAGCTTGTCCTATAGTCTGGAGTACGCTAATTACTGATATAATTAAAAAGGCACGTACAACATGGGATGTGGATTAAGTGCATCCCTCACACTTGGAAAATCGGAGTGAAAAATGTCTTAGATTTATTCAAAAATGTCGAACTTAAATAATATGATGAGCATAATAAAAAGTTAAATGTATGTGTCTCCTAACCATTGCAGTCAAAATATCAATTCAAACATTCCCATTGCATGTGTGTTAAGTGCCATCAGCCATGATCTTTTTCTTGTTGGGAAGTTGGTTCCCAGACTTAAATTCTAAGGCTTTAAGATATGAAAATTATTTAGTCACGAATTTTAGGATATAATTTTTTCTTGATTTAATCAAAAAACAATCCCTCCTTCTAAGTTGTTTAATTTTCATGAAGACTGTACATCTCTTCTCCTAGTAGATCACCCACTTTTCTATTTACTGGTAGATTATCACTTCTATTTGTTATTTGTTTGTGAAGGATGTGTTTTATGGTCATGTGGCATATGCTTGGCACTCTCAGTTAAACTAATCTTTTAAACTGTTATAAAAACCTGTAAGCCTTGATATGTATGTAACTGATCTCATTCAAAATACAGGGGTTGGAGAGTATACCTGCAGGATGAACATGGAACATCAGCTGAGGCTATGGACCTTATGCTTGATATGTAATAACTTTCAACTCTAAATCTGAATTACTTTGTTTTGGCTTTGCCTGGATCAGAAATTAATGGTGCTTATATATCTGATCTTCTTTCAAAAAATTGCAGTATTGATGCTAGTGTTTTGAGTCTTTAGGAGTACTCTTTCTATCAATAAATTTGCAAGCTTTTATATTCCTAAGCACCTCAAATTGGCATGGAAGGCTTTTTTGTTATCCGTGACAGTAGAATCACTTCATTCTGTTTCTTGTGATGTTTAAGCCAGCAAATTGATTAAGGGAATGTGATTACCTCATCATGCATATAATAAAGGTCATAACAGAATACATGAATCAAAATCATTGCAATTCGTGATTCAATGTATATAGTGGAGTAGTGGAGTGGTTTGCATTAGGACCTTTATATACCATGCTCAAATACTCGATTATCCTTCTTAATCATTAGCTTAACCTGAATAGATTGCCATAAGTTAACTATTGAAAGCCAAGAGGAAATGGGGAAAGAATCAATAAAAATAAAATCTTTTTTCTGCTGGCTCTGAAATATGAAAGTTTTCTTCCCACCATTACCACATCGAGGGGATACTGATGTCGATGGTGAGGAATTGTTTTAGCTAAAATGCAAAATATATTTTTACTGGCTATTAGTAGAATAACTTCACGTGTAAATTACATTATTTGGGATCTTATTACTTGTATATACAAAAACTTGCATATATAGTGACACATTACATGTTATATCTTGAATTACATTTTTATTATCCATGCAAAACAAGGCTATTTAATTATGAAATATTTTAGAAATAAATTAAGCATGGGGGAATTGTCCCCAAGAAAGGTACCTATGCATATACTGATGCAAGAATCATCTCAAATTTTGTCAGGGGCCTTAGCAAGGTTGCTCGTCAAGAAAAAATTGATGCTTATGCAGCCATGGTATGCATTTGAATTCCATTTTATATAAAATGTTCAAAGTATATTTACTTCAGTGTTTCTCAAGCAAAAGGGGATAGCAGTAATCGCACTTGTGTAGCCTTGTCGTAAAATGATATTGGTTAACTTTTGAGGGTGACGCCCAATATGTTGAACCTTTTTAAACACTTTTTTTTTGTCACAGATGGTGCTGGAGAGATATTTTTCCCTATCAGGCCACGGAATTGAAATTGTTCTTCCCAAGCAGTTGGAACTCCAAGAAAAGCTTCGAAGGGGTCCACCTAGGGATGTAGATTTTTTCCCAGAAGCTGATGATATTCTACTACTAGATCCAAATGTTGGATAGACAGGCTCCAATTAGTTGCCTTTTAGTGTCTTGCAATCACGGCTAGGGAATGTAATAGAATTAGAAGAGCACATGAGATGTTCCCCAGAAATACTTTAAATATGTGAATTAGAATAGACAATATGTTGCAGTAACATTTTAATTATTGTTAGTACGCATGAGTTCAATGTACTATCCATTTTGTGTATTGTGATCCACTCAATATTGTACATTGTGACTGGTCTTTTCATTATACATGTATCTTAACCTTGATTGGCACCTTCATTTTTCTTTAGTTAAAGTAATCTTATGTACCTTATTTTACGCTCAAATAAAAAATAGAGCAAAGCTTGAACATTAAAAGCTGGACTAGTTCACTTGACAGATGATATCAACTCGTTGAGCCTCAACTCGACTCATACTTCAGATTTTTTAAATACGTTTGTATTAGAGATGCCTGAGATTTCCAAATGCATATTACATGAACGCTCATCAGCGCTGCGTGGTTACAAACTAACCAGCCATTCCACCATTTTACAAACTTCGTCATATAGCGATTTAACACCTTATGGTAAGGTAAAACTATATAGCATTCAAAAAATATCCACAAGCATACACACCCCACAGGTGTATACAGTTCGCGTTAGTAGGCTATATCAAATCTGTGAGGCCAATTATTAGTTATTTCTTAGCTAAGTAACAGAATGTTGCTAGCCCAGAACACAAAGGCAGCCTTACTGCCTGCCGAGCTCTAGTTAATACCTTTGTGAACCTGCTACGAGTTAACTCTTTTGTAAACAGGATGATTTTATAAAGTTACTGGCAATTAAACAGAATACCTACATGTATTTTAACAAAAGAAGTAGTAAAAACAGATCAAATATACTGATAAGAAATAGATGCCGAAGAGATGTCTCACACGGTATATAGTAATAATCATAATCATTACTAGGTTTGTCAGAAATTTCTTAAGTTAAAAAAGTATGTATTCCAAAAGCAAATTCCATAAGAGTAAATCATGAAACAATCGCAAAAAGATGTAAATAGCAAGGTTAGAGCCAGTGAGAGATGAGAAAGTCATCGCTTCATTGTGCTAGTCTTCATGATCTCTCTTGAGTTACCTTTTTCAAGGCCTATCCTGGATAACAAAAACATAAACTATCCGATTCTTGCTAGATGGTGGAATGGAATCTAACGCAAACCCCTATGGTACTGAATCCACTGGTTGCTCCTTGACACAAGCTACTCCATTTTGTTCTCAGTTCTAGGAAGAGCAACCTGATCAGATGGTGGTGCAGTTTCACTATCTGGAACACCAACAGCTTCACCAGTCTTTGTGCCTAAAGGATTTTGATCAGTCGGTGTATTCTGCAATGCAACTGAGCTATCACAGGCTACCTCAGTGTCCTTCCTTTCAAACTGTAGAGGTTTATTCTGAGATTCGGTAAGAACGCTTGTTGAACCTTGAAGCAATGAAGTTTGTTGGTCATTGGTCTCCAAAATAGATGGTGGAGCTGATGGAGGATTGGCTGGAGGGCCTGATACTGATGACTGACCTTGAGAAAACACAGAAGACCCGGGCTCGAGAAAGATCTGAGACCCATTAAAACCCTGCTGAAGAAATTGAGGAGCAAATGAAGTTGAAGCATTACTGTTTAGCTGGCAAAGTGCTTGAAGAGTAGGATAAAGTGCTTGAATTGCAGGGTAAAGAGCTTGAAGTGCTGCTGCTTGCTGGCCCTGGAAGCGCTTAAGGTTGGCAAGGTGCTTTTTACCTTTCAAATGACTATCAAAAACAATTGGTGATTCACACTTAGCATTGCACAACTCACATATTAAGGGAATGATTTCTTTGGGTTTGGGTGTTTCAACTGGTCTTCTTGACCCTTCATGAGTTCTCATCCACTTACCCCCTCGTCCACCTCTCATTTTACGCTTGAAACCATGCCCTTGAGCTCCAAAATTGTCCATTCTCGATTTTGTTCTTGTTTCTTCTGTTTGTTCTGTCTCTACCGACTCCTTTTGCTGCTCATTCTCAACTTTATTTTCACTAGTCATAGACTGTGTGGACAAACTCGCTTCTGGCAGTTTATTTTCCTCGGATGCCTCAACCTTATCAGTCTGATAAGAAGCTTGTGGTTTGAGTTCAAAATTGTGTACTTGCTCATTCGGTCCTCTAACCGGGATTTTGTTAAGTTTCTGCAAATCTTCCTGTGCTTTCAAGTTCTTTTTATGTTTTTTTCCATTCTTATGCTGTTCAAGTATTTCAGAGGTGTTGCAGTCAACCCTGCAGAGTTCACACCATGCCATACATGCAGGGGGCCAGACTGGAGCAGGGAATGTTGGCTGCTTGTACCCTGAAGCAAATGCCTCTCCTTCAGCCCCAGCTACAGACGCTACAGAATTTGTAGCAGCATTCCTGCCGCGGCCGCGACCACGTCCCCTGCCACGAAAAGGGCCTGAACCATGTGGTCTTGGACCAAAATGGCCTCGACTAGCTCCTCCATAGGGTCTACTACCTGCACCACTATATGAAGATTGCGCAATCTGCAGAACGCCATTAAAAGAGAACTTCACGAATATATCTGAATATAAGTGTGTGTGTAATACATACATAAACGCGCGCGCACGCGCACACACACAAAAGCCACATTACTGGACCACCCTGAGTGTTGATATGCTAATGATGGTCTGAAAAGGTCGTCAAAAAAACAATTTATACTTCAAGGAAAGATTCATAAAGTGCATCAAACACGCATTATTAGTTAATAGAAAATATAGATTGGGCTACAAACATGTTATATAATGATTGAAGAAACAGTCAGACTCCTCAAGGAAAACAAAAAAAAAGAAAGAAAAATACTGTATCAAATGACTTGCATAAAGAAAATCATAAGTGCAAGCACACATAATCTTGTTTGAAACAAAAAAGCAATCTGTTAACAAAACATTATTAACTTAGAAACAAAAAGGAAATAGCAGACTGACTTAATAATATGGAACAATTATATAGTAGTAAATAATATAAGAAATTGTGGCAGAATATAATAATTATATTAAGAAATCCAGCAAGGATATTAACTAGAAAAGTCAATAAAATCAAGGTTGTACCAAGTCTACAAGGCTCTTGGAAATAGCAAGGCGTTGTCAACAATCGAACGGAAGCATACACATGCGCTCACACACACACACACACACACGTGTATATATATAATATCGAGAACAGAATGACAAGGGTTAAAAAAATGACAGGTTTATCCTTTTTCTAGCTATCTATAACACTGGTTGGAGTGATTTGGAGAGAAAAGACAAGAAAAGTGACTTTTGTCTCTCGTGTATGTTCAATAATGAGAAAGAAGAAGTCAAATGAGAAGAAATTGGTTTTGGGGTTTGTTGTTAGTGCCCGCGAAGGGGGGGGGATTCTCCCCAAAAATTTCTCTCCATAAGTGGAATGATTTAGAGAGAAGAATAAAACTTTCATCTTTCATATTACCCATTTTTCCACAACGTGTGTTTTCAAGAAGAAAGGGTGAAGTAAAATGCATTCTACATCCCCTCTTTTCTTTTCAACTTCCTCTATAGGCCTCCTAAGGACCCAAACAAGGGAGAGAGTAGCCTTCTATTCTCTTATCTCCTGAACTTCCTCTTATTTTTCATATCCTCCGAAATATAGTATAAAAAAGGGACACGCATATGCATCAATTCATATGTACATGCACACAACATAAAGCAAATCAGAAAATGTAGCGCTAATATAATTTATAATAGAACATGCAATTTCAAATATCAAAGGTGTGCTCAACTTGGATATCATGATATTGAAAACCTCTGTCATAGGCAGTTTTCTAATGATCAAAAACTGTTAAAAATGAATGGAACAATTATGTACAAATAAAGAAACAAAATTTTATTAAAGGAAGAGAGAAGATAATGCCAAAATCAGGAAAATTATGTGGAGTTACAAAGAAGGTTGTGTCCAACATGTACAACTAAAACTATCTAGGATTCCCTACCATGAATGAAGATCAAATGGTATTAAATAAAAGCAAAATCACTAATGATGAACCTTGATAAATCTATATAATTTTACAAACAAAATTAATATATATATATATATAAGAAGTAAACACTTATTTTGTCTCAAGATGTTGCTCCAAGCATTAATAATAATGGAGCTCGTAACTGAAATATTCTTGTTATATTTTCAGGTCTTACAAGAATCTTTTAGACCCTTTAATTTTGCAGTAACTATAAAAGGAAAAAGAACTGAACAAAACTTCAAATTTAATAGACACTGACATCTATTTTAAGTTAATAAATTATACTTTTGGTTATCAAAAAAGAAAATAATGCTTTCTTCTGGAAGATGTCTTCTTGAACCTTTTTTGGTCAACAGGAAGGCAAAGGCCCAAAACAAAAGTTGCCATTATTGCTTCTTTAGAAAAAAATTGCCAATTGCCATTTTTTCTGAAGTCACGGAACACCAATTGTTTGAAACTAATACCAGGTTTATACCAGAAAAAAATTAACTCAAAAACAAATATCAGCAGCTGCTTTCTCATGGCAGGCAGCGCTTACTAATATATTTAAGAAGCCATGTTTTCATATTGCCTACCTCTTTAGCGGTGGATGTTTGGCATAACATTTTCCTCTCATAATGATAGATCGAACAATGATAAGAAAATAAACTACCATTGACCCACAATATCCTATCCTCAAGTACTAAAATGGAAATGGAAAGTTTAGGATTGACCATCAAAGGACTGCAATGATCACAAGAATAATGTCCCTATGTTATTCATGCTACAATTTTGGTTTTGTAACCAGTTTACCATAGTTCACAACTTCCTTAATAATTAAGATCCCATTAGTATTTTCCACCAAAACTGTTTTCTTAGCATCCATCTCCATCCGCGAAGTGTCAGTTCCAAATGTCATGAGAGGTTTAGCACTCCTTGAGAAATCTCAATATTAAATATTGAATGATGGCTCATTGCTCACCTCAGTCCAAAATAGAGAACAAACAGTTCATTCCATTAAAACCTCTTAAAAGAATGATCGCCATAAAGAATGAAAACCTTACACTTTCTTAACTGTATGCGAAATCGCATAAATAGCAGTAAACAAGGCCATAACGTTAAGCAGCATAGATATTTTTTTAAATAAAAAGGTGGCTCGACATGACCGTAGTTATAAGATGCATACCCCAAGAGAGAATTCCAAGTAAGCTGCTTAGCACTTGACAGGGAAAGACTTGAACAAGAAAAAAATGCAGCACCATTCATTAAATGCCCAAATGAGCTCTAAACCAGAAAAATGCATTCATCTCCAATTGTCAAAAAAAGGAGCGTATAGCTGTTGTTATTTTTGCCCGAAAACAAAAGATCAAAGATCTGGTTCATAATAATTCTCGACGTGATTGCCTTAAATTTCATTAACCAATTTTCACAGAAAACTCTTCTTTGTCATTTCAGAGTAAAATCGATAGGCATGCTAAGAGTTTATGCATTTAGTAAAAGGCTGCACAACCACCAAACAAAGAAAAAGAAACACCCCTAATGAATTAGAAATATCTGGTACCATGTCACACTGGCAAAATCTTCAACCAAGCCCAAATGTTGTCACTAAGCACTTCTGCAAAGAAGGAGAAAACATCCTTAAGTAGAAGCTTAAATAAACTGAGCTGAAAGGGCCAAGTAGTGGGGCTGTTCAAGCTCAGTTTGGTAAAGATGTAACCATTTGCAGGCTGCTTTAAGCGCAACCTCAAGCTCTAGCTCCTTGTATGATGTAAAGCTCGGGCTTGGATCACTTCAGCTTGTCTAGCAAAAGTAACAACTTTGCTCAACTCCTATTATAGAGCTTTTGATGAGGAACCACACTTCAATAGGTACATGGTTTTCCCATCTAAAGCATCTATGCAGACCCCTACAAAAAATGTAGCCGGCCAAACTTACCAGCATTAGTGTAGGGCTGCTTGAGCTCTGCTCTTTAAAGAAGGTGACTAAGCTTGAAATCAAATTTTAGCAAGCCAAGCTTGAACAGTATTGTTCATTTTGCCTCCATCAAAGCAGACACCATAAATTTCTGGTTCCTTAGCTCACCAACAATGGGTCTCTCATAAGTGGAAAAAGATAATAAAAATTCGAGCACAATGCGGGAAAAAAATGGCAGCCAGAAAATTTCAGAATACCTTACTGGCGAGGTAAAACTACACAGCGAGCATAAGTATTATTGAATGCATACATATTCATCGCCAGAAAATTTCAAAATACCTTACTGGTGAGGTAAAACTACACAGCGAGCATAAGTATTATTGAATGCATACATATTTATCTCCTAGAATATTCATCATTGGTGTATACAGCTAGCTTGGGTAGGGTAAAATCCAATCAGCCGGGACAACTAATAGATAATTGTTAGTTTGGTAACAGAAATTTAACATGCATAGAAAAGCGAAAACACAAGGTTTAGAGTCCATTTGACGGAGCGGTGCAGTGAGATGGAGGATTTTTGCAGGTAAAGTGGTAGAAAAAAGTGTTTTCACATAAAATTTAAATAGTGTTTGGTAAATAATTCTCAAAAGCACTTTATAAAGATGTTTTCTTAAGTTCATAAACTATAAATGTAAACACACTTTCAAAAGCACTAAATTCTACCTTCTCCAAAAAATTCTTTTACACTTGCCTCTTCTAAAAAAGCACTTTGGGCATATCAGTCTAAAACGCAATTTCATAAAATTAAAAGTGCCAGTGGAATATTGTCCAGCCATTAAGTAGAATGATTTACCCTAAAGTATAGGACTTACACAAAAACATGGATAAAGAGAAATCCATTCATCATTAATGTGCACAAACAAATTTATGTCATTGTTATTGCAGATAATTAGTCTAATTTAAGTAGACCATAAATAAATAAAATGAACTAGAAACCAACAAGTTAAATTCTATCAAACAATATAGAAAATTATTAACTTCAAAAATACCCAACAAATTTCACCTACACCTAAATTAAAAACAAAATAAAAAAATACCAATATGACAGCTAAAGATAATCATTTACAAGAAATTCATACCTGAGGTCCACCTTGCAATGGTGCAGCCCCAAACCCTCCATAACTTCCCTGCCACTGCTGAGAAGAATCCACATTCCCTGCATACGGAGTCACCTGTAGTTGTTGTTGTTGTTGTGGGTAATGTGAATTCAGCTGATTCTGGTGACATGTTTCTTCAGGGGCCACCAAATGGGCTGATTCCAGTGGAATTGGGACACCAGGAGGGTGAATCGAAGTGGATTCAGTCTGAGATTGTAATTGTTGGTGTTGGTGTTGATAATTTGGATTGTTGTAGAATTGGGCGTAATTGTTATATGGGTATTGTTGTTGTTGTTGATTGTATGAATCGTAATAAGCTTGGGTTGATTGATCATATGGTTGAGATGGAGCATAGATTTGTGAGGCTAAATGGGGGGGTTGATTTTGTTGTTCTTGTTGTTGCTGATGTTGATATTGAGCGTGGAGATCCATGGCTCTTTCGTTTTGCTTCAGTAGGGCTTTGATGCAAATATGATATCTTTTCAGCGAACAAATATGAGCCTTTTTTTAGTCCCTTCCCCCGTTTTTTCCCTTCCTATTTTGACATCTAGAAATTTAGAAATTGTCTTCGGATAGGGTTCTTATAATTTATTTTTAAAAATTATTACATTTAAAAAATTACCGTACTATACAGCTAGTGCTTTATTTTCTATTGTAAAAAAATATATATTGAAATGTGCTATTAAGTATAAAAATTAATTCCGAAAATTTTAAAAATAATTTTGTTTAAAAAAAATATAATATATCAATAATCACTTAATCAGTGATATAACTCACTATTATTAATATATATAAGTCAAAAATTATTTCGATTTCTTGTTGACGGCAGACGTTGAAAAAAGTTCAATAATAATAGTTATTATTCCCTTCTCCATTTGGATCTTCCCCCCAATTAAGATAAATTATTGTAATAAATTAAAATATATATATAAACCAAAGGAACATATGGTAATAAAATAATGTCTTAAACTTTAGATTAAGTCAATTATTAAAGAATTGTTTAGCTTTTGGAGTGCATATTGTTATTTAAGCTGATGATGAAAGTGATTATTAGTAAATTATAAATCGTACATTAGTTAAATAACTTTTTAAACTTTCATATCTACTCCCTCAAATGCGTAATTAAAATATGTGATATTTTAAATAATTAAAATTGTTAAAAAATTTGATTGTTATAATCTACTAATTATGTGATGTTTTGTGTTTTTTTTTTTTTTACAAATATTAAGGTTTTTCTAAGGCACCTTTATAAATAATAATTTTAGATTTTATCAATATTATATTGTAAAGATCAAAATTATTGTTAAAAAAAATCATGTATAAGTATATCCTGAGCAAACCTCCTCATTTGGGGGTAAAAAAATAAAAAACTGAAAAGAAAGACTCATTTTCAAACCAGGAAGTATGATATTATTATTGGGATCTTCAGTACCAAAATTTCCACTATGCTTCCTTCCAATCCCAAAATTTCCACTATGCTTCCTTCCAATCCCAGTAACTTCTTTCAGTAAGGATTAATAGCTCCTCTGTGTGGAAAAATTGTTAGCATCTACATTATACCATGATTTGTCTGGTGGTTAAATCTCTCAAAAATTCACCAAATATTTGAATTTCCATGAGTGCTGACTGCAGCCTCACCGATTTAGAACAAGGTTAAATATGCCTCATACTCGTATTCAATAGTTAGAACCAAAACTGATTTACAAATTCTTTGCCACTACTTAAATTTAGCTTCATGGTGGTCATCACCAATGCTACAACCAGTTCCAAAAAACTGTTGAGGTGAAATTTCACTTGGAAAAAATGTCACTGGTGGGGTACTTCAACGCCTCTCCAAGAGTTTGAAATCCAGCTATATTGGAAGGATCAGATACCTCACTAAAGCTTCCACTCCATGATACTGTACGACGCGAGTGAGGGGCAAGGGGGCTACTGCAGTTTACTATCAGCCCCATTCTCCTGTTTGTAATATTGTCCATGCTAGGCATACGTTGCATTTTTCTTTCTTCGGTGAATGATGTAGGGTTGTCATTGCTACAATTTGAAGTAGGGCTGCCATTAGTTGTGGACACCGGACTGGGGATAAAAAATTTGGCAGTCGGACCACCCCCAGGCTTTGGAGAGATAATAGGAGACTGAAATATGTTTGCTGAAGAACCACCACCTTTGTTGAAGGTGTCAACATACCTGAAGAAATACAACATAATTAAAGTTTGAATACAAAATTGAAGAATATAATACACAATGCATTAGTTGAACATGATGTATCCACCTGCTCACTTAAAAAAAAAACTCCTAACCTCTGAAGAATAATTAGCTGATAAGTCACTCAACTTTTCACCGTTTGCATTGCACTTTAAAATGAAGAAACTTTTGTTCTATAGTGAAGCGCAACCGGTGAAATATGGAGTGCATTTATCATTTATCAAAGAAGTACTAGCAAACAATACAATAATACTGAGAAAAAAGAAAGGACAAAAAAAGATATAGAGTTAGAAGAGACTTGCGAGGGAAAGGGAAAAGAAATTTTAAAAAAATGAGTTCATTGCCTCTACCTTGAACGAACACCCATCCTTCCACGAGCAGTAAAGTGGGTTGAACCAGGTAAGATGGATGGAATCCCTGAACTCGAGTCAGAAGAAGTTGGGCTTGGACTTTCAGCCCCACCATTGCCATGAAAAAATCCAGTTTGAAGTTTATCCTTTAAATTTTCTTTAGGGGTTTTGTTCAAGAGAGCTGCAGTTGTTGGTGGAGGTAGCAAAGTTGCTTCCTCATATGGCACATCAGCACCTTCCTCTATCCATCGCTTAAGATTTTCATCATAATAGAATTTGTTCTTCTCACCCAATTTAGCCTTCAACACAATTAGAAGAACCACTCAAATCACCAGGACAATCAAAAAAGATGATCCATTTAGAGGATTTTCTTCAGGAAATAAGAAAGGTAAATCAAAATATACCTGTCGTTCTGGACAAGATTTTAAGACCCGCCCCACAGTTTTTTGGAATAGCTGAGAGCCAAAATGACCAAACCGAGAATAACCGCCTAAGCCAGATGCTTGTTCTTGCATATCTGGGGAACTGGCTACCTGAGATGAAATAATAGTATCAAAATCAAAATGTAGAATTTAAGAAAAGTAGACTAATCAAATTAATCTAAGTAACATATCCCTCTGCTTTAAAACTAGTTTCAGGTACATCAAGACTAATACATTCCTGCAATTGTTAGAGCAAAGCATGCAACAATTAATATATATGATGCAAAAGGCAAGGGCCATGGATACCAAAAACTTTAGCTTTAAATGATGAAATCACATGAAGTACATGAATTGATATTACATACCAAAGACTAATAGTCAGCCCCTCTTCTATAAAACAAATCTAAGTAACCAAAAGTGAAGAGTGTTATTGGTGAAGTATGATCCGAACTTTAATTCAAAGGTGATTGTAAAACTACCCAAAAGGTAATTGGGCTTATTCTTGGAGCAAAGGGCAGGTAGATCTGGAGCAAAGGGGTAGTTTTGTATTTTTTGGTGGATTAGGTTTTCTTATATTGTATTATATAAGGACGAGATTCTGCAATTGTAATGTGCGAAATTTCCAAAAGATAGTGAAACTGATTGGCCATTGACTGTGTACTAACTCGACGTTTGGGTGAATCACGTAAATTTATCTTTTGTGATTATTTTTTTCCCAATTTTTTCTTTGCTATTATTTTTGCTGCGTTGTTATTCTTTAACAAAGAGTTCCTAACCGCAACATTAACATGAAATGATTACAAAAGGAAAGGTAGGAAAAGTAGAGAGCTTATACCTTGTACACGCCTTATAAAGTTACACCTTGGAAGAGAATAAAATTTCACTCACACCTTATAGAGCTACAGGAACTTCATTCACATCTTAGAACTTGTTCACATATCAACCCAAGTTACATGGATTTCGAATATAGTATATTGTCGGACACAGATATTTTGAAGAGTCCGGCACGTGTCTCCTCAATTTTTGTCAATTTTTTATACTAAAATCAAGTGTCCAGCTACTCCATCACCCATACCCATGTCCGAGTGTTGAATGTCGGATACGAGTACTTTCGGGCAAAGTGAAAAGTTCATGTAGTATCAACCTAGTTTCTGTAACGGCATTTGATTTCTAAATGATATACTAAATGTGACATAATCACCTAATAAAAAATTCTAAAATGAACCAGGAAAAGAAAAAAAATAGAAACAAAAATGCAAGTCCTAATAATCAGAAGCAAAAGATAACAAAGGAATCAGCAAGAAAAATGAATATATACCTTTCTTGGTGTTTTACCAATGTCTGGTTCTGAAATGCTTCTATTATGTCTCGGCGTTCGACTACCTGTCCATTCACTTATTGGTTCCATGGATGCTGAAGGCTCTAATGAAGGCTTGGACACTGTTGATTGACTGTTAGAAACATGAGGGCCTATTTTTTGGCGTTCATGTTTGTGTTGAATGCCACTATGTGATGTTGATGGTACAGGTGGAGGAAGGCCTCCAACAACACGATGAGCAGTACTATCAAATAAGTTAAGCAATTTACCAACCAATTTTGATGGAGCCATAGTAGCATTGTAACCACCCTGTAAATTTGACTTAATAGAGAATCCACAATAATAGTTCAACAAAAAAGTAGAAATTGTTAAATATACCTGCAGGTGGATCCGTAGCCGCTCCTCGAGAGATAATACTAAATTTTTCCATGTGTTTACTTCTGGTGCCCGCCCAATTTTCAAACACTTCAAAACTGCTTGACAGTACCTAATCCAAAATATCAATTCACAAAAGGGAAGCTAAATGCTCACAAACCATAAAGTGAATAATACTAACCTTAAAGATTCTGAAAGCTTTCCAACTTCAGCGAGCATGAATGCGTAAATAAGCTTATATGGCTGAAAGGGTAGTAAAAGAAACTGAGGATTTCCAAGAACCTTTGAGTATTCATATAATTCTGTTCTCTGCCAAGAGTTTTAGATACTGATTCAGTTACATCATTCAAGAAATTCCAAATTAAAGAACACATTAAAAGCATACAATTTTGACCCTATATTGCTCAAAAGGTAAGCAACATTATAACAACGAAATAACTAGATACCTAACTTGAGGGTAAGAGTTACATACAAAATCAATCATCATCTTTCATTCATACACATTAGAAGCATGCATTGAGAGAGATAAATCTTATTTTTTTTCTTTTTTTCTTTTTTTCCCCGCTTTGAATAAGCGTTTATTGAAAATTAAATACTATCTCACTATATTAAGAAAGAGCTCTCACTTATGAGTCGTACAGAAGGGAATAACACCTGAATAGCCTCGGGACTAGCATATGTTCGAGGAGATCTCCAGTGATCTGCACCAATAAGACATATTCTTGCACTGTCTGAATACGATTCAAAAGTTGCTTCTGCAACTAAATAACATATGTGGGAACCAATAACCTGTACAATATCTCTCGTATTAACAGGCAAGAGAATTTTATCATCATTCAAACTCTGTTGGTTACTGAGAGAATGTAAGAAGATACGAAACTTTGATTTCAACTTTTGACTCTTAAAGTTCTCATTATATTGAGTATGTGAAAGTAAAACATAAACTAACCAAGTCTAATACAACTATCTGGCTTAGCTAGAAAGATTTTCATATTTGGTTGAGGCAAATTTTTCTCTCTTTCTTAATTTTCCTCAGCAGCCAAAAGGAGCAACGCAAAAAGAAATATATGGAGAAGAAATATATAAAGAAACAACTCTATTAATGTAAACGTAGCATACCTCAGCCTTCTCCTTCCATAAACAATCTCCAAGATGAATAATAACAAGTTCATCATCCTTTGTTCTGTTAGAAGTAATGATAGCTAAATTCTCTTCCCAGTCATGAAGCATAGCGAGAGCCCCAATCTGTATCAAAGGATAAAATATACAAACATACAGAAGCAAAAACATTTAGAGGGGACATCCAAAATTCATGGGTGATGATTATGGATGATAGATAAGACTTTAAGAATAGATATCAAATGCTCATCTAACATTTTGGACAAGCACATTGGCATTCTTTGTTCTCTGTGTCTAAACAGGATTTAAGAAGACAAAAAGGAAAGAGATCTAATATTAATACCTAAGCTTGTAAGCACTTAGCACTCTATGAAGAATAAGACAATTCCTGTAAGTTTCACCATTAGGTCCAATTTTTTAAAGCCCTTGTCTAAAAGAAGATCAACATATGAGGTTTGGCAACTTGCCTCTATTGTCCAATATTTTCAAGCCGTCTAGAGTTGACAATTGACAAAAGATGACCCATGCTTGGAACAAACTATTTTCATAAGTTCAATGAGCAATATAGTCATGTTAGCAAAATACTTTCACTAGACAAGTCTAAGGTCACTACCATTCAGCCAACTAGGCCAATGATATAATAAAGAAGTAAACATTAAAACTAGCAAAACCATTATCCAAGTCTAATCAAATAATTTGCAATTTATAATTTCATTTCATTTTAAATTAGGAGAACTTACGCAGATAAACAGCTTGTAAATCAATAACTTCACCCCTCGTTACCATTATAGTAAATACAAAACAAACTGAAAATTTTTGCAGCTGAGTAATTATTACGTGCAGTTTATATGGAAAGACGAGAAATAAATGGGGAAAGCCATGTCAAGAGGAGAACACAGTACATGGAATATTACACCTTATTAGTTTACATAATTAAACATCACCTATGATGTAATATTATATAGAGAACGGAGATAAAACAAATCACAATATGGCAATAGCTAACCGAAAGTGAAACCACAATCTCATTCAGCACCAGTGTTCAAATGATATAATACCTGAGCTGGCTGTTGAGATATTTGTTTAGCACCATGTAAACTGCTAGCATTGTCAGAACTGCAAAACACATCTGCAGGTTTCCCTGAAATTAGCAGGCATAATGTCCGCAAAGGTGAACCTTCTTCTAACTGGCAAAGGGCCATTTGCTTCACTGTATCACCAAAAAACTACATGAAGGAAAAAGACAAGGTGAGCTTTATATAAAAATCAAATAAGATGATATCATTCTTTCTACATGTTGATGGATAACTTTAATAGATAAGATCATGCTACTTTCAAAAATTAGAAAAAGAAGTAGAAAAACCTGATCACCAAGTTGTGTTGCAAGAACAAGTGCTGGTCCCCATAATTGGCCTTCTTGTGCAAATTGTAAAGCCTCTTTTATTCTACCAGAAACAAGAAGCTTCTGCACTTCCAAAGCAGTAGCCTAAAACAACACCACTATTTTATAACAAGGAAAAACTTGAAATAACAGTAAGAAAAAGAGAATAAATTATGCACATGAAATATTCCTACCAACCTGAATCTGTCCTTCAGAAGGAAGGTTCTGCAAGCAACGACCAAGAGTACCATATTTGTTCATGTTTTTTTTAGCAGAAGCAAAGAGATCAGCTACAGCAGATTCTGGAGAATCATTTTCCTAGAAATAAAAAGAGAGCCAGAAGCAGAACAAAGCAAAACTAGTCAGAACCACAAGGAACGCAGTTGAAGAAGATACAAGATATGATAAATAAGAAGGGTTTCCAAGTTATAATGTTTTATCTATCATTAGACAACAAAGAAACAAATATATAATTATCAATAAAAATGTCAACAACCAGAAAACAAAAGAAATAATATACTTCATCAAATTCGACCAAAAAAAAAAGGACAGTGGCTCTTTAAACCAACTCTTAGAAGATGGATTGATGCTTCATTACTAGTCTTGGTCAACTCACAAGATGGATAACATTTAGCAGTTGAGGAAGGATCATTAAGTTTGTAAAGTTGAAGCATATTATGATGATAAAAAGATTTCTTGGGCCGACCATCAATACATAATTTTCCCGTTTATATATTATTTCTTAATTTTTTGGGTAAAATGTAAATTTGGTGAGCATCATGCAATAGAACAAGTAGGGGGGGACCTAATATGATAATAGTAAGTGAAAACCTAAACAAAACTCTAGAACCCAAGTGTAATTCTGATCACCATTATCTAAAAATAATAATGATGTTAAACTGAAACAACCGAAACAAAAGAAACCAAGAAAATTGAAGTTACCTTCAATGCACGATCCGTGCCAAAGGGAGATCGAAACTTTCCTTTATACTGACATGCTATTTTCAACAAAGAGAAGAGTAACCTTAAGAGTTCACCTTTCCTGTAGTCCATGTCTGGTGATCCACAGTTAGCAATCTTATCATCAATCCATTTATTCAATTCTTTGTTTGCAACACTCGCACCAACCAATGGACCAGAAAAAAATTGCTGGCATAATGAATGAAAATAATAACGAGCACCAAACCCAATGCACGAAGAATTATCTTTATCCAAGAAAAGTTCTATCAAATTGATTATACTGATCACACCTCCATTTGAGTCCTTCAGATGTAAATACATTCAATAATGAGATGAATACAGAAGGTTGATGTCATAAAGAAAGAACCAAATTCAAGTGAACTAAAAAAGAGAAAAGTGAGAAACCTGGCTCCCATATGGTGAATTCATGGGGAGAGAGCCATTAGCCTTCATTACAATGAGTTTTCCACCAAATCCAAATGTTACCAAAGCATGTGGAGGACGCTCAGCTGAGGATCTCCCTTCAGCAGAAGTAGAAAATAAGTGAGTGCCAATCTGAGCTGGTTGCTGAGTAAATGTTAGTGACTTCTGATTATCAATGTAAGCTTGTGAGAGTTGAATCTGCTGGCTTGGCTCGTTCTTATGCTGATTAAGATGTTGAGAGAAGTTTCCATCAGGAGTAAAGCTCTGCATCCCAACAACCCTGTTAGTGCTACCAAAACTCCGGCTTGCCTGTTCAGATGAAGTAGCCGTGGCAGAGGGTTTGTACCACATTTGTTGATTCTGCTGGTCTAAATACTTGTACCCATCATAATTTGAACTATAAGGATTCTGCAACAGCTGATTCTCAGTATAATTAATAGCCTCACACTTGGGCACTGGTTCTGGTCGTGACGAATTAAAGCTTTGCTGATTGAAGTCACCTACAGTTCCAGACCAGCCCATAACTTGGTCTCTCATGAGAGCTTGTGGACAGGATGTCTCAGTTTGCTGAAAATTACCATAACTGCTATTGTTTTGTCCAGACAACTGTTCAACTGTTGAAAAGTTCCCATTTTGACTATGCTGGTCATGATCTGCAACTTTTTGTGGCATTATAGTTGCAGTGTAAGATTCCAATGATTGCCATTCTTGGGCAATTGAATCATAGTACCAACCAGGATATTGGGGATCAAATAGCATATGTGCTGGGTACCCCCCGTTCCCTTGTGAACCTTGATTGCAGTTGTAAAGACCGCCAACTGTATATCCCTCAGCTACATTTTCCACAACAGACTGACTTGTATGATGAAAATAAGAAAGATCTGACTGTTGCACTGTAACTACACTGTTACCTTCTAACCCGGCATTGGTATCATAGTTCTGCAGCACACTTGCATTTTCATTATAACATTCCAACTGATGCCATTGCCCAGTGATAGCATCATACTTCCATCCCGGATAGAGGCTTTCCCAGTACTCGATGCTTTTATCCTGGCCATCCATTGCCCGTTCCGAACCTAATAAGTATTCTTGACCTTCTTGATGCTGCCCATAATTAACTGAACTCGAATAACCAGCTGTACCTTCAGAAACGATACCAACATTTTCTGATGAAACCCCAGAATGATCCACAACATCTCCCAACAAATTATCTGAACTACCACTCAATTCATTAAAAAACTCAGAGCACGACCCAGTCCCTCTAGCAATACAAATACGAGAATTACAAGTAAAAGCACTCCAATCAACCTCCTTAACACCTGTTCCTTTTCGCACATTGTTCTCACTGGTTTTACAATCCAATTCACCTTTCACTTTCGTCACACTATCGGCCACATCATCACATTTCAAAGAATTTTTCTCTCCACAATCCAAATTCTCGTCCTCATTCCCCTTTTCAGCATTAATCATAAACATAACATTTTCCCCAACAGTACTAATTGCAGTTGTTCTTGAATTTGACAACGATTTGGCCTCATCTAACTCCTTAATTCCTAAAACACCATCATCATCATCATCAACCAATTTATCAAAAAACTCCTCATCTGCCTCATCTTCCACCTCAAATGGAGATGACACTGAAGCCATTTATCCCAAAAAACCTAACCCTTTATTCCCTCTCAAAATACCCAAGTGTAGTACAACTCCTAATATTCATCAAATCCATAACATAAACAGAACCAATTTCACCAGGATTACATACCCAATGGAGCTAAATTTGTAAATTCCGCAAAATGTATAAATCATTTAGAAACTGAAACATAACATATTTCAAAAAACTGAATAAATTACGTCGATAAAAAATACAATTCAAAGTGATACACTGCAGAATCTAGAACAGAAAAATCAAATCAAGGATTTTAATTATTCAAACCAAATTAAGCCACAAATTAACTTTTAATGCATATGTATAAATCGCTAACAAAATGTTGTTACTTGAAGAAAGAGAAAGGGGTTACTTATTACGTTTCAGGGGCTGACAACCGATCATTAAAAGCTAGAAAAAGAGGGAGAACAATTATGGATTTGGCATACGGAGATCAAAAAGGAAATTACCAAAATCTGCATGATTTTGATTTTGATTGTTTGCAGTATATACGTATAGATGATGTGTGCATCTATAATAAGGTTGCATGCATATAACTGCTGGCATTGCTAGACTTTTCCTTCTTTTAAGTGAACGTGATGGAGTATCCATAATAAATTCACAATTTTCTTCAATAAATACGGAGTATTATTAAATTTTAAACTAAAACTTAGTGAAAAATGATACACTTTTTGTTATACATATATTTACGTTAACATACTTCCTCCATTTTAAAATACAAGTATATTATTAATTTTTGAAATTAATTTAATACATTTTTAAATTAAAAATTGACATAGATTTCATGAATGTTGGTCAACACAATGATAATTATTATAAATTATATAAAAAAATATTACTCATTGTAAGATTTATTATTTCATAATTATTAAATAATCATCTCAATTTTAAATTTAAAAATATTTTAACTTAACTTCAAAAGTTAACGATCATCTTATAATTTGAAACAGAAGAAATATTATATTTTAATTGTTAGGATGAAAATTAAATGAAATGCATGCGAGAGTTTAGTAGTCTTGACCAAAATATTGTTAATCACAATTATATTAATTTACATTTTGATTAATATAACGACTAGAGTAGGAATCAAATGAAAAAGGAGAAAGACATGCTTATAATTCGATACAATGTGAAAAAACTTATATATATATATATGCAATGCTATTTAAGTGGCCAAAATTTGGTCGTTTCAAATATTGGATCGATGTAGTGGCCCATCTTTACATTTGATTGTGAAGCAGGTTGCACAAGTGCCATTTTAATATTTTATTTTGGAATCAACATTTTACGAATTAATTTGAAGAAAAAGACTTACACCTGCAAATTTCACCTTTAATGTATTATGGTATAGACAAATTTTCATACTTTAACATTGTGGAATGGATATAATTAACATCATTGATTGAAAATCAACTTCATGCATGTATAAGCCCATTAATAGTTGAGACATGTTTTCAAGAAAATAAAATTCATAGGAGTATATGTGTTAGATTTAGTATTGAATATATATATACAAAATCACGCATAATACTAAATGAAGATTTTGGGCAGTAGAAGAAGGATGACAAGGGGAGATATTTTAGTAGGGTTCTAAGTCTTTTTAAAAAATGTAATTACTTAGCAAAAAAAAATATATGTAATTTTCTTTTTGAGAGATTTTAGTAGTGCTAGTATGTATTTTCAAGTTTATAATCGATCCAAATCTAGTGGATTATATTATGGGAATTGATATTTTTATAAATAAAAGTGATAGTTTTACAAGTTCTCTCTTACATAAATAGTAATGGGTCTTATACTTATTATGTGAGAGAGATATTGTAAAAAAATTAATGTTTACTTGTGAAAATAACTATTCCCTATATTCTTATGGATCTTTAGAAATAAAGAATTTTGCCTTTTGCTAAAAAAAATAATAATTTATTCAGGTTCATCAAATTATAATTAGTTATGCATGTCTAATGTATTTATTATTATATATGTCTCACACACTTTATAATTATCCAAACACCAAATTACTTATTAGTAGGAAGGATGTTACTGCAGCTAGAGGCACTAGCGGCAGTACATTTGTTTCAATTAATTCAAGTCATTAATTATTATAATGGATGGTATAAAATCGATATGGTTGTTGGAATAATATTCCCAGCAACCCGGCTGTTATGAATAGATTCCCTATATATATATATATATAACATGCTAAAAAATAAAAATAAAAATTGCACATTAATTTTCTTTCGATAAATATTTTATAAGTGGATCTAAGAAAAATAAAAGTAAATAAATGAAAGCAATGTCTATGAAAAAGTGAGTACCTTCCGATGGAATAGTCTTTGCTTCTTAATTATTTTTCTCATAGAAAGAGAAGAAGAAGAAGAAAAAAAAAGACAAAGTAGTTCTGACTTCTCAATAAATTGGTTATACTGCTTTTAATATTTATGCTAATATTGGCACTGATGAATAATATTATTGCTAAGCCATTTTTCATTTCATGTCCTTCCACACGTCTGTCGCAATGTGTTTTTGAGATAATTTCTAGAATTTTATTATGATAAATAATCTTATTTTTGGTAAAAACATTATTTTGATAATAGTCCTATTTTTAGTAGGTATATTTATTATATATGAAAGTGCCCTAATTATATTAAAAAAAAATAGAGTCGTGAGTACTCTATAAATAGAGTCTTGTGTTTAGGACTTTTAGAAAGTTGAGAAATAATATAACTGCGTCTTGGATTGTTGTGAGAGATGATTTTTTAACTTTTTATTCTATTCAAAAAATTATACCGTGAAGATTAATGTATATTATAAAAGAAGATTATAAAGTAGGTCTAAAAAACCGGACCACATCAAATATTGCATTATTTTATCTTTTTTTACTTGTTTTACTGTTTGAGTTAAGTCAACTTAATTCTCAACAGTGTTGAGGCTAGTGGTGCCATTAGCACTATCTAAAGGAAAAAAAAGATGAAAGAGTAGTGCACGCATTAAAGCCCAAACAAAGCATCTCTCCGTGCGGGTTGTTTCATGTGAGCACGTAGGGGTTGCTGTCTTTGTGTGGTTGAGGCAATCGAGTGTATATATTAGCAGCAAGGGGGAATGGAATCATTGTGTTTTTAGCGTGAATCAAAGGTACTACTGTCTACCTCTTGATATATAGTGCATGAACATTGAAAACAAAACTACTACTGGTAATAAAATACAATTGCTAGAGAGCTCGAAAGGACCAAAAGGGGGAACATGCTTGTGTGGAAGAATATAGCCCACGAAGATAAAAGTCAATGTATAACCTTAATATACATACATATGTATGTGTGTGTGTATATATATATATATATATATATATATATATATGTGTGTGTGTGTGTGTGTGTGTGTGTGTGTGTGTGTGTGTGTGAGTTAAAAAGAAACTATTTCAAAAAAAAATCGATTATATAGAACTCTCAGTATAGGTTGGGGGAGCACGAGTTAGAAACCTTCATTTAAAACCCTAAATGTAATATGTGTGTGCCAATAAAATGTTGGAAAAGTAAAGAAAATTAGGCATCATTTACCCTTTTGGCAACCGACCCAAGCATAGATAGATTGTCTTCCATATTATGATTTATGAATTTGGGGTTGCTAAGCTAACCTGGTCTTTACCTCTTTGTTTTTTGTTAAATGGATCCAAATTTACACAAAGATTAGGTATAATGGACCTTATTGGGGTACGGAAATGAAATTAAATTTTATATATAATACGGTGGTTAGGCTATAATTCAACGTTTGGGTTATGGTTCTAGGTAGATGCTATGGCACCAGTGATGCCGACACTTTGACCATAGTTTTCCTCTATTTGTTGTGGAAATTTTACCAACGAAAAAAAGTATATTTTTACTCTAAATTAATTAACCAACTCATTGTTTTTTCTCAACTAGTACATTCACCAAATCTTGTAATATGTCACAACTCTTGTAATTATTGACTTCTTGATGCTTATAACAAAGAATTGAAACATATTATGAATAAAACATGAACTAAAAAATAGAACGCTTATTTTGAAATGACGAGGATATAAATTATCACACAGAAAGGAGATTCAGAAGATCACTCACGTAAGTACTTATCATTAATCGAATTTTTTCATATCTCATATTTTATAATTCTTACAATAAATTTGAAAACTGCATAAATAAGAATAAAAATAAAAAATACCTCGAACAAAATGAGCCACCTAAACCAGAGATATAGCTAAGTGCATATAACTAAGGAATACCGAGACTGAGCCAATGGAACTGCAAATGCAAGAATGACTAATTAAAAATTTTACATTGTCAATTTACGTAGTACTTATTTTGTTTGGTTGCATGCTTGTGTGTTATTGCATTAAAGAAGATAGACATTTTCCAGCAATTTTTGACAGAGGACATCAATTTGACTATAAATGTATTGACTTCCAACTTACGGTGGAAATTGTTGGTCACTATAATTAATGATAACGATGATGTAGTGCTTGCTTCAACTTTGCAGAAAAAATTGAGCAAATGGTCTCCTTGCGTTGACTCATTCCTCATTAGCCTTTACAAGTCATGAACCGGCAAATGAAGGGTTCTCTTTCCATTTCAAAAAATGAAATTAGTTATCGTTCGATTTTTTATACTAGTAATATATTTTAATAGTTTATAATATTCATATTTATATTATTAAAATTTAAAACAATTATATCAATTTTGATTTAAAAATTTTATTTTTAAAAGACAATATTAATATAGTATTTCCTAATTAACTAGGTATATATAAAACTTAACTGACCACCAAATCTTATATTGTATTGCGAAACTACTTAATTAAGTACACCAGCACTATCTGGAAGTAGGAAAATTGTTTTTATGTTAGTTCAAAATAATAATACTATTACTATTTTCTCCTTCCATAACACTATATTGCAATAGTTAAATTAGTCAGTGTCGCAACACTGAGTTGTAAAAGCTGACTCCTTATTTATTTTTTAAATCTTGGTCATTAGATTTTGTAATCAACGCTCAACAGCTCAACAAATGGTGGTCACTCAAGGGCCTATAGGAATCATTTCCTGTGAAACCACTCCATATATATATATATATATATATATATATATATATATATAGAGAGAGAGAGAGAGAGAGAGAGAGAGAGAGAAATTTCTTCAATTTCACAATAAAAAGAAAAAAAAGACATCCTTCTACCCATCATCAGTTGGTGTGAGAGAATGCAAAGTGGCGCTCACTCTCACAAAACCTTACACTTGCCTTTGATTTGTTCCTTAATTTCTTAAAGCTTTTGATCATTTTGTGAATGGAACAAGAACCGACCCACCGACTCGTTCAACCCAACCATAAAGGCTGGCCGGCTAGCCAGCCAGCCAGCCACCAACGTACCTTGTCCTACCATCAATATTCTTACAGTACGGTAATTGATGTATTCTTTTGGCTGATTAGATCACCATTAAAGTTCACAAGCACGCATTATAAGAAATTGAAGAATAACAGTAGTAAGAAGCATGGCATGGAAATATGGCATGCTTTGTAATACCCATGAGGAAAATTTGTCTTGAAGATCGAGGATATTTCCACTTTTATATGAGTATATTGCAAAGAATCAAACAGCTACTTCATATTTTTCTTTTTACTTGTAAATTGGTCTAAACACGTACGTCTTATATTAAATTCATGATTACACACAAATTTTTGAATACATACAATATCATATTAACATACATATCAAACAACTATAGTCCAATGAGTTTAATTTGTGATACATGGTTCATGAGAATTATCACTTTAACTTATGGCAACGCGTAAATTTTGAATACGTGTGATTAACTATCTCACATTTGTCAAATAATTATAATTACAATCTATTTTTGTCACTTTAATTAATGAACGCTCGACAGTTGGTTTTTGTCACCTTCTCTTTTCTTTTCTTTTCTTTTTTTATTTTAATTTGTAAAAGCTAGATAAGTACGGAATCATCTTAGGCATTGTGGAGGGTACTAGTGTGATAATTTTGACCTCAAACAAAGCATATATATGTATCATCAAAAGAAATACATTTGTAAGTTTTCTAAGTCTTTGCTTCCATAGGTTGCCAAACTATTATGTAACATTTATATTAAGCCATTAAGGTCATGTTTTTTTACTACAAGCATGGTGTTTAAATGGGACTCTAAAAGCAATTAATCATTCATATTAAGGTCATGCTTGTTCCATGTTAGAAGATTTTTCTAGCTTATTAATTACAATATTGGATCTCTTTGATCATCTTATACCACCTACCTTCATTTTTTTAGTATAATTAAAGAATTGATTTTCACATGCCATTTACTAAGTACAAAATAGAAATCATTTAATACGTATTTATTTCAATACATTCATAACATCATTAGTTATCACTATATATTTGTCCCTCTATAATATAACCTCAATTTATTAACTTATGTATGTATTAACAGAAATTAAAACAAAACAAAAATGACAAATAAGCACGAATTTACTTGCAAATTTATGCACCCCAAATAAAAACAAACTAGGCTTAACTAGTTTAAGTATGTCAATTTGTTCTGTACGCTAGAATAAAATTTAAGTATATCATATTAACTTTTTGTTCGGTAACGTTTAAATTTCTAAATATATCATATTATTTTTAATGCATTATATTTTAATATTTAAATAAATTATATTTAAAATAAATAAACTGCCTCTAGACGTGTGACCAAAATTTTTTAGTACGCTGTATGTCTAATTGATTCAAATGCTGTGTAGCCGAACATACATTAAGTGAGCAACTTATTGGAGGAGGAAAAACAAAAAACTTGAGCATCTTGTAAAATAAGCTATGCTATTTATTATGCATCGACTAAAAGTTTTTCCTTACAATTTCATAGGCCTGCGTGAGCCGGTCATGCCAAACCAAACATTTGCACTTTGTCTGTCATCTTTACCAGATATTCCAAGAAAGGGAAAGAGGGGGAAAAAAAATCAAAGGTTAAAGTAATTGTATTGAGTAATGGGAATCACTTTCTTTCTGGTTTGATCACTTTCTTTCTGGTTTGTGTTGGTCCGTGTATTCAGTCATACAACTCTGTAAGTTTGTAACTAACGCAAAAGAACAAGTGGACGTAGTTTTTGACACTTGTCACGTGATATTTTATATTATTTATATATTATTATTTCAGTATTTAAAGTGAACACATAGTATTGTCACTTCAATATTTAAAATGATATAACTCATTTTAAGTGTTAAATTGATAGTATATTAGTGATGTAAGATACCACGTGACATGTGTCCAAAAATATTTAATAATTTTTCAAAGAACAAAGACGAGAGAGACTAATAATCAGAGCAGGCTGAGCAGAAACAAATAAAAAAGAAGGGTTCTTTTAACATGTGTTCTAAGGACATATGCTAAGCACGGAAAACAAGATATGAAACTTACTAAATATTATTTGTTTATATATTTACACTGAATTCAATATATTGGGTCTACTAATATATTATTTTTTTTATACATTGAATTAAGTGTAAATACATAAACAAATAATATTTAGTGGATCTCATCTCTTATTTTTTACATTTAACATGTACCCTTAGGACATATATTAAGAAAACCCAAAAAAGAATTATTTTTTCAAAACAAGAAGAAATAGCTTCTTGTTCAACTTCTTCAACTGTACACTTGACAGTAGTGACAGGTGGAAGTCATGGGTTTTTCTTGATCAACTTTTTCAAGATTTCTCATTTATTTTCTTGGAAAAAAGTGGAGACTATCAAACAGAAACAGTAGTACCCATCAACACACAATGTTTCAACCAAAACTCATAAATTTGGCAATAAAATGAAATGAAATTATAAATTGCTCTCATCTCTCCATTAAAAGATGATTCTATATCAGCTGTTAAAATAACAAAATATTATAATTCTTAGAAATCAAATACAGTACGATTATGAATGAAAATTCAGAGAAACCCACTTGACCAATTTCCCAAATTAACATCTTGATAGAACTTTTAATCCATAGATATGATTTTAAAATATATATATATATACCTCTTTGAATCAATACTTTTGAGCAGAAAATTGGAAGTTCATCTCTTCACGGGGTGAACAACATCAGCATCAGAAACAGCAGAAAGCTCAATTTGGCTGAACTCATCATCATCATCATCAATTGGAGCAGGAAGATTAAGATCAATCAAAGTTCTTTCACCATTTCTAGTGAATGGTTTAGCTGAATTAGTACTAGTACTAGTACTTTTCTTATTAGCAGCTGCTGATGAAGAAGAAGAACGGATAACATGTGTTCTCTTGTGCCCACCAAGAGCTTGACCAGATGCAAAAACTCTAAAACAAACAGGGCATTCATGCCTTTTCTCCTCCACCGCCATTGTTGAACCTCCCGCATTTTTCTCTGTTTCTGCCATGGATATTTGTTCTCGAGTATTCATCAATTTAACCTTCTTCTCACTTGCTCTATGCCCACCTAACGCTTGATAAGATCTAAAAACTCTGTCACAAGTTTCACATCTATACCTATTAGCTCTAGCCTGACTAGCAATTTTACTGACTTTAATCCCCTCATCTCGATCAGAATCATCGTCATTAGGATCATACTGCGTATCAATATATTTTTCTTCAAATATTTGTTCTTCATTTTTCTCTCTCCTCCATTTGTCCCTCGATAACATTATCAAACAATAAGCAACATCTTCCTCTGTTGTAGAATCTGAAATTGAACTCACTGCCTCTACCTCCCAATTATTGCTAGATTTCTCATTAATCAACTTGGGTTTCTTCAAATTTTCAGCTAAATAGTCATAATCATCATGATTATGAACAAATTGGTTATCTGAAATCCCAGATTTCCTGATCCGTTTCGATCTTCTTCGAATAATTCGCAGGTTTTTTGATGACTCTGTTTCACTCTCTCTATCCTGAACAACAGAAGGAGTAATAAAAGAGAATTCTGGATCTACCAAGCGAATACTCTTCTTGGGATTTTCTCTCAACCCATAAATCAACACTCCTTTATCTTCTTCTTCTTGTTCTTGATTCTGTTCTTCGTCCGATGAAGAAGAAGATGACTGAGTTGAGTCGGTTTCCTGACCGAGTTGCTCTGTTTTTGGTGGAACATAAAGATTGAGCATATGAGATCTCATATGCCCACCTAAAGCTCTACCATTAGCGAAATATCTATAGCAAATCTTACACTTATATTTCTCCATTACCCACAAATTATAACCCCTTTTCCTCTCTCTAAAATGGCTGTGAGAAGTTCAAAGAGAGTGGAAACTAAAAGGAGTAGTTCACTAGCATTTCTCCTCCAACAGATATATACAAATGGGAGTATTTTTTATTTTTTAATTTGGATTATAAAAAAGAAAAAAGAAAATTAAATATTTGGGTTTCAGTTGGAGTAATTTTTATTAAAACGGCAAAAAGTAATTAATTTCAAGCTTAATTAAAGAGGGCAGTAGGCATGAAGGCGGAAAGAGAGACATGTAACATGCGACCTTTGCCCGTTTCGGTATTTATTTCCACTTCTATCTTTATATTTCCTAGAATACCCTTCATTACTGCTCTTTCATTTTGACTAATTAGGCTGAAATTAAATGTTAAAATGAAAAATATACATCATCTTTACTATACCATCTTATTTGAAGAATTGGGTTTATGGAACTTCCTTATTTTTAAACTAAAAAAAATCAATATTTTTGGAAATAGAGAAGGGTATTTTGGGAATTTTGGAGAGAAACAGAATAAGCAGATGTGGATTGCATATACAAGTCGGGAAACTGCTGGGTTTGTTGCAACGATGGAGCACAATAAACTACACTTGGTTAACTTAAATAATGGTCACACTTAGTTAACATCACTTAGCTGTGACCTAAGGAGTCATACCGTCCAATAAAAATAAAATTGGTGGCCACAACAATACACTAGTCAGGACTACAATGCAGTTGCCTGAATTAGGTCAATAAAAGGGTACTTTCGTTGGAGTAAATCATGTAATTTTCCCTAATTAAAAGAAAATTTAACATTCGGATTTACCGCTATGCCCTTAACATTAATTTTTTCAAAATTTTATATAAAAAGAGATTTATTATTATTATTTTTAAGTATTTTGGATATGGATAATTAAATGTGAAATTAAGTGATGGATGTGTGTGAAATGTTTCCATTGATTTTGGATCAAGAGTGTTGAACTGTCTAAAGGAAATGAAGGGTGTGAAATGAGTGGGAAGGAGCTAATTAAACTCCATCCCTATGAGAATGGAAATTTGTAGGAGAGTGAGTGAGTAATTGCCGCTTTGCTAGGGGGCAATTCAAGACCTAGTCCTATTGTCAATTTCAGGCTTCGGTTCCAACACGCGTAATTTAGATCGTTCATTTTACGTAATATTCTCTACGTTTTAAAATATATAAAAAATTAAATAATACGAGTAAATGCTATTAATTTATTATTTTTCTTATATTATTTGATATTTAAAAGTAAAATGTTACTAATTGTTTAGTTTTATTTATTTAACGAGTAAAACGCATTTTTGTACCTTTTAAGCTTTTCTCCGCAAGTGAACTTTGGCAAGAAATAGTTCGAAAATACTTGAAATATAAACGGAAGTGTAGAGTGTAATGCATGTGTAAAGAGTTGCATCTAACTTAAGAACTAAGACAAACTTAAAAGACATCGAAAGTTTTTCGTCAATTTATAACTGTGATGTATATTAATATTTGAATAAAGTTATAAGGTTTGTTTATATTTGATTAAAATAAAACATATTAATATATGAGATTTGATAGAATTATAAGATAACTTCATTTATTATATATCTCTCTAAATAAATTATTATTAATACTTATTCATATAACTGATAATTAAAAAATTAATATAAATATTTATAATATGTATTATATTCTCTAATAATTATTCACGTAATTATGTGACAAAAACAGTCACATAAAAAAGGTTCAATACATGATAAAATCATAAAATAAATCATTTTTTTAAAAGATATTGTAATTTGGAACCCCTACGAAGTTTCTAAAAGATTGTATTCTTAAGTACCGAACAAACTCTTGCATTGATTGGTGGTAAACCCTTGTATTGTTAAAAGTAAATGTGACCAAAACTTGGCCGTCAAGAAAATGATTCCCTCTTTGAGTCCCCACACCCCCAAAAAAAAAAAAAAAAAAAGGTCAATTAGTCCTTGCTGGGAAGGAGAATCCTAGTTTTGACTTTTCAGCACTTGATGGCAAAATGTTGGTTTTTAAATTGATGAGGAATTTGACCTTTTAGGGCAATGACTTAATGAGTCTCCCACCAAGAAAAAAAATTATTCAATAATTTGGGATAATGTCAAGTAATATCTTAAGTTAATAAAAAAAATTTATTTTAAAAATATTTTATTGTTTATAACTTTAGATCTATTAAAATTAGGAGATTTCATTAGTTTAGAACACTATATAACGTTGTCCCATAACCACTTAATAATTACTCCGCCGAGAATAGTATTACGTATGCCATTTCAAAATATAAAAAATTACTTGGCTTTGTTATATGTTTAAACCCAAAAAATAATAAAATTCTAAAAAAATCATATACATTAAATTTAAATATGATTATCAACGGTCAAAATCAATTTTCATTTTACACTTGTATCCAAATTAAAATTTAATTTAAGATATTTCAGCCCAAATCTAATTTATATAAAAATATCTATGCGAAAATGTTACATGGTACCATGAATCCATGATATCTATATATATCGAATTACATGTACCTTGATGATAAATCTATATATCTATATAAATAATTAAGGAATGGTTTTTTACCACTAAAATCTAGGAAAAGAAATTATTTTTCTATTTTTTATTTGATTTCAAAATCCTTAAATGTACATTCTTATCAGTGTAATTATCTACTTATCACTATCTCTTAAATTCGTATATTTTAAAATTTAGTTGTTGTTCTTTATTGTAGATCTTTAAATTTATTTAATTTTTCATCAATAATTAATGAGTTACACATTATTAGTTAAATAATATATTTTAGAATAAAATATTTTTTTTATAAAAATTATCGTACAACATATTAATCTATTATTAATTATTATAATTAATATAATATAAAAAAGTATAAACAATACAAATATTTTATAACAAAACTCGTTGTTCGCAGAGGATCATGAGCTAATTTATACTACAGCTGAAGTTCAATGGTCCAAATTATGTTAGTTGAATTATAAGGGCCGAATAGTGGAGTGTCTTAAATTTATTTTCTGTTTTCTTTTTTTAAAAAAAATTATTAGAAGCTACATATAGTAATTCTTTTAATTTGCCTGCTTTTTAGGAAACACTTTTGAACATACCCTCATTTCAAGTACTACTTTAAATGTAATTTTGACTATTAATTTCCAAAACTATATATAAGCAATTGCTAAACACAATATATATATATATATATATATATATATATATATATATATATCAACATGATTTAATTAAGCGCAGCATAGTATGAGATGTTGTGCACTTAAGATTAATAATGATAAATTTATTTCAGTTCTCAAATAAATTTAAAGAACTTTGACTACAGTTTTAAGACAAAGGATGCTAGCTGCTTTCCATCCATTTCTAGGCCGACCTCCTTTTGAAAGTTGAGGGAAAATAAGAGGAAATCTTTTACGTTAGAAGCTCAACTTACATAATCGACCTTTATTAAAAAATATATTTAAATGAATATTTTGAAAATAATGCTATAAGGGTAAAATATGCTTATAGTAATCTTTTCAATTTTTCGTTCCGTTACGATGCTAAGCAATGAAAAGTTGCATTTTTCCCAAAAAAAAATTCCTTATTCATATTATGCCAAACAAAATAATAGAAAGACACATTTATCTATCTATCTATATATATATATATATACTAAAACTAAATACTTTCTCCGATCCAAATATATATGATTATTATTGACGTTTTACAGTTAACTCAAGACATTTTCAACATTAAAATTGACAAGAATTTCTTTAATTATAGTCAATACAATGATGAATATTATAAACTATATATCTAAAAATACTACTCATTAATGTAAGATTTATCATTTTATAATTTTTAATTAATCATCTCAATTTTGAGTTTGAAAATATCTCAAATTGACTTTTAAAAGTCAATAATTACCTTATAATTTGGAACGGATGTAGTAAAAAATTTGGTTTGTACTTTTTTTTTTTAAAAAAAAAAAGAAGAGAAGAAAACATCAAGTTATAAATGAATACAAAAAATAAAATTCCCATAAAAAAAAAAACAATACTTCTACAACTGAATCTAATCAAATCGATCAGTTGATTGAAAAAGAAATTACCCATTACAAAGAACAAGAATTTATTGTTTTTAAAACTATCAGTTTTAGCAAGGAACACATGTTTGTGGATGATAACGAGAAGCTTGGAAACACAAATGTTTTGAAAATGAGAAAATTTGTTTCAATCATTCACTTCAACTTATAATCAAGTTTGATCAGTTCTATCCTATTTCTGCAATTTGATCATAGTGTTTGACATACATCATGATCAATTAAAAGGTGTTTCAAGCTAGTAGACTTGTTCTCATTAGAATAATCCATTAAAAACTTGACTAAAATGCAAAACTTTACCAAAACTAATTCAAAACTGTATCTTTTAAGTTATAATTAATAGTGTTAATTAAAGTGACCCAAAAAATTATAGTTTTTCGCTATTAATTAATTAATTAGATAACTATTTGCTATGATATATTACATGTAATTAAGTCAGATATTATATATCTACAAAGTGAAAACGATATATAGTACAATTTTACATTTTAGTTAAAAAGGGGGGAGAAATAGATAAACTTTTGCTTAGATTGCAGTAACTCATACGTGAGGATCCACTTCATCCACCTAACGGTCTGTCCCTCCCAACTAATGAGTGGACGATCATCAATCACAAATTATTTACTCACATGGAGTTAATTCCTATAAATATTAACTCAACTCAAAAAATTTAAAATCTTCTAATTTTCCCCTTCGGTATGGCCTAATCTCCTCTGCATGAATGTTCTCGGTAGGAAAAACAAACTCTAATCTTATGTATTTTGTTCTTTCACAACATGCATCCACAAAAGATTGCTTGTATGTAGAGAAATCAAGTGGTTTAATTAAGTGAATAAGTAAAAAAGGTGTAATTGTGAAAATTATAAATTATCTAAACATTATTATTAATCATTACTTGTATTATTTTCAAAAATTAAATAATATGCATAAATTTAAAATTTAAAAATATTTAATATTGAACTTGATCTTATATCACTAGAAAGTATATCTTCCCAACTTCCTTTACAAGCATCTATAATCTAGTAAAAGAATACTAATAAAATTTGTGTTTTATTCAAAATATTTTCCCTTTGAATAGGATTAACTCACATATGGCTGGAGACCCACAATAATTTACAACAAAAAACTGATAAATACTATCCACGTGATTAATGAATATATATTATGTGCGTGTTGAATGTTTAATTACAGTTTTTGTACTCGTAGTAATTCTACGTATTTGCATAAAAAAATAAAAAAAAAAATAAAAAAGTGTAAATTATGGGTTAGCACCGCCACCAGTTGTTGAACCTATTCCCACCTGCAACCATGGAGAATAACTTTCGTTGGTGTTCATGTCCTTTAGCTCACATAGCTTCGCTAACTTCCCCTTACTGTCACCTTCATCATCCACATTTTGCATAGAAACAATATTAATATTACTCTTTTTCATGTTATTCTTCTCATCCATATCATCAATTTGATGATACTGCTTGTGGTGGTGGTGTAGGTGATGTTCATCTGTCGGTTTGACATCCACCCATGATTGTAGATTAATTTCCGTGGACACCTCAAAGCTTAGAGGGTTCCGTGGGTCCCGCTGAATTCCGGCAAGGTAGTCCGCCTGTGCCGGAAGGCTGAGATCAAGCGGGTCAGGTTTGTTGTGTTGAGGGTAAGTTCCTTGATAAGTATTGTGATTAGGAAACTGATGGTGGCACTTAACAAGTGAAGATATATCCGGCGAATTCGAGGTGAGCCAATGGCACCTTTTGTGCCCTCCTAGGGCTTGTCCTGATGAAAAAACCCGGTGACAAATGGAGCATTCATGGACTTTTGATTTCCACCTTGACGCTCGAACAATAGGACTGTGATCATAGTGAAACGATGAGTTTGATTTTGAAGGGAAGAATTCTTCGTTTGTGATGACATCATCGTCGGCTACACTATCACCAAATTGATTGCCTCGGGCTGCAAAACATCCTTTAACCTTCTTGTGACTAGCTCTATGTCCTCCCAATGCTTGGTGCGAGGTAAATACTTTTTTGCATGCTTTACATTCAAAAAAACCTTTTGCAACCCCTTTGGCCTTATCTAATGATAAAGGTCTTGTTAAAGGAGCGAGGAATGCTGTAATAGGATTCCTTAGCTCCTCGTCCTTACTAGCAGATGCGCATGACTCTTCTGGCTCCATGTCAGAGGGAGCAACCCTGACATCCGATAATGCCATTAGGCATCTCGCAAGGGCGAGGTCTTCGTCGTCGCTTGATGGATAAATCGAACAAAAACTACCAATCTTAGCCCTAAAAGATCTCTTCCTTTTGGACCATCCGCACCCTCTTTGTCCAGCGTATTCTTCCTCATTTTCCGATCCTGGGGAGGAGACGAGCGATTCGGCATCCTCGGAGCTACATTTTCCATGCTTAAGGAAAGATTTCCATGACAAGAATTCCTTACCACAATTTTCACAAACTCGACAACTCTTTAACCGATTAGGGTTTGTTCCTAAGGCGTGCATCCGCTTGTTACTATTACGGTCACTTTCTCTAACTTTATCTTCCCAATCGCTTGCCTGATCTTCATCTTCAATATTACAACTCTCATCCCCTATACCATGAGCTCTCATGTGTCCCCCTAGAGCTCTCCCACACATAAAACCTTTCCTACAAATTCTACAAAAATGCTTAAAATTTGATTGTTGTTGGTCCTCACTACAAGCCATGATCTATATGCAAGTAAGATTAGAAAGATAAACAAGAAGTGAAAGGAAAATACATAAAAAGAGAAAATGTGAAAAGAAATAAAAAGAAATGAGGAATTAATTAAGATATGAATTATGATGAGAAAAAATGGTGGTGGAATTAATAATGTTTTTGTAGTTGAAGTAGTTGTATGGTTAAAAGAAGGTAAGTCCTAGTTTTTAGTTGGAGTAATGGTTTGGGGAGGAGAGAGAGAAATGAGTGTGAGTTTAGAGTGTGTGACAAGTGGAAGGGTGAGAGACTTTTTCTTTGGAGTGGAATTGGTGGCGCCGCCCGTCAAAACAACCCAATGGACCGCGGAGAACGATATATATATAAATATATATTTATATATATACATTTTGCAAAAATAAACATTTATATACATTAATAAATTTGCAAGTATTTTCCGTTGGTCCATCAGTGGAGTAAAAGAAAGAGAATGGTTCTTGTCTAACACTTGATCTTAGCTAAAAGACCTAGAAAGGTTATCCCCATCCCTTGTGTACTACGGAATGGGAGTTCAAATCTTTGTAATTGTAGAGTAGTGTGAGTTTAAATTCTATATTAAATCAAAAAATAAAAAGAAAGAGTTCTTATCTAACTGCCAACCAGTTCATATATTGCTTCAATTCCAAGCCAAGAAAACTAAATTATGCTCCTCCTTAATTGTCTGTCGGTTGGTTCATACCTACTTTTAATTAATACTAATCCTATTTATTCTCTCTCCTCTTAAGTCCTTTCTTTCTCAAGTTTATTGTTAACCTATAAAATAGACAATTAATATTGTCAATAAAAATAATGTTATCAACGAAATTTATATTTAATAATATTTTGTGATTATTTTAATGACGCTTAATAATTTCAACGACACTTAATTATGACTTTTTGACTCTTATAACATCACTTTTGTTCTAACAATATTGGTGGTCATAATTATGGGTCATGAAAAATAATAGCAATTGACTTAATACTCCGTCTATCTGGAACAAGTGATTGTTTTTCTTATTGAATATTAATTTTTTGTATAAAATGTGTTTAGACAATATAATTCGGATAAAAAAATTAAAATTAAAATTTTAAAACTAAGTTTATTATTAAAATTTATTGACTATATATAGGTGTAGTTCTAATATATATATATATATATATATATATATATATATGTGTGTGTGTGTGTGTGTGTGTGTGTGTGTGTGTGTGTGTGTGTGCAAATCTTATTATCTAAAAATGAAAAGAGCTCTCATTATAAGATGAATTGAGTGTTTTGCTAGTACACTCACTCTTTAAACGACACGGAAATATTAACCGTGGTCGCCTAAACTTACAAATATAAAATTATATTGTTAAGTATGTACTTGGGTGTTAAGCTCAACCAAAATGCCTTTTAAGATGAATCATAATCAATTCATCCAACTAATTATAAAGCAATCTCGATGCCTCCATTTAACGAAAAGAATCTCATTTAAATAAACTAAAATTATTCCACAAAAGAGTTTTATGTTTAATTTACACTAATATAAAATAAAATATTACTCTTAAGTTCGTCATCATAATTTAATCATAATGATCACTAAACAAATAACTATTTATTAATTTACGAATAAATATGAAAAAAAAACATCCTTAATATTTATATATTTTGCAAATGAAATTTTTATTGTGTGAAAGACATGAAATATAGTTTTTAACACGTAATAATCAAAGTTGACAAGCTATTCATAGGTTTTAATTTACAGGAGCCCAGCTGGCCGGAATCTCATTATTTCTTTCACTAAAGTTTTAATTCTGACTAATATTGTAAGCCTGGTTGAAATTTGTATCTCATATATACTACGACAAATAAAACTTTAATGTGACGGCCAGATTATATACTACTATTCTTGAATGAGCTAATACAAATATTTTATAATTACTGCATGACAATTAAATAAGCAAAATACACTATGGCCTAGTTGACCTATACACTTGTAGTATCCCTCCACTAAATTCCATATTTACATCAACCTATCTTAGCTAAAATTGACAAGGGAACTGTAAGTCATATGTCCCGGGCTTCCAACCGGCCAGTATAACTTTGTTTGCCACCAGAATTTTGCCCGATTCCGATACGAGTTTAATGGAAAAGGGTGCTTTTAAGGTAGAGCGGGGGCAGAGTCACGTTCACTGTTTTAAGATTCTCAAAATTATATACTTTAAAAATTATAATTAATGCCATAATAATCTATACAAAATTCAGCCCAGTCCAAGAATATCATTAAAATTAGGCATTGATTTAAGACGAAAAAAGATTTTTTCACCGCCTCTTTGATTTTATATATTGAAAGGGAAACTGTCGCGAAGTTTAGTATCAAATCAATCATAGACAAATTTTGAGATTTAAAAGAACGTCAGATTTTATTTTGATATATGATTAAGTTGAAATGTAAGCATGAAACGTTTATTTTGTCTCCTCTTTTCCCTATATTTTGCCAAAGAGACAAGGATGAATAGAAAATATGATAAAAACAAAAAAAATTAGATTTTTTTTTTTTGCATGTTAATATATTTCTTATACCAAAGTTATATCATGGCACCCCCTGAGTTGTCAACCTAGTTTCGCCCCTGGGTAGAGCCTTTATCAAGTTTCCAAACTGCACCCATTGATCATTACATGGAATATTGCTATTCGTCGGAGTCTGAAATCTCTTTAAGATTAACTCCAACAAGGATACTATCTCCCTCTTGGTATTGGATAAGAGTAGCAAAATAATTAGGGTTTAATCTGGCAACCACGTGAAAGGCCATTGGGCGTTCGGGATAGTTGCATTCCACTCTGTATTATATTTAACAAATCAATCAAATCAATCAATACATAGAACTAGAGTTGTTCATGTACAAGAAAAAGACTTATTTTCGACTGAATATTTTATCGAAAATAGCTTTATTCTGTCAGAATTAGGAATTAGGATATTTTCGACAGAATATTCCATCGAAAATTCAGTCGAATATAAATTGGACGGACTATGTCCGTCGAGAATTCTTAATATTAACCGTATTAGTTCCGACATAAATTTCATCGAAAATAATGTATTTTTGACAGACTTTAATTTCGACACAATATTCCATTAGAAACATCTTGCCACGTGTTCACTTTAAACTGATTCTGAGACATACTATTTTCAACAGAATTTTCGTCAGTATTATCCTAGTCTATTGGAAATAATGTTTTTTTAAATGTTTGTTTCACTTTTTCATTTTTCGAATTTTTAAGCCACAATTTGTACATCTACCTATTTTCAACCAGCTTTCCCAACAATAACACGTACATATAAATGTAAGTAACTTTTTTCACTTCATACATGGCTAATCCACCAAACAACAAACATAAATTCATATTTCAACTTTAAACTTTAAACTAAAAAATAAAACAAATATAAACTAACTTATGATGTATAATAAAAGTTAAACGATTACAATAATGAACAATGTAAGTAAGCCTAACTACAATTGACAATATAAGTAATTAAGTATAGCTAGCTATAATTATTTATCACTATTATCAGGCAGGGGTCGACGGTGCTGCTTCGGTGTCTGAAAATCATCGTCATCATCAGCGAGTTTGTCATCCTCATTCCGCTCAACATCATATCGCCACCTTTTTGATATAATTAAAAATATATATTATTAGTCCGTAATTGAGAATTACAGAAACAACTAAATATCTTTTTAAGTAATATGCAGAATATATAACTTAAAATGAATAAAATATCTGAGTAGTCGAGGACTGACTCAGTATCAGACCAAAAGTCTCCAACAGTAAGGTAACCACCATTCGTACAATCTCATCGCGTATTGCAACGAACTGCTCCGAAGGGATATTCGTACTCTCGGCGGTGACCCAACACCAATATCCTAAGCAAGCTAATGAAGGTGTGCACGACTACGCAAGTCCTACCGACAGAATATCGGATCCATACCAAACGTCTGACACCGCCGTCATAGCCCTCTGTAACCTACAGGCAATGTATACACTGGTATCCTTAAAAACCCCAACACTTGATACAACCTAATGAAATACAATTTTTTTATTTTTTATTTTTTTGCTAATTTGGGGAAGGGATTGAACCTTGGACATCTTACTTAGCAAGGGACCTAGTACACTAACTAAGTCAAAGGTCGTTGGTGTACAAATTTAATTGTAAAAATATCATTTCTCTGTGTTCTAGGGAACAAAGTCCCCAATATATGTGAAAAGGCAAGAGTAAAAATAGTGTTTTTATCTAAACCATGTCATAACATATAGGTGTGAAAACTTGGATTATTTTGGTCCTACCCAATTTTGTCTCAACCCGCAGGTCGGGCCAATTTTTTTTTGTAAACTCAATTTTACAAGAAATTAAAATCATTAAATATTGTTTTACAATTAAAAATCATAACAAAATTTTGTTATTACAATTCTGTCAATGCTCTTTACAATTCTGTTAGGACCATTTAAATTATAATAAAAACTAGTAATTACAATTCTGTCAATGCTCTTTTAACACTAAATTTGATATTAAAGGACTAATTCAATTAAAAGCAGCAAGTTGTTAGGGACAATTCATAAAGCTAAGTCTTATGAAGAATACAATAACAAAAAAGAGTAGAAGTTCTTAAAAATTATAAAACTGTACGATTCTAGTTAACTGCATTCCCTAAATTGGATTCTGCACCAAATTCATATTCCAAACCCCACAAATAAAGTCATTAGTAACGGTTCATTAAAAAATGGGGGAGTTGTTCTTTAATAACAAAAGAAGACATCAACCAATAGATATAATTTTGCTTATGCTTGTCACAAAACAATGCCTAACATTAATGAGGCTCTTGATTGAATTTCAAAGATAATTAAAATACAAAGATAATAATTAAATTAGAGAGCTCGAAATGCTTTGCTATGTGGCTTTTGATTATCTAACTAAACGAGAAAGGTGGTAAATTTATCTTTTCATTATGGTATTTCAGTGAATATGTGAAAGGCATAACATCCCAAATAATATGAATCCAAAGTTTGTAACCTACAATTAAAACAAAAAAGTATCTTTATATTCTACATAAAAGAACAGAACCGCTCTATTCACCGCATTGTCCATGTCATTGTTTTAGTCTATATAACATAATTATAATTGTTAAAAAAAAATATTAAAAACAAATAGTCCACGGGCCGGCCCAACTTGGGTCAGGCCATTTATTTTCAGCTCCTGACCGCCTATGAGCAAACTCGTTTGAGCCGACCTTGCCCGTTTGCCGAGTCTAATTGCAAAGAAAGTTAAATAACAGTCATTTGAAGTATCTCAAAAAAAATTCATGCATTCTTAAATTACATTTAATATCATCATCTTTATTTAAATTGATTTGGAGGTTTAACGAAATAAGATACTCTCTCTATTTTAAATTAAATGCCTAATTTTGATTTTTATTGGTTAAATTAACTATTTTTAGAATTAATAATTAAGCATATATAAAATTAAGGTCGGTAATAAATTCTATATACTTTCTTTTAATTCTAATCTCCACATATATTTCAGCAAAAATGATACAAAATTTAATTTTAAAAATGATCTATTTGACCTACAAAAAGAATTAAAACTCAACATTTAATTTATGACAGAAGGAGTAACTATTAAAATTGAAGTATTTTCCTAGGGTGGAACCGAGAGATTTTATCTCGGCATGCGAATGCGGTGAAATTCTTGAAAAAGATGGTCAAAAGTTATTGGGGGTTGAGTTGAACTCGTGAGAAGATCATGGTTGGGTTCATGGATACCAAAATCCATTTCTTTATGTACCACGAACCACAAAAGGGTTGAATGACATTAAGGATAACCATCAATTGCAATTTCACAAATAAATTTAACTCAATCTGTTCATATAGTGCACTCCAAAAACAAAGCCTACCCCAGCCGCTTGAGCAGCCAGGTTATCTGCAAGCCATACTTGCTCAAAGAATACTTGTCAAGATATCGAGTATACGAATCCTCGAAACACAAGTACATCAGAAAACACTATGTAGATCAGCAAGATGCTGAAAGCCGTCAACTAGTGCAAGAAATTTTTGGGAATAAGCAAAAACTGTAAGCGGGACCGGAAAACTGGCAAATGGTATAACTGGCATTTACACTATCACCGAAATGTACATATCCTCTTTCACTAAATTGTCGGTAAAAAAAACTTAACAGAAAGTTTGGTCTAGTGCATTCAAACAGGATAAATGGCTGGAGTCATAAGTATCATCATAGTATGAGAGAAGTGTTTCCTTAACTACTACGACAAGGACATTGCTGAGCAACAAAACATTTAATGCATGTCAGATATCCCTGACAGAAACCAATCCATCTTCCACAGGATTTGGCCCCCCGCAGGATCTTGAGACCGACTCAAAGAGCTTCTCAATCTCCGGTGCACACCTTGTAAAAGACCGACTCCAGAAGTTGTACCTAGGATTCTGCCAATGCCAAGCACAAATTAGCTTTCAAAATCCATAAGCACGGAATCTTGCACACTGAGATCGGAAGAATTGATTACCTTTATAAGCTCAATGAACGTAATTAGAAGGCCCCATGGATGAGGTCGATTAACTATTAGACGCTCCAATAGAACTCTGGTGACCTGCTCCTGGATTACTTCCTGCTACCAACATTCAAGGTTAATTAACAATCGACTATTCTTACTCAAAAGATTGTTTAAAAGACAGCATGCAAAAACTTCGTAAAAACTTCTAAACAGGCAACTTGGTGCGTCGACATGCAAAATAATATTGATACATGATCATCAAGTAAACAAGTGTGCCAATACTTATATTGTTGCAAAAACACAATACATTGGAATAGACCATTAACAAGTAGTGCAGAGAGGAAGGAAAAAAGTTTGACACATCAGTCATCAGCTGCTAAGACAAGTATAATACTCCCTCCATTTCAAAATTAGAGGTACAATTATAAAACGATGAATTTTAAGAACTTTAATTTTCCAAACTTCTCCGTAACATTGATTAGAAATGTAATGGTAGAGGTATGATAGTACTCAACCTAATTAAAAAAGTAACTGCATGTTAGGAATTTCATGTCACTTTATAATTAAAATTAGATATGTATCTCTAATTTTGGAATGGACAAAGAAAAAACTATATCTCTAATTTTGAAATAGAGGGAGTAAGTTTTAAGAGACACATGCATCCTTGCTGGCATTGAACTGTTGCTGTTAAGCTCGTACAGAAAACCATGCAACCCAGCTAACATATTCTGCATTCTTTACTGACATCATTACTTGTTATCACTGTTCACTTTAAGGTCTTAACAATCTAATGCTCGTATACAATGATAAACTCATACTTAGAAAGTAGAAATGAAAAACAACTTCCCTAGCTAACAAGAAACTAAAAGGGAAACTACTTGTACCTGGTTTGATTCGGCAAACAAGTAAAGTAGGATGAAGGAGAAGTAATGAGTATGATTGTTGGGATAACGCAGTTGGTTAGCAACCGCATTCAGAAAGAGGTAGCACCCTTCAGTGTCTAGGTCCATGATTAATTTCTGAAATATGTCCAAAGCAGCACCGACGAAATATACAGCCAATGGAACTCCCGGCTGTGCATGAGGAGTTCTTGCCTGCAGCTGCTGTATAGCCTACAGTATATATAGCACATCCCAGGTTAAATTTTTAAAGACAAAGTCCTCATGTGATTTGTGGTTGTGGAGGCAGGAAACAGATTCAGTCCAATAAATTTTGCCTCATTTATCACTCATTCTTTAAAGGGAGTAACCTCTATATCCATGAGTAATAGCGAATCAAGCTTAGTCAAAAAATTAAAGAAAATGATAAGCACCAGCAAGACAACTACATGAAATTAGAAATTCAAGCTTTTGTTTCTTTTGCAAGAAAGCTCATAAAAAATATAAAAAAAATTATATAAAAATGATTTGCAAAAACGTAGTATTTATGAATCTCACTCATGTGGCCTCTCTATTGTGATTTGTGCCATCCTCAAGAAACCAGTTGCAACGCGGCACACATACTTGATGTAAGTTATAAGTGCTCTTCAGCTGCACTAACAAATCTCTTAACAAAAGCATCACATTTTTGCAGATATGCATCCTACACAGTACAATATAATTGAAGAATTCTAAATTTAAGATTTTTTGGAAGGTCTCTAATACATACATAATTTGATTAAACATAATAACATGTTAGGCTTGATTCAATTAAAAAAAATCCATCCTTGATGGTTTCTGTGAGGGGGCGCACCTTGAAGAGGTGGAAAGTTGGATAATATAGATTTCTAATCAGCAAACGAGGGGGATGTACTAAAAGCTTTTTCAGTGGCTCCTCTGAGAGGCTAACATTTTTCGGTGGTTAAAAGGTAAGAGGTTCTTAGATTCCAGCAAGTCTAGTTCATGGAATCTCTTTTAGTGCTCATGTTGAGACCAAATCAATCCACATCAGATCAATCCACACTTGAAGCCTCTTTCATGGTTTCTATTGGGTGTCACTTTTTATCTACCCCTCACTTTCTCTGGTTTACTTTCTCTGGTTTAAAAGACCCTCCGATGCATTTAATTGTATGTGCTCTTGTATTTTATATTGAAAGGTTTATCATCCTCGATACTACTTGCCAATGATAATATTTGCATATAAAAAGCAAAAGGGAAGGCTAAATACCTGAATTCCAACATAAAGCACAAGGGAGTTGATCAGAGGTACGTTGTAACGAGTCCCAGCTCTAGCAGCATCATTTGGTGGAAGCAGCAGTTTTTGCTTTAGTTCAGAAAGAAATGAAGACTCCTGTTGCCTCATCTACAAAAGCAATTACCAAAATAGCAGAACAGTAACACAAGCAGGTTTAATGCAAACCAAAAATAATTAAGAAATAATACATTGGTCTTGATGAATTAGCAATTATTGCATTCTTTCTTGCATAGAAATATGTAGAAAAGAAAAAATAGTCTGCCAAAAGACCACATACCTTAAGGTATTCATCTACATCACCCTTAATCTGATTTGCTATAACAGCAGCATCTACTGCAGAGAGAATACGTGGGGACTGACTAACCTCTGCCAGCAGGTCGATCTAAACAAGTAAAAAAAACAAAACCTTTGGAATTAGTTTTAATTACAAAATAAATTGCATGTAGTCATCTTTGACCATTAACGCACCTTTAAGTTGGGAGTGGATGGATCTGGTAGCCTCATATTGCGAGGAAATGCGCTTAAAATTATATTTCGCATCTGTATACAACTTGGAGGAATGACGTCACAGAAGCTGAAATGATAATCACAAAGGAACTCTGGGAAATCATGAAGTAGCACTAACAAAACCCTGAGTGTGCCTTTATATAGAAAATGAACCTGAATAGAGACGGGGAAACAAATGTAAGGCACAATTTACTGGTGGTAGAAATAGAACCAGAAATTCATAACACCAGTAAGTACAAGATGCCAACCGGCTCTCCAAGTTCAGCATTCCTCAAGAATGGTTCCAAGAACTGGAACAAGTCTACCAACAAACGTTGAAAAAAAGGCCAACCCTTCCGAGGATTTCCAGAGAGCAATTTTGGCATAAAATTTCTGTGACTCACAAGCTCCAGCCACGCAAAGCTAAAATATTTAACAGAATTAGTATTCAAAATTCTGGAAAATAGGGCATAAAAGAAAATGAAAAAAAAGGAGCAGAAGCTGGTATTAGAACTTTCTGTATTGCAAAATTAGAATCCAATAACACGCATATCTGGTAAGACACTTGTTACATCATGCATATCAACCACAGACAAGACCATCGCCCAGAGAATAAAAGACATTGAGGCACATTCGCCATACTAACCTGAATGCAGGAACTTTAAGTGGCTGCAGTGCATGAAAGGCATTTGCCAATGCTGTCAAAACCTAAGCGCACACAGCTAATTTAGTACATAAAAATAGGTTCCAATAACAAAATTAAAGTGACGACAAGAAAGTCGAAACAAATGCCCACAGATTACACCTGAAAATTTGCACCATCAGACACGGGCTCCAAAGTAGTCAGGTCCAGCAACCAGTTGATGAACAACCTGAAATATGGCCTGGGATTGAACGATGTTCTTTTTTCCTCGGAATCTTTCTGAATAAATCTCATTGTCACCGCGATGACCTATAGAAATACCAGATATATAATAGGAATATACTTCACCTCAAGTAAACAATGAAGTTCAACAGAGATTCGGTTTGAATTAAAACCTTGGACAATAGAGATAGTTTATTTGATCCCCGGTCCACAGGATAAAACTAGAAATATGTATAAGAAGAAAGTGAATATGAATATAAGGTTGGAAAATCTGAAACAAACCTAATCAACAAATTCTGGATTCCAAAACCAATTAAACTACCTTCAGTATTGAAAAGACGAGTGTAGCATATATATCAATAGAACGGAAGAGTAGCGGCTGAGTTTGCGGACTTGTCACTTCAGAAGACAGACAGTGTGATACCGAGAGTTCCTAGAAGTAATAATAAATAATAATTAAAAATCCAAAGAATGATATGGTTCAGAAAATTTTCAAAATGAGGAAAAAGATAGTAGCAAAAAAATCGGGGAGGGGGGCACCATGAGATGACAGAAAAATCAATCCAATATATCATCCCCTTTCAGCAGTCCACTTTGCAGCAATTGTAAGACAAAGTGAGCACGAGCTGAATCATTTTCTCCAGGAAGTTCACAAATCCGATACCACCCCGCAAACAGCATGGAGACCTAAAATATAGAAACAATCAAAAAGAGAAGACCATGTAATAGTAAAAACATACACTTGAAAGTTAAAAAGTATTTAGTGGATTTTCCAGCTAGATTTTGCAAAAAGAAAAACATAATCTCCTCCCATCTCTCCCACCCACCCACTCCTTTCCAGAATTGCAAGGGAAAAGAGTAAAGAATGAAATACAGAAAACAATGCAAAATGTGCAAATGAAGAGCTTCTTCTCTGCTGCGGAGTTGGTTTCCAGAAGAAGAAAGTTTTATTCAGGTTATTATATCTTATATAAGTTGCTAAGAACTGCTAGCAGAGGAAAGGAGAACTACAAAACATTGGGATGTGCTATATCAAGAGCAAAAGTCTCTCCAAAATCATAGCAGAAGAGAGCTAGCCACCCAAAAACAAAAGTAGAGTCCAGAATAGCAATTGAGACACAATAATTGCCAATCACCTACTAACAATCTGACGCAGGATGGATGCGATAAAATAATACTAGATATCATTCTAGTAGACGAACCTAGAATCCACTAGGGGCCCTTGATTCTACAAGGAAAATAACAGGATTCCACCAGAGAGAGGGAAAAACCCAAAGATATTTTTTATTAATCAAAAGCTCCCTTACAATGTAAGACCTAAGAAGGGTTGATTATAACTTAAAAGGAAAGTCAAATAAAAATTCAAAATATAATTCAAAATCACTAAGATCGTTCATGAAATCTACCAAATTGATACTCAATAAACTCCCTATTAGAGCCTAAAATCACCTAATTAAAGATAAAAATTCTAATAACTAAAAACATGAAAATTACACATTACATTTATTAAATATAATAGAGCAAAGAATTTTCCTCCATCGCGATCTACGCTCCCTGCCCCCTTCTTCTTTTTTTCTCTTTTTTCAAGGGGAAAAAAATAAAACAAGCGAATTATGGATATCAAGTCTTTGTAATAATGCAGGTTTACAACATAGATGTCAGACACCCTCCGGGTAATATCAACTACAAGAAGCATTTTTATAAAGGTTTCATTTTTTTACAAAAAACAAAAAAGGAAAAGGAAAAAGAAAAAGGTTAAAAAGGTAAATCAGAGGCACACATTATGCTACTGTTAAATTTCAAACCATTTATGCATTAAACGTGAAACCAAATCATACCTGCTCACGAAATCCAATTGGATCAGGTTCCACAGAGTCCAAAACATTGAACTCTCCCCGGCTTGCGGCAGAGTGACCAGTAGCCTGTCTCATCAAAATTAAAACATTAGGATCCTTGACTTCTTGTATCCCCAAGCTAGGGAAAAGAACGACACTTCTCGTAACCTTTTTGTCTCTAGATTGTCTCGTGTTATCATTTTTTCCAACAGTAAGACCAGATAAAGCAGCAGCATTTGCAGTACGATTCCTGGCAATCTCAACCAGCTGTTGTAGCGACTCTGGAGAACCAGGCCAAGCAGCAAGCTGCAGTTATAAGTCGTTAAAATATAGATATATAAAAAAAAATATTTGAAGCATAATGAATACAACTAACCGTTGCCAGTGCATCAACAAGATGGTGTAGTTCTGATATGACTTTTGAATTGTTAATTACCAAAGCTTGAATGAGAGAAATCGCAAACTCCATGGCAGCCTCTGCACACATGCAACTAATTAGTGCTATCAATTACTTGACATGGATGTAGGCAGGAACCAGCTTTTACTTATACATACTGTTCCTTCCCGCATCAAGAAGCTTTGCCATATGAACATTATACTCCGCAAGATTCAGTAATTCACTTCGAATAAGGCCAACAGTGATATCTGTGTTGAATTTCCGGTCTTCATCAGAGTAAATTACCTGTTGACAGGAATTCCATGCTGAGTGTAGGGGGGGTAATAATATATGAAGATCTTGGCAACATTATAAAATATAATGCAACAGATTAAATTAACTCCGAAATTTAACAAGGCCTGGTAAACATCTACTTCCAAAAAGTGAATCAGAATCACAGTAGGACAAACTGTCACATGTTTCAAAAAGCAGTTCTACTATCATAGATGGCCATTAACATATAGATTCAAATAGACAAATAAATAAGACATTATATTCAACAAGACATAACAGTAATCCTTATTGACTATATTGTCCCTTTCTATCGTAGTATAAAAACAAAAGAACAGACATTCTGTGTCTGTAGAAATAAGACACAGATTATAGACCCTATAGGCAATATTTCCTTTTGACTGTTACGCCTTCCATCCTTTCAAATAAATTCTTTGATTGTTATTTACTTGTAATGGTGATCCATAATAATATATGATTCTGTCTTCCTTCCAGAATTAACAGATTTATATGATTAAAAAAAAGGTCATATCTATAGTATTTTTGAAAATTCTCATTTTTATTTGGGTTTGTTAAGGAAAATTAACAAAATTATATTGTTAATAATTCCTTCAAGATTTTTTTGATAAGTTAAACTTGTAAATAATTTTTTTTTAATTCCATCGGGATTTTTGACTTGCATCACCACACATAATACTAGTGACATATATTATTTAAGTCAACAGAATAAAATTCTTGGACAAACATACTTTTTCAACATTCTTTCTGAAAAGTACAAAAAATATTAAAAGTAGGAAATTGATATTTCCACAAGTTAAAGTGTTAGTTCCACAAGTTCCTCTTCACATGAATAGTAAGTGGGTCCACCCCTATGTGAGAGAGGAGTTTGTGGTACTAACATTTTCACTTGTGGAAATATCAATTCCCTAAAAAAAAGTATCCTAGAGCTTTCCAAAGAGAAACAATGTTTGTTACATCAGCAGCATTATAATGCATCGGAGCTCCACTTTTGTAAATTTAAGTAGCAGTAGGCAGTGCCTGCTCCAACGCACATTTAGCACTATAAGAATATCCTGACGGCAGAGGCCTTAGAATTACATCATACATACCTAACACTGAGGAATGTGCTAAAAATGGATCTTTGGATGACATATATTCCAAAATTACAAAGGCACCTTGATACAGCAGTAACATGGGTGTCGGATAAGACTAAAATCACTATATCTAATAATTAATATATTGCACCCTTCTGCTGCTTGCTAGTTCAGGCATCGTGTTTCATGAGAATAATGTCAACCATGATTTACATAGTGGGGCATGCACATTATAATCAGAAGTGGTCCCATACGTGTTTGAGTGGAATTTAAATATATTATTGGCTTGTTGCTTTAAACTCACCAGAGCAATTGTCAGATGTCTAATTTCATCTCATCTTAGACTGCAGCACTGGTTCCCTTTTTTAATTTTTATTTATAAAAAAAATTGATAGAAATAAGAGTTCAGTTTGAAGAACTATCACATGCCACTGCAAACAAATAAAAAATTAACTTAAAAGTAACAATCATTAGACTGGTAAGGGTGTCCGAGGAGGAGCAATGGAGTGCATACCCACACTAGTCAGTTCCTTGACAACAAGCTTGCTCACATCACGAATGGCAGACAGAATGGCAATATGAGCACCAACATGTGCATTGCTCAATGCGTTTGCGTATAACCCTTTGAAAACCTGGGGCATCATGAAAATTCAAACACAGGATACTGAGTAATTGTATATAAATCCGATACAACTTCCGAATATAGCCAGACCTTTTGCGCGACTGCCAATGCAGCCTCATCTCGACTTAAGCATCTGAGGATGATCCCAGGTACCTCAGCAATTATTTCCTATACCAAAAAAACATGATATAACTTCTTATATTAACCATAAGATATAACTTATACTGTTATAAAGAACATTTAGAAAGGAAAGGACAGATATAAATCATTATATGGATGTATAGTGAAGAACATGAATTCTTAATTTCTTAGTTTAGAAGCCAAAGATAAATCTAATATTCACCATATTGCTAATAAACGAAGAGAAGGAAGAAATTGTACCTGAATTTCAGCTTCCACAGTGTCATTGGTTACCAAAGTTTCAAGCTGAAATTAGAAACAGTCATCAGATCATATGAAATGAATTGCGAAGCAAAAATTATATCAATGTATATAGATGACAAGCAGAAAGAGATGAGGGCAGACCAAGTAATTAAAAGGAATTGAGGACACAAAATGATGGGGAACGCAGCAGGCCTAGATTTAATTATTTATTCTTTAGATTTTTCGATTGGATACAAATAAATGTAATTAGGATTTTTTGATACTTCGGGATCTGTGATGGTCCGTGTATTTTACTGAAGTATTATGGTATTTAGTTATTCTGTTACGGAAAATGGTGGGCGAGGAGATGCTGCCGATAGTGGATGAGATGATGAGATAGTGGGTGAGGGGGAAGTTATAGCTTGTGTTCAATTTGTATCTATGTAAGGCCAAATTTAAGTGAACAGCATAATATTATTGAGCTGAATATAAACTTTGAATTATATCTTTGCATCACTTGGGTGCATTTTTGAGGATGTAGGTGTTAGAGAGAACACTCGGCCTTGATCAAAAACAAAATCTAGCAAACCCCATCAACACTACTAACTATATTTCCTAAGCTGCAAAGTTTAGAGGAAAAAGAGAGACAAAAGAAAGGATAGTAGAAGGAGAAGAAGAACAATTATAACCTTCTCTGAAACAAGCAGATACTTATCCAATGCATCGCCTGCAGTCAACGAAGGTTCTGAAATGTTACTTCCAAGCCGCTCAGTCACAGAAGCTGAAGACGATGACTGAGCAGAAGCTCCAGATTCCTGATTAGATAACAATGCACTATTCAATAACGAGAATAATCTTCAGCAGCATGCGTATGTATTTATGAATTCAAAATTTTACTAACTATTACAGTATTAGGTTCTGCAGACTGCAATTCAGAGGGTGTTGCTGAAGATAATGAAGCAATAACAGCATCATTTTCAAAGTTCTGTTGAACAACACCATCAGCCATCCCAGCAGACACTGAGGAAACACTGAAATATTTGCATACAATGAAAACGAAAAAAAGAAGAATCACTAAATGCAACTTAAGAGTATGAAGAAACAAGAAATGAAGGGTAAACAAATTTAAAGAGCACCTAAGTTGCTTTGCTGACCCAGAGTCAAACTCCTTAGGGCCAAGATCAAAGGAATATGCAACAGCACACATTCCTGTATTTCCAATGCCAGATGAGTAAATCCCAGGATTAGGTGCACCAGATGCGATACCATATCCCTGGGACAAGTCACCACTGACTGTAGTTGAAGGATCAACTGCTACTGCATTTGAGTTTTGGATATATTCATTTTGCCAAGGTAGCGGAACAAAATCCTGCATAAACAATGCTAAATCAATATACCACCCTATTCAGCTTAAGGTCAGACATCATGATGGGAAAAGACAGCATGGCAATACCTCATAAACTCGCTGTTGAGAATGTAATAAGCTACCAGTTTTAGGACGGAGAGCCTTGGGTAAAACACCCAAGTGACCTTGTGTATACATGCTTGCATCAAAAAAAGCAGGACCAACACCCTCTCTCTGCTTCCTTCTTATAGAGAGTTGTTGAGCAATTTCCCCATCAATGGTCTGTATAGCCTGTAGCACATATAAACAAACAGTGTAAGAAATTAAAGCCAGCTCAAACAGCAAAAAGAATAATACCAAAGAATAGTTTAACATCTATACTCGTGAGTCCAAGAATTTATGAGGGCTTTTAGAGGTATCTCTGTTACTGATTTATGTAGAGATTGGAGGGCTGCACATTTTTAAGTGCTTTTTGTTTTTGATTTTTTAGTACGTTAAGGGTGGACTTCTTGTCCCTCATTTATTGTATCTTTTATTTTCTATTAATAAAATTTCTTCTTTTATCAAAAAAAAAATTGAGTCCAAGAATCCAGTAACAATCAATAGAAACAGAAAAAATTAAATGAAACTTATAACCACCCAAAACTAATCTCACTCATAGATGTCAAATCATGAATCATATGTATATTGAAAAACCTCAAATTGTGAATCGCGCAACGTATTGTAAAATAAAAAAAGAAATACACAACACAATAACTTTATATCTAAACATATAAAGAACTCATTTATTGGAAGTTTAATGTTGAAGCAGGCAATACTCTTAACTAAATGAATAAGTAATAGTCAATATTTTTAAGTAATCTTTACAAGAGAATCACAGAACAAAAACACCTTTAACTTTATTTATTTATTTATATTATAAAGTGGGAGGAGAACTTGACGGTTACTTTTGGTGTTAACATTATAGTGTAGGCTTTTTAGTTTTTCCCAAATTACCATTTAAACTTGAGTAAAATAGGAGCGGTTATTATTTTGAAACTCAATTATAAACTCCTAATAAAACTAACTCACCCACCTTCCCCCGTCTCTCCCTATAAGTATCTTCTATATTATTAAAGGAGAAGAATTTGAATAAAATAAAAATTGGATAAAAATTGTAATAACTTGAACTTTCCTTTTCTCTCTCCCCACTCCTTATGAACCCCTAATTTCTCTCCAATATTTTCTCATCCATTATCTCAAAAAAAATTAATTATTTTTTTAATTGCACAAACGTAGTGTGTGCCACAAATACTAGCAAGTCTATAATCCAAAGAGATATCAAGCCTCAAATTGCAAAAGTCAACTCAAAAGCTATGTATTTATGTCTACATGTGAGAAGCATAAATAAAAAAAAGAATGTGGAGACAAAGTCTTCGAGTGAATATAAGAAACCTAGAAAGCATGGCTTATTGTATAAAACGAGTGAATACCTTTTCCATTGTAAAAAATAAAAATAAAAAAGGCTTTAACATGTTGTTTAAATGCTTATAAAGTCTATCTCTAACTTGGAAATTTATTACAACAGTATCATATCGTAACATATCATTAAGAAACGCTAAAGATATCGTATCGAAGTGCTCAAGCCGAATCGCATCATAAGATATGTATTGTGTGTCATAAGATAATTGCAACTATGATCTCATCGTATTTTGAAAATGCATTTCTTTTTAATCTACCCCAGAATACTTCAAAATGTGTAAACTTACCTATACATCTCACCCTATCAAAAAACTAAGGCTATAACATTAAAAATATAGTAAAGTACGTGTCATCTGAATTATGCGTCTACAGACACAAAGCATCAACGTTCAAAAACACAGTGAAAGTGAAAGCAAATAAAAAATCTCCAAAAGAAAATTAGATTTCAAACAAAACTCCACTCTCTATAAAAAATGGTTTTTCTTTTTGAAGGTAACTACAATATCATTATGCCTCATCATCAAAATAATTTCATGCGCATACTTAAACTGCTCAGCAGAATAGGTAGCATGGCATAGGGGCTACTTCCACACTGTTCAAAGACTTCAAAACTGTGTATAAAATCCAGGCTATTAAGTGCACGAGTGATACAACATGTAGTATGAGAATGGTAAGCCTCTGGAAACCATATCCAAAATCTACTTATCTTATTAAGCTTTAACACATCCAAAGTTGATGCACTGATAGACAATAATGTTCAATACATAATCTCTATTAAGCCTTAATTTTTTGTGGAACCAATTTCAATTCACATTAGATTATTGATATTTCTCAACTGATAATTTTAGAATTTATAAAATCCATGTAATGATTATTCAATATATATTAACATTAGACAACATGCATTAGCATATTTTATACTCCCACCAAATCCAAATATAGAATCGGGTTTGACTTTTCAAAGTCAATTTGAGATATTTTAAAATTCAAAATTAATGTGATTCATTGAACTTTTGAAAACAAAAAATCTTTTAATTAGTAGTACTATCCAGATAGTGCACAATTTTCATAATTGTAATGTCTTAAACTAAAATTAATTCATATTAATTATGTATTTGAAAATATATCAAATTGACTTCAAAAAGTCAATATCGATCCTATATTTTGGAAAAGAGGGAGTATATTAGATTAAAAAATGATTGCAAACATTATGATCTCACATTCAAGAAAGCTACACGAAATTCTAAGACAAAAACAAGCGCAACAAGCTCAGTTGATGCCTGTTGGAAGAACATTAGGATCTTTCTAATGTCCAAGCTATAGTGCTGATATGAAGTAAAATAAATTACACAAAGACCATATATGTACTTGTAAGTTTATTTGAATGTAAGAGATTTTCTTGTCAATGACTCAATGGAAGTAAATCTTAACAAGTTTTCTACTACCTCCCAGGATTACTAATTATTAGAGAAGTAGTTGAACTAGTTTTCCTATCAAAGATATAAGTTAAACAACCAAATAAGATGCCAAATCATGTATTGTGCAAAGAAATGTACAAACATTCAACAAAAGAATCTAGCAGCCTAACCTTCTCTGTTGCAGCTTGTTCAATCAGAGCACAGCCCAGGTCAAGGTTATCATTAGTGACAACTTGGATGGCTTTGTCAAGGAATTCACTTGCAATATTCAAACCCTGAAGTGAATTCCTCAACTGACTTGTTATTGAACCACGAAGAGGTTCCTAGCAACAATTAGATTACCTTCGTCAGTATTTATTTAATCAAAGAAAGCATAATTATGAAAAACATATTATTGTAGGTATAGATATTGATAAAAACTAATAGAAAGGAACAGCATTGACTAAAGATCCAGAAGAAACCTTGCATGTCACATGAGCTAGGCTTCCAGCCAAACTTGCCACCATCAAGTGTGCTGCATTATATATTCGGTTCTCATCTGACTCCATATCATAATCCTGCCATTACACATTTTTTAGTGAAAAAAAAATAAGGATTTGATAATTAACTGTCGAATTTAAGCACTAACAAGGTGATGAAATGAAATAAGGTGAACCTTCAAGACAAGTTCCTTTGTTGTTTGAGTTGCTATGGAAACACTGCGCTGCACAATGCTAGACACTCTCTCTTTTATAGCCCTATCCATGGCAATAGGAAGCACACTGTAACAGCAAAATGAGATAAGATTTCCAGAAGATAATCAGCTAAACTGTGGAAAATATAATTCGAGTAACCACTTCAAACCTCTGAAAATGCATGTACAGGCCTAGACCATGGAGTGTCGGGTTCACAACCAGTTGTTCAATATTAGATGCTGGTGCAGGAAGCTGGAAACAACCACAAGCTTGTCATAGCAATCCCTAACTATTATTATTCTAAACGGACCAATTTAAAAAAGAAACTGTCATCCATAGTTGTCAGAATCTTACGATACGATACAGAACTAATTCGATACTTATCGAAAAGTAAATCTAAAATGACACTGTATCTTACAAATCAATTATAATTCAATACGATTCTTACACGATACTGTTTAAAAGCAACCAACTTGAAAAAAAATTCATGTAGATCCAAAAGACTAAAAACAAAACTTTTAAGCCTTTTAACATTTCAATTGAAGAGGTTTTCTAACATAAACGTATTCTATACCGCTTCATGAACCTTTAATCACTTTTTAGAGATTATATTTAATTAAAAATGTCTTTCTATTTTTTTCACGTCACTTTCTATAAGGAGATATATAAATCTCCACTTGTTTATTTGAATTATTCTCTATTGTTTTATAGATTAAAGGTGAATCTGAATTTTTGTTTTCTCTTGTTACCCTATAAAAATTACTGAAATAATATCTAATAAATCAATTTAGAGTATTTTGGTTATTGTTTAACTTTAAAATTTATTTTTAGTCTATAATAATATTTACTTTGACTACTTTTATATATAGTCAAACTTGTATTTTATATGTTTAAATATATATTACTACATTTTTTATTTTGTCTCCGTATCGTAAGATACGGTTCACGAAACACGATATGGGAGTTTTCGATACACGATACGATTCATGATTTGACAACTATGCTGCCATCATACCTGGATAACAGAAAATGGAGATTGCCCTTGTAGAAACCCTTGAGTAGAAGGTGGCTGATCAGATAACCCTAAAGCAGCTAGCTTCTCATCCTCCATTGACATAGCAGAAGAAAGATTGAGAGGAGCAGCATACTAAATCCACCAAATAAATTAAATTTAAATACCAAATATATAAGATAACATCAAGGATCCCCTTGAATTACCAAAAAGCTAATACAGACCTGAGATAATATCCGAGATTGGACAGTAGGATGAGATGGACTAGCGATGTCAATTGTTAGCTCAACTTGATTTCGTGAAGATAATATACCAGATTTAATTTCATTGACTATTTGGGGTTGGGATGATGCAACATCTTTGTTGGAAAAATCAGGATTTTCTTCTACTTCCCTTACCCTGTCCTTGAGAAGACAAGTAGGAGTCACATCCTTCATATCCACAACAAGGTGCTTGAATAGAACCTGAAAGGCCAAAAAGCATAATACATAGTTAACCATTCAAATCACAACAAACACTCGCTACTTGCAAAACAATAATATATACGAGTGTATATGTACCTCAATTTCAAACTTGAGATTCATTTTCAAATTTGGAAATGCATAAATCTCAGTAAGTAATCTGAGAATACCCATAGTCCAAGGATTAGGAGGTTGATATGCTAGATTTTTGTGACATGGTTCCAAAATCTGCACCAAGCAATCCAAAATGATTGCTACACAACCACCATGCTTAAAAAATGCTCAACAACCAATTGAATAAACATACCTTGGAGGTAAATGGAATTACAGCAATCATCAAACCCTTCTCATAAGCCTGCAGAAAGAAAAAAAATTGAACACATACCATAGACAAAGATAACAATTCACCACAAATACAGAAGTTTATGACAAAAGTCAACACCAAAAAAACTGGATCGAAAAAATTATAACCTCTATAATCAAAGACTTCGGATCAATCTCTCGTGCGCGTAAGACTTGATTTCTGCCAATCGTAAACTTCCCAAGCCAGCTACCCAAATTCTTCAGTAATGACCGCTCTTCGGAACTTGATTTTATGAGCTCAGATCCTAACAGAACCTGAATAATTATAATAGCCCAAGAAGCCATTATGTATAAAGTAGGCTAGATAAAATTTATAATTTTGCACCGATAACAATCTCTAAAACCATGCAAAAAGATAGTTATAATATAAACCTTGCAGTTCTCATAAGTGGCTTGCGTAATCTCTTTGTTCAATGGTTTTGAATTAACTTTGTTCAGGAACTTCAAGTACAAGTCATGAAAATTAGGCTCAACGCTTGTTCTGTCAAGTTTCAGGTTGACCATATGATAGAACATCCAGATATAATAAGAAACAGAAATGCAGCTATCAGATCACATTCTTAATACAATATCATACGGCAATAATACATTAATGTGGTTCATGAAACAAATACAACAATAAGAATATTAGTTATAAAGCTGGTTCAGAGAATATTAGTTATAAAGCTAGTTCAATTTTCATACCTTTTCATCACCATATACTGAGCAAACCAGGGATAAAATTGCTCTTTCAAAAGCTCAGAAAATTCCTTTGCTTTAGCTTCAACATTAGCCAGAGATAAATTATTAATGATAAATGATATCTTGTCCTGAATTTCTGATGCAGGGGCCTGCAAAAAGCATGCAAATAGATTAATACATTCAGAACAAAACTCTGAATATGAACTCATATATTATTTTCTTTGGTTTTTATTTAGTTAATGAGAAAGCTTAGTTAACTAAATAACTAATAGTCTTGTTCGTCACTAGCATTATTAATTGCATAGTAGCAAAGATATATGCAGAAGTAAGAACTTAGAAGCACCAATCTAATACTTGGAGGGGGGGCTACAAGCACTAGAACAGGCTTCAGAATCGTAGGACACATATAAATTTTCTTACTACAACTCCTCATATCCCACATTTGAATAGTCTACTAAACATAGCAAAGTAAGGTCCAAACTGCAATATTCCACTAAACTAACTTGACTCAAAACGGGTTTAGCAGTATAGTATATAACCAGAAAAAAACACCCGATGCACCCTGAACGAGAAATTGCACTTTGGCTTGAAAGTAATGAGACCAAGTAATTTAGCTAACTGGACGTGGAATTAAAATACCTCTAAGGGAGTTTCTTTTCTCTTTGCAGCAGCAATAAGTGTTTCAATATTTAAGGCAGAGCCAAACCCTGTATCAGACGAAAAGTTAAAAAAACATGCAACAGACACCCAGGTAATTAAATGTGCACGACACAATTATATTGCACATACATAGACCCATGCATTTATTATAAAACATAACATGAATATTCAAAAGTAACAGGTATTTACTTGCTGAGGTGGCTGTGCGAGAAGGACAAACAAAACCAGGGGAGGAAGACAATCTTGCTGAAGCATTAGCTGTACTATTAGACTGCATTACAGATGAAAATGTTAGAACTAATAATAACAAGAGTGGCCACAAAAAAGTAACATTACAAAATTCATTTCATATGAAACTAAAATATAATTTATGTAAATGCCTTCTGAATACTAGATGTATCACTAGAAGGAAGAGCTGAAGGTTGCCCTGTAGAAAATAAAACTGGCTTCATGTAGTTGGGCATTGGAACAGAGGCTTTATGTCGCTCCTCTGTAGAACTCTGCTGCCTATGTTGAAGCTGGACAGGAGAAGAAACTTGGGGCGCTGCCTGTGCACTACTAGATCCAATTAACGGGAAAGATGAGCCTGGCAACTAAATGAAAAGAAAACCATTCAGTAACTCTAGTGTGGCTATGGCTAGTTAGTGAGTAAGAACTTTAGTTCAAGTCCAATTTAGATAAATAATCCTTAACCCAATTGGAAATCAAAAGCAAACCCAGCCACAGGCTTCGTTATCAGTGGTATAAACAGTAACTAGCCATATATTTGAAGTCCATAAGACAGAGCAAACTATTTTTTAATGATAAATTTAAATGATTTTATTTGAGATAAAGGAGGATAGAAAAAGCATAGACGTACATTAAATCAACCAAAAGGAAAAATACAAAGACCACCCCCTAAAAAAGTAGACTTATTATGAGATGTCGGCAGAGGTTCAGGTGGAGATGATTTTAGTATCAGAAAATTCTCTATCAGAAAGGGGAATTGAACCACGAATTAACGATGTGAGGCTGTTGAGGCCTCTTGGGGGAGGGGGGAATTGAACCACGAATTAACGATGTGAGGCTGTTGAGGCCTCTTGGGGGAGGGATCCAGTTGTGATTTTGTCAGTAGAAAATGACTTGTTTGCCAGTGATTTTCATTCGCCCATTTCATGTCCTCTTCCTATGATAGAGCCAGAGTAATCAGAGGATGGGGATCTATTCTGAGCGGAACTTTTAGGGAGCTAACCTTGGACAGCATTAAGTTTATGGAAGGGAATTGTTAAATACTAAAGGTCAAAGCACTCCAGGTGTAGAAACTAGCTCAATGCATAGCTCTCTTTGTTTCATATAATTGAGGAGAATCAGAGATTCTAGCAAGGGGAGGAAAATTATGATACCTTGTCTGTTTCCTGGATGAAAGAGATCTCAGGAAATTAAGATAATCTATAAACAAAGATGCTAGGAAAAGGGTGGCGAGGTGTTGGAGCAAGATTTAGATTTAAATTATCACTGTCTAGAGGAAGAAAGTTAAATGGTCCTAACAAAGGAGTCATGAAGAAACTCCTCAATACTGGGACATAGTTTTGTTAGTTAGTTCATAGTTTTTTCAATATCACGTGTAAGGTGCTCTGAATTGAGGATTGTGGAGTGGTGGGGGTATCCTTGTTATGTGGGAGTCCTGTGTGGGTAGAGAGATTCAATTATTTAAGATTATATTTTTTTGCAGAGCATTTGAGCATAAATTTCTGTGGTGCTTTGCAAGGTATATATGGGAACCTCTTTTTTTAACCTTGTTTGCAATGTGCAAGGTACCACTAATCTGTCAATCTTCATGGTGCGACAAAGCTTTACCAGGGAAATTGGTACTATAACAACGCTTTACTAGGGAAATTGGTACTATAACAACAAAGAAATTGTTGAAACAAAATTCAAATCAAACCACAATAAACAGAAGAACAAATATATAAGCTTCAAGCAAATGGTAGAGTATATCAGCAAGAGAGAATCATAACAATTTTGCACAAGTGCATGTAATATTTTTGAAAAACGAATGATTATACAAGTATAAAAGCTATTTATTGTTCAGATATGCAGGAGATGCCACATATATACACTGCTAACCATTGACGATTAAAAATGATGCGACTCTTAAGGGCTGAGAGGTATTTTCCACCATACATGTCCGTTCTGGGCATTTCGAAAGATGAAATTCAAAACTAGTAGTTACAACCCGCTGAAAGTTTGTTTTAGTGTTGAAATAAATAGTCAGCAAGATAACGATATCTTCATAGCTCCATTTTATTATTGAAATGCATAGTTAATTGATTACTGCAGTACCATACAGGAATTAAAAAGTATAACCAAAACTCACCTCAACATGTGCTGCAGGGATAGAACCATGGCGTTGATCGGCAGCAGTAACATGTCCTACGTCTAATTCTGGAGTGCCTGATGAAATTCTAGTAAGTGCACGTTCAATGAATGCAACAAGCTCTGAATGAGTACCACGTAGATGAGATATTTGTGAGATATGATTGCAATATTGTGGCCATTCAATCAAGCGGTCCACAAATTGTTCTAGAGCTTTTGTTCCAAAACCAAACATCTGCATACGGGGAGGTCATGTTAACATTACCAAACAAAAGCTCATTATAGAAAGAACAACAACTTTAGAAGGAGACACATACTTTAGAATCTGCTGGTTTACGTAAGGCATCCAAAACAACACGCAAGGCAATACCAAGTGTGAGATGTGTAACAAGTTGATGCTTAATAAGTGATCTTGCAAAGAACATATATTAATGCACACAATCAAAATCAAATAAGAAAGTCTCAACAAGGAAACGAGAGGTAAAGGAGGACAACATGATTCAGATAATTAGTTCAGTTTATACAGGCTGGATATTCAAACCATCTACGGCTTTAATCAGCAATCATACTTTTCTTTTTAATAAATCTTTATAAATTGTCATGCAATTCAAGTTTAATGTGTAGCCTAGCTTTCAGCTTGGTTACTTTAAAGATCAAAATCTAATTCAAAATCTTCTTTTGATTGCTCAATACGTACAGTTGATTTTGGTCAATCAAGGTTGTCCTGGTAGTTTATCGTGGGTAGAGAAATTATGCAATGAACACGTGTTATGAGTCTTATGACAGAGAGAAAACTAAGTACTTTGAGTAAAAGCAAAGGCTAATTAAAGTTCTGAAGAAGAAATCATTGATTGTGGTAAAGTGTCGAGAATGTACTTTGAGGAGTGTTGGGATGTTGTGGTGGAGGTTGTCAAGCAGGACAAGGTGAAAAGGTGAAAAGAAGGAATAGGAGTACCTATACCGCAAAGAATTGGTAGAGAAACACACCACGAAAATTGTTAAAACTGATATTGATGAAGAAGGGCATTAATAGTAATATATTAATAGAATAAGGGTATTAAGTAGCAGCTGTGCATGTTTTGTGATTGTGAGCAGAAAAATAGAGTGAGTTAAAGGGATATCTTTGTCTTTTATAAGCATATTAGTAGTCTATAAATATCTAGTGATGTAATAGAAACCCTAAGCTTGATAATATGAATGAAATCTGAATTGTGTGAGATCTCTTGAGAGTTACCATTATTTCTCCCTCCCATTCTCATACAACCTCAGCTTCTACTCCAAATTCTCTTCTAAATTAGCCCTAGACTCTATTTTTTATCCTCTGCGCCTCTATTTCTTTATTTCAGGTATCTCAGGATCAGCCCAAGGGCCCTGACAATCAGGTATCAGAGCAACATTCCTGGAAAGCTTCCTCTACCATTCCTCGTCTTATTTTTTTGATCTTCTTCTTCTTTTCTCCTCTTCTTTAAGCTATCTTAGTTTCTTACTTTTTCCTAAATCTATAAACAGCACACCACATGTTTGCTGAATTGTTTCGGTCAAAACACTCCTCTATTCTTCTTAAAAAAAACTCAATCTCAGTCTTCTCCTCTTAATCTCCAATCCATTCTCTCTAGATCTAAATTTCTCCTATTCCATTTTCTCTACTCAAACACTATAGAAAACTCACTCCAGCTCATACACTTCATCACTAAGTTGTATTACTACTACTTGGCAGGTTTTTCAACTCTTGTAGCTTAATTGGATCCTTAGGCTGCAATTTCCTTGTTGATAGTCATAAGAGAATAAGGGTCACAACAATCTGCTACAACAAGATTTCATGAGTTTTAGAGACTATACTGAACTGAAGACAAATTTCAGAAAATGGAAGAGAAGTTTGATTCCTTCATGGAGATGATGATTGACTTCATGAAACAAAGGTCTCCAAGTGGTGATTCAAACTTTGTGAATCCTTTTGGACAACTGAACAAAGGCAAGAGTCCAATTCACATAAGTCACAGTGGAGACAAGGATCTTTAGAGACCCTACACAAGCTGCAAGGGCTAGAAGAGAAGATGAGGATGATGATGAAGTGCAGTGGGTCCAAAGAAACCATAGGGAGGAGGATGATCAAGACCTTAAGCGTCTTAAACTCACATTTCCTTCTTATACCGAAGGACAGGGTGCTAGAAGTTGGGTCAAAGACTGAGGAATTTTCTACTATCTACAAGGTCAAGGAGATGAGAAAGGTTCCTATGGCTGCTATGCATCTCCATAATGTACCTAAGTTATGGTACAAATCTTTTATGGTTGGAAAAACCAAGGTGACTTGGAAACAGTTTTATAATGCATTCATATTGAGGTTTACGGAAGCAGGGCTTGACAACCTATTTGAGCAGTTCAAAAGCCTCAAGCAGTCGAAAGATGCGAACTCATATTATGATGAGTTTGAGAAATTTAAGGGCAGAGACTCATGGAGAAAATTCCAACACTCAATGAGGAGTTCCACCTAGGAAATTTCGTTAGAGGCTTGAATGAAGAAACTAAGAAGATGGTTAAGCTCTTAGACCCTCAAACCTATGAGCAAGCATATAAACAGTCCAAGTCTTTTGAAACCTCAATTCCTAAGCCAAACAGCAGTTATTTAAAGCCTTCTACTCCTGTTATATCTTCTACCAGTCAAAAAAAGACCCTATTATAACTCCTACACGCAAAACACCCTTGTTAACTAACCCATAATTAGCACTATCTTGTGAATATTTTAAGCCTAAAGGAATCACCATAGCTCAAAGGGAAGAAAGAAGGACCAAGGGACTTTGTTACTACTGCGATGATAAATTTACAGTTGGGCATCAATGTACCAATCCCAAGGCTTACATGATAATTAGTGAACCCACAGATAATGGAAAGTATAAAGGACCCCCAAAATTTGATGAAGAAACCCAAGAAACAAAACAAAAAACCAACAGAACTGAAGTAGAGGAACCATGGAGATATCTATCAGTGCCATTGAGGGAGGGCACAACCCAAGGAGTATTGTGATGACTGGAAAGATAGGGCATAGGACTTTCTCTATTCTAATAGATGAGGGCAGCAGACATGACCTAAATACATCCAAAAGACTGGGTTATTTACTACAAGTAACTACTCCAATGAGTGTCACTGTAGCCAATGGAAACTAACTAGTCACCACTCACCAGATTTGTGTACCCTAATTTCAAGTGGAAAATGAGTTCAGAGGGGTTCATTGCTCAACTGAGGGTACTTCCCCTAGGAAGCTATAATGTAGTCGTTAGTGGACTGGTTAGGGCTTTTGGGACCTATCAAAACTACAAATGCAGCCTGTCTACCAGGGAAAGAAAATAACCCTTTTTGGTAATCCCCACCCCCACAAGCCAGCCCTAAAAATGATAATGGGAGACTCTTTGACCAAAGATTTCCAGCATCAAGAACATGGGATGATGGTCCTCCTACATGGAGTGTACCCCACTTCATCTGATAAGGGGGTCCCAAAATAAAGAAGGCACCATTGGGAGTGCAGAACAAGCTCCAAACAGAAAGTTGAACCTGCTCTTAGAGGAGTACTCAGACATCTTCACAGCCCCAAGCTCATTGCCTCCCAAAAGATCAGCGGAGCACAATATAGAATTAAAAGGAGCACAACCATTTTCCTTGAGACCTTACAGGTACTCCAATGACCAAAAGAATGAGATCGAAAAAATGGTTGAAGAAATGCTCAAGGCAAGTATTATAAGGCCTAGCAGTTCTCCTTTTGATTCACCTATCTTGTTGGTCAAAAAGAAAGATGGTTCTTGGAGGTTTTGCGTAGATTACAGGAAGCTAAACTCTATGACAATCAAAAACAAATTTCCAATTCCTCTAACAAAAGAGCTTCTATATGAACTCTATGGGGCAAAATATTTTATCAAGTCAGAATGAGCAAAAAGACATCCAAAAAACTACCTTTAGGACTCATATGGGGCATTATGAGTTCACTGTGATGCCCTTTAACCTCACCAATGCCCCTGCCACCTTTCAAAATTTAATGAATCGGGTGTTTTCTCCTCATCTTAGAAAATTTACTTTGGTATTCTTTGACGACATCTTAGTGTACTCCAAAGGCATGAAGAAACATTTAGAACATCTACAAAAAAATTGTGTGATCATGAGGAAGCATCAACTCTATGCTAAAATGAGCAAATGTGAGTTTACTTCTACCAAGGTGACTTATTTGGGATACATCATATCCAATGAAAGAGTAGCGGTTGATCCTAGCAAAGTTGAGAACATGTTTACATAGCCCATTCCAACAACAGTCAAAGGTCTAAGAGGATTCCTTGGACTCATTGATTACTATAGAAAATTTGTAAAAGGTTACGGTCTAAACCATTAACCAAGCTCTCAGAAAAAGATGGGTTCAACTGGAATGAACAAACAACTACTGCATTTGAAACATTGAAGAGGGCCTTAACAAAAACCCCAGTCCTAACACTACCTGATTTTAATAGGGAATTTACCGTGGAGACTGATTCATCTAACTCGGGAATAGGAGTTGTCCTTATTCAAGAAGGGAAACTTATGGCATTTTTCAGCAAGGCATTAGGATCAAAAAGCCAAAATATGTTGGTCTATGAGAAGCAACTAATGGCAGTTGTTACTGTACTGCAAAAATGATCCCCTTATCTTATGAGTAAAAATTTACCATCAAAACTGATCACAGGTCTTTGAAATATTTTTTGGAGCAAAAAATGGTCAATCTCCGGTAACAAAAATGGTTGAGCAAGCTGTTGGGTTACAATTACACTATTGTGTACAAAAAAGGTAAGGAAGATGTGATAGTTGATTGCCTTTTCAGAATGCATGAAGACAGTACTAAAGAGGGTAATCCATGAGGACATGGAACATTTTGAAGGGAAGGGTAATGTCAGAACTTATATTGATGAAGGGCATTAGTAGTAATATAGTAATAGTATAGCAGTATTAAGTAGTAGCCGTGCATGTTTTGCGATTGTGAGCAAAACAATAGAGTGAGTTAGAGGGCTTTGTCTTTTATAGGCATATTAGTAGTCTATAAATATCTAGTGATGTAATAGAAACCCTAAGCTTGATAATATGAATGAAATATGAATTGTGTGAGCTCTCTTGAGAGTCATCTTTATTTCTCCCTTCCATTCTTATCCAACCTCAGTTTCTTCTCCAAATTTTCTTCTAAATTAACCCTAGACTCTATTTCTATCCTCTGCAACACTATTTTGATTTCAGGTATCTCAGGATCAGCCCAAGGGTCCTGACCAAAATAAAGTAACTTTCATTTCAAATCAATTCATATTCAATAATCTGAATACTAATGAGATTACAACTCTTTGTATAGGAAACTTACGACTTGGCGACCACTAAAAACATATTGGTGGGGATTAAATAATGGAAATTTTAAATTGAGTTATACAGTTATACCAATAGTCAAATACTATAAACTCAATCTGCAAATTGATAGCAAGTTAAGTCCTAAATAAAGATGATTTACCAACTAAAAGATTAGCACAAAATCAAAGACAAATATTCTTACTGATGGGGATCACAAGTCTTGGGCAATGAAGAACTTTTGTACTTATTTTTGGTGTATTAATTCCGCTGAATTGGGTAGAGATTAATGTAATTTTGGGGATTTGAGGTAGCTTAAGTATATTATTTAAGTATTTGGGGTATTTAGCTATTTTGTTTAAGACAGATGATGGGATAGTGGATGAAATGGAAATTGTATGTTGGGGATAGTGGGTGAGTGGTAAGTTATTTGTGTTCACTTGGTCTCTATAAAGGCCAAGCTTATTTGTTACTTGGGACAGAGTATTGATTATAGAATTTAATACATGGAACTAAATTCTTTTGTATGTGCCTCTGTGGTCTCGAGTTATCTCCATAAACGACTTCAAAACATCCTGCAGAGTGGCCCATTTCTCAGCGGGATAGCAAATTTACCTTTTCTTTTCCTTTTACATATTTCACTATGGAGTCCAACATCACTTGCTAGTTACAGTTATGTGAAATCTACAGGAACTCTGAACTCACCAAAGAGAACTGCGGCAATTTTGAGCTGCCTTTCAGGATACTTGGAGAAGAATTTGTATTCCTCAAATAGATTTGCAATCATGCACTCATATATTAACTGTTCCCTGTAAGTTCATATAATAATCACATATCAAATGAATAAGCATATAATGTAAAAGGTTCATTGCATGTCAACTGGGTACTTTCAATAGAGAAGCTCCAGCAGTAGATCTTACATCTTAGACAAATAAATATCAACAGATAACAAGCCAGACATCGCAAATATGATAGAAAATACAGAATACAAAGTTTTTCTTTGATTCTGTCTATAATAAGATTTCACAACATTTAGTTTTCACATGATTTCAGATGTTCAAAGGAATGTTAGGTGAGGAACTCATAATTTAACTGCTGCAGAAGTACAAGATTGCATGCTTACATAAATGTCAAAATAAAGTAAAAGGGCAGTAAGTGTTAACCAAAGGTCAAAAAGGTTGATTTTCTCATAGAACAATGAACAATTAGTAAGGCAACCCTAAATTAAATGTATTCAAGAGGCATTCTTATTCCATGTCAGAGGGTGTTTGAGATTGCTTAGGAAAAGTGATTATTGCTTTTGTTTACTGCTTCTGCTTTGTGTTTGGTAATAAAAACACTTAAATAGAATATAAAAGAAAAGGAGTGTTTGCTATTGAAGAAATTGCTTATCACTTATTTCCATAAAAAAACTGACCAAAAAGGACATAATAGTAAATAGTAACAACTAACAAAGCATGGATAGAAAAGTAATGAAGTAGTAAATCCAATGACCAAGTATATTACTTGATCAAACCTGCTTACGGGAAATTTTTCTTATAAGAAGCACCAAATTCATGTTTCTGCTTATTGCCATCAAAGGAGCTTCGAAGCAGTTTCAAACCAATCACTTTTTGCTTTTCTAAAAACAGCAGTCAGCACCAGTTTTGATTTGCTTATAAGTAATCTCAAACACCGTCTCAAAAAATTTGCTTACGGTACCACTTTTTTTTCTTTTCTAACTTTTTAAATTTATTTTTGGTAGTGCTTATGACACTACATACTGTTCAATATCATATTCAGAATGGGACAATGAGAAGAAGCAGGTTTAATAATGTTTTGCAGGCATGAAAATACTCAAACTTCTAGTATCATTTAAGAATCCTCTCGAAGCTACTCAAGATAATAACTTTTCAGCTCAGCACTGAAATTTCAAGGAGATGAGTTATTTTCCATGGGACAACTCAAGAAACACCAAGAAATGGAGTTAAAAGAATAATACTGATAATTGAAAAACGATTGAAAAATCCATGTTCAATTTAATGTGGACAAAAATATCCAATTAACAAACCTCTAATATTTTTTACACATTTAACATTGAATCAAAAGAACAAGGCAGGGTTCACAAGAATGTTACCCTACAAATGAAGAAACATACAATGGTATATGTATAAGACCATGGAAAAGGAACAAAAAAAATTTAATATAAAGTTTACCTTTTTTCAGAAGACTCCTTGAATCGAGCAAGCATTTGAATCACTGAATCAACGGCCAATAGACCAGAAAACATTTGATGGAAGTAAGAGTTTGCCTCTGTCTCAATGTTGTCTGCATATCCATTAGAAGTTGACAAATCAGTACCACCATCACTCTTCACTCTTATAGCACCATGCAGAAATGTGACAGTCAACTTTTCAATTTCCTCGGAAAGATTGCCAGAGGAAATCAAGCTTGTATGAGCTTGAAGGACCTACAGGAAACAAAGATGTAGATTTAAAATCTTCATGAAACTCAAGACAACAATTTATATGGATAACCAGAACCAAGCAGGCAAAGCAAAACCTTTAAGAAGGTAGAAATTGTCTCCAAATAAAGATTCCAAAGAGAGCCAGATTGATGAAAACGAGTTGCAGGCATATCCCGAGCGCTAAATTGAACCTCCTTTACGAACTTCACACACTCCTGGAAGTATTGACATGTATTATCAGCACAAGTTTCTTATCTTTTATTGAAATGTTAACATTAGAAACATCAAGCATGCAACAGAGACTGATAGCAAAAGCTGCTTGTATTCTTTATTTCGAAAGAAACAGATAAGAGAAGCAGTACTCCGTTGTATATGTTACCTCGAATAGTGCATCTTTGTATGTATTTAAATTAGTGCTTAACCACTTCTCCAAGTCTAAGAGTTCCTTTCGAGAAGCAAGTGCAGCAAGTCTAATACCAAAAGAAGAAGGAATCATCTCCAATACTGGTGATAGAATCTGTAACATAAAATGGATGTATAATTCCAATAAGTGATAAACAAACAACAAACAAAGCACAAACGCCAAACATACAGAATGCTAGATCTGATAACCATGGTATCCAATCTACTAGCGGCATAGAAAGAAAGCATTATTTTTAAGAATCGCCTGGATCTAAGAAGCAGAGATTCGCCTGAAGCACGACTAACTGACCAAGTGATTTGGGAGGATTCGCGTTCGCCGAGATTCGGCTTCATTTGCTTATGTGAGTTGATCGATGGAGGATCCCAGAACCTTGACAAAAAACCACCTCAGTTCAGATGCGACTACTATACAATGGCGATGCATTCAGATGGAAGATTCAGGAAGGGTGGTAATTTTGTATTTTCGCATAACAAAAGCAAGGAAAATAATGCCTAATTGCAGACATTCACGATTTAACCTCTGGGCTTGGGTCACATGATTGACTAAGGTGCCTCCAACCTTCCACTCTCTACGTCTCTTCCTCTCCCTACAGCTATCTTGTCTCTTCCTCTCACTTCTCTCTCCATCTAATAATACTTGCACCTTTTGTTTTTATCTATTTACTTCTACTGTCGTGGTCACGAATGTGTTTATACTCCCCAGGCCTCGGCACGTGGTTCTGCTGCTATTGATCTAATGTTAATTGGTATTTGGTAATTGCATGGCTTGGATCAGTAAAAAAAATAATTGACTAAACAGTTATACTGTACTCCATTTGTTTCGAATTAAATTAATGAATTTATATTTAAAAAAAATTGCAATATAAGTAATATGATTTTATCCAAATTTATTTTTCTCTACTTAAGGAATTAAGGGTTATAACTAAAAGTATAAGCTTCATTATTTATACATTAATCTATTTGTGGCTCAATTTCTTATTTTGAAATGAAGGGAATAAGAAAATTTATAAGCACGATATATTTACATTAATTATGTCAATTTTAATTCAATTAATTGAACTTTGTCTGACATGTCTAAATGCACATAAATAAATTTGTCTAAAGTTTATATGTGCCGAATCCCCAAATTTCTATTTTTCAGATTTTCCGAATTGCCGAATCCCTGTATAGCAAACCCAAATGCATGCTTCTTTAGGCCTGGATCAGTTAGACAATGTAAACATAATAAAATGTGAGATTTCCTAAAATAGAACTGAAGCTGGTACAATAGAAACGAATATCTAAAACAAGTTAAAGCAGATTGGAAAACTGAATATGGTGAGGTGCTCAGTTGTAAAGCACAGTTCAGAAAAAGCTTAACAAACATTTAAGCTAACAATTGTGTCTGCTTTGCAAATGGAGGTTTTAGTTACACAAGGAATTTGCGATAAGATAAAAGATGACTTGGTTCTATGTTAAAAAATTAGGCAAAAAAAAGATGATTCAGAATATATTTACCTTTAGCTCTAGGCACAAGTCCAAAACTCTACTCATATTGTCTGGATCCATATTTTGTGCATCTAGGAATCCCTGCAATAGAATATTAGGGTTGACATGCCAGATATGAAGAGCCAAACTATTCCCTGTAGCATTTTTTAGTGCCAACGGAAAGACAATGGAAGACACTTCATATTGAAGGAGATTATATGCCGTCTGAGATTAAAATAGCAAAAATCAATCAACACCAAAGAAAATATGAGGACAGAAAGTAAACATCAAGGAACTGCATTAGTATGAGAGAATAGTACATTGATGTTGGCAATCCCAAGTAGCAAGACTTCAGGGCAGTGCTTAAGAGGATACTCGAGCATTGGTCGAACAGAACTTGCATTACCTCTCTCAGCTAGCTGACACAATACCTCCAGAAGGTCAAGACATAACCATGCATGATTTAAATGTCCTGGTTGAAACTTGTGAACACTCATGGCATCAACATATGCCTGCAATGAAACAACTATTTAGACTACTAGATACAACATGAAGACAAAATGACATGAATATTACAAGTACTTGCGTACAAGCTGCCTCCCAGAATGTGCAAAGCTAAATATTTCAGGTGGCACCAAGACAGCATACTTGAGAAAAGATAGCTGCCCCTCGACATTCTTCCAAACAAAGCCACAAACAGCACGGAGTGGAAATGGATCCTGCAGTGTCAGTTGCAAGGATTTAGGAACAGTAGAGAAAGTTCATGTTTGCTGGTTCCCAATATCATCATTTGAATCAAGCAATTAACAAATTAAAATAAATACACACCTGACATGCTTGTCTAAAGATGGACATGAATAAAGAAAATGTTGCCTCATTGGGAATGTAGAATCCCTCATGATCAAGGTTCTCAAAAACATTTATCCAGTTGATTCCAGGAGCCTGTGGCTTAAGCTTTATTATTAGTAATGGAAATATTTTACCTTACATAAAATTAACATAATTTATTAAGCAAGCAGGTCAAGCATAGAACTTACGAGTTGCTTGATTGAATCGATGAGCATGTCAATGTTCCAGGAATCAAAAATTGGTAGATCAGACAAGCTACTGCTACCAAGAGCAGAACAGAATGTTGAGTATGTGTTCTGGCTGTCCTCAAGACCATCATTGATGCGAACAATAGTGCCAAGTATCCTAGCAACAGTGATTTCAGTCAGCGGTAAGAATAGAGATAACATCTCTTTGCACTGTGAGACGTTCACTGTGCATCCATAACCCAATTCCTTCATTAGTCCAGCCATACTCATTTCTTTCTCCATTTCTGCTAGAATGGTATCGAAATCATTTTCAGAGCTTTCGTTGAACTCCAAATTCCTGCACCAATAAAGAAAATTAAATAAATGTCAAAAAATGCATGACCTTCCAATAATTTTAATTTTTCTTAATGACGGTCGAATCTACCACTATCCTTAGGGTGCGCACTGGATTAACCATCAAGTGCCCATAATACCCCATCAAGTGCCCATAATACCCCCACCAACCACAAGTCCACACACACTGAGTAATCCCATAGTAAATTATGTGAGGGTGACCCAAAGGAGATCGTTCCCTTTCCAGAGCATTGAACCCTTTTTCCAACAAGATAGTTAATTAAAAAACTAGCAGTGAAGTTGAAAACAAATGCAAAGCCCTCGTGAAGTAAAAGAGACAGGGTCTTTCATTTGGTCATTAAAAGAGGGATGCTATAGGAGGAGCTCCATCATAGCATTCCGACCTAAACAATAATCAAGAAGCGATGGGAAGTATGTTTCCTACGAATGCAGAAATTACCTTAAGAAGTGTATATCACGCAATTCATCAGAAAGCAACGGTGCTAAAATAAATTCAGAATCCCCCTTCAATTGCACCACTGACAACATCTGCATAAATGAATCCACATGCTTGCAAAGGCCTTCTGATCGGTTAAGAAACATGAGAATGTTCTGAATTTGCTCAGCAGAATCCACAGACGCATAATTGGCGCATACCTCCGCAATCTGAGACATGAAGAAATTTTTACCTGCAAAACAGCCCAAATACTAGTTAAAGAAACAACATAAATAGGGAAATAACACTAACAATTTACACCGTATCAAAAACTTTAGATATAAAGGAGATGGGACATACCACACATTCTGATGTCAAGATTTTCTGAATCTGATAAAGCAAGACCTATCCCAATTTTTTCAGGTGCTGACAGTTGCAGTGCAGTACAGAGATTCTCCAGAAAATCTTCACTAACTGCTGTAATTCTTACTGACTCACGCAACACTGTACTGAAATTTGGTTTGTCTAAGATGAATTTAAAAATTGATGCAAATATGGGTTTCAGCTTCATATTCTTCAAGTCTTTCCCATAAATATCCAGTTGGTGGAAGCAGCTCTGGAGCACCAATATGCTTCCCTCAGTTCCATACCCAATATACTGTAAAAGAACAAGATATCAGCTAGTAGAAGACAAAATTCATCTAAGTACAACTAAGCCTTAAACCAACAAATAAAAGTTGGTCTGACAAGCTCTTCCTAGCTTCCATACAATTAAACCATCATAATAAACCATACAAGGATCAAAAATGTCCCAAACTAAGATTCTATGCTGCCTGCTAACCTAACAAAACCCTTTCCCTGTGAGTTTGAATCAAGGTAAAAGTAGAAGACCTTAAACTTGACATTATCAGAATCATCTATAAGCCTAATGAAGCCAAAAGAAAAGAAGGATGAGAGAAAGAAATTGAATATGTCCGAATAGTCTCTCCTTCCCTTCAAAATATTGACTGTTCCGTTCTTTCCAAATCAACCCCCAAATATTATCCAGGTTCAACCCCCCCCCCCCCCCCCCTCTCCCAGTTTTACATGGATCCATGCATGCAACATCAACCTTAATGAACGGGTCATCACCCACGAGATAAAAAGAGACGAGCTTAGTCCAGAATAAGAAGAGATGAGCTTCGTCCAGAATAAGAATAGGTGGTGAGCCAAGATACATGACAATTTTTTGAGCTCTTTAGAACCCGGCATGGAGCCTGAGCCCAATAAACAATCAAAAGAGAGAATGTTGGAGAGACTAAGGAGTAAGGCGAATCTTGGCTTGGTTCATTTGAACCTCTAATAAGCCTTAACATAAAGAATTGTATAACGAAAGCGTGAAGAAATCACTTTGTTATGCCATACTAGTAAGATATTTGATTTTGAGAAATATAATAATGACAAATTTTAATTCCAACCTCAAAAGTCAAACAGATCCCAAATTTTTCAGGTTAGAAGATAGTAACTGAATGATTCAAGCCCCAGTGTCATTAGTTTCAAAGCTGGAATTTCAATACATTTCTTTAAAGTAGTGCAGGTCTACTCTAATTTGTTCTTTTTCAAACCATTTAAGTTAACTTAAGAAGCAGAGGCAACAATTAACCCCTGCAATACTTTTCCATGTTTTAGGCTGGACAAGTGCCTCCTCTCAATGTTCCCTACCCCTGGCCGTTGAATTTTACGTCAACAACTAGAGTACAAAATGAAGGTTGAATAAGCCATAAGGTCATATTATTATCAACAAACATTTCGACAAAAGCTGCATCAGTAACTAAACTAGTGGAGCTTATAAGTCATTATGGTTTGGTTTTTTTCTTTTATAAAATTTTAGTTGCTAAAAAAGTGTTTTGTGCATTCACTTATAAATATTGTGGTTTAGCAGAATCCAAAAGGCAATAGCGCATATCAAACACTACGAAACATGTCTACTGGCACACAAACACTAGAGACATTACGTGAGACATGCTTAAATCCGCACTTGGGAACAATTAGTCACAAAGCACTTCAGGGACACCAACTTTGGCTACCATAAACCATTCAGTACTTCATATATAATGCAAGCTAGCCACACAATTTCCCCATAAAAATCAGCTCAAATTCGTTAAACTAACACTCAGACTTCCAACTTGATATCAAAATCAAATAATTATCAGGCAATACACACAAATACAACGTAATCAGCAAACTGAGATTTGCTCTACCAAAATCACTCACATTAGAACTACTAATTCACATGCATTATGTTACAAGTGAGAAATTTAGTGATTTCAGAGAAATATAATCAAAATTAACGTCTGATAATCGTATGCATATACATATATATAATTATACCTCGCGGAGGGCCTGATAAATATGATCAGAATTCGTTCCGTTCAGGCTCCCGAGCAGATACCGTATATGGCGGGACGCCGTGTCTGAGAAAGGAAACATCTCGAAGCAGTGAAGGAGAAAGCTAGGGGTTTTGGAATTGGGGAAGAAGAGGGTCGAATTTATAGCTTGGAAGTGATTGGGTGCATGTAACGAGTGACACTTGGGAGTTGCGACTTGTTTGTTGTTGAATTTTTTTGTATTTATTCGCTCCTGTGTAGCCACGTCAGAGTCCAATGCCTAAACATTAACGAAGAGACGTAGATATACATTGTACAAATAATTTAATCAAAATTATTAAATTAAAAAAAAATTATTCGTAAGTAATTAACGTTGATTTTTGATGGATTAAAGCTTTTTATTTAAAAAATTATTTATTAAATAAAAAATCTTATGTCTCCGTAATTATAAAGAGAATGTTATTTTCAACGCTATAACTTTTATTTTAGTACAAATATGCAATATTTACGATTTATAATTTAATCTTTCATTATATTATTTGCGCTATAATAGAAATTTTTGCATTAAAAATATCATTCACCTAAAATTAAAATGATTATCACCTTTGACTTTTTTACAAATAAATGAGGAAAAATGATATTCACCATTACATTAATTACAATTATATAAATCTATGCTAATATTAAATTCAAAAAAAACAAATTAATTTCAAAAATAAATAATAATCTAAAGAGTATAAATATTCGAGCTTGTTAAGAGCTAGAAATATAGAAGTGTAAAAATCCAAACAATTAATTTCTTTAGCTAGCAAGCAATTGGCCTTTACAATTAATTTAGGAAGCCCTAACATATCTTCACCAGCAGGTGACTTTCATGTCGAGAAAGAGAAATCCTAAAAAACAATTGATGATGAAAAGAGTCGGACCAACTTTTATATGCTACGCATATTTTTTGAAGGTTTCGATATGGACAAAATATATACTACATATATATAAAATTAACCCCTATATATAAAAATTCATAAATTGATTTTTTTAATTTAGGATTAAAACACAGTAAGTTATCTCGGTTGGTTATTATAAATCGGTTCAATTGGCCTGAGAAATTAAAACGTTGTGTAAATTTATCTTTAAAAATTCGTTGTATAATCAGTATTTCTTCGTATTTTTATCTGTTATTCCTTTATATATTTTCCTTCAAATTTCTCTATCGTAGATATATATATATATTCGCTTTGTTCCCTTCTTTTCCTCCATCAAATACACTCCAAAACTCAGCCCATTTAACAGCTTCATCATTCCTAGGGTTTTATTAGTGTAAAAAAAAAAGCACTTCTCTTTCTTAAACTTTGCCTCCGCAATTGCTGATGCTTCTGCACGCCATTTGGGATTTTTTAGGAGAATTAATCCACTATCTGCAAACATGGGTATGAATCATTAACATGTATACTTCTTTCTTCTTCAATATTCTTAATGAAATTCATGTTATGATGCATGTTTATTTTGTTCTGCTTTGAGTGAAATTTTGTTTTTGTTTATAAAAAAAAAAGAACATAAAATAATGTGAAATTTTAATATGAGAGAATAGTAGTAGTTGAAAAATAAAACTCTAAAAAGGGAGAATATTGTTTTTTATTAGATCATTTGCTCTATATATGCAAATGTTAAAAACTAACTCTTGGGTAACAGTGTTATATAGACTGTAAAATACTGTTATTTATATGTATTTAAATTATTAAATTTTGTAAAAAAAATTATCATACTAAATATTATAAATATTTTTAAAATAAATAAATAAAATATTTATAATATTTGGACCGATCGCTGTTGAAGTACTCAATGTAAAATAATTATAAAAAATAAAATTGTAACTCATTCCCTTAGATGGATAGAACGTACATCTCTGCAGATAGTACTTTAAGCAGATACAATGACAACTGAAGTTGGTTGTCCCATCTCCAACTTCTCTGTCTTGAAGTTCAGCCAATTCAACAAGAACTTGTGAATGTCAAAGGGACAACGTGTATATATACATATGAAACCCTCCTAACATGATACAAGCTACACTCTTCCTAAAAAATATTGATATAAATTAATTTTATGTTAGCCACTACAATTATTGTATCTATTTTTAATAGGTGGTTACAATTTCTTTGTTTATTTTGTGAAGTGATGCATACATACATGGGATCAAAACCCATTGATGGGTGAATTACTTCCAAAAGTAAATTAGAGTTTTAATATATAGTGGACTAGCTCGGTTGGAAGTAATTTTCTGAAATCAACTTGGACTTGACATTATAGTATATATCGTTGGGATATATATATATATATATGTGTGTGTGTGTGTGTGTGTGTGTGTGTGTGTGTGTGTGTGTGGCGTGAGAATTGCTACAAGCAAAAAACGTATAATTATTATGAGTGGAAGCTATTCATGGATTTGGAGTAGTAGTGTGTTTTTTGGTCGAAGAAAAACGTAGAGAAAAAATTGAGAGATTAAGCAATTAATTTGAGAAATAAATGTATAGATATATTTATTATATTTTCTTATTTTCGATACGTGAGTTGGTGTGTTTTTATCATTATTTCGAGTCAATTAATTATTTGAAAATTTTAATTAATATGCATGAATATAGTGTATAGTTAGCATATAATATGTATAAGTACCAAAAAGGCTGATTAATTGAATATGTGAAATGATAATAATGCAGAAGGTATTTAATTCTTGTAATAATAATAATAATACATATATGGAAAAATATATTTTATAATTATATTTAAATATAAATTATTTATCTAACCGAACTCTTTTATATAAAGTAACAATTTGGGTGCGAGGCTAAAAACGCATGAATAGTACCGTCTACTGCCCACAAACGTAACAAACTAACTACATACCCGAACAAACAGGTTATTTTCCCTCCAAAGTCCAACGAGAAAAAGACGATGCTCAGCTACACCACATAAACCATCACTAGAAAATAATGAAAAATCCCAAATCCCAATATGCTTCACTCCATCTTCTTCTTCCTCCATGGCCACATATCTCCCCCTTCCCTCCATTTCCAACCGTCTCACCCTCTTCAAATCCCTAAACCCTAGCATCCCCAAACCCCTAAAATCCCGATCCCCAATCCTCACACGCTCTTCCCTAACAGACCTTTCTCTCTCCTCCAAAAACTACCTCCTCAATCTCATTTCAGACCAAGACAGAGGCCTCAAGACCCAAAATGATCCCCAAAAGCTCGCCCAGATCGTCGAAGCCATCGAAGCCATTGCGGTTGTCGGCCGCGACTCGGTCACCACCGGCGAATCATTGTCCGGTACTTGGAGGTTGCTCTGGACTACAGAGAAAGAGCAGCTGTTCATAATTAAGAATGCTAATTTTTTTGGAACAGCGGCCGGAGACGTTTTACAGGTGATTGATGTGGAGAATTGCTGTCTAAACAATGTAATTACTTTTCCTCCAGATGGGGTTTTCTTTGTTCGGTCTAACATTGAAATTGCTTCGAATCAACGAGTGAATTTTAGGTATTTCCTACTACTTTTCAGTTTATATTGCCTAATTGTATTTGTAATTCTTAGAAATTCTCAGGTTTATGCTTTCTTTGGATTTTGGAGAGTTATAGACTAGAAAGGAAAATGAGGAGAAAAATCGAAAGTAATGAAAGTTAAGAACTTCATCAAGATTCTCGAGTCCTTTTACTGCACTTGATTTGAGCATTGTATTTGGTATTGAGTTTTGCAAGTGTTTTATAGTGGTAGTGTTCAACAGGATATTTTATTTTCCTGAATTTAAACTCTCTGTTTAGCTCCCTCAATATTTTTGAGATCCCTATGAAGTATGACTTCTGTTAGAAGAAATTAGAGAATACTTATGGGATATGTTTGTGGTGTTGGGGAAGGGTTCACCAATATCCGAAATGTATATGATTCATATTGGGTTGCCTATTTGATAAAGAAAAATGGAACTTCTTGTTGTTAGAATATGTTTAGAGATTTATTTTAAGTGTTTTGATATATGAAGAAGTAACAGTATACGTTTGTTGTGGTAGATTTACAAGTGCAGTTCTACGTGGGAAGGATTGGGAATTTCCATTGCCGCCATTTGGGCAGGGATGGTTAGTGTTTAAATTTTACAGTTGAATTCCGTGATGATTACCTACATGTTGTGCTTAAATTTAGTTAGCAATTTATACGCAAGTGTACACAATCAACAAATAATACAGTGATTAAATAGAGTGTCAAACTCACAGGGAATTAAAATAATTATTAACCAATTATTAAATTTATATCGCCTTAATCTTATTTAAACAAATGATTTAAAATTTGTGAAATAGAACTAATTAAAATTAATAAAGAAATTACTTATTAATAAAATACTAGGGTGTTAGAATCATATATTTAATATCATCTTCTCAATTTTCATGACCAAAAACTCTACTTTTTATCTCACACTAATTTGGTCTCTCGACTCTATTAGATGCGGAAAATAAAATCAGTTAAGCCCAATTAAGTTTTAAATCAAATTGTTAATTCTTTTACAGCCAAGCAAATGTATAAAATCAAACACTCACTATATCTATCGAAACACAATTTATATCCGCTTTTAACAAATTATAAACTGAATCCAACAAATCATAATGAGAATTCAATTTTATATTTGAGCGATAAAAATAGGCATTCAATAAAAAGAATTATTATTTACGTTAAAATACTAAATCTGTAAAATTGATTGGCATGAATTTGTGCAATGGAATCAATCAAAGATAATCATCATTAACCCTAGAAATTAATCTAACCTAGCATACTTAAAATTAAAACACAAAACATAATTAAATAATGCATAAATAAAATAATCCACAAATAATTCAACGTATCAAAATTACAACAATAAAAGAAAAAGAAAAGAAATCAAATCTGTGTTTGACATCCGTCTGTCACTCGGATCACAGTCTTCAACTCCTAAGCTCCGCCTTCAATTGTTGAATCATTCGCGTTGAATATTTGTTCCAAATAAAATAAAAAATCTACTCCTAAACTACTCTCAGACGCTCTGCCAGCTGGAAGCGTTACCGCCTCAGACCAACCCGCGCACTGCGCGCAATTCTGAACAGTCACCGCCTGGAGAAACGACACCGTATACATTCCTTCTTCACTTACCGCGCATTGCGCGGATCAATATAATCCGTTGCTTGGTCTGAACGACGTCGCGTAGCTCTGCTGATTGACATCCTTACGCGCCCAACACAGTTTATGTTTATTTACGATTCTGCCACCAAGCTTCTATTTATTTACCAATTTTGTCCTCCAGCTTTGCAGAAATTACACTTTTGCCATCAATGATTATTTTCCTACAGAATAAAATAGAAAATAAATAAAAATAATATAAAAATAATAAAACACATAAAATTAAATAAATTACCTAAAATCAATTAAAATACCTAAGAACTCGCAATTAATTAAGCCAAAAATATATATTAAATATGAATAAAATTCAACTTAACACTACATATGGAGGTTACCTTGTCTCAGGTCAAATCAATATAAACTGATCTAGAGATTAGCATTTTGGTTATTCTTTGTAATCTTTTGTTAGAGTGACATTTTGTGTCTGTCTTCTTGTGCTTTTCTGTTTGTGGATTTCGTCTGTTTTAGAAGTTAAAAAACTGCAACAAAAAAAGGTAGCAGAAAAAGGTAATAGTCATTCTTTTTTTCATAATTTGGTGGATTCATACATCAACAGTGTTGACCATTTACTATTTTTGATGAAATAAAGGACAAACACTCAATTTTGAACCTTCCATGAGTAAATAATCTCGTATACATTTACATAATCAGAATTTGCCTTGCCTGCCCCCTACCTTTTTACCTTAGAAACGAATTCCTCATTTACTTTTTCTTAGAGAAAAGCGGAATATATTGATAAAGGAGAAAAACATCATTAGAGGCAAAGTCCAGAAAGTGAAAAAAAAAAAGAAGAAAAAAAGACACCAACGAAACGCAGCCATCCTTGAATATCAGAAATCATTGAAGTTCGAAAACCTTTGATGGTAGAGACCTATAAAGCAAAATCATCACCTTGTCATATTGGTATGCTCTACATGAGGATATTCCGTATCAGCAGATACTCCCTTTTCTGGCGTCGAGTGCTGTGAATGGGGTCATTTGATCATTTATACTTTATTTGTTATCACCATCTATGGCTTTTTGTATGGGTACTTGTCCCTGTTAAACAATGAGTTAGAATTAAGGGTCACTTCTTAGATATTGATTCTTAAGTTGAGAATGTAAATCATGCACTTATCATCGAATCAAACACTTTCGCATAAGAGATTCATTTTCTTGTTTTCATTATTAGGGGAGGGTGAGCTATTTGCTTTTGTTGTATTACTTGTCCTTTCATAATTAAAATTAAGTGGCATTTTGTTTCTGTAGGTTTGATACCATCTACCTTGACAATGAGATTCGAGTTGTGAAAGATATTAGGGGTGACTATTTAGTTGTTGATCGTGCTCCTTATTCTTGGACTGAGTGAAGTTTGAGAATTATGCTTACTGCAGTGTAAAGCTTACTGTGAGTTCACGCGTTACAAAATCCAACTATCCAACTTAACAGCTGAATGTTCACGGTTGAGCTTAGTTTGTTAGTAGTTTTCTTTTCATGGATTATGATGTATTAATTTGACATGATTCATCGTCTTTTGCTTGGGATTTAGTAACCCCTTACCTTCTATCCTAAATTTTTTTTAAGTTGTGTGAACGAGGTTTTCTGTTTTAGATACCTCTTTAGAGGATGTATATGCATATTGGTTTCAGTGTTTCTATTAATATGCGATGATGATGCTGTAGTTTTAGTCTTCAGCTAGACTTGGAGAAGAAGAATAGAGATAAAGAGAAATAGGATAATTCAAATTCATTCATACTCTGCCTAATACAATCAGTGGTCTTTATACAATCATTGGCACAGAATTCTAGCTAACCGACTCCCCTTATCATTGGCTACTTATTCAAATGTTTGGATCACTGAGCTGTCATCATGTGCTAAATAACAGACAGACTAAACATTTCCTTTCTTGCCCTTGACATACCCCCTCAGCCACGTAGGCTCTCTAATTGCCCTTCTTGACCTTCTTAATTTGTTCAGTGTAAGTAAATCCTCCATTTCTGCTTCTTCTGACTCCACCCTGTCAGCTATTTCATTTTCCATTAAATCCTGATGATCAATCCTGCTATCTTCCATCACATTGTTGGCTTCTGTAAACATTCCTCCTTCACTATGTTGGGTTTGCTGCTGCGTTTGTTGCTGCTGCAGTGTCTGAACCATGCCTTCCACTATTGTTTCATCAACTGGTGCACTTGCTGTAGCAACTTGTCTCTCCTTTTCAGATAAATCAGTTGCTGTAACTAATGCTTCAATTGATGCTGAAGTTGGTGTGGCCATGTTATTTGTATCAATACTCACCCCTTCAAGAGACACCTTGTCCTCAAGGTGGAAATCTGGATAGGTACTCTTGAATTGTGTCACCGATAACCAAGTAGCTTCTTCCAAAGGTAACCCTTCCCATTGGATGAGCAATTGAGATTCCCAGTGATTGTTAACCAGTTTCTTCCTTGTGGCTAGAATAGCTATCGGCCATACCAAGGGTTGATTATTATAGGTCTGTACTGGTAGAATAGCAGTTGTTGTGGGAATATTGCCATGAAACTTTTTAAGCAGAGATATATGGAAAACTGGATGGATCCTAGAGGCTTCTGGTAATTGAAGTTTGTAAGCTACGGAACCAACTCTTTGTATAACTGGGTAAGGACCATAATACCTTTTACTGAGCTTGTATGATGGTCTGGACTGCACAGAGTGTTGTCTGTATGGCTGTAATTTGACCAACACCAGGTCTCCTATATTGAAGGAGAAATTTGTTCTGTGCTTATCAGCCTGTTTTTTCATTTTGAATTGAGCTGATTGTAGTACCTTCTGTAAGCATGCTAATTTTTCATCTCTTGTCTGAAGAGTTGTGTCCACTGCTTCAACCTGAGCTGTACCCGGCAGATAATGAGCAAGTGCTGGTGGTTTCTTGCCATAAACCACTTCATAAGGAGTTTGTTTTATTGCTGAATGATAGGAAGTATTATAGAACCATTCGGCTAAGCCTAAAAACTTATGCCATTGATGAGGTTCTTCAGAAACAAAACATCGAAGGTACTGTTCCAGACATCTGTTAACTACTTCTGATTGGCCATCGGTTTGTGGGTGATAGGAGGATGACATTTTTAGGGTAGTTCCCTGCAATTTGAACAGCTCATTCCAGAACTTAGATAGAAATATAGTATCCCTATCACTGATTATGGATTTAGGAATACCATAATGTTTCCCCACCATCTCCCAAAAGAGGAAAGCCACTTTTAAAGCTGTGTAGCTGGTTGGTAATGGCCCAAAATGGGCAGCCTTAGACAGTCTGTCTACTACCACCAAAATACATGTGTATCCCTGGGATGCAGGCAAGTGAGTGATGAAATCCATGCTGATATCTTCCCAAATTTGCTTAGGGATCTCCAGAGGTTGCAACAATCCATAGGGATTGACATTAACAGCCTTAACCTGTTGACACACACTGCAATTTCTTATGTAATCAGTGACATCCTTCTTCATATTACTCCAATGAAAACTAACAGATAGTCTCATGAAAGTTTTCTGTATTCCTCCATGTCCCCCTTCAGGGGAATTATGAAATTCTCTCATAAGAGTCTCTTTTAATGTGGGATGGTTTGGAATGTAAATCTTCCCGCGATACAGGTAGAGCCCATTTCGGATAGACCAGGGAGGACTAATCTGAATGGTTTGTAATTCACTTGCTGCAGTTTGTTCCTTCTTAATGTCTTCCAGAATTTGAAATGTAGGCATAGTAAGGGTCATAACTGCTCCTGTCACATTAACTGCTGGTTGGTGAGAAGGATGCCTGGACATAGCATCTGCTGCTGCATTATGTCTTCCTGGTTTGTAAATGATCTCATAGGTGTAACCCAACAATTTAGTAAGGTAGTACTGCTGTTCTGGAGTTTGAATCACCTGTTGCATGAGACTTCGCAGACTTTGCTGATCTGTGTAAATGTAAAATTTGGCCCCCAAAAGGTAATGTCTCCATTTGGCAACAGCAGCTGTGATTGCAAACAGCTCTCTGAGATAGGTGGACGACCGCTGCATTCTTGGGCACAACTTTTTACTGAAATAAGCAATGGGGTGCCCCCCTTGACTGAGAACAGCCCCAACGGCATATGTAGAAGCATCAGTTTCCAATGAAAAAGCTTTAGAAAAGTCTGGGAGGATTAGAACAGGCACATTTGTGAGGGCCTTCTTAAGCTGCAGGAATGCATTTTCAGCTATGTCATTCCAACAGAATGCCTCATGTTTGAGCAAATCTGTTAACGGAGCTGCTATGGCTGCATACCCTCTAACAAATTTTCTGTAGTATCCAGTTAGACCCAAGAATCCTCTTAGTTGCTTCACATTGTTAGGTTTTGGCCAAGATAACATGGCTTCAATTTTAGTTTTGTCTGGTTGAACACCCTGGTGTGATATGATATGGCCTAGGTATTCAATTGTTGTGACAGCAAAGTGACATTTAGAGATTTTGGCATAAAGGGAGTTGGACTTCAAACAATTTAGGACCGAGGTCAGATGTTGCACATGAGAATCCAAATCATGACTGTACACCAATATGTCGTCAAAAAATATAATAACAAACTTCCTCAAATATTTCTGAAAAATTCCATTCATAGTTGCTTGAAAAGTGGAAGGGGCATTGGAAAGGCCAAAGGGCATTACCAAGAACTCATAATGGCCACTATGAGTCCTAAAAGCAGTTTTGTGAATATCTTCACATACCATTCTTATTTGATGATAACCAGACTTCAGATCAATTTTAGAAAAGTACCTTGCTCCTTGTAGCTCATCTAGCAGCTCATCGACAGTAGGAATTGGGAATCGGTCCTTCAATGTAATTGCATTCAAAGCTCTATAATCCACACATAGCCTCCATGTGCCATCTTTCTTTTTAACAAGGAGGACTGGTGAACTGTATGAGCTGTTACTAGGCCTGATAGTTCCTGACTGAAGCATGCCTTGTATCTGTTGTTCAATCTCATTCTTCTGGAAATGAGGGAATCTGTAGGGCCGAACATTAACTGGTTTTGAGTGTGGTTCCAAGGGAATATGATGGTCAAAAATTCTGGTAGGAGGAAGTTGGTGTGGGTCTTGGAATACAACTTTGAATTGGTCTAGTAAACTGGCAATGGCTGGAATAGAATGCTCTGTTATAGGTTGAATAGAATGGAGATTAGTCAAGAGAGGTATAGTGGGATGTTCTGGTGCAATGTTTGTTTCAACTGGGGTCTGTATGAGTTGTAACAGGTAACATTGTGCCACTTCTTTTCTTTTTAGCAACTGCTGAAAATGATTAGCAGAAATGGAATTGGGATGGTTTGTTTCTCCTTGCAAACAGATTTCTTTGCCTTGATGAGAAAATTTAATGTATGACTGCTGGTAATTGATCTTCAACTCTCCAAAGCTTTCCTGCCAAGCCACCCCAAGTACGACATCTGCCCCATGAAGATCTATCACAAAAAAATCTGAGACAAACTTGTTTCCTTGAATGTCAAAAGTGACTTTAGTGCATTGTCCCACACACTTCAAGGTTTCTCCATTACCAACAATCACAGAAAAATGTGGTGATGGAGTAATATCCAACCCCAGATACCTAGCCACCCGGGTCTGTATAAAGTTGTGGCTACTGCCACCATCAATAAGCATCTGTAGGGGTTTTCCTGCAGTACTACCCAACATCCTTAAACACCTGGTATTGGGAGAACCTATGAGTGCATATAAGTTGCCCACAGCTGGTTCAATTTCTGCCTCCTTGTCTCCCATCTCCATATCACAATTTTCACTTTGTTCTAAATCTTCACAATCTTCCGGAACCACTCCATTTAACAACAATAAAGACATTTGGCCCTTACATCTGTGTCCCTTCTGCCACACTTCATCACAATTAAAACATTGGCCCTTCTCTATTTTAGCTTGTCTTTCAGCGAATGTAAGCCTCTTAATAGGCAACTTATGGTAGGGAGATTCCTGTAGGCGTGGATTAAGCATTCTTTCAGCTGTCCCTTGGACCCCAAAAGGAACTGTAGCATGTTTAACAGCAGGGGTGTATTGGGGTCTCGGACCTAACATAGACGTGTTACTGATACTCCTAGGTTGAAAGTTATAAGATCTCCCAGCCCCAAGTTTTCCCTCATAAAGCTTTGAAAGGCCTATGGCATGTTGCAAGTTATATGGTTGAGCACCAATCACCTCACATTGAATATCCCCTCTAAGGCCACCTATATAACAACCCTTAAGAAATGACTCAGGTAACCCATATATTTTGTTAGAAATCTGCTGAAATTTCATTTCATAATCTGCTATAGTACCAGATTGTCTTAATTTGGTGAGTTGTGTGTTAGGGTCGTCATATGGTGATGGTCCAAACCTAATTTGGATCTGTAATACAAATTCAGCCCAGGATCTTACCAAACGGTTAGTCTCCATCCACTGAAACCAGCTTGAGGCAGCTCCATCAAGATGAAGAGCCACCAAAGAAAGTTTGTTATCTTCAGTGATTTTGTGATACTCAAAATATTTGTTTACCTTGTAAAGCCATTCTGTTGGATCTCCTTGTTCAAATCTGGGGAAATCCACCTTGGCCTTCCTAAAATGATCTTCCTGTCTTCTGTTGTCTAGAATAGGATCCCGTGGCCCTGGTCTTGGGTTTTCTGGTGCTGGTTCAGGTGGAACTTCATCTCTTCCCGGTGGTCTCCAATTCTGCATTTGGTCTTGGATAACCGCAGCTACCGTCTGGTTGATTGTTTGAGAAAACTGGGAAAATTGTTGATTAAGTTGCTCTAGCAGCTGTTCCATTCTGTTAGGTTCAGCCATGGTTTTCAGCTCTCAATGAAAGCACCAATGATGCTGTAGTTTTAGTCTTCAGCTAGACTTGGAGAAGAAGAATAGAGAGAAAGAGAAATAGGATAATTCAAATTCATTCATACTCTGCCTAATACAATCAGTGGTCTTTATACAATCATTGGCACAGAATTCTAGCTAACCGACTCCCCTTATCATTGGCTACTTATTCAAATGTTTGGATCACTGAGCTGTCATCATGTGCTAAATAACAGACAGACTAAACATTTCCTTTCTTGCCCTTGACATACCCCCTCAGCCACGTAGGCTCTCTAATTGCCCTTCTTGACCTTCTTAATTTGTTCAGTGTAAGTAAATCCTCCATTTCTGCTTCTTCTGACTCCACCCTGTCAGCTATTTCATTTTCCATTAAATCCTGATGATCAATCCTGCTATCTTCCATCACATTGTTGGCTTCTGTAAACATTCCTCCTTCACTATGTTGGGTTTGCTGCTGCGTTTGTTGCTGCTGCAGAGTCTGAACCATGCCTTCCACTATTGTTTCATCAACTGGTGCACTTGCTGTAGCAACTTGTCTCTCCTTTTCAGATAAATCAGTTGCTGTAACTAATGCTTCAATTGATGCTGAAGTTGGTGTGGCCATGTTATTTGTATCAGATGACTCATTCTTCTCTATTTTTTTGACAGGAGTCTTATATCATCACTGAACATTGTCCCACCGAGTGAGACTGTACAAATGGGCCACTAACCACACAATTGACTTCTATGAGTTTTCAGCCTATTTACTATTCTAGGGTTACCTAATCAAATGTTTGGTGTATATGGCAAAACTAGAGATGATTATGAAATGAAAGTGTGAAAACTCTAATTTCTAATGAATAATGAACTATATAGCTTGCCTTGGTTATTTTGTTTATAAGTCATAATCAAAAGTTTTATCCCTTGATTACTAAAAGGTGATATTTGCTTTAATTTACCTAGGCATGATTAATTAATAATAATCTTAATTAATTAAGGTAATCATGTTTAGATATTACCTAATCTAAATCTAATGATTAGTGAAAGATTAGTTAAACTAATTATGATTAATTAGTGTTAAATCATTATTAACTAATGAGAAGAAACTAAGGTTTTTTTTTAGTTTCCGTTCCTTTTCACGTAGCACCCGGAGGAAGCATATTGGAGTTTTGTTCTTTAGTTCCTTTTTCTCTTCGACGTGCGGCTCCAGGGAGTATAATTGGCGTTTGCTTGTAACAATTTCATTACTTTAATGTTACTTTAGTTTAAATTGTTTGTCTTCAATTCTTGGTACGTTTAATTAGTATCCTGTTGATAATTATTTCGTACTTTCTTATTAGTTTATTTAATTAGTAGTATTAATTTTTAATTTTTATGGATAACTAAATGTTTAATACATAGGATGATGATTAAAAACTATGTATTACATAGTAATGTGTTATTTCCGTTCTGATATTAATGTTTAATTGTTTATTTTTTACTTTTGCGCAAAATTCGTCATGGTTCTTATATTAATTACAAGGTTTTGAAAGATTATTATTAAGATATGAATTTTTCATAATTCATGCTTGCCCGAAGAAGTTTTGATGAGTTATAGTTAATTCTTAAATTTTCTTAATTTATGCTTGTCTATATTAATTATATGAATCATTATTATTTTTAAAGGGAAGAAAAAATTAAATTGGAAATTAATTTAGGAAAAGAATAACTTAATTATTATGTTAATATTTAGTGGATTCGGATTCCTAGGTAATTTTTCGCATTACTAGTTTTTGTTATTAATTTTTAATTTGTATTATTTAGTTAATTAATTATCTTCATATTTTTTATTTTCATTTTGTCAATAATATAAATTAAGAATTTGATAATTAGTCTAAAATCCCGTACTTGTCGATTCTACGATAAACGTTTTCTTTCATCACAAAAACTTATAATGGAGTTAAAGCGTAGAAATTAACATAACATCAAAAAGATAACTACGAAATACATTTGTGGCTTAAGATCCCAAAGTCAAAAGAATACATCTTTATGTAACTATACAAAATATAAAAAACATATAAAACATATTTTTTATATATACGTACAAAGTATAGCTTGCAAAACAAAATTACTGATGAACTGTTTAATTTAGAATTGCTCAAACTTTAGTACAAAGTATACCAAAATATTCATTACTCACATTTTCTGATCTGAGTTCACTAGTTCAATGTCCTATAGATTTGGCAGCTTTTAAATTTTAAATCCCACAAGTTTGTTGGCCTCCCAATCTTGATCTTCATGATCTTTTAATATGTGGATGCTTGCTACACAAATACAGATTATTGCTGATTTTTACATTGTTCAATCAGCTTAAAAGGGGTTCAATTACCAAAGAAAGGGCTTTCATATCAATTCTCTTTATTTCAATGGTTTTGTACAAATAAATTTGACATGTTATAAGGTCTATTTCATATGATTATCTGACTTATTTATTATTACCCTATCATATTTACTATTGGGATCTTGCGAAACTATTGTTTTTATTTGTGAAATATCAATTCCTTATATATAAGATGATTTAGTTGTGATCTTCAAAATCACAATTAATTATATGTGACAATGGCCCGAAATCATGTATATGTATATGTATATATATATATATATATATATTTGACATTATACAGTTTTATTACTCAAAATTACAAAGTTCTAAATTATTGACAGAACCAAAAAAGATGGAATTTTCCTTGAATGAACAAGCACTTTCCCTCCAAGTACGAGTGCTTAATTAAGAGTAAAAATACAATTATCTTGAGTTCTTTTCTTTTGGCGTAACGGAGGTCCAAATGTCTAACCGGCATTAATACAATTATCAACTAATAAATTAAGATAGAAGTTCAATTGGATTACAATTTTTTTGAAACGTAAAATAATGTCTCAAATCAAAAAATGTATCTACGCATTCGTTATGTTGTTACAATTAAAATGTATCATTATAATTCAAATTATAATAGTATATTTTTCATATAAAAAATATCAATTGATAGATTACATGCTTCCTTGCACTTTCACTGGTCAAATGTTGACCACATGAGACCCACTACAAGTATTTAAACAGAAGACTCCATCTTCATATGATTTAAATACTTTTATAATTCAGTTATAAAAAAATAGCTGATATTTTCAAAGAAAAATAATAGTATCATAATAATAAATGATATCTACGGTGTTAAATATCGTATTGTTTTTTTTTAATGTCCTGATTTATTAAGATAATGTATCCTAATTTAGAGGAAAACGTTTAGATGAGGAGAGGATAAGTTATTATCGTCTGTATTTAATTTTTATCGCTTTTTTTATAACATGTTGTGAATAAAAATCAAATTCTTGACCTCTTTACCGATAGAGTTGATATTTGTAGAGATAAATAATAGTATCATGATAATAAGTGTTGTTCAGAGTTTTATTATCATTAGAATAATTATAAGGTATCATTTTATTTATTTATTGAATATCTGAATTTATTAGAATAATTTATTCTAAATTAGGGGGAGGGATGTAGGGGGAGATAAGCTAATATCTTAAATCTTCATCACTTTCTTCGTAACTTAAAAATCAAACTCTCGACTTTTGTATTGATATAAATGAATCATACCGGTTAACTAATTATCGTTAAATCTATACTATAATTAAATAGATAATTTATTATTTTATTTTTTTAGCTTTTTTTTTGGTTCGGCTATTTTTTTGTTTACTTTTTTTACATTAAGTCAACTTCTATTATTAATCTATGCAGATTAGAAATTAGAATTAGTAATATAGTTTTATAAAAAAACAAAATAAAATTATTTTATATAATATTAGTTTGTTACTTTAATTGATATATATATACAATAATTAAAGTTTAATTAAAATTAAATTGCTACTTGAATAATATAGTTTGAGAAAAAAATAAATTCTAAACTATGTTAATTTCATAATTTAATTGATAAGTATTATTAAAATATAAGTGCATGTATATTTCAAGTATAAGTATAATTTTATTATTACTCAAATAATATAATTTTAGAAAAAAATTATTTGTTTTCGAAAATCACCTTAACAAATATTAAACTATATTATTATTATTAATACACACGCACACACACATATAGGTATAAAAAGATATATTGACCAATAATTTGATTAAATTATTAAATTTAAATATTAAAAATGAATTACTCTTTTTAATAATATATTTATAAAAAAACATCATAAGAACTAAATAACATCATAATTGTATAATAAGACTATCTCAAATAAAGATAAATACTATAGTTTTATAATAAAACAATTATAATATCATCTTATCTAATATTAATTTGTTGTTATTATTAAATTATAAGTATAATTATATTCAAATATAAGTAAGTTTTACTGTTATTACTTATATATATATGAACACCCAATTTATTTTAATTATTTACTATTTTTAATATTTAATTAGTTAATTTTTTTAGCCTTTTAAAATTTAAATTGTATTTTGACTAAATAAGAGAGAGGGGATCAATTTTGACTTAGAAGGTGAAATAAATTTTGTTTGATGTATTAAGATTTCGTGACTTTCCACTGTCAAAAACTCATTTTCTTCATCTTCTTTTTCTTTCATTTTGAGGATTTGGATAGGTAAGAACACTAGGAGATTAATAATTTGTATACTATTTCAATTTTCAGTTCCGTATTAGTTATTGGAAGGCTTCAATTACAGAATTCGTGGACAAGCAAGAAAATGTGAACTTTAAGTACAACTAGGATTTTTATTATTTATTATATTTATGATATTAGAATGAAACAAATTTTTCATGAGTATTTTGTAAGATCCCAAATTTTATGAAATATATATTTAATTTTTCTTTATATATATTTTTTTCTGAAACGGTAAATGGATAAATTGACAAACGTTAAAGTTAAAAAAATATTTTGTGCAAATTTTATCTTGTTAGAGAATATTCGTTCTGTCGGGAAATATTCGATTCGTACGACAGCGCCGAAATAACCAAATATTGGTGGACCCCACAACGAAATATTGTCGGATATAAAAAACGATATAAGTAACTTTTTTAAATAAAAATAATCGACGATACTATCACTTTTAACTGTTAAAATACTCACTAGTAAAAGAATAGTAGAACACAGTATTGTACAGTAACATATGATATTGCACAGTAGTACACGATATTGCACAGCGTTTCATATTATTGAATTAATAAAATGGTTGTCGTACAATATTGAGTTTATTGAACAATAACTGTCACATGCATAATAATTCATATTATTAAACTTATAATTGTCACAATAGCATATGCATAATAATTCATATTACTGAATCAATAATTGTTATTACACAATAATGTATTTTTTTTCTTTTATTTATTTTCTACATTATTATTATCACTATTATGATATTGGTTTAATTTTTGTATTCCATTATTAGTTGAAATTTTTACTTGTATTGCGAGTATCTAACTCAAAAAATCAACTACACTGCATTTCAACAATTGGTTATAATAATGAATAATTGTAAATAATTAGTGAATTATTGAATTTATAAAATTATTTATTTTATATACTTTATATAAAGTTAATTATTTTATATATAAAGTTAATTATTTTATATATAAAGTTAATTGATTTATATAAAATTAGTTGTTATATATATAAAGTTAGTTGTTTTATTAAGATATAAAATGAACGGTGTACATTAAAACAAATTTAAATGAATGGTTTAGATTGAAAAAAACTTAATAAATGAAATGTGTGGTACGGATTAAATATTATCTTGAAATTAACGGTTCAGAATAATTTATAAAATCTTGATTTATGATAAAAAAAAAAAAAAAAAATTGGGCTATAAATAGATGTTTTAACTTAAGAAATTTTCATAACTTTCTTACTTATTATTTATTTCACTCTCTAAAATATTATTTTGTATAAGTTTTATCTGTGTGTGCTTAAGCTATCGTGAGTATTTATGAAGATCAGTAAAAGTATAAGTATTGTTCAAGTAAATATTTTCATAATAGTTAGTCAAGTAACCACACACATCATACGGTGTTTAGAAATATTTATTTAGAAGACTCATTCTTTAGAAAATTCACTTTGAAAAACTTTCTATTGAAAATTCTTTTGAAATAATATTTTTTAAAATTATTTTAAAATTTATTATACTTTATTCTGTATAGTACACAATTTTTTACTATCAAATCACTTTTGATGATTTCATACGAATTGATATACACCATGAAATTATATGTAGTAGTTAATAATTAAATTATAAATATATAAGTTGATTAATTCATTTATATCAATATCCAGTCATGTGTTAAGGTAAGGGATATCATTTTTTTCATACTCTTAAATTTACTCTGGTAAGTATTGTTCGGTAAAACTTCTTGAAATGATTATGTAATGACCATGAATTTCATTAGTCATTGTAAATATACTTAATAAATATTTAGCAATGAATTTAAACTTTTTGCATTAATTAATTGTGCATTAGAGAATTAAATAAATGTACTTATATGCTTGTATATTTATTTAAAGAATTAAAGCAATGTGTATATTTAATTAAAGCAAATCTAATTGGATTATATTTTAAATCCAAATGAGTTGATAAACTAGGTTAAAGATATTAACCTAGTAGCCCATGTAATTAATTTAATTACTAGTCTAGCCCATGTAATTAATTAAACAAGCCCAATGCTTTATTTAATTAATTGTAACCTAGAATAATTAATGTAAGCCCAATGTGTTATTTAAATTGAGCTCAAACAATTTAATTAAATGAGCCCAATAGAAGTTATTCCCAAGCCCAATGCGGAGCCCAATAGGAGGTCAAACTTTGGTCAATATATATATATATATATATATATATATATATATATATATATATGTATATATGCACAATTTAGCATTAAAAATAAAAAAAAAATGGCTTGGAAAAGCCATTTTGCTGAATTTTTGGAGGGCCCCACTTGGATGACTTGATTTCCGAGATTGCTTCTAATTTACTCTATGTCATAAGTTGGCCAACAACTCTAGTCATTCCAAAAGTCTATCAACTAGTCAATCAATGGAATAGTAAGCATACTTATCATTTAATTTTACCAACATAGCTTGATTAGTGAATTAATGTTAGATTAAGGGTTGGCTATAAATAGGATGCTCAACACTCTTGTTTTAGTTGTTAGTTCATTTGCTAGACACATCCAAAGAGAAAAGAGAGAGCATTTGTTAGCTAGAAAGGAAAAATACACTTGTGAGTTGAGAGAAAAAACTAAGGAAGGTTTTGGTGGATATCCTCAAGCTACACAACATACTTTGGTAGGAGAAGAAGGAGAGCAAACAAATCACAAATGTTTAAAAGTGCTCTCAACTTCTTCTTATTTCATTTTTGTAGTCTAGATAGCTTTTGATCGATTAAAATCTATTTTTAACCGATCAAAACTCGTTTTGATGGTCTATATATATTTAACTATGTAATATATGTATATTCATAGCTCTATGTGTTTATAACATGATTTGGTATGTGAAAAATGCATAGAAGTTGTAGAAAAGTTCATAACATGTTTTACCGGTAAAACTCTAACCATGCATGCTATGTTTAACGTTGTATTTTGAAATGTACAAATCGAAAATTAGATTTTTATGGCTAGAAAGCTAGATATATAAGTTTTAAAGAAAAACTCTTTTTGAACTTTTCAAAAATAATGAATAACAAAGAAGTTATAGCTTTTACCAAAAAGGATGTCGTTTTTAAACCCTAAGTGGTTCGATCCGTAAATTTCGTGTAACACGTTTTCAAAAAGATGATCGAACCATGGAATATTGTAAAACAAGAAGTTAGGAAGACAACAACACTAAGTTGGTGTCATTTGAATGTGTAGAATTCATTTATTTCAAGTTTGAACCATTAAAATCAAGGATTTATGAAACTAGTTTTCATTCTGTCATTGTGAGCGATTTTACGGATACTTCCGTTTGGAATTTGGATTTATGATCTAAAGAGAAATTGTAGATCATGAAATTCTGATGAGAATGGACTCAAGAATCACCCCAAAATATTTTAAAATGAAGAAGTTATGGCTGTCGGAGCGTCGGAGGGTCGAGCAGTCAAAAAAATTATTTTTTGGACAAAATGTCTTGACGCACCTGCGTCAAAACACGCTGCCAGACAGTGTTGGGCAGTCCGGGTTGGGTCCGGGTCGGTCCGGGTTGAGTTTTCTTTGGAAAATTTATGTATAACTAAGTGTAAAATGAAGGTATTTGTGTATTGAACAAATATATGGAATTTATTTGTAATTAATGGGTAGCAAAATGTTTAAAATAAATATTAATGTTAACACCATTAAAAAGTTAACTATTGGTGTGGTTTAAAGATTTTTATTAAAATATTATTAAATAATTAATAATATTAGTATATGATTAAAAAGTTATTAAATGATGAATAACATCAACAATTGTTTAAAATATTATTAAATGGTTAATAATATTAGTAAGAGATTAAAATATTATTAAATGAGTAATAATATTAATAAGTCAATAAAATATTATTAAATAATTAATAATATTAATAATTAGATAAAATATTATTAAATGAATAATAATATTAGAAAAGCAATAAAATATTATTAATACGTAATAATATTATATAATGAATAAAATATTATTAAATGATTAATAATCTTAGATAATTAATAAAATATTATTAAATAGTTAATAATATTATATAATGATTAAAATATTATTAAAAGATTAATAATATTAGATAATTAATAAAATATTATTAAATAGTTAATAATATTAGAAGATGAATAAAATATTATTAATTGTTAATATATTATTAAATGATTAATATTATAAGAAGATTAATAAGGTATTATTAGATCATTGATAATACTATAAGACTAATAAAATATTATTAAATTATTAATAATATTAGATAAGTGTCTGGACTATATTAAATAATTAATATAGGTTCTTTGTGTTCGGAATATTATCAAGTAGTGATAATATTTCCTAAGTGATTGTATACCCGTAATTATATAATTATGTGGTTCGTAAGAGTTATAAAGGTCATTATACTAATGCGTATATGATACTAATTTAAGATCAAACTAATTTAATTGTTAGATCCGTTCAATGATTATTAAATTAAGTTGGTTAGCCGCAGACGACGCACGAGACAAGTTTTTTATCCCTTAACTTGTACTTATTGTTGCAATTATTATTCAACTTTAATTACATTGAGCAATTCATTTATTGTTGAGCAAGTATCTACACTCGTAGATATTTGACAGACCTTTGAGTGAATTAATTATCGAAAATTATTTCACATCGTTATTGATTATTGTATTCGCACATAGTGCTTTTGCAACTGTTTAAGATGTCTAAGCTAATTGTTTCGGCTAGACAAATGTATGTTAATTCATTGAATTGAATATTATAAGAGCTTATCCAAACCATTGGCTGGTGCGGATTCTTACAGTAAGACTGAGAAAGAACAACCCTAGTTAAAGGGGGTTTTTATTTGTCGAAAAACCGACAGCGCGCAAGAAATCTAAATGTAATGCATATACATAGGACATGAGAGGACTGATCCCCTCAAGTGTCCCGTTATTTTTAACAAGGAGTCAGACATTGTATGTCTGTTTTACCTTAGTAGCAGTTCACGGTCATTAAAGACCACTCAGCAGTAAAGAGTTAATACATTCTTTTATTGAACATTGATTCTTGAAATCTTTCACAATTGTTATTGTTGAAAACCTTAAAATTATTTCCCTTCATCATGATATATCGTATGATTGTTGTTATAAACTTGCTGAGCCATTTAGTTGCTCATTCTTGCTATATCATGACTATATTTAAGCCAATCCCGAAAGGTCTAAATCGGACAAAGGCAAGGGGAAAGCGAATGCTTAATTTTAGTAGTTGCATGCTAGTTTAAATTACTGTTATGTAATTACTGTTGTAAATCTTTTGTATTTTCCCTTAAGATATGTAATGTTTAAGATTAAGGTAATAAACCTTGGGAAGTGTAGCCTTTTGTTAATGAACCTTTTGTATTATTCCGCGAAGTTTGAATACAATTTATGTATTTCATTGTTGTTAAGTATTGTACAATGAGAACCAAACCCGAGGTTAAAGAACCCGGATTTGGGGTCGTCACAGATTATATGCTCATTAATAGTTTGCACTTTATTTAATATCATTTCACGATAACCTTCCTATTTACTTGAATATTTCTACTGAACTTTAACCGTTATTTTGAATTGTGAGTTTTGAATATCATTATTGAATTTGAGTCCACATCATATTGATAATTTAGACATTATTTGACTATGGACAAAGTAAAATTATAAACTTTCGATAACTATTATTTATCATGCTATTCTATTTATTTTGTTCATTATTTAGATCTCCATTGTTATTTTAATAATCAATAATTAAGTTGTTGTGAATATATGTGGCTTGGATACAGATGATAGGATAAATATGATATAATGGTGGTATGTCTTTTATAGCACGTGGTGAATGTTCTTTTTGTCCTGTGAGCAAATAAGAACTTTTGTTAGTATCATGACCAGTGGTGTTTCAGATGATAAAAGTTAGCAATGTTTTTTTTAAAAAGAAAAGCTAATAGATATCATAGTTTACATGATTCTTCTAATAGATTGCTAATTATACTGCTATTATAGATCTAAAACTCATTGTTTATTATATTCAATCAATAATTCAACTGTTGAAGGCTAATAGCAATTTACTCATTGTTATCTTAGTTATAATATTTCGTTTATTGAGTTATTTGAGGTCACCATTTCGTTTGTTTCCTTGTTATTTAGAAAATAAGAGAGTAACTAGGTCTAGTAAATGGATGAAGTGAAGATCTGAATGATAACTGTAATAGTTTTCACATATTATAAAATAATGTGAAAATAATAATTAAAACTTAATTGTGTATTATTGAGTTACATATTTTTGCACTATGTACAATTTTTGTAATTGTTATCATATATTTTTGGCGTCTAAAATTAGATTGTGTAAGCTCAGATTTGGTGGCGTCACATATTTACTTATCAAATATTAAATTGTTACTATTATTAAAATATAAATATAAATATAATATATTAATAGATATACGATTCAATTATTAAATAAATAAAATTAATTACTCTATCAAATAAAAATTTATAAAAATAAAATAAAAAAGATGAATAAAAATATTATAATTCTACAATAAAACCATTATTTCGGTTCAACTGAGTTAAAAATAAGAATTATTAATATAGTTTACAAGAAAATAATCATAAGATCATATTATCTAATATTAATTGGTTATCATTATTAAATAAAATTTTGTTATTACATAGATAATATAGTTTGATAAGAAAATAATTTTTTACATACATCGTTTTACCTAACTTGAATTTGTTACCATTATTAAAATGTAAATATAATTATAGGATGACTTTTGTTATTACTTGAATAATATAGTTTTAAAAATAATAATTTATGAGAATAATTTTATCTAATAAATTTATTAAAATATACAATAAAATATGAATAATTTTATAATTCGAATAAAACTATGTGGATGTAGATACTGATATATATTTATACCGACAATATTATTTTTATTTTAATCATATCAATAATCTTGTACAACCACAAAACAAAATAAAATTTACTACTAATCATATATGAAAATCCAATGGCGCGTGGGTAAAGGAGCCCATTAATTTAGATCTCCTAAAAAACATACCTTTTGAGTTTTTACCACCTTGCGAATCAGTTTGGTAAAATATTATTAAATATGTTTTTTAAAATTATATTAAAAATAAAATAATTTCTATAATTTCTTTCTCCTTAAAAGTTAAATCTCTCTATTCATCTTTCTCTCTCCTACCATTACACACGCACATATACATTCAGGTTCGCTCTCTCTCCCTGGTTCTTCTTCTATACTTCCCACTGTCCTCATGGTTCCCGCCAGTCGATACCCTTTTACCCCTTTATAAAAACCCTATTTTCAATTTTTTTATTTGATTTATTTTTATTCTGTTTACTCCAGGTACCCACAAAGACCCAACCTTTAATTCATACAAAACAAAGCTTCCATTTCATGTTAATCAAAGCGATTTCGTTTTCAATAATGCCGAATTTGTAGCTTGATTTTGTTTCAATATTGTGATTTGATCGGTTGGATCTGTGTTTTTCCTTCAGATTAAAATTTTAATACAAAATTGGGAGGTAGGGTTTGGATTTATGTCCTTCAATCAATCAAGAACCGAGAAAAACGAGCCACCACAGTACAGAAAAACAGGTCGATCTGGTAGCTCTGGTTTTCAAAGGAACTACTCCGGCGGGAGGGGCGGGGGCGGCGGCGGCATCGCCCCTCCACCTTCTTCCTCCAACAACAATTCATCGCTTTCGTGGAATCGAAGGTAAATTAGGTTTTGTGATCTGTTGTTGTATATAGATGTTTATTTCTATGATATGTGTGTTTAGAGCTTAATTGTAAATTAGGGTTTGTTTTATTATTATATTCTGTTTTGGATAATGGACTGTTTATCTGTTTTTTTAGCTTTAAGAAGTCTAATAATGCACAAGGAGGGCAATCTAGGGTTAGCAGTGGGAGTGTGAGTTCGGATTCTAATAATGCTGCTGCTGCTGCTTCAGCCTGTGGTGTACAAAATGATACCCATGCACAACCACCACCCCCATTACATGGTACCTGTTCAATTTTCATTTTTGTTTGGCTTTATAAACTGTAATTTACATCATAAATGTTAAATTTGGAGTATATGGATCAAAGATTTCACGCTATGACACCATACAGGTCCTTAAATTGTAATCACAATTTACTATAGTATAGTAGGTGATGGAGGGATTTTTTGAATTTTGTTTTCTGTGCAGTCTCATATAAGGCTGTAATTTTTTTTTTATACCTGTTGTAGGAGCATCTAATGCACCAGCCACAGGTGGTACTGTTAAGTCAACCGATATATCGACACAGAAAAGCATTCGAGGTGTTCCAAAAGCTCCACCTTCAAATGCTTCTACCATCACTTCCAACGCTGTGGCGCCCTCAGCACCTGCAAAAGGTACGTCATTTATGGTTTTAGTATAAGATTTAACTTGTTCAATATACTTGGAAATTGTAACTTCAGTTGTGTTTCATAATATGCTGATACTATTTCCAGATAGCTCAGGTGCAGGAGGATTTTCTCTTCAATTCGGGTCCATAAGTCCTGGCTTTATGAATGGAATGCAGGTATAGTTGCATCTTTTGCAACATAGAGTGCATGTTATAAGCTCTTGTCAATTGCATGGAGCTTAGTATTCTGCAGTCATTCTATCTTTTATTCCGATTAATAGGATGGATACCCCTTGTATTTGCAGATACCTGCTAGAACTAGCTCTGCACCTCCAAATTTGGATGAGCAGAAACGTGATCAGGTTTGTACATTTTTTCCCTTCTTGTGGATGCTGTTTAAAATTAATTGGCGGAATTTTTTTTGAGCTGCTTGTAATATAGATTAAATATTTGCGTATTTTTCAATAATTAATCGTCAGTAAAAAGGCCTTTGGTATTTAAAGTTCAATATCTAAAAACAATTGTTGAAATAATGTCTTAGATCATCCAATATTAACCTCAAATGTTGTCAAAAATCCCCAAAAAAGTAGTAATCCTTATTTAGGACATTATGCATGGATTGTTGATGGTGTAGACTTACCTACAAGTGTTTCTGGTTCATGTGACTAAGTTGATCAAACAGCACTATCCATAATCTTGATACTTCAATCTGCTATTTTTTGATGGTTCAAACCTACGCATAAATGTCTTGTGGTCCATGTTATGGATATGATCAAATTACTAAGTAGGGATACGTATTCTAAGTTGACCCGAAAAAATGACACATAATTTTGATACAATTGTAATAAGTTTACCCCTGTTCTGTGACTCTGTGTCTGGCAGGCTAGCCGTGATTCTTTAAGAGCTGAGCCTACATTGCCAACTCTATCCGTTCCTAAACAACAGTTGCCTACAAAGAATGCTGGTGCCATTGACCAATCTAATGCTGTTGAGGCTCATCCGTTGTCCAAATCAAAAAGAGAACTGCAAGTTTGGGCTGGCCCACCTACAACTCAAACTCAAAAGGCTTCTGTTCATTCTATATCTGGGATTCCTATGCAAGTGCCATATCACCAGCCACAGGTTCAGGTTCAGGTTCAATTTGGTGGCCCTAACCCACAATTGCAGTCTCAAGGTATGGCGAATACTTCATTGTCAATGCCCATGCCAGTGCCCTTACCATTGGGAAATCCATCCCAAGTACAGCAGCAAATATTTCTTCCAGGTCTCCAACCCCATATAATGCAATCTCATATGCATCAGGGACCGAGTATGAATTTCTCATCTCAAATGGGTACCCAGCTACATCCTCAGGTGGGCAATATGGGAATTAACATTACAACTCAGTTCCAGCAACAACAGGCAGGAAAATTTGGCGGTCCTCGTAAAAGTGTCAAGATTACTCATCCAGATACTCATGAAGAGTTGAGATTAGATAAAATGGCTGATACATGCACAGATGGTGGGTCTTCGGGTCCGCGGTCGCATCCTAATGTGCTGCCTCAGTCCCAACCTATCCCTTCTTTTCCACCTCATGCAATTAGCTACTACCCTAATTCTTACAATCCTAGTTCACTCTTTTTTCCGGGTGCTAGTTCTGTTCCTTTAACTAGTACCCAAATAACTCCGAGCTCTCAAGCACCAAGGTTTTACAATAAGGTTAGCCAGGGTCCACCTGCTCTATCTTTCGTGAACCCATCTTCTCACGAACTTATTTTCTGTTAATAAAACTGGGGCCCCATTGCATGGCATGGCTGAATCATCAAATTTGGTACGTGCTATTGATCTTCAAAATGTAATCTCCTCACATCCTTTAGCTTTGATACAGGTGACAGTGAAGCCAGCAGCTAACCTGCGGGGGGAGAAGGGCGCTGAATCTTCTTTGCCAATTAACTCACCTGTTGTTGAGAAGGGTGATCCTAAAATTCTTAGGCCACTTGGGGAAGCTAGCTCACTTCATAATCAAAGGAATTCCGAGAATTTATATGAAAGCTCATTACAGCAATCAAAGTCTACATCAATACCTGAGCCAAGTAAACCATCTGTTGGAGTTCCAGATTCTGTTTCTGCAGATAGCCTGATGATCAAATCTCTGTCCTCTGCTTCTCCTGCTCTCGTTGAGCATCCCACCTCAGTTGCCTCCGGTACTACTGAAGGCACAAGAAGGGAGATATTTAATAGGTCTGACTCCAATAACGAGCTTAAGCAGCCTGGCAAGAAAGGATGTTCCCTGCCACAGAATCAGGTATTACTTTCTTTCTTTTACGTTTTTTGGAGTTCCCGTATTTCACCTGCATTCTACTTGATCTACTATAATTGGTGAGTGTGGGGGCTTAAAGAAGGTTATTCTCAGGTTGGTCAACCATCTACCTCCAGTTCAACTTCGTCAAGCAGTGAACATGTTGAAACTGTGGAGACCATAAAATCTCCTCCTTTGTTGCGTTCAATTGGGCCAGTCCATGATACTACCAGGGAACTGCTGTCAACCTCTGGTGTTATTGCTCCTGCTGCCTCTGATTCAAAATCAGAGAAATCTGGGATAGGCAAAACTTGTGAGTCAACAAAAACAGGCGGTGCTGATTCTAGTGTTATTTCTCTGGAGAATGAAATACCAAAGCCTGAAGCCACTAATCCTAAAGAGAGAGGAGAAATCATGTTTCCTGACGAGTTTAAAGAAGGTGACAACAGATTTGAAATAACTCCAGAAGCTATTTCCTTCAAATTTTCTGGATCTGTTGATCAAACTGATAAGAATCCTGTTCTGGCGGTAACAATGACCAATAGTGAGACTGGATCTTTGGAAACTACACAGCAGAAGCTGGAGGAAGAACCTTTAGTTTTTTGCAGGGAAGGTGAAGTAGTCAGTGATTTAGCGACCTCCACTTCTGCGGCTGTGGATGCTTTAATTTCTGAGACTTCCTCATTAAATCTTGGTTTATCAACAATCTCTCATGGTGATAGGGCTTCAGTTTCAGATACTTCTATAGGTAGAGGTGATACTTTGGGTAGTGCAGAATCTTCTACCACAGAATCTGGTATGGTATATCAGAAGCCGCCTATAGTTTCTAGTCCATCTCATTCTGAAATTACTTCGAGGTATGAAAGTGAAGTTATCGATAGTAATAGTACTGACTTAAGTTCTCCACAACCAGTTTCCAAGGATAAACCCTTGCTAGAGCCGAATAGAGCTAAAATTACTCTCGCTAAAGGGAAGAAAAAGAGAACAGAAACTTTACAAAAAGCAGATCGTGCCGGTACAAGTTCTGATCTTTATATGGCATATAAGGGGCTAGAGGAAATTAAAGAAACTGACACCCCTTCAGAGAGCAGAGAAAGTACTTCCAGCATTATTTCTAAGCAGATATCTGCTGATACTTTTCAGAAGGACGTACCAAATGGGAGTAATGCTGAGCCCGATGATTGGGAAGATGCTGCAGACATCTCAACTCCAAAATTGGAAACTTCAGACGATGAGAAGCAAGTTGGAGGAGGAATGAAATACCAACCTGAAGATGGAAATTCAACGACCAAAAAGTATTCTAGAGATTTCCTTCTGAAATTTTCAGAACAATGTGCTGGTCTTCCCGAGGGTTTTGGGATTGCTTCAGATATTGCAGAAGCATTGATAGTTTCTAATGGCAATGTTCCTCGTGAATCATACCCCAGTCCAGGAAAAAATATTGACAGGCCAATGGGAGGACCTCGATTGGATCGCCGTGGAAGTAGCCTAGGTGATGGTGACAAATGGAGTAAGGTTCCTGGCCCTCTTGCCTCCGTACGGGACCTGCGGCTGGATATTGGTTATGGGGGTAATGTAGTAGGTTTTCGACCTGGACAAGGAGGCAATCATGGTGTTTTAAGGAACCCACGTGCGCAGTCACCCATTCAGTATGCTGGTGGAATCCTGTCTGGTCCAATGTCCATGGGTCCTCAGGGAGGTATGCAGAGAAATAGTTCCGATTCTGACAGATGGCAGCGTGCAACTGGTTTTCAGAAGGGTTTAATTCCTTCTCCTCAGACTCCGTTACAGGTAATGCATAAAGCTGAGAGAAAGTATGAAGTGGGTAAAACAACTGATGAGGAACAAGCCAAGCAAAGGCAATTGAAAGGTATCCTGAATAAGCTAACTCCCCAAAACTTTGAAAAATTATTTGAACAAGTCAAGCAAGTGAATATTGACAATGCTGGTACTCTTACTGGTGTGATCTCACAAATATTTGATAAAGCTCTTACGGAACCGACTTTTTGTGAAATGTATGCCAACTTCTGCTTTCACCTTGCTGGGGACTTGCCTGATTTTAATGAAGACAATGAAAAGATAACTTTTAAGAGATTACTTCTGAATAAGTGCCAGGAGGAATTTGAGAGAGGTGAGAGGGAACAAGAAGAAGCTAACAGAGCTGAAGAGGACGGTGAGGCTAAACATTCTGAAGAAGAAAGAGAGGAGAAGAGAATCCAGGCACGAAGGCGGATGTTGGGTAATATCAGACTTATTGGGGAGTTATACAAGAAGAAGATGTTGACGGAGAGAATTATGCATGAATGCATTCAGAAGCTGTTGGGTCAGTATCAGAATCCCGATGAGGAAGATGTAGAAGCGTTGTGCAAACTAATGAGCACAATTGGAGAGATGATAGATCATCCTAAGGCCAAGGAGTACATGGATGCCTATTTTGATATGATGAAAAAGTTATCTAATAACATGAAACTTTCTTCTAGGGTGAGGTTCATGCTGAAGGATTCAATTGATCTGAGAAAGAATAAATGGCAACAGAGGAGGAAAGTTGAAGGACCGAAAAAGATCGAGGAAGTTCACAGGGATGCTGCTAATGAACGGCAGGCACAAGCTAATAGGCTGTCTCGTGGACCAAGTATGGGATCATCTTTTAGAAGGGGTCAACAACCCATGGACTTTGCTCCAAGATGGTCAAACACCTTATCTTCTCCAAATTCGCAGTTGGGTGGTTCGCGTGAGTTACCGCAGCAACCGCGTGTATATGGCATTCAAGATGCTCGGTCAGATGAGAGACACTCTTTTGACAACAGAACTATATCTGTTCCATTGCCCCAGAGGCCCCTTGGTGATGATTCCATCACCCTTGGGCCCCAAGGTGGCCTTGCCAGGGGAATGTCTATTAGAGGACAGCCTTCAATGTCGAACAATCCTCTTGCGGATATGCATAGTGCTGACTCCAGAAGAATTACAACCGGACTGAATGGCTGCAGTTCCATATCAGAGCGACCTGCTTATGCTTCAAGAGAGGAACTTATTCCGAGATACCTTCCGGACAGGTTTGTCAGTCCAGCTGCTCATGACCAGATGAATTCCCATGACCGAAATATGAGTTATGGAAGCAGGGAAGTTCGGAATCCAGATCGTATTTTTGACAGATCTCGGCCAAACACACCACCAACCCAAAGTAGGGATCCAACTTCGATGGGAAATGTTTCTTCAGAAAAGGTGTGGCCAGAAGAACGTCTGCGAGACATGTCAATGGAAGCTATTAAAGAGTTCTACAGGTATAATAAAGACTTGTTACAAACTTATGTTCTTTGCTTTTCCTCTCCAGTAAGCTTTTGTTTAATTATCATTAGAGTTGTGCAATAGATTATGGGTGATTGCTAGAAATTAAACTAGTCTGGGGGTCATGTGGTGGATTGTGATACATCTTTTGAGATTGGGGGTAAGTACTTTGATCTTTAGGTGTGGGAACAATTTGAAATTTTTGCAATGAAATTTCTTCAGTTCAATGCAAGCTTGAATGCTAATCGCTCAAGAGAATTTGGAACTCAGAACATGTGTTATGGGATTCTATATGGGCAGATGATCTGGTTTACAGGGTGGGTAGTAAAATGCATTATGGTTACAGCTAGGAAGGTGGAGCTATTGGGTGAAATTTAAAAGGGTGCACAAAACTCCCAATACCAGTTAAAATAAAAATAAAAATAATTATAAAAAATAAATTTTTTATTTTTTTATTGTACCAGCAGTCAGTTTGATGGCATTTTAATCTGTTTTTTGGTAAATGAAAAATAACTAGCATTTGTGGGTGAACCTGGCTTAATGATTCAAAAATGGGTTGGAATAGTGTAACAATACACAAAAATTTAAGTCTGGACATGACAGAGTGTTAAACGGATGGCGGGTAAGGAGAGATCCATTATGGGGGGTTACATTTGTTATTATTTGCAATGTTTTGTATAGTAGACCTAATCGGGAATCAGTGGTCTGGTTGTCTAGTTTATGTTCTAAAGTTACTATTTGTGACATTGCCGAAGAAAAGAAGGTATCTAAGAAGCGTGGATACATGATACAGACATGACACGATACAGATATGTCTATACATCATTATGCATTATAATCAGATTTTCAGGGATTAACTAGTAGCTATATATACCTTACCTGTGAATATCTTAATCATTTAGACGATTGTAAATAAGTATGATTGTCCTCTACCTAAAGCGTATTTCATATTCAAGTCTTTCCTGTATCTTTTTTTTGTTTGATGTGACGTTCATTTTATTTTATTTTAACAAAGTATACGTGGGTAAATAAAAGAAACCCATAGATTATCACATAAAAGTCAGTTGGACACACTTTTAACTAGTATTAATTAGTGATATATTTATAGAACACGACAAATTTTAAGGAAAACTTTATTTTTCCAAACATATTCTTAACATTCGCTAGAAATGTAGTAGAGGTGGCATGATAGTATTCAATCTACCTAGAATATAAGTAATAACATTGTAGTAACTTTACTTTACTTTTTAGTTTAAAACTAGAAATGTATTTCTTATAAACAATTAGAGATAAACAATTCTTTTTTCAAAATTATGAATACGTTGAAAATTGTCTGACAAAGTATGTGAGATCCTGAAAAATTGTTATCCACTACGAAATGTCACAATCTTCGAAGTTTTTGTGTTTCCTGGGCGAGAATTTTTGTCAATGTCAGAGTAAACAAAATTGCATGCGAGAGTATCTAATCAGTGTCCGAATGAGAACTTGATGTGCTTTTAGATTGAAAGTAGAATAATTAGTGAATGCTCAAGTTCTCGGCATATACTAATTTAAGACGATGAAGGGCAAAAGGAAAACAGGAGAAGTAAAACTGTATACTTGGAATAACCTCGAACAATCCTTTGGCAACTCGAGTGTGAAGAAGACTGCCTTGAAGAGTGGGTTTGCTGTGTTTTTAATTATGTAGTTCCTGGGACTAATGCAAATATTTGAGGTTTTTAATCGTTTTATTTTAGTTGGAGCAAGACATTGTTGAGTTTCTACTGGTGCAACTTCATGCAGTTATTTTTATAGAATATTTTTGTTTTTCTGACAAGAACAAGGAAAGCGATTTCCGCTCCAGTTTTGCACATCTTAGGTGTAGTGGAAATCTTTCCTTTGTTTTAAATAAAATGGCATCTCTTCTAATTTGGCAATTAAAGCTCATGTTAATGACAATTATTCCCTTCAAACGTCAAGATTAGATGAATCTGTGGTATAAACAAGTCCCATTTGTTGCAGCTGGACATTACTATAATCAGATTATTGAGAATACGAATTTAGAAATATCACTGTTTCTATGCTTTAGAATAGTAAGTAAAAGGAGGCAAAGTACCGTAGGTTCTGAGATTTAGTGGGAGTAGGAGTATTGGGAGTATAATGCGATTTCTCTATGGCTGTTTGGTTGGTAGAAAAAAAGGGATTATCAGGTGATAAAGTAGACTGTATGCTGAAACTGAGTTGGTGAGAAAGAAGGATAAGTAGATGAAGAGAGGTGGGGGAGGGCAAGAAGACCAGGCCTGTCAAACCTAGAGAGATGTCTCACTTGTCTTTAGAAGTAATTATGTTCGTTTCAGTAATACAACTATTACACGTCCTTGACACCTTGTGTAGGATTTACAAGTTTGGAAAATAAAACAAATTGGGGACCAAGATGGATGCACAAGTTATACTAAAACCTTGACACTCTATAAGTTCACCAGTTCACTTATTCTCAGTCTAATTAAATATCCCGGACTCTAAAACTTATACCGACTATCAAAGCCATACTACTACCCAACTGTCAAAAGACCCAACTACCCGTAGAAAGGAATACAATAAGTAAATGCAGACAAACTTAATACTAAACAAAATCCAGCTCTTAATTTTGCCTTTCAAGCACACAAGCCCTTGAATCTGGATTTCCTTGTCCCTTATGATTTTTTAAAATTTTCCAGGAATATCTTCTGCAGCAGTATTCTTGAAAGTTTTTAAAATTCATTAAATGACTTTACAATCTGTAATCTGATGGTCACCTTATTAAAACTTGTTGATTGTTCTAATTTAACAAATAATCTAATAATAGGTTTTCTGGTGACGAGTAATAAATTTTATTAAAAAGCAAGTATTATAACTTATTCATGTAAGCTGCAACAAATGTTACGGTGCTAACTTGTTTTAACTTTTAACCTACAGTATAAGCTATAATCCGATGCAAAAGAAATTGCAGGATTTAGGGTTCGGGCTTCGAGGGGAACGTCTTCGTGGCTGCAGTGTTCCCTCCCTCCTTCCATGAAAAGATGATTTTAATTCCCCTCCCTTTCATATAGGAAAGTGGCAACACTTTGACATCGTAACAAAGTGTTAAGCAGTCCAATATATTTGATTATTTGTTTCCTCGTGTCCATTTCTCATAGACATATAATATAAGTGAGGCTGCTTTAATAGCAATATACTTCCTTGAGTGAAGTGTTGTCCTGATCACTATTTCACTTATTGAAATAAGAAATGTACAAATTGGTTGAGTACAGAAATTGGTGTGATTCATCTTGTTTGTTGTTTAACTTTGTTAGATCAACACCTTTTCTGAACTGTCGTACATATGTAGATTGATGGCAAACATTGCTTGTTCATAATACATGGGATGGTTAAAATAAACTCTTTTTGCATTATTTTTTTTCTTTAATTTTTACCCTTGAATATTGATCAAGCATATGTTCTTTATTTCTCAGTGCCAAAGATGAGAATGAAGTTGCTCACTGTGTCAAAGATCTAAAAGCTCCCAGTTTTTATCCGTCGATGATATCTATTTGGGTCACCGATTCTTTTGAGAGGAAGGACATGGAAAGGGATCTCCTGGCCAAGCTTCTTATCAACCTTACAAAATCTCAAGATGCCATGTTAAGTCAAGATCAGCTTGCCAAAGGGTGGGCAGATGACCAGATTGTTTTTTTAATAATAAAATTGAAGTGTTTAACTAAGTTGAATGACTGTGGATTTGATGCTGTTGCATTTCTTTTTTGGCCAGGTTTGAATCAGTTCTAGCTAGCTTGGAGGATGCTGTGAATGATGCTCCTAAAGCAGCAGAATTTCTTGGTGGTATATTTGCAAAAATTATTTTAGAAAATGTGATTCCATTGACAGAAATCGGGAAGTTGATATATGAAGGTGGGGAAGAGCAAGGGCGGCTTGTAGAAATAGGGCTTGGAGCGGAAGTTCTTGGAAGTATCCTGGAGATTATAAAATTGGAGAAAGGAGATCCTATCTTGAATGAAATCCGTACAGGCTCCAGTCTGCGTCTAGAAAACTTCCGGCCTCCAAATTCTAAAAAATCATGGAGGTTAGATAAGTTCATTTAGTGTATAGGGATGCTCATTGTATCCGCGGAAAAGAAAATTATGTCTGGCTCTTTTAGGGTGCATCTTCATTTTGCAGATATATATTTATCTTTGGTCGGGTTGGGATTAATATATGTGCTTATCCTTCATATTTTTAATACTATTTCTTGTAAAAAATAACTGCAATCAAAAGGTTGATTTAGCATCCAAAATATCAAATGTTTAACAAATTCGGACGCCAACTGGGTCGATCGAAATTATTGTTTCAATGCTGCTGTTTTCTTTGATTAATTTGTTATTTGCTTCTTTAGATGAATGGTGGATGTGCGAGGTATGCAAGGTCAGGCCTAAAATGTGAAAGATGGAGCATGTAGTTGAAATTTATCCTGTGCTAGATTTTTAATTATTAAAACATAAAGAAATTTTCAATATTTAGTCTTAAGAAAATGAGCTTGCAAATCAAAATTTCGTTTATACGCTACACTATAAATCGACAACCTTAAAGAAGCAAAAAATATAGCTACATAACTGTACACATGATTAAACCATTTGGCATTTAGAGTTCACCGTCTCGGAACAGAAACAAAGCAAGAAGATCACACGGAAAATGGCTCTCTCTGTGTGCACGACCAAGGGCTCGCAGGCAGGCAGTCAGTTGCGGCTCCCTCCTGTTAGTAAAAGGAACACAGTAAAAATCATGACGACATCTCCAATAATACTGATAGTAGAACTAGATGTAGAAGAGGCATGCAAGTTTATAAGACGAGCATATCCATCAACTTCATCCCCATTATGGTTTCTTCGCCTTGAACCATGACCCAAATAGTGAAACAGAAGGGAGTCTCCTGGTTGACATCCTTTTACAAGCCAATATAATGCCATCCTTGCAGTTTTTGTTTAGTTGGAATTCTGTAGGGGTCCTCTGCATGTTGAATCCATAAAAAGAGTAAAACTTGAGAATGTTTAATAAATAAGTAAACATGCTCCTTGAAAGACGGCCAAAGAGAAAGATATGGTGTTCAAAGGTTCTACGGCAACTTATTCGCTGATAGCCAATTAAAATGTATGCAAGAAAGAACCTGCTCATGGCGTACACTTGAGAGCCACGAAAGAGAACGAGAAAGGCCGGATATATATTTTACTACTAAAAAGGGAGGGGGAGGGGATGTACTTTTTTCTTGCTTCTTATTGGCACTTGAATCAAATTCTGGTGATTTAGCTGCATTATATATCAAAAGCAAGAACTACCGACGATGGTTTAGGGTTCACCTATTAACTTCAGCCCCAAGAGAAAGGAGTCTGTGACAACCACAAAGATGAAGGAACTTGGTTTGAGAAGTTATACTGACAACAGAGACTCCAAGCATATTGGAAAAGGAAAGGGCATCCAACTCTTCAACCTATAATATCTAATACAACACTAATACAGCACCACTTTTTTTTTATATGATATGTAATTAGTTCTCGTTTTTGTTTATCTTTACAATACAGTGTACTAACATAAATACCAACTGAATGTCCAAAACCCAAATTGAACATTTAACCTATCACAGTTTTAATCTATTTGTTACAACTAAGAATAGATAACGATCAATGAACCTAGCATCCTCAAAAGTTCATTCTTTTCATCAATCAAAATTTCTCAACTTTATATGAACCAACTTTTAGAAAGAGAGTCTTGGCGCACTGGTTACCCCCATCCCTTGTTGTACCAAGAGGGTGTGGTTGGGTGAAGACAAAAATAAAGTTCAGCGGGGTCAAATTTTGAGTCTACAAAATAATTTAGTGGAGGTTCGGAGACAGCGCTCCTGAACCAAATTTTTTGAATAATTTTATACTTTTGGGTTGTATATATAAAACATAAATTTGATTATAATAATAATATAATATTTGTTAAATCTATATATATTTATATGTATGTATATATACATCATATTGACCTATAACAGACTTTATAAAGATAAATTATTTATAAATAATTAATTCTTCAAAAAATAATATAAAATAGATTATTAATTAGTTTAAGAAGATTATATGAATATACATATGTAAAGAAAGTAAGAATAATATGAGATTGAGACTTAAGTGACAAAATTATAAAATTTTAATTTGAACCTGTATATTACACAATTTTAACGAGGTTAATTTGTATATAACATTTTAAATTTATAAACCTTTTAATATATTATAAAATAAATTTTTTTTCAACGGAGCCAATTGACCCACAACCTTAAATGTGTCTTCGCTTCTGTATATATATAATTTAAAAATTGTAACTCTAGTTTTGAAGTGTATCACTTTTGCATTTATGAAGTTGGTATACTGTAGAGAATGGTTTTCTTAAACAAACGGAGTGGCGGGCTAAGGCCCAAAGGTCCAAAACTATAAAGCAATGGGCTCGTCGAAGTGTTTAGTATTGAGCCTTACGAGAAAACCCTAATACGACGCATAAAAAGAAAATTAACGCTGAGCATTTTGGTCGAGTACATGTACCAGATAGAAGTTCCATTTTTGCTGGGTGGGTGACGAAATCTAGGGTTTTTGCATCTTATCCAGCAACCCTTCTTCTCAGTTGGATCAATCCCCTGATCTAAAATGGTAACCTCGTTCTTTCTCTTCATTTGTGTAGATGTGTGTTTTTTATGTGATTATTGCTATTATATTATTATTCGGTTATATGAATTCATGTTTTGTTGGTTTAAGAAATATGAAACTAGAGTTTGATGATGATATGTAGAAATGTTGAGTATAGATTTGAACTATTTTGTAATGATGTTGACTTTTTGGTTGTACCAGAGTTGTAGGAATTTAAAATCATTTTGTACTAAATTTTATTAATGTTTTGAGGTATGTATATAAGAGGTTGGTTTTTGCTAAATCTAAGAATCAGCTAATTGGTAGACTCCACTAATTTTATGTTGAGGTTGGTTTTTGATAAATCTAAGAATCAGCTAATTGGGATAGACTCAACTAATTTTATGTTGGTTGGTTTTGTGGCTGCATCTGAAGTTGTGATTTTTTTAATAATTTATTTGAAGAAAATAAGTACTACATAATAAATACTTTTGGAAGGAAGAATGTTTCTTCCTCCGCTAGTAGAGTGAATGAATATCGTGACATCATGAATTTCCCCCATATGACCATTCTGAAAAAAATGAGAAATGAATTGTTCTGATGAACAACATTTATCAATTTACATATATTTTGTTTGTAAAATTTCACTGATTCTAAAGGTTTAACATTTGCAGACCAAGAGAACCAAGAAGGCCGGTATTGTTGGAAAGTATGGTATGTGCTTGGCATATTTATTGTTGTAGTCGTCTCATTTGTACTTTGTTTTTTATTTACTTTGTAATAAAGTTGACAAATTTGGGGTTGATCTTCTGAAAATGAAGTAAAAAAGATGCTACATTATTGCTTTCGTATAATAAACATGATTGCCTGGCACATACAACTGTGCTCAAGATTAAGCAGCCAGAAAATTTGTATGAATTTCTTGGATAACTTGTAAATAGAGGCAATCAAGTCATGCTGCGCACTCAACACGCAGTTCGTCAACAATTACTAGGTCACATGTTAATTGAAATTATTGTCTGTGACCTGATTGTATAGTTCAGTTGCAAAATCGAATTCCAGTAGAATGGCTTTGAAAATAGACTTGAGTTCAAGCAACAACTTTGTAGCGGTTCTTGTTTAGTTTTCAATATCTCTGGCTGCATGTACAAGTTGCTTGTTATCATCACTTTTGATGTCTATCATAGTTTTGCACATGTATTGATTTCTGGCTTGTAGTTGCTTAACCATTTGTTCCTGGTTATATGTATGTAGGTACCCGTTATGGTGCCAGTCTCCGTAAGCAGATTAAGAAGATGGAGGTTTCACAGCACAGCAGATATTTCTGTGAATTTTGTGGGAAGGTTTGTCTCTGCTGTAGGAACTTGATGTTCATTCACACCATAGCATCTTGTTCTGAATTTGCCTTCAATTTCTTATAGAATATTTGCTATTGCAGTATGCAGTGAAGAGGAAGGCTGTGGGAATTTGGGGATGCAAAGATTGTGGCAAGGTCAAAGCGGGTGGTGCTTATACATTGAAGTAATTTTCTCTTGATGCCTTCATTTTATATGTTTAATTTACTGCTGATTTGAAGGTTCTAATGCTTTATATTTTTTTTGTGATGCAGCACTGCTGCTGCTGTGACTGTTAGGAGCACTATCCGTAGGCTAAGGGAGCAAACAGAGAGTTGAATTTACATTGATCTGTGGAAGAGTGTAACCCTTGGGTTCTGACTAAGTTGAATTTAGTTTTCCTTGAGCATGATATTTTCTATTAGAGATTTATGCTCAGATCTTGTGGAACTATTGATGTATTGTGGTTTGAAAGATTGTCATTTTTTTGGTAAATCGTCTAAAATATCTATCTTCTTGTAGCCTGTGTTATTTTGTAGCTTGTCCAAGAGATAACGAGTTCATTTGTGCTTGGGTGAAATCACAATGATTTGTTTGTGGTTTGAATCACTTAACGCACAAAATCACAAAGAGCCGAAAGCAGATGCTACATATTCACAATATATATATGGTGAATGATTCGCATATCCACAGTTGGTTATCAGATTTCTTTCTATTCAATTCATCTTAAATTGTCCATTTAATATCTTAAGGTCATGATTGGGAAGCTTATTGAACCGTTGGATGGTGCAAACTGTTTAGCTAAGCTGTTCGGTGTTTTCGCTAAGCTTAACATTTCAAAAACAAGTCCATTAGCTCAAAGATCCCATCTAAATAAACACTAGTCATATGTATAGGGATGCAAAACTCCTGTCAGTTTCATAAGTTTGCCATGTATGTATGTACACATAAAGATGGGATATGATATATTTATATAAAGAATGTCTCAAAAATCCAAAGTCCACGTCTATTAACACCTAAACTTCAGTTGGAAGCCAAGAAAATGTTTTACAATAAAAATAATTTCTATGGCTAAAAGTAAATCGAATGGGAAAATAAACCTTATCCACATAGCAGATTCCTATAGAAAATGCAAGAGTATTTTTTTCGAGAATTTTTTATGCAAGAAAAAAGTCTCGACAGAATTAACACTTGATCATCAACTTAAAAAGCTCTTTTTGTATCTTTATTTTTCTTTCCTTTACCGTCCATTAAAAGTATCCATCCATCAAAAAAGGCTAGCCCCAGAGAATTTTTCATTGGTCAGAAGTTCACATACAAGGCCAGATGAGTTGAGGCCTTCCCTCTAAACAATACAACTACTTACACTACACAAGTATTTGAAAAGATAAAGCTTGTAGACCAGTGAATGCCATCATCATTATCTCTCTCCCCCTCTTTCTCCCGAAACAAGAGTAGGAGCAAAAGAAATAACAATAAGCTGCTCGAAAAATTCAGCCATCCGCTGACGAATCAGAAAACAGTTTTCACTAAGGCACATCCTATTTCACCCTCTAGAGGAAAGAAAAGAAAGACATGAGGAAGTAAGAAACTACAAAACAACGCGAGGAACTTACGTCAAGCATCATCTTATTGATGCAATCTTGTGATGTGGAAAGCCCATGTTTACATTGACAATTTACCAGAAATATGCAAGTCTTGTAAGATGGGGATTGAAATTTCATCACTGGTACTCCGGTGATGCATTTGTTTCTGTACAGCCTTTATGGCTGCTACTCTAGCCGCATTAGCGGCTCTATTAGCTGCTGCCACAGACCTGTTCACTCTTTCATCCACCTTTGCCACATCATAGGCTTTCTCTGCTGCTCGTCGTGCTTCCTGAGAGTAACATAGATTGAATCATACACATGAAGATCAAAGAAGCCTTCCACTTGACAAAACAATAAGTGTTCCTATTAATTCAAAAATTACAATACTACACCCACTTTGAGCAAGGCTGCAATGACTACTCAATCAAGAAAAAAATATTGGCCATTTGCATCAATCCTTTTAGATCCTAGGTTTCTTTCCTTTCTTCCAAAAAGAAAAGACAAAATTTCCCTGGGAACTGCTTTAAGTTCACAGTTCTATCTGTTCGTAGTCTTGGTCTGTGTCTGCCTCTCAGATGGGAATAAACAACTTCATGTAAACCTTGAATCTTTTTTAATATAAACTATGCTATATTCTCATTGGACAAGTTCTGCCTACATGACAGGGCTTATATAAAGTTCCATCCGCACAGGTCAATTACTTTGGTTTACTGATGACAAGAAATGCCCGTTAACAAGCTTTAATGGGTAGAATTGTATGCTAGACACGCCCTTACAAAACGCTAACATAAATTTCTTATATCCAAAGTCAAGAGACAACTGAACAGGTAGTATTTAGTACATTGGCATGCAACTCAAATGCTATTTTCTTGAGAAAAAATAAAAGTCACTAGTCTTGTACTTTGCGCATGCATAGTCGTACAAAATGTAAAAGAGTACAACTGGGTACGCACAAAGTACAATATTAACATTTTTTTATGCTCCCAAATACCTTTTTTTTAATATGTAACTTAAATGAATTTTAATTTTAATGTTTGAATTTTATGAATGTGATGCCCCGACATAATACAATATAATTTGAACATTCAAAGTGAAATAAAAAAAAAATGGCTAGGCTACTGATTGGAAATTATGGAGTTTCTTCTAGTTCCTTGATCGATGGAACAAACACATGAATTTTTAACATAAGATGCTTTTATAAAAAAATGAATGGATACATGAGATCAGCAATTGTAGATGACTCTAAGACACTACATAGTTTATAATAAAAATGTATCAGTAATTGTGGCAAAAGTAAAGTTATTATGTTGCAAGGAATTTTTAAGAAGCGTCAAGACAGGAATCTGTAGTTACCTGAATTGCATTAAGCACTTTGGAATGATAAACCGCAACAGGAGATGCAGGATAAGTGGTGCTCTGTGTGCTTGGAACATTCAGAATGCCATTTTGCCAGTGACCAGATTGAGTTTCCCCATTTCTGAAATTGTACATTCCAAGCCCTTGCTTTCTTCCCTCATGCCAGGCTCCTTCATATCTATGCCCATTTGCAAAGCGATAAAGCCCAAACCCATGCATCTTGTCCGCAAAATATTCTCCAGCATAAGTATCTCCATTCCTAGATAAGATGAACAAATTAATACTCAAAGATAAAGTAAACATGCAGTCTAGTATTGATTTCACAATTGTATCTATTTCTATTAGTTTGACAAGGTTTAACAATTGTATCTATTTCTATTATTTCCCCATTTACAGCAAAATTTCGCCTATACACAGCCTTTACATTGATAATGACTGAAATTACGGTTTGGTTCGTGTCTCGTTATCAGAATGGTAACTAAAGAAACCAAACTGAGTCGCTGATATTTCGGCAATGAGGCCGCTTCTTTGAAGCATGATTGTATCTACTGAAGATAGATAGTAAAAATGGTAGACCGCCAGTAAGGATTGTTTACAACCCCACTGACAGCATCTGATAAATCTTTACACTTTACTAATCCAAACATAAATAAACAAATAAAGATAGTTTCCTCTACTTTCTATCACATGTAGCAAACCTCTTGCATTTACCATGTATATATCAATATTGTTGAATTTATCTAGAGCGACATGCAAAACAGGTCATTTTAAATGGCACTTGGGATCATCAACATTTTGTTTTTTCAAAGTTATGTACTTAACTCAACATTTAAGTCCAGGACACACACCACCTCCCTCCTACCTGGGGTGATAAGCAGAAAGGATGATTTGGCATTTCTTTACCAGTAAATAAAGTTATACAATAAGAAGCAAAGGAGATGACACACAAGTACATGGTACACATGCAAACATGAAGGCAGAGGAGAAGAAGAACCTCTGAAACATCTACAAGTATAATATATTCAGACCTACATTAGCATGCAAAAAATAAACACACTGTTCCAACCATCTCTTACAGGAAGTCTACAAAAGACTCAATTGCTCTAGTATAAAATTTGATATGCAGATTTTGCCAAATATAAGACACTCAGAAAACAACACCACAGCAACAGCTATTCCTCTCTTTCCACAATGTCTATTACAAACCATGAGGAATCGTGTCCTACCCATTCCGCTTAATTTTACTCATCCTCATTGCTCTTTCAAGCCTCCATAAGTTCATCAATCCCAGGCAAACTAAACAACACCATACAAAGAGATAGCCAAAGTATCACGATCTTACTAGTGATGATAGTTACTTAGCTGATATGAATAAAGTATAGATAATGGTTGTTATCTAGTTGTCAGTAGGATAAGTTATCTAATTGTTAGTAGATAAGGTTAATAGGTAACAATTATCTCGTTGTTAGTTGATAAGTATAGATAAGGCTAATAGTTATCATTTGTTAATTAGTTGGTTATATAAGGGAGCCTTCTGAGCTGATAATGGTGTTATTATTTTGATACAAATTCTGTTTCTCTCTCCTCTCCTTCTTCCTCTTCTCTAAACTACTTTCTGTCTCCCATCCTTCCTCTCTTTCCACATATCCATCTAATCTCTTCTCTTAATATACCTATAAATACAAGCCCAATATTTAAACCAAATGTAGCACTTATTTCACAAATACCTTAGCCTATATACAAGAAAAACTCATATTTATCAAACTCTCTACAGTTATATAATAACTAGGAATAAATTAAAACACCAAGTCAAAGCCAGCACCATAACATAAATCAACCACATTTATAAATGGAGGAAATCTAAATGTACCCATCGCAGTAGTTACCTGAAATGATAGTGGCCAAGTCCGTGCTTAACACCCCACTTAAATTCCCCTACATATCGGCTTCCATCGTTGCAAGTATGAACACCATGTCCATGACTCTGTCCATTTGCCCATTCGCCAGCATACACATCCCCTGTATAAAACCTGTACACACCAAATCCATGCCTAAGTCCCTGCCTATATTGCCCGCGATAGCTACTCCCTCTTGCCCATGTTTCCACCCCATAGCCATCATACTTTCCATCAACCCAATCACCCTCATACCTCCCACTCATGTAATAATGATAAACCCCACTACCAGAACATTTCCCCTTATGAAATTCGCCCTCATATACATCACCATTACTATATGCCTGAACCGAACACCTGGAACTCACCTGTTTTTCCAATTTGGGCCTCGACCCAATTGACCATAATACAGGCAATGCAGGTCTAGACACATCACCTGATGAGAGCTTGATTGGGAAAGACCTAGAAAGGAATAGTCGGATTGAGGGGAGCCGAGGGAGTGCAAGATTGAGAGAGAATAAAAGCGCAGCAGAAAAGGCGAAAGCCGAAAGAAAATCAAACAAAAAAGAGCTACTTGGATGTGAAACCAAAAAGTAGAAAAACGGCAACGATAAAAGGAGGATGAGGCGAAGGTGCACACGAAGTCGGCGGAGCTGGCGGAGGCGGTTGAGGAGCTGAAAGGCGGCGGCTTTCTTGCCCCAATTGCCCGAAAATCGATTATGCTGAAAATGGGTTTTCAAGGAGGAAAATGGACGATTTTGAAAGGAATTGGGAAGAGACTTTGAGGATGGGCTTTTAATTTGGGACACAAGGGGTCTCTTATGAGGGGTAGTTTTAGGGGAAGGAGAGAGACTAAATAGGTCATCTTGCTGGGGTTGTTGGATTAAAATTTGAGGGTTTGTGAGTGAAATTGTAGCAGAATCAGAAGAAGAAAAAAGGAAATAGGGAGCTAATTGGAAATTGTTGGAATTCTGGGGGTGCTTTTGGTGAATTGAACAAGGGAATGACAGAGGAGGTGTAGGGTTGAAATCGGAAGAGACGCCGCTGCTTTCTTTTCCGATCTGAACTTCTGATTTCTTCTGATGCATTACATAGGCAAAAACTCTCTCTTTTTCCACTTTCTCTCCCAATAAATAATTCTGCACCTTGTCCTTAAAATTCTTGAAAATCTTCATGCAAAATCTAACCGTAATTGTCGTTCTGCTTTTTTCTAGTTCTTCCTTTGGAAGGGGTTAGGGGTTGATTTGATTGGTAGAATTTTGAAGAGATGGGAGTTTAATTAATAGATTTGAAATTATTCTTCTGCTAAAAATGGAAATGAGGAGAGAGAAAGAGAGCGGAGAGTTAGTAGAGTTTATGGTGTAAGGAGAGAGATGAATTTGAAAAGCTACCGGCCGCAACCCACAAATATACTTAGGTTGTTCGAGTCTGAATGGGGTCTGAATCTGAATCGGTAAATAGCTGAATGGTTAAGTGTGTTTGTTTGGAAAAAAATTCGTCTGAATGGCTGAATCGGTCAGATGGCGCGGCTGAATGATTAAGGTCAGAATTTGTGGCTGAATGGGCCGAATGGTGGCTGAATGGAGAAAAAAAATAAAAAAAAATTATATTATGTAATATTAAATAAATTTACAACAATTTTGAATTTTTTCAGAGGGGTAAAATATTAAAAATATGTCATTCAGATCATTCAGATATGTTAATTATCAAACAACTTTTTTCATTCAGATTCAGATTCAGCTTCAGCTCATTCAATTTTTATCAAACACCCCCTTAATTTTGGGCTGAGAATTTTGTGTTTGGCCCTTGTAGTTTATAGGTAATTACTGATTGTGCCACTAACAATTATTGGGTTTAGGATGTTAGGCTTGTGTTAATTAAAGTCCAGCCTCCAAAAATAGAAGCTATGAGCCAAACATATGTTTTGGGAGGAATGAAGTGAAGGTTTTATGTTTTGGCAATGTCTATGAAAGTTCCAATTCATCCTTTTGATTCCAATTGCATCAGTAAATCCACTTAAACTTGTTTGTGAAATTTATGTAATGCATACTTAGGAGGGGTTGAATATGTGTGACTATGTGAGTGAAATAATGACAATTTAATTTTTTTTATCCAAGACTAGATAAATTAATGTTAAATGCAATCGACTGCTTTTCGCTGTAAATCTGTTCGAACTTGAATTTACTTTCTTTTTTGTATTTTTGATATTAATTGATGTTAAATTAAGTAGAAGGATCAGAATATTAAACATTTACAAGACAGGAAAATAAAAATATTTGGTTCGTCACTTAATTCTCTAACTAATTGCCGATATCTAAAGCCATATATCAATTAATATCCAAAAGATTCTTTTTAATAATAATAATCAATTACAATCATGTTCAGCACATAGCTACCCAGTATATATAAGTTTTTAAGATCTTTTTAATTAAATCCTAAAGTTTTGAAAATATATTGTATAAAAAAAGGTATTGAAGAACTCTTCATTCTTTTAAATTCTTACCGCTTGAAAATTTTACGTCCAAAAATTAAGCTAGACAGACAACAGTATTTTGTAAGTCCAAAAATTATGCTAGACAGAACAATAATATTTTGCATCCTTTAAGTCCGATCCCCACATACAAGGGCCTTTGTTTATATATCAACTCTCTCCAATTAATACAAACAAAAGAGAATTGAGATACCAGGGTCAACTAGTATGACCTGGGCACTATTCTATGGAATCTTTTCTAAATCATTATCAGCAAAGTTGAGTATTTAGCTAGAAGCAACACCCATGTCTCCAATACAGAGCAGCTCCAACTTATTATTGGAAATTGATCGATATTTCAACAAGTAGATTTTTTCACTCGATTCTTATTAAAAGACGGTGGAAACTATTTTGCGGCGGACAGTTCCATCACGTATATAAAAGCCTCAATGCATGCCCCCAACTACAAAATCAATAAATCATTTTAATATTTCAGGACTACAATGCTGTTACCACCACAGGCGGGCAAAGGAGATATCAAAATACTGCCTTTGGGAACCTTTTATCATGGTTTGTGGAGCTTGAAACCAAACACTCTTGGGAGATATCTCTGTGTTGCCTTCTGTGGCTTGAGGTGACCATAAGTCATCAAAAACAGGTGAGGAAATGTGGTTCCAAAATAAGCCCCATCAATATCTTGAAAAGTCAAGGAAAAAGCATTGAAGTGCACCATAAGTTGAGAGCAAACATAAAAAAGTAGCTGATTATGAGAAACAATACTACTTTAAAGAGACAGATCACAAGAGGAAAAGGGTTTTATGCACACTCGAGAAATCTAGCTACCTTCTAAGATAGCCTTACTGTATTCCAATCTTTCCCTAAAATCCATCAATGAACATACACGTTCAGTAACCAGCCTAGAAAGCTGACATGAAGCTCAGTGATACCACATCAACTAAGGACCTAAACTATAAACCCAAACATCTCGGTATTCGATTGATGCATCTCTAGATCCAAACTTGAATAAATATAAGTATATTCCGGTGAGTTGCTTCAAAATATCATGATAGCCATGGATCTAGATGTAAAGTCACACCAAGATGGATGAGAAGTTGAGAACCAACAACTTACAAATAAGAAACACATAAATACATATGTGCGTCTAGATCACATCAACTACAAAAATGTTACTCTCGTAACATTACTTCACAAAAAGATTTTCTATTAATATTATAAAATTCATATTTAAGGATTACTTATACAATCTATGTTATACAGCAGTCAATTCACAATGTGCATGAAGTTACAGTGACATAAAAAAAACACTGAATATAATTTCAGAAATATACAAGCCTAAGACCACACGCACATGTAAATTTAACAGAGCCATGAAAATATATTACAACTTTTACGGAAAAGGAATGGTTTATCTATCACAACCCTAATGGCAATCAATACTAGAGCATGATATCACGTTAAGAAACATACTAAGCTAAAACGTGTCTGCATGTATTATAGTGTGTGTGTGTATATGCAAGAATGCAATTCTCAAAGCAAACCACATATAAAACGGGCACATATAAGTCATACACTGGCACAAAGCTAGAAATAATGTTACACTACACAAAGTTAGTGCAATATAAGGATACTGCCTTGGTACTTCGATCGAGGGTAGTAGATATCTTCGCATTTGGGGCAGTATATTTTTACAGTACCTGAACGTGGAATGTCTGATTGACCAACAGGAAGACAGGGTTGTCCACAGCAGTAAACTCTTGGGCACCTCCCAAAATCATAGTTTTTGTACTTCTCCAACTGTTAAATTTCACAATGAAAGATCTTAACCAATACAATATAGAATACGGATTTGGCTCCCCTCCATTACATTTTTCTTCCAATTCCATTCAACACACCAACTATTCATCTTAATAATTTTGTTAGTAATGATCTGATGCAGGACAGATTTAGGATAAAGAACTAATGGAAAACAAGGGAAAAATAAATTAGGATTCATACACCACGTTTAAATCTCTAGGGTCTCTCAAGTGTGTATCAAATCCACAAATCAACACTAAAGATGGATAACATACCTTTATGATAGGAATGGTAATAATCAACTTCAATATCAATAGTCTGTGATCTAAAAGATGGTGATATAGGACGATTTAACTGTGATCCCCATCAGATTGTGGGGATCACGTCACTATTTAAAGAGACTCAAAACCCTAATATTACTCAGAGAATAAAAAAAAAACTAAACGACTAAAATACACTTATTAGTAATTTCTAATCACTAATTAATGTCCTAAATCCCCACTAATCAATAAATTACATCAATTACTCTTACATTAAAGATACTAAACACTCCAAATAATAAATACAAGAATTCTTTGTTAAAGCCTTGACTTGTGATCCTGATCAAAATATGTTGATAGATAGTCGATAATATTAAGATCAACCCTACAAAAAATTAGAATCATTAAAATATTTTTACTGCAAAAAGTTTAAAAGAGGTTTCAACCATTAAATTTTTGAAGAAAACTCGAAATGTTCATGAAATGGAAAAAAAGTATCGGATTACTTCCATTATTTAATTGACCCGTGTTGATTTCATCTGCACTATCCAAAACTATAAAAATATGGTGTATTGAATGGAATTGGAGGGACGGTGTACTGGCATAAAATACATATTGAATTATTGATCAAACAGAAAGGCAATGAAATAATCCAGCTTATAACCTTACCATTGCAGCCATTCCTTTGCTGGTCAATATATATCGGACATGGATCAGACCATACAACATCTCTGCCGCTGATTCAACCAATTCATTATGTTCTTCAGCGAACATATCTCCTATCCACGTGCACAGAAGGAAATAAAATAATATTATTAGGAAGATAAGATACACAGCAAAGAAAGGAAATTTTTACTAGTCAGGAAGGAGGGTGGGAGAGAGACTCGAAAGTCAAACATGTCACATCCCAGAGTGATCTAGAAATGATAACGTTTTTCTTTCAGAAAATAACCAGTAACAATATTAATACAATCCCCTAGAATTGATGTAACGTGTTTTACCAAGGGAGCAAATCAAGAAAGTTTAAAAACTGAACATAATGCAAAAACCAAGTTCCCTGGCTTCCGCAATTGACAATTCCTCACAATTAAATATAACTTCAGCAGTTCAGCCGCATAAGTTACATGACTTTTTCCCCTTATGGGCATTTTCAACCACATTCCTGACTCATCAAAGCATACTTGGCTTCTCTAAGGCCTTGCAAAAGAGATAAATGCTAGTTCCACTTTCACTAAAGCACAAACATTGCATATCCTTTTTTAGATGTAAAAAGGCATTTTAGTGATAGAAGAAAGAAGGTTCATTAAGAGAGGCCAAGTACCTAACTACAAATAAAGAGAACAAGTTGAAAAAGAAGAAGAAAGGAACTACAAAAGAGAGTGAAGCCATCCAAACCGTAACTCTGAAACTGAAATACTCCACAGTGCTCCCACTGCTGAAGCCCAAACTGAAGCTATAAAATGACTCAATCCCTCAACAAGTGCAAAGATAACTGTTTCTGCCTAAATATACATAATAAATAAATAAACTTGCATTCCAGTAGCTTTTTCCTCCTCTATCTCTTTCATAAGTCATTCTAGACCTTATCCTGCATCAAATTGGTATCAGAGCTAAACATGGTACTGTTTGATTTCTATCATTGAAATCAGTCTCTACCTCAAAATCCCAAACCCTAACCTGCCAATGCCAACAACAGCAACTGACTCAAACCCTCTCCCTACAGAACCAGCAGCACCAACCAATCAGAATCATTATCACCATCACCGTCCCATCAATCACAATCTATCAACATTCAAAACTTCAGCCCCAACAAAATTAAAAAGAAAAATAAACTCTGGTCACCCTTATAAGAACTCCAACACCAGGGTAATTAACCTCAGGTCATCCTTACCGGATCAACAGTTCAAAGCATCCGTAAAAGACTGCCATCACATCTCATCACCACATTCCATAGCTTAATCTAAGGTCCTAGTCCAAGACTACGAAACATTGACAACAACTATCTGTACTCCAACAAGTTATAACCACATAGACATGAAGATTCAAACTAATTCAACTTTAACATATTGAGAATCCTTACCATGAGAGGACTCAACATCCAAAATTAGATCAAGCGAATAATCATAGTATGGAACTTGGCTGCTTAACCCACAAAGGTTAAAATCATCTTGAATATATTCATCGTCAACTTCACAGAAGAACTCATTTCCTCTCAAATTACAAAACCATGAAATCCAAGATGTGTCATCTCCATCAGAACCACTGACATCAGACTCTTCACTGTCTCTTTCAGATTCCTCTGCAATATGGCAAAAACGAGTATTGTAAATCTAGATGCAAGTAGTACAGGCTATGTATACCAAGTATGTGTATTACATACACCAAGAAATAAAGATCAATTTATTGTCCTAACAAATTAGTTTACAATAAGCATTTGAAAATTTCAATTAGAGAGAAAAATGATATGTGGTTAACAACTTCACAGAGAACATCATCATCGAGTAAAAATAGCACCGACTCTCATAGCTAATATCTAATTGCAGCGGGATGTCTGCGCACATAAGGAATTGAAGAATGATATCTGATGTTAACAAAATAGCAGGAAGATGGAGTAGAATTACATGCACTTCTCAGCAGGTAAAAATTGGATTGATGTAGCCAATAGGTACGTTGTAAAAAAACTTTGTCATCCTCAACACTTTGCAATAAGCTGCAAAATATATATCAATATGGAAACTTTAAAGTTCTTCTAATTTTCATATTTTGGACTACCAGTCAAGAAAGCGTGTGAAGAATGCAGCCTTATTAGGAGAGCTCAATATCCAGGAGGAGAGGCACCACGGGCCATGCACAGGCCATGCTTCTCCAGGCAAAATCATCCATTATACCCTTTCATTGCTAATGCATGAATTCAAATAGCAATTGCCTTCATCAAAACACACACACACACCCTTCCCAAAAAAATATTCCTTTGTTCTTTTATATTTTTCATCATTACCATGTAGTTAGTTTCATACCAATTTATGCAGTAACCTTGACTGCTCTTGTTTTCACAAGTATTAACTCGAGCCCACTCTTTAATACATAATAACAATTAAGCTTGTTCAAAATACAAAGTCGAGGTAACTGCATAAATAGTAAGTTACTACTTATCAAACTGAGTATTTATGCAATAACCTCGACACAGTAATACACTACTAATTGCAAATTTGTAAGTAAGAATTTATTTATCTTTTTGATCTTCAAGTTTTCAATTTTTACAAGTCAAAACTAGCCAGAGGACTCAATAGATAGCAAAATAAAATAAAATATCTCAACTTTGATTGGGCAACCCAGATAAAAATATTTCAGGCTTAGCCTTCCTCTCTGATTCACCACCAGCATTAGTATATGGAGCCATTCAAAATCTTTGGAAAAGGCAGAATGAGCCAAAACCAAAGAAAATGAAATGAAACCATATACTAAATCATGCCGTTTGGAGCCACGTCGAGTTTAGTATTGCAATGAAGAGCGTACTTGGCTTGGTAGGGGGAACCACCCCCCGTCCAAGGACTGCTCACGTCCCATGTCTGCACTTAGCTGACGCTTCCGCTTCTTGGGACAACTACTGCCTTCTTGTCTTATAGCAGTAATACATCGCTAGGAAACAGGTAGGTCAACCTACCCCAGGCATAGCAGCCTTCTCGAATCCTTAACATGCGATGAAGCTTCCGGTACCTCAGATTCCATCAGTTAATAAGGCTGACAGATCTTGCAAATAAGTCTCAGTAGTCACTTATTTCCCCCTTAGGATAGGTAGCATCGAGTTGGTCGGTAAAATTAAATCAGGCGAGGAGAGTGGCAAGAGTTAACGAGTGTCCCCCCTCCTTTGTGTTGCATTCTGAAGTTTTCAATCAAGAGAGGCCTGTAGTTGAAAGAATCTAAATAAACGAAAAGACAGCTAGCAAACAAGTAAACAAGTTGCACTTTAGCACTAAAAGGCCAATCCCATTAATGCAACAAGCATACAAGTTGCACTTTAGCACTAAAAAGGCCAATCCCATTACAGACAAATTCACAAATCTCTAAGCTAAAGAACTTTATACAAGAAAAATATGTCTATAGCAGCTTGTTAGGAGATGGAAATTACTGAGTTCATTTTTAATTGTCGACGTCCACGTGGAACACTATAATTGGTAGAGTAAAATTAGGAAGTTGTTGTGACCTGTTTGTTAACTTTTGAGCAGAAAAAGTAGTGAGCCGAAAGTTGTATAAATTGAGAGCTGCTCTCATTACTCTGGATCTGTTGGCAATCTAATGGAATTATTCCTTCTTTTGTTGACTAATATTCTCTCAATTCTTTTATCATTTCAGCTCTTCCATATTTTCCTTTTTAATTTCTCTATTCCAGTTCATTTTTCTTTTAGTTAAGAACTTAGTTCTTAACACAGCTTGAAACCAAAATTCACTTATTTAAACGTTACTAATAAAACTGCATTAAATCCTTAACTGATTGGTTCTAAAATCGAACTAACCATCAGAGCATTTGTTTTGCGTGTTGAGAGTTGATGAAGACCTATTATCGCGGTGTTCTTTGCCACCAACTGCAGAAGTCGACGGAACAGACAATCTCTCCTTGTCCTTGATATTCAAAACCCTAGATGTCGACAGTGATGATTTCTCCAAATGCTTATCTAACGCATCGTTGATACGCTTCCGATCCAACGGACCTCCGACGACCTCCGACTTCGACGATCCACCACCTCTATCCCTAATCATATTTGTATGCGTATTTGTATATCAATCTTCAGTTCTTTCCGGCGAGCATTTTGGGGAAAATGAAGGATTATATGAGATTGAGGAGAGATCGAAACAAAGGAACCATAAGTTTGCATAGAAAACTGACGAACTGTGAAATTTGAAGAGGTGGAGACGGAGAAAACTATGGCTTCGCCATGGGAGACACGAGCTCCTCCAGCATTTCCTTCTCTCTCCTGTTTTCAAATTTTATTTTCAAATTCATGGTCTTTTATTTTTTACTCCGGTCACATTAATTATTATTATTATTGGGAAATATTACAGGATAGATTATGGAACTGATATTTTCGCATAAATTTTTTATATTTTTATATGTATAATTTATATATAGAATTTATAATGATAGTTTAACTATAGTCATATATATATATATATATATATATATATGATAATATTTTAGTGTGATTTACATGTAAAAATATTAAAATTTCAAATAAAAATATTAATTTTTTAGATTAAGAGAGTCCGAATTACAAATAGAATTGGCAATCGCGTTCGATGAACGGACCCAAATACATATAGAGAAGCTCGGGTTCACGTTCAACTCATTCGGTCTTAGAGTATTTTTAAGAGTAGTAGTAAAAAAAAAAATCAAATTAAAGTTTGTTGACCTACGTGACAATTTAAAAAATATTATTTGTTACTTTAATATTTTATATTTTATCAGTCTCTTTAATTTAATTAAGGCAAAATAAATAAAAATAAATGATATTAAATTTTAAAATGAGTTGTACATCAAATCTATCAAGTAAAATAAATATTTTTAGTATTTTTTCATATGATTTTGATTCTTCCAGAACAAAATAAATGTTTTGAAGAGACAAAATTAACTTACCAATTCTGAAAAGAGAAAATGAGATTGCAGATTTGATAACTAAAATTGAAGAGGTTGTTGGAAATATTTTTTTTGATATAATTTACCTATTTAAATATTTTAAAGTGATTGAAAATACCGTTAAAAATGCTCTTATTATATGTTATATGTTATTCAAACTCAGATCATACGTAATAATGAGTTTCAATCTTTTCGGGCAAGCCCAAATGACATCAAAATTACTGAGTTAAAAACAAATAACAAAAAACTAATGCAACTCATAACTAAAATGACATTAGATTATTTTTATTTTTATTTTTATTTTTATTTTTATTTTTTGCATCAGAAGGCTAAATATTACAGTATTAAAACACCAACATTAAAGGTAGATAGTTTAAGTTAATACAAGGCCATAGGCAGAAGGCTAAAAAAACACCAGAACTAGAAAACAAACAAACACCTTAACCAATTATGTCTATAATTAATACAAATGTTATAATTTTATTTATATACTTTCGAGCTGAGCTTACAAACTACCTACTGACCAAGCTCGGCCCAAATTTAACTTTGGATTTCAGTTCTTGTTCAAACTCAGCCCAGTTCACTCTCAAATTAATTTTGAATGAGACTTTAGTAGACCGAACAATCGAGTTGACACCTTCTGAGCTGGCTATTCCTGCTATTGACACCTTCTGCTAACATTAGGATCATCTCATAAAATTTAGAGTTCTTTACATAAATATACAATAATTAGAAATTAATTACATTATTAGTGTATCTACAAAATAATTACAAAAAGAGGACAACAAATTCAAACCATTCAATTTCACATTAATAAGAGAACCTAAAATCAAGGACAAATAACTACTATAATTAATAATTCAAATTCCAATATTTGGGATCTAACAACAAAAACAAATCTATAATATAAAATTCAAATCAAAATAAATGAAAAGGCAAAAAAATTTATCTTATATATCATAATCTTCATCTTTCTCATCATTTACCTTCATCGCCTCCTCACCCTCTTCATCACCGCCTCCGTCGCGAATATTCGTCTTCCCTTCATTATCGTCCTCCGTCGTCTCACTTTCATCATCGTCCTCCGCTATTGCCTCCCCTTCATCATTCTCTTCATCCGCCTCCCCTTCATCATCATCCTCCGCCGTAAATCTCTAGCAGTCCAGGTTTTGGTTACCTTGGTATAAAGGTTTGGTTACCTTGATATGAATGTTTGGTTACCTAGAGTTACTGCACGAAAAAAACTAGTTACTACATATTCACGAATTAGTTACCTCCATACTAGTGTTTGGTTACACAGATTTATTGCACGAAAAAACTAGTTACTACACATTCAGGAATTGGTTACCTCCATACTAGTGTTTAGTTACCTCCATACTAGTGTTTGGTTATCTAAATTTACTGCACCAAAAAATTGTCATAATAGTGTTTAGTTATCTCCATAATAGTGTTTGGTTACCTCCATATTGGTGTTTGGTTATTTGCAGAAATCGAGAAATCTAATCATAAACGTGAAAACTTCATTAACTTGACGTCGATTGACACCACCATGACGGCGCCGATCATTGACAGTGGTAAAGAATGGATTGACGGTGGTTCTATTGACAATGTTTTTTTGCATCTTCTTCTTTTCACTCGAAGAATAAGGTGGTTTATATATATATATATATATATATTTCCATTAGTTACGTTGGGGCTTTCCCATGTTTCAATTTTGGTTGGGGCGAACCAGGTGGCGGGCGCCACCACATTGGAGGAGGAGGAGGATATTCTGGTCTTTATCCAGAATACTACCAGTTCACATGCCCTGAAGCTAATGATATAGTCATATTTGTCTTGAAAAAGGCCATTGCCACCACGATACATACATTAATGATGCATGTGATACCGTAGGAAAAAAAACAATTGGGCGGATAATGTTATTTGTTTGACTTTTCATTAACTTTTTATTTTAATTTTTTAAATAATTTGAATTTTGAAATTTGAAACCAGCTACCCATTAAATCACATAGCTAAATTAAAGGAATAACAATGCACTAATTTAAAAATTAAATATTAAAGATGCATTAATTTTATACATATTTTATGTATGCACTTTTGTTGTAATATTTTTTAAAAATATACTAATAAATGTAATTGTCCCTAAAATTTGCTCATACCCATTTCATAATAGATTACACGTCTGTTCGAGATCGACTGATAAGTTGGATAACTCAACTTATCAGTCTTTTTTTCAAAATAAGTGTTCGGTTCCTATTTATTTGTGAATTTATAACTTAATTTATAAATTAAAAAAAAATTAATTATTACTTAAAAAAAATGATTTATAAGTCATATTTTTAAAATTGGTTAATTATTATAAAATGACAGAAATGTTTTTTTTATAAATATTTTTCTTATTAAATGATATTTTAATAATATTTATATTTTATTTAATTTATAAGTCATTATTAGCCGAACACATCCATAATTATTCTCGACTTATAAATAAAAATGATGTCGAATATTTTTACTTATAAATCTATTAAAATTTTAACTTATAAATTTACTAAAATTTTAATTTTAATTTTAAATTAAAATTAAATAAATTATTCCAAACGGCCCTCCAACATCAAAAACTAAGGATACACAAATATATAGAGAGAAAGAGGAGAGAGGGCAGTTTACGATTAAGAGAAGCAGTGTACTGAGGGTAACATTGACCATCCGCAAACCTGGCAGCAATGGATAAGACGATGATTGAGCTCTTGAAGACGAAGAAGACGCCATTCTCTCACTCCTCTTTCCCTCTCTTCAGTAAAATGGATCCGGGTTTATAAAACTTGCCTCAATATATATTTGGGTTTCCTCTTTCTAAATTACTTCGGTCTGGCGTCGTCCAAATGTCCAGTAACAGGAGTTAGGGGGTGTTCGGCCGATTTATAAGTTGGTGAACTTAATATATAAATTGGTAAGTTAAAATTAGGGGTGCACACAAAATCGACCAAAATCGAAAAATCGATCGGACCGAACCAAACCGTTACTATTTCAAACCGAAAAATATAAAACTGAAAAACCGAACACTATAAAACTAAAAAACCGAAACTAGCTCGGCCGGTTTGGTTTGGCTTCTCAAAAAACCGAAACCGACCAAACCGACCGAATAATTTAAAATTATAATATAATTTATATATTTTTCTAATAAATATTTATTTTATATAATTATATATTTGTTATGTCTTTATTGTGACGAATTTGCAAAACTTCTCTCCTAGTGAATGAGTTAGGTGATTTTTGTTTTTCGGATTTAAAAAATTTCTATTATAATTAATAGTTATTGAGTTAGTGATTTATTAATTATTATAAAATATTATTTCAGAATATAGTTTTTTAATTTTTTAATAAGCTTCTTTTTAGACATTGAGATACATTAACATCATTATGATGAGTTGGACCAAAGGAGAGCTCTAACTTTCAGTCATGTAGCTTTTGACAATTTATACTAAAGCAATAAGAGATGATCCCTTCTTCAACATCATAACTGTGACGACCCCAAATCCGGGTTCTTTAGCCTCGAGTTTGGTTCTCACTGTACAATACTTAACAACAATGAAATACATATATTGTATTCAAACTACGCGGAATAATACAAAAGGTTCCTTATATAAAGGCTACACTTCCCAAGGTCTATTAACCTTAAATTGTAACATTACATATCTTAAGGGAAATACAAAAGATTTACAACAGTAATTACATAACCGCAATTTAAACTAGCATGTAATTACTACAACTAAGCATTCGCTTTCCCCTTGCCTTTGTTCGATTTAGAGCTTTCGGGATTGGCTGAAATATAGTCATGATATAGCAAGAATGAGCAACTAAATGGCTCATCAAGTTTATAAACAACAATCATACGATATATCATGATGAAGGGAAATAACTTCAAGGTTTCAACAATAGCAATTGTGAAAGATAACAAGAATCAATGTTCAATAAAAGAAGGAATTGACTCTTTACTGCTGAGTGGTCTTTAATGACCATGAACTGCTACTAAGGTAGAACAGACATACAATGTCTGACTCCTTGTTAAAATAACGGGACACTTGAGGGGATCAGTCCTCTCATGTCCTATGTATATGCATCACATTTAGTTTTCTTGCGCGCTGTCGGGTCTCCGACAAATAAAAATCCCCTTTAACTAGGGTTGTTCTATCTCAGTCTTACTGTAAGAGTCCGCACCAACCAATGGTTTGGATAAGCTTTTATAATATTCAATTAAATGAATTTAACATGCATTTGTCTAGCCGAAACAATTAGCTTAGACGTTCTTAGACAGTTTGCAAAAGCACTATGTGCGAATACAATAATCAATAATGATGTGAAGTAATTTTTGATAATTAATTCACTCAAAGGTCTGTCAAGTAACTACGGGTGTAGAATACTTGCTCAACAATAATTGAAATGTAAATACGGTTGAAAAATATCTGCAACAATAAATACAAGTTTAAGGGTAGAAAACTTGCCTGTCTGCACAGCTACAATAAATGTCTAGCTTTAACTACTTGCTTTGAAAGACCTAACATTAATAAAGTCGGTCTAATAATTAGCACGGCGTATTTGCATAACTATACGCTTGATAATGAACTTATTTACCACACATAAGTACTAACACATAATTTACATCAGTCAAAACAATATTATTAACCTTATAAACCCTTAATCATATTAGGTTAATAAGTTAGAAAATATTTTTCTTAAGTGTTGGACACTTATTAAACCTTTAAACAACTTATTATAATTGTTTAATTAAATTCAATTTATTTTATTAACTCAATCTCTTTTTAATTACTATTTAATATTGATTAAATAGAAATTAATTAATTAACTCTAGTTATTATTTAAAATAAATAATAACTAATTGTACTTACTTATTATTTAATTATAATTAAATAATAAATAATTATTAACTTAGTTTTAACCTTCTTTAATTTAATGTTAATCAACCAATAATTAACCAAGTAATTAACCTTACTTATTATTTAATTAAGGAAATTAAATAATAGTTTACCAATCTTAATCCTATTTGATTATTATTTAATGTCAATTAAATAATAATTAATTATTTAATTAATTTTAATTAGTATTTAAGGTTAAATAATAATCAAATCATTCTTATTTATTATTTAAATTAAATAATAAATTATTACTCTAATAACTTAATTTCCATTAATCGTTATTTAATGCTAATTAAATAATAATTAATTACCTAATTATCCTTATTTATTATTTAATAATATTTAAATAATAAATAATAAATTTATAAATTTTATCTCTCTTTAAGTATTATTTAATAGGCATTAAATAATAAATGCTAATTTATCATCTTTATTTATTATTAACATTTAAAATAATAAATAAATAATAAATTTATTTAACTTAACCATGGTTTAGCTAACTAGATTAATATTTAAAATATTTAAATATTAAACTTAAGGAAAAATATCCTCCCCAATATTATTTTTGTATTATAATTATTTTTGTTATAATTTTAATTTAGTTTTTAAATATTTAAATTAATTAAATTTAACCCGAATGGCATTTCCGTAAATAAGTCGAAATTTGAACCGAGGGCAGAATGGTCATTTCGCCGAAAAAAACACGGAGGGGCATTCTGGTAATTTCTCCGGAATTTTCCTACCGCGCATGGCGCGGGTTACAGATTTAACGGGCCAAAAACGACGCCGTTTTTGGAATGCCGGATACGGCTTCCGCGCGTACGCGCGGAGTAACTTTTTACGGACACCAAACGACGTCGTTTGGCTCCGTGTTTTCGGTGAACAGTGGCTGCGCGCGCATTGCGCGGAAACCCTTAATTTTTTTCTTCTTCGCAGAATGTGAACAGTGTTCCGGCACACACATTTTAATTAAAAATATACCATCAAGTAAGCTTTAACTTTTCAATAAAAATCCAAAAAAATTACCAATCACCTTATTTTAATTTATAACATGAAAAAATAATTTTTCATGATTTAATATCATTATTTTTTTATAAAAATTTCTACATCACATAAACTACCATAAATCATAACTTTTTGTGTATAACTCCATTTTGAGTGATTCAAACTTTGTTTTTCTCATGATTTAATGTTCTATAATATTAGAACATCAAACCTAAGTTTTATAAAAATATTTTTGGTAATAAATTTCAAGACTTGATTATACACTACTAAACACATATTTTAGCACACAAATGATACCAAAATACAAACCAAACCTATTAAACTTAAGCATGGCATAAATATTACAACTACACATTAATAACTATATTAACATGTTTATACTAACATGATGATTTATTTAATTTAAAAACAAACTACATTTAAAATAATCATTACCTTGTTTTAATGGCTATCTTTCTTTTTCTTCCAAAATAAGTTGTGAAGGAAGATGGCATGAATCAAGACTCCTTCTCTTCTCTTAGTATTTTGCTCTCAAATTTTCTAACCCTCTCAAATGCTCTCTAGCTCTCTTTTTTTGGACTTGAAGAAAATAATGAAATATCATCTAACACTTTCAAGTATACTTGAAAAATTAATAGATACACAATTATATCTATAATTTAGCCCATGCTCATTGATGACAACTTACACAAGAAATGGGTTAAATGACTTAGTTGGTGAAAAGAGGGATGGTGTCCATGTACCAAAAAATAAAACAAGCAACCTTAATTTAATTAAATGAAAAATAAAAGAAAATAAAACAAAACTCATTTTCTCTCTCCTCCCTCACTTGGTCGGCTGATGGACTCATTTCTTGTCCCAAAATGAGTGTCACATTCCACTTTTAAATAATTAATAGTTAATTTAAGTATTTTCCAAGTGGGCCAATCATTGGGCTTTAATTTAAAATACCAATTGGGCTTCTATTAAATTGTTTGGGCTACTAAATTGTCAAATTTTATTATTCTCCACTTGGGCTACTAATTGACCCATGTTGGGCTAATTTAATAATTTACACATTAATTATTCAATCCATGATTAAATAAATAATTAGATTGAATAAATAATTAAATATTCTAACCCATAAGTATTAAATTACTAAATGGACTAATAAATATTATTATTAATATTTCACATTATTTACATTAATTAATAATCATATTAATTAATTTATTATATTTAATTCACTCATTATATTCAATTTAATTGAATATTTAATTAATAGGAAACTTATCAATTATTTTGATATTAAAACTTTAGGGTTTGTTCACTAATTTAATAACATATTAGTGACCCCCTTTAATTAATTTTAGTAATTAATTACATAATTATTTAATCACATAATTAATTAATCACATAAAAAGATTTAAATAATCTCATAAAACTAACTCGTTGAAAATTAAATTAATAATTTAATTAATAAAGACGTGAAAATTCTAGGACATTACAATAACCTTTTTTCTCCTTTCTAATTTTTCATTGGCTCAATGGCATGAATAGAAGAGAAACTAACAATTTGTAATCACGCCAAATAATTTTAGTTATATTCTAATTTTATTTCTTGGTTTAATTTCTTTCTCCCTATATGATTTTTGTACATCCTATTGTACGTGAGAAATTTGTAACCCAATATAATAAATATCAAATTATCAATTACGGAACCGAATAAACCGACCTAATAAATCGAAACCGAATAAACCGATAACCGATTACGATGTAAAAATTTGGGCGGTTTTGGTTTTTAATTTTTTATAACCGACTTAAATGGTTTGGTTATTTTTTTCCCCAAAAAACCGACCAAACCGACCGTGTGCACCCCTAGTTAAAATAACTGTTCAATCATAACTTTCTTTTTTATTTATTTATAAGTAAAAAAAAAAAAAAATTTAAAATTTTAAAAAAATTACTTATAAGTCATTTTTTAATTTGATCAACTCTAATGAAATAACAAAAATGCCTTTTTTTCTTTTTTTAACATTCTTTTTATTAAAAGATATTTTAATAATCTTTACATTGTATTTAATTTATAAGTCATTATTAATCGAATACATTCACAATTATTACTTATAATTCTCGATATATAAATAAAAGTAATGCCCAATACTTTTACTTATAAATCTATTAAAATTTTAATTTATAAATTTATTAAAATTTTAATTTTAAATTAAAAAAAAATTTGTTCTCGAACGGTCCCTTAAAGTAAAGCTAAATTAAACTCCCATTTGTTTTGGCTTTTGGGGTAATACTCCTTTTCTCTTTCCAACCTTTTGCCGCTATGACAGCTAAAATTAAAGTCCATATCCTGCCCAAGAAATCCCAAAGAAAATTTTATTACCCTTTCTTGTCCCTCTCCTTGTAGGATTGTCCCCCATAATCGCTCTCTCCAAAGATTTTAAAATCTCTAGAGAAAGAGGGCTACACTCGAAAATGTTCTTGATGTTCTCCCCATTTCTAAACACTTCACACAGTAAAAATTAACTCAAAGTTTCAATTTTTTGAAGAAGTTTGATATTGGGTGTTTTGATTATGAGATGACTACTACTACTGCAACTAAATTCATCAAATGTGTTACAGTTGGGGACGGAGCTGTTGGCAAGACATGCCTTTTGATTTCCTACACTAGCAACACCTTTCCAACTGTACAATTTTCTTGCTTAAAGTCACTGTCTTTTTTTATTTTGTGGGTGTTTTGCTTATGTTTTTGTGATGTTATTTTGATTTCTTATGCATTTTCAGAGTTGGGTTTTCTTGATCCTTCGCAGAATTTTCCTGCCTAAAGTCACTGTCTTTTTTTATTTTGTGTGTGTTTTGCTTATGTTTTTGTGAAGTTACTTTGATTTGTTATGGATTTTCATTGTTGTGTTTTCTTGATTCTTTGCAGGATTATGTTCCTACCGTTTTTGACAATTTTAGTGCCAATGTTGCTGTTGATGGGCAGACTATAAATCTGGGTCTCTGGGATACTGCTGGTATATTCATCTTCCATCTGCATTAAGATTTCTCAGCTGCAATTTTTATCCCTTTTTATGTTCATCGATATAGACCATAGCTATTTCTAAACTAATGCTTCTTGATCAAAGTGATTTGAAAAAGTTAATTGTTAATTTTAATATCATTTTGGGATGTTGCAAATTATCTGAAACTTTATAATTTTTTATTTTGGGAAGTTTGGTTCTTTGAAATGAAATGCAATTTTTTTGTTATGTTTCATTAATGAGGAAATAGTATAGCAAAGAAGCATCTTGGACAACTTTGAAGGAAACTAAATGTTCTCGAAAACACTAGTTACACAACCTGGATATTTTTTATTAAATTAATTACTAAGAAAAATCAAATGTGTTAATAAAAGATAACAATTAAGTTATGATATTATGAAAGTGACATCTAAAGTTGAAGGAGTTATCTGTAATATTAAGCTTTCTATTGATTGTGCAGGTCAAGAAGACTATAACAGGTTAAGGCCTCTTAGTTATAGAGGAGCTGATGTTTTCATCCTTGCCTTTTCTCTCATAAGTAGGCCTAGCTTTGAGAACATAGCAAAAAAAGTAAGCATTTTTTTTTTTATATATAAAAAAAATCTTCTTATATTATGTTTCAACTGTTCAAGGATATTATTTTTTTCTTGTAATCATTACTCGTGTTTCTTCTTTAACTTGCTTTCTGCTCCTTGTTATGCCGGAGAAGTGGGTCCCAGAGCTTAGACATTATGCTCCATCAGTGCCCATTGTTCTTGTGGGGACCAAACTTGGTTAGTAAATTTTCTCTTCCTGCTGTGGAGTGTCCCTTTGATTTCCACTGAAGTTTGTAGATGTTTGAATAAAATGAGTCTTTTTTGGAAGAACTATAAAAGTAGCCAAGTTTCTGCTTTTTCCTTTTGAGGAGTAGTAAAGTTACTCCCCACATGCTTTTCTTTTCGAGTTTACTTTTTCAAGTGGCCAAATGTGAATGTAGAGGTAGGCCTCTTAGCAATTCAAAATCTAATTGGTTAGAGAACAAAAAGACTTCGTCTCACCTCTTTATTTGCGCTTTAATGTCTGATACGCCTCAGTCTATTGACAGATTTGAGAGAAGATAAACAGTTCCAAATGGATTATCCAGGCGCATGTACCATTTCCACAGAACAGGTCTCTGTTCAATACTGTTACCTTTTCCATTTCCAAACAGTTGTGTTATTGGATTTTGCATTATAACTGCTTTTAGTGGCTCTGTGATTTTGCATTCCTTAGCAATGTATCAGCTTGAAGCTGCAGGGGTATAACTGTAACAAATTAACTTGTTACAGGCATCAACTTTTTGAAAATTGAAATTTTAATCTAACTTCATCACAAAGGTTTCTGCACTAAAGTACTAATGTTTCTTGAAAAAGGATGATCTATATACTGTTTAATATCTTACAAGAACTCCATTCAATAATTAAAATGAAGTTTGTCTTGTTGATAATCTTTTGGTGGATTTGCAATAAGAAACCCTCAATTAACAGACAGAAAAATAATTGATGATGGATTCGGCACCTCATGTTTTGTCATGGTAGACACTTTATTGTGTTTTACGTAGGTTTGTGTTGGCAATACTAAAATAACTGTAGGGACTTCATGATTGTTAAATTTTACACTAGACTACTAGAGAATGAAGTTGCTTTACACCATTTAGAATGCTACCTTCTTTAATACTATAACAAAGTTGATTTGGAACCTGGAATCACTGCAGCATTTCAAATGAGCCTAGTTGAAGATACTAACACATCTATTCCTAATTTATTCTATTGCAGGGTGTAGAACTAAAGAAGCAGATAGGTGCAGTGGCATATTTAGAATGCAGCTCCAAGACACAGCTGGTTTGTCTCGCCTGTACATAAATACATATTCCTAGAAGAAAATACTAACGAAGTATATTTTAACAACTAGGCTTACATTCATGACATCTCCATACTATATTCTAGTGGCATGAGGAACCTTTAGTTGATGACATAATAAAATGTTCATTTGCTTAATTACATATAATAGCCAAATGAAGGAGACAAATAGCTTGTTATTGCCAATTGGGGGTGGCTTCTAAATTTGTACATAATCTCTGTCTATTTACTGGCTGAATTACTAGAAAGACTAACTTTTAACGGAGGCAATGCTTGCTTTTTTCTGAAACATGCACTAGTAAAATGGACTTATAGTTGAAACCAACATACAATTTTAAGAAGAGAAAAGTGAAATTCAATACTAAATTGACATATTAGTCCCATCTTTAAGTTGTTTTCACCCTTGCCTTTTATTAATTTGATTCCCGAAAGAGCTGGGCTGGCTGATCATTGATTCATATGTCTTGGAAATGTTGCAATGCTACAAAAGCACCTAAATTGTTCTTGTAGCTACCCATAACAAGAGAATTTAGTTTTGGGGGTATTAGATTGTTAGTTACTCTTACATTGAGATTAAGAACATCTTTTGGACAAAAAATCTTTGAAAATGAAAATTTTCACACAGCTAAAATTTGCAACTAGTTAGTTTTGGTTGCAACCTTTTGAATATTTATTTTATTTTTACAATGCAGAATGTTAAGGCCGTCTTTGATGCTTCGATCAAGGTAGTCCTTCATCCTCCAAAGTCTAAAAAACACAAGAGGAAACATAAAGCCTGCTACATACTTTGATTCTGAACCTGTTGAGGTGCTGCCGGTGCGCCGCTTTGTTGTTGATTGATGATGAATCAACTGTTGATATTCTCTTGGAAATTCTTCCTCCATTCTTTCCCTCTGTGGAATATGTTTTCAGATTTCTTTTAATTTATTCAAGTGCTAAGATACGTGAGCTTGTATGCTGCTGGTTTTTTCTATTTAATCCTTTCCAAGAATTGATCAATGTGCAAGTTGGATTCTTATATAGGATAATATATTAAGTATTATTGAATGCAACTTTTGTCATTTGAGCTACATTTCATAGAAATGTTATTTCACCTGTAGAAAATATATTCTTTTCCTTTGACTGCATATGTAAATGTAGCTAGTACAAACATAATTCAGCTAAGTTATTTATATACAGCACAAAATTATATATTATTTTATTAACCCCAATATCAACGTAAATTATTAAATTTCATTCATATGAGTAAAAAGAACAAAATAATCATAATTATAAAATGCTCTAGATAATGTGACTTGATTAAAAAAAAAATAATTAGTATAGTGGTCCAATGAAATAAATTAAAAGTTCAGTAGTTTAATGCATAAAACTCGACAAGTTTAGTGGCTTAAATGTTAGTTTATCTTGTCACGTCATTTTCAATAAAAATAAGAAATGTCATGTCAGATTATCAGTTAACGCCTGTTAGTTGATTTTAACGGAATGACTTGATTACAAAAGTTTAGTTAGTACAATGATTCAATTAACGAAATTAAAAGTTCAGTGGCCTAACGCACAAAATCCGACAAGTTCATTGGTGCAAGTGTTAATTTTGTCATTAAGTATTATTGAATGCAACTTTTGTCATTTAAGCTCATTTTATAGAAATGTTATTTCACTTGTAGAAAATATATTCGTTTCCTTTCACTGCATATGTAAATGTAGCTAGTACAAACAAGCCATAAAACATGGCTTAATTCAGCTAGGTTATTTATATACAACTCAAAATTATATATTATTTTATTAAACCCGATATCAATGTAAATTATTAAATTTCATTCATATGAGTAAAAAGAACAAAATAATCATAATTGTAAAATGCTCTAGAACAAGCAAATTAGGTGAGGCAAGATTACTATGTAACATCTTCTTCATGTGCACCTCAAATCTAATCTCGTTGGCTTAAAAGCATTTTTAACTCTTTAACTTTTTTCATATATTAGAAGATTAATATAACATATTTGAGAAACCCTTTAGTATATCTATTTTTAGAATTAACCTTTTGGCAAAATCAATTAATAACCTTGCGCATTTGGCATGCTGAACATTGAAAAGTTTTTTAATTTCAGATTGTTACCTCTTTTATAGCTGCTGGAGATGGCAATGGCTACCCATTTTCAAGTCAACTAGTCATCATTCAACAAATATTCAATTTTTTATATATATAAAAATAATCATAGTATTTGTAACATTCGGTCAATTTCATAGATACACATATTTTTATAAGAACTGTGAGCGAGATAAATCTAAATATACATTAACGTGGATATCTGTTGAAATCGTCAAAATTTAAACATGATAGAGCACGAATATCTCGGTTATTAATAATTAATACTAATAATCTTATTTAAATTTTGAATAAAGTATATAAAGTTGTCATATTTTGATCAAAACAAAAATGATCAAAATTTCTTTTGAGCTGTGAAAATAAATAAACAGAGTAACTTATTGGTGGAGATTAAAAGTAAGACTTATTATATATTTTTTATTTATTTATAGAAAAGCAACAATTCACCATTCAGCCCACTACTCAGCCCAACCCCAAGGAAATAGAGACCAAGGGGTTAAACTTTCACTACCATTTCTGCTACTGAAGTTTTCGGGTTTTGGCTCAGATCACTCACTCGGTACTCTCTCTATCCTCTCGTTCCGTTTATTCTGCACATTTACAAATTCACAGTATGATTTGGTCATTTTTTCAGTTTCGATTACTAAATTTACGAATCATAATCTTTTAAATGCTGTTTTTCTTTCTAGTTAATGGAAAATTGAATTCATGGAAAGCCCTAAAGTATCAAATTATTCGAGTTTATAACTTGTTATATTTCAATGTCATTTTGAGGAATGTTTAAGCAACCAAATGGAGGGTAATCTGAATTCTTTTCAGTTTCATTGTGGTCACTAATGGCGAACAGGCACTCATCTTGAAACTATCTCATTTTCAGTGTGAATATTGGTGTAAAATTTTAAAATAATCATGTATGCAATATAGTAGTTTGGGTTGATGATAATTGATGAGTAATCTGCTGTTTAATCGTGTATACCGAGCTACACGAGTTATTATGGTTATAAAAGCTTTTACGAAATTTTTGTTTGTTTTGAAATCTTGTTTAATTACATGTATTTTCATTAAAATTATGGTTCTGATTTCTTGCAGTGTTGCTACCACTTGAGGTACCTGTGATTATAGTCTGTTATAGAAGAGTAGTACAAATGGTTTTATTTTATTTTCTCTCCCTTTTCTTTTATGTATGTTTTATAATATACTATGATTGTACTTCTCGAAATTGTGGGTAGATTGGATCTGGCTAAACTTTTAACTTAAGATGTATGAAATTGTAAGTTTTTAATTCTCTTCTGGTAACTTCTTTGTTTAGATTTTGAAATGAACCAGGGAAATGAAAGATAAAGGAAGCATAATTTTAAAATAAATTATTTATTATTAGAGGGGTAGATGAGTGGTACTATCATGTTGGGATTGTGAGTTCATCTTTATAATTTTATGTTCTGGATGATGCTTACTTCCTCGTTCCTGCTCACTTGGTTTCAGTACTTACAAAAAGCAAAAAGGGGCTTTTTCTTTGGACAGAGTTAGTATGGCAACAATTAGAAATCTGAAAATCAAGACCTCCACTTGCAAACGCATTGTTAAAGAGCTTAATTCTTATAAGAAGGAGGTTGAGATGGAAGCTACCAAGACAGCTTCCATGAAGGACGCAGGAGCTGATCCTTATGACATTAAGCAACAGGTATTGAAATTTCAATCATTCTTTATATATAGCTTAAATTTGGCAGCATCTTATATTTCTCAATCAATTGACAGCCAACCTCTTTCTTTCTTCATATAATTTAATTTGTTGAGAGAAGTGATCCAAGTCGTTTAGTGTGGTATCAACTTGGTACACAGCCAATTTAACAAACCTTGTATGATGTATGATGTCTATGATGCAGAATAATCCTTATTTTAGTTCATTCAGATATCAATCCATCTATTTTTTCCCCTGGGTAAAATATCCGAGAACTTGATTATTATCCTCTTTGATTGACATCTGCAGAGTAAAACCATTCTAAAAATTCAAGTTCATGCGTCTTTATTAACATTATTGCCCATTGGTTTTTCTTCTCTCTTCATATTCTCAAGTTCTCATGTATTAGTCTCTGTTTTTTTAATATAATAGAGGTTAGAACTTTTTCCTAGGAAAAATCTAATCCTTCTATTAACTAATTTCATTACATTATAAGTGAACTATCAGAGGTATCATTGCTGTTTGGATGGGCCTATATTTTTTATCCGTTACCAAAAGATAATGTGACTTATATCTATCCAAAAGACAAAAAAGAAGTTAGAAAAATATAAAATGTCATGTTGTTTGCTTGTGTTTCATCCTCTAAAAACCCCTAATTGACCGTGGAGCTCTAAATTGCAATGTTCTAAAAGGCGGGAGGCGGGCGGCCCGGGGGGAGGGGAGGGGGCTAGCGCCTAAGCGATATTTTTTATTTTAAGTTAATTTTAATATTTTATCTTATATTTATCCAAACAAAACAATCTATAATAAAAGATAATAAAGACATTTGCTTAAAGTTCAAACACATATTTATATTGTTAATGTCAAAGTTCAAACATAAACATGTAATTGTTCAAACACAAACAAATAATAAAAAATCTATAATATAAAACAGAGCGGCTCAAATCCCAAGGTTTCAACATCTAACAGTCTAAAATTATTTGGGGCTTCAACATCCAACGGTTACTAATCTATCTCTCATTTTCCCCCCAATTCAACATTTTTTTTTCAAAAATCTATCCACTCACATTTTTGATTTCGCCCAAATCAAATTTACCACTACACTATAATAATAATAATAATTAATATAATAATAATAATAATAGCAATAATAATAATAACAACAATAATTATTATAATAATAGAAATAATAATAATAATAGTAGCAATAATAATAACAATAATAATTATAATAATAATAATAATAATAATAATAATAGTAATAATAATAATAATAGTAATAGTAATAATAATAATAATAATAATAATTATTATTATAATACTAATATTAATACTACTACTACTACTACAACTACTACTATTACTACTAATAGTAATAATAATAATAATAATAATAATAATAATTATAATTATAATTATAATAATAATTATGATAATTATAATTATAATTATAAAAAAAAAAAAATTGCACGTAAACAGTATGGGTCACCCTTTTAGCATTGACTTTCTTTTCCTATTTTTTGGGTATTTGCGGTCGTTATGTTTCCATATGCAAATTGATTAGGGCGGGAAATCGGTTCAGATTCATTCTAATTGATTTGTAAGTTATTTTAAGTTATAAAGAGTCTTTAGGTAATAGAGTATTTTTGGAATTTTAATTACGTTGTGCCTTCAGGCACGGGCAATTATGTATCATCTCATTAGTGTTTATGCGGGCTATATCGAGTGCAACTATTGTAGTAGGCTCTGACTCATGGTATGAGAATCTTTTGTCCAATTTCAAGAAAAAGTATAGAGGAGAAAATGTTATGGTGATGCGATTTAGTTGGTGTTATGACAATATTTTTTTGTTTGGACTTAGAGGGTTCATTTTATACTTTTGGGTATATATGCAATAGCCTTTCTTTTGAATTTTTACATCTTTTTTTTTTCCCCCTCGTTGGATCCCACCAAATGGTTTGCAGTACTACCCTTTTTCCACATGAAATACTATTCATGGATCATATTGATCGATGGTTAGAGATACCGGAGGCAAATAAATGCTGCCAAACTTCTCATTCCGTTTGTCAATAAAGGAAAGGTGTGTGGGATACCTGAAAACACTATATTACACAAATTTGAGCTCGCTATTGTCAATCAATTAATTGTTTAAACCTGCCAAGAATTAATTTTAAGTTGAGAATGAGTAGCACACTAATGTTTGCCTAAAAAAGAAATTATGACTGGATTGAGTATCAATCTCTTTGTATTAATGGTTGGAGTTTCAGTTCTATTATGGAACTGAGAGTCCACAATAATTTTAGATTTTTCAATCTAGTTATATTAATTGCACCGTGCCTTCAGGGACGAGTTATCCAGTCTTCATCTCCATATCCCTCTATATCTCTAACTCTTCTTCTCCATATCTTTTCAAGATAATATCTCCGTCGGACTCACACTCATACTCCTCATCTCTCTTCCTCCGTGTCATCATCAGACAAAAAATATTCCTCATGGAGTTCTCTAACTCCAACATTTTTACTACTTCTCCTAAGCTCTAATATGCTATCTGTTCCGGATGATTCACCAACCACCTCCCAAGTAAGGCTCGAACAGCCATCTACTTCATTATCCACTCTCATGACGTCGTTTTGTAGCTTAGTTATTAAAATAAAATAAAAACAATTGCAGCCCTAATTTCTCCGCCTAGGCCCACTTAATTTCTCTGCCTTGCTTGCCTAGACCCGTCTAATTTCCTGGAGGGATTTTTTTTCCGTCTTGGGCCTAGGCGAGGCGCCGGGGAGGGGCTAGTGTCTATAGGCTGGGATTTTTAGAACACTGCTAAATTGTTATTGAAAGCTTATTGAGTGAAAAAAATTAAATTTGAATGATAAGTACATATGTTGAGATTGAGGTTTTTAATATGTCACACAGGCTCTTTAATTTGTCAATAAACCAGTAGTATTGTAGAATTCTTTTGTTTGTGAATGAAAAGTTACTGAATGTCATATAATTATATAGTTTTTAAAATCTGATTGCATATTTGCATCTAGTATCTGACTTCATCCATTACTGTCTTTGTAATCTTCTTTTGCAAGTTGCAACCTTCTGTTTCGAATGGGAATTGCATTCTTTTAGTTTATCCTGTAACATCTTTAGCCCCTATATATACTTGAGTATCTTTTTCGTTATTTTGATCTATCTGGACAGGAAAATGTGCTTGCTGAATCAAGGATGATGATTCCTGACTGTCACAAGCGCTTGGAGGCCTCACTAGCTGACCTAAAAGGGATTTTGGTAAAATTTTTACTTTGTATTAAATCTTTGGCTGCTAGTTATTGCTGTAGATTATTTGTAACAGTTGGTGGATCCCACAATTTAAAGAAACTTCATAGCTAGGAACAATTCAAGACATCTATACTTCGAATTTGATATATAGTTATATTGCAAAACAAACTCAAAATATATGCATGGAAAAGAACATGCAAAGCTGCATGGTTCCACTTCACGGCTTTAGAATTGAGTACTACATAAATATAAAATTTATGGTCAGCTTGACAGAAGAAAGGGCGAGGGGTGGATAGGAGAAAGGGAGGGATGGAATTTTTATTAGTTTTGCTGAAGTAAATAAGTAATTCATCTAGCATGCCCTTTCTATCCAGACATGAGTGAAAAGAGGAAAGGCTTCTTTTCCTCCTTTGACTATGTAAGTATCAGACTTACAGGAATAATGGTAAATCGGACATTCTTTTCGTCCTTACTTTCCCTCTTCTTGAAGTATTCAATATAGAAGAGGACTGCTTCCTTTCAAACTCTCAAAGGAAATTGTTGAATTTAAAAGAGAGACTGGAAAAAATTAGATTTCTAGTTCTTTGTTCCATTTAAAAATTTTGATTTATAAGAAACTGGAAGTATAAAGAAAGAAAAAACTGTGAAATTTGTTTGATTTCATGTCTGGCTTGTGAAGTGAGAAGATGTCAAAAGTACAAGTGCCCTGCCCTCATTGTCCCTTCTTGAAGTCTGCAGTTTTTACATGTACTAAATTTTGATAGTTACCCTGCATCTCTGGGTTTGTTCACTCTTAACATGTTAGAAGTCACTCTTTTTCACTTCTAAATTATCTTTTTTAGTTTTATCATTTACTCTTTTGCTCTCACTCCCTTTTCATCTAAGTCTCTCTCCTCAGTCTTAATTCCTTGTTATCAAATATTAGAAGTAAATTGAGTCTGTGTAATCAAGGGAAAACATAAAACATACACAAGCTTTTGGAGCTGGTACTACTATCATACCAACATATCTCATGCTTCCCCCCCTTCCCCTTTCGATTTTCACTTTTCACAATTATCTTCTGGATGAAGATTATACCTTGACAACTCTCTTATGTTTGGGTACAAGCCTTTTGTTGTTGGTTTATGCTGCTATTCCAAAGGAAGACTGTATTGATTTGAATGCATGGATCATACCAGTGGTCTCTAACTGCCTCTCAATTAAGAGGAATAGTGTAATAAGTTACCTTTTGGCTTTTCTTCTTTTAGCATCTTCCGACAACAGCAATTTGAAGTTTTTGATGTCATACAATATTATTAGTTAATTAATTGGAATTAGGAACAAAGAAATGTGGTTTAAACTGGTACTTGGAAATAGGAACATAATGGAATTATTTCATTCTCATTTGTTGTCTTGCTTCCTCTTATAATTAGTTATGTTATTAGAAAAATATATCTCGCTGACATAAAATTTAATGCGTGAAATACATATTAACCGTGTCTTGTTCTACTGATTTATCTGCAATACTATTTATTTTAATTCAATGAGGTCCAAATATCCTATCTCATGTGCTACTAAGAATTATAAACAGAAAGGATCATCTCTTTTCATGCGCTGTCCTAATGCACCTGCTGTATTTGAAGTTGGATGATTTTCCATCTCTGTGGATCTTCTTGTAGAATCATATTGGTTGAGTTTCTCTCCCCTCCCCTCCCTCCCCCACCTCCTCTCTCCCCTCCCCTCCCCTCTTTCCTTTTTCTTATTGGACATAGTTGATTTAGTTCCATTAGTTGGATTATGGTTAACAAGCTTTTGCTTGCAGGCTGAATTGGAGGAGTTAGATCAAAAGGAAGGCCCAGAAATTGATGAAGCTAAAAGCACCATAGCAGATCTTGAAAACTTGATTCAAACAGAAGTTTAGTATCTCAGCTATCAATCAGAGTGTTTACTTGAAGGGTTTGCCTCTATGGGTTCACTGATTATGCATTTGTGTTGTTTCCCTGATATTTGAGTTCAACCCATATGCGGTGGTGTGTATAGACTATGCATGTTGGGTTTGTGACATTTCGTCGTCTACCTGTTTTTTTTCCAAGTACATTGAAATGGTTTTGTTCTCACCGGGAGAATCATCAAAGGATATATGCTTCTAATGTTTGGTTTGCTTCAAGTTTACAGTATAGCTCGTCAGCACTTATTTTTTTGGGGGGGGGGGGGGGGGGGGGGGGGGGGGGGCGGTGGAACATTATTATACGGTAGGTATTTTCAACATGTCACAAATAAAGTGATGAACTATGGGGTGCAAGAAATTACTTTTTTTTGCTAAACTAATAAGGGGTACATAAAACAGTCCGTCATTTTCTTTTTAAGTGGCATTTTAAAAACAGACAATAAATTAAAAAATATAATTAATATTTTGTCTAATTAATTAATTTGAGAATAAAATATTAATTTATACTTGTAAAAATTATTTAAAAGTGAAAGAAAAAAGGGAATATTTAAAAAGATGAGAGAAAAATAAATGTGTCTAGGGATAATATTATTAAAAACTGGTAAAAAGGAACAAAATATTTTCCTCTAAAGACGGTTAAAAAACAACAGGTAACAGTCGAAAGGACCCACATTTCCAAAAGAATATGTTGCTTTACCGAGCGGAAAACTCTCTAGTCTCCACCTTATATATCTCCAACTAGGGTTTCCAATTTTCCCAACAGATCCCCAATCCTCTATATCTCTTTCCAGACAGAAATTACATACATTTATACTTTCGTTTTACATTTCTCTGTAATTTTGAGGTATTAATCGGTTACAATGCCGCCGAGGGCAGCAAAGAAGACGCCTGGACCAGGGTCGAAACGAGGAACTAGAGCTGCTCGCGCACCGCCTAAGACGCAGAGCCAACCGAAGGTAGCCGAGGAGCCGGTCAAAGTAGAGGATGTTCCTGTTGAGGCTAAAGAAGATGTAAAAATTGAGGAGAAGCCTGTGGAAGAAAAGATTGTGGAATTGGAATCTGTGATGAAGCAGGAAGAGGAGAAACCCAAACAGGAAGAGAATAGAATGGTTTCTGTGAGAAGTAAGTAATTTTTTTTTATTAAATTCTGTGGTTTCTAGAGTGTCATAGTTATGTTAGATCTGATATTGGCTTTGTCCTGTTTGAGTTATTGGCTTTGTTGGTTTTAAACGTTAATTTCAGATTCTGATTTTGTTATTTTTGGGGTAAACATTCAATCTTTTTAATGGGTTTACAGAAAATAATACTTGGTGAGAATTGGGTTTCCTAAAGGTATATTTTTACTTGTTTAGATGATTGGTCGAATATTTTAGATTGGGATTCTTTTTAGAGATTATGTCAATTTATATCTTTGTTCCGCTATTTGTGGTTGAATTTGGTATGGGTTTGTAGAAAGAAAGATGAGATCTTTTGTTACAGGAATTTGGCCTATAGACTTGAGGTGTCAAAATGGGTTGGTAATTGAAATATAGTGTTTACTGGGCCTTACCTGCTCCAGACTAGACTTTCTCTCGGTATCAAGTACTAGAAGAACACCAAATTGCAGAAGAAAAAAGATTGAATCGGCATAGTTGGTTAATTTTTGGATTGAAGGTCAGAACTCAGAAGATGATTATGTGGTTGAGATGCCATTTTTTTCATATCAAATTCTTAGCTATTACTTTGTTGTTGACAACAGTTGATTAAAATTATGCTGGATGAATCACACTTGATGACCTGGTTATGGTTAGCCTAAATAAAATCTAGTGAAAATAGCAAAATTCTTTAGGCAGTTATTCTTTGCCATATTCCATGGTCCACCCACCTTTGAATTTTGAGATGCTGTTTCTGCAAGAAATTTACCGTGCTCCTCCTTTTGATTTGTAATTTATTGGATTAAAGTCTCAATTGGAACTGATGTTGTAAAAATCAGTTAAAGAATCTCTGTTAATAATAGAAAGAAAGAAGAGAGTAGAAAAAGTAAATGAAGATTTTAGTTTCATACATGCAAGTGTGTAGTACATAGTTTCCTTGTTGATATCCTTAGAATTTATTTGGGAAGAAAATGGTATGCTATTCAATTTTCCCCATAAAGTGATCAATTTCTTGTGGCAGCATTTGTTGATGACGGACATCTTTTTATTATGATTCTTGCTGGTTTAACTTTATTGTCGGCTAATGAAGTTTTTATTAAGTTAGTCTTAAAGGACTTTGAATTTGTGGATGATTTTCAATTCCTTTGTATTGGTTCTCTTGTGTGTGATTGCGAATTTCACTCTGTTGATTGGGCTGGACATCTGTATCTTTTCTTATTTGCCTGGCAGAGGAAGAGGAGGCAAAAGAGTCTGTTGAGGAATTCGAGAGAGGTGAGTGGTTAGATTTGGAGGACCATGAGCCTGAATATGAAGCTGAAGAATATGGTGGTGTTGATTATGATGATAAGGAAATTGAACAGGAAGATGTTCAAGAAGAGGGCGAGGAAATTGAAGAACTTGAAGAGGGAGATGTGGGTGAGGAAGAGGGTGATGATGTAGTTGAGGAAATGGATGATGTTCATGCGGAACTTGAGGGCGAGGAGGATGAAGAACATGGCAGTGATGAGCATGCTGAGTTGGTTGATGCTGAGGAACAAGAGCATCATGACGTTTTTAAAGAGAGGCGCAAGAGGAAGGAGTTTGAAGTTTTTGTTGGGGGCTTGGACAAGGATGCTACTGAGGATGATCTTAGGAAAGTCTTCAGTGAAGTTGGCGTGGTTACTGAAGTCAGACTTATGATGAATCCTCAGACTAGGAAGAATAAAGGATTCGCATTCCTGCGTTTTGCAACTGTAGAACAAGCAAAACGAGCATGTTCTGTTCTTAAAAATCCATTGGTATTTTCTGTGAACCTGTCATATTTCCCATGACAATTGACATTACCTTATGTTGAATCATAATTTCTTTACAACCAAAATTCCAGGTTAATGGGAAACAATGTGGTGTTACTCCAAGTCAAGACAGTGACACCCTTTTTTTGGGTAACATATGCAAGACATGGACAAAGGAAGCTGTAAGTAGATTAGGAAGATTAATGTCGTCATCAAACATCAAGTTATACATTATTAGATTACTCAGAGTTGCTAAAATTTGGTCTGACTGATGTTAAATGTGCTTCCAGCTGAAAGCGAAGTTAAAACATTATGGAGTTGATAATATTGAGGATTTGACGTTGTTTGAAGACAGTAACAGTGAGGGAATGAATCGGGGTTTTGCTTTCTTGGAATTCTCTTCTCGTTCAGATGCCATGGATTCTTTTAGGCGTTTGCAGAAAAGAGATGTTGTGTTTGGGGTTGATAGACCTGCGAAGGTTTCTTTTGCAGATTCCTTCATTGACCCTGGCGATGAAATAATGGCTCAGGTAAATACTCTTTGCATTTAATCAAGAAGGTAGAGTTTAGTCTCTGACTAGTTTTGACTGATCTCATCCATTAATCTATAGTACTCCATATTTTGCTTAATGTGGTGGTAGTAACATCACAAGTGGCTTGAGGCATCAATTTTAGTTGTGGAAGTTTTGTTGCAGTCACTTTTATTGTTGCGAATTTTTGGTTTGGTTAATTAGATTTTACCCAATAGCATCCCCTTTGGACCCCAAAATAGTTTACAAGTTTTTTAATGTTCTGAGTTCTTGTTTTAGTTTCTTGACTCTAAACTTTCGTTCTTATTTAGTCCTTTTACCTTGTAAAGATCTGACAAAATATATCATCATCCTAGATTCTAGGAGGAATTTGTTACTGTAATGAAGGATAACGTTTAAGCTGCTCTGGATATATTCTCAGTGTCACTAGCTCTAATTATATGCTGTGTCATATGCCTTTTCAATGCAGCATGCTTTAAGATATTGGCTTATCACTTCTGTTCTGAGCTTAGGTTAAAACAGTTTTTGTTGATGGTCTGCCTGCATCATGGGATGAGGATCGCGTAAGAGGGCTTCTCAAGAAGTATGGGGAGGTTGAAAAGATTGAGCTTGCACGTAACATGCCATCTGCCAAGAGAAAGGACTTTGGGTTTATTACCTTTGACACACATGATGCTGCGGTGACATGTGCCAAAAACATTAACAATGTAGAGTTGGGTGAAGGAGAAAGCAAGGTTGGCAGATGTTCATGAAGTTGCCTATTCTATTGGTTTCCGTTAATGGTTTTGTTTAATGTGCTGGTTTTATTCCAGGCTAAAGTTCGTGCCAGATTGTCGAGACCACTTCAGAGGGGTAAAGGGAAGCATGTTGTTCGTGGTGATTTCCGACCCGGGCAAGGAGCTCCACGTGGCTTCAGAGGTCCATGGGGTCGTCCAGTTCTGCCACGCAGTCTACCCGTCCATGGGTCAAGAGGTATGGGAGGGCGTTTGCCACCCGTTGGTCATGGTCTGAAGAGGCCAATAGCATTTAGGGATAGACGACCAGCTATGGCCATGCCACCAAGGGGAAGGCCTGTTGCTCCTTTTTCAAGGTCATTTAATAGGAGACCGCCTGGTATGTATCTATATTTTCTACATGTCTAGCTGGCGCCATATTTATCGATGTATTACTAATTGCTAGATACTCTGCGTATAGTTCCTTCTTACCCCAAGAGTAGCTTGAAGAGGGATTATGGAAGAAGGGAGGAGCTTCCTCCTAGGAGTAGAGCTGCTGCAAATTATGGTTCCAGGTTTGCCTCAGAGAGACATACATCATATAGGGATGAATATTCCTCTCATGGATCTGGCTATGCTGATTTGCCAAGAGGTACAGCTCGGTCTTCATCGAGGAGAGCTTATGTTGATGATGGTTATGGTCAAAGGTTTGAAAGGCCACCTCCAAGTTACCATGAAGGACGAGCTCGTGATTATGACTCTATTTCTGGGTCAAAGCGTCCATATGCAGCACTGGTGGTAGATTTCTGAATCAACTCTTTTGTTCCCTTTCTTTCTTAGTAGTTTTTCTATCTGCTAAAATTAATATCTGTTGTGTTTCTGATATATACAATAAGGATGATGTTCCTCCACGATATGCTGAGGCGGGGATACGACAGTCACGTGCTCGTTTGGATTATGAACTTGGTGGCAGTGCTTCTGAATATGGGGATGCTTACAGTGATAGGTATGTTTTTGTGCAGTAAATATCATTCCTTTTTGGTCTTTATTGTTGTTGCATCTTGCCTTAGTTATTTTTATTGGCAGACTTGGGAGATCTAATATGGGATATGGTAGCAGCAGAACTTCCATCTCCAGTCAGGATTCTCATGGGCTTTATAGCAGTCGTCAGGGTATGGGTTATAGTGGAGGTACGCTTTATATGAATCTTCTTAGTAGATATGCGCAGGATGCGTCACAATCAATATTTTATTTATTCACATAGGAAGTAAGATGCGAGTGTGGTTTTTCCTAAATTATTTGTGCTCATCTTATTGTGGATTGCAGGCTCTTACAGTGGTAGTGATGTTGGTAGAATGTACCCTTCTAGCTTTAGTAGTGATTACATGCCTCGAGGCGGTGATGTATGCTTTTGTTTATGCAAATTTTCTTTTCCAAGGCTTTTAGCATCCAATATTTATTTCTTATCACGTGTGCCTGTATTTTACTGTTAATGAAGGTTGGTGGTGGCTCTTACTCATCACCGTATTCAAGTCGTGGCTTGGGTGGAAGCAGTTACATGGGAAGCGGTGGTAGTTCTGGATCATACTACTGAGGTACGCCATACATATTGCTATTCTGTTCCATTATATTAAGAAAGCACAAGAAAAGTGGAGTTACTTGCGTGCCTTGGTTCATCACTTGCGTTTCCATTGATTTCTATATTTTCTGTAAAGGGGTGTACTTGAAATCAAAGGAGTGTCATGGTTATTATTGACTTTGTCTATCGTACAGATCTGAGACGTGGATTACTTGAAGCTTGTGCATTGCGAGATGTGGATTACTTGAAGCTTGTGCATTGCGATGCCCGTGATTTGAGAAGTAATTATATTATGAAGTACGGACAACCTTTATTTGTTAGTTGAACGAAAATAAGTTCATTTTGAAGCCGAGTACGACTGGTGTATTGCCAGGCCATCTTAGCATTAGGTTTTGGATGGTCTTTGAGCTCATATTTTTCTGTTGTTAAGGGAATTCAAGTTATTAGAATTCAAAGCAAGACAGACATGTTTAGTATGTGGTATTTATGAATGCATGATATTAATTCTGGTCTTCCTGTAATATATTTTGGTTTTAAACCACTTGTAAACTGTCAAAATTGCCACCAAAGGCAACTGCAAATATTTTCCAGCTAAAATTACCGCAAATACATTAGCAAAATGATTTTGTCTCTTTGCCATTTACTAATTTCAAGATTCTGGGGCCTCTATTCTAAGCTTACTACTTTCGGTATTTATTCAAGATGATTTAATAAATTAATTTTTTTTAAAGTTACTAGTTGAAGAATTTTACTACATATGTATTTTTTGGGGGATAATATATAGACACAAGAATGATTTTTAAGTATTAAAAAATTAGAATTTATTTTACCGTGTCACAAAATATATTTACAAATAAATTGAGTTGTATATGAATGGTCTAATGTTCAGCTCTGTGGAACCAATGTAATTAGTTGTAGCATATAAATTAAGGTCAAAATGTCAAAACATATATAGCTTAGGTTGGAGGATTAATAATAAATAAAAGGAAAAAAAAGAAAGAAATTGATATTTTTTCAATAAAAAATATTAATTTTACAATGTCCTTCTTAGAGGTGGCAAAACAGGCTCGGGCTGACCCGTAATTTTTGGGTTGTGGGCTTCATAATTCTGGCCCGTGTAGATGTGGGCTGTTTTTGGCCCGACCCGTTTTGGCCCGGCTCGCGGGTGGCCCGGTCCGCCCGTAAGTTTTTTTTTTTCCTTTGTAAAAAGAATGTTGCCTGCGGGGATGGAAGTCAAGACCTTGAAGTCATTTATTGTCATTGCAAACCAACTGAGCTACAACAACTTGTTGTTTTAAATTTGCCTTTCAACTATATTTGTTCTTCCAACTTATAAGGGAATGTAATTATTAATTAATGTCATTCAATCATGTTATTTTTTTAATTTGAATTTTATTTAGTATTGTGATTTACTAGTATTGTAATTAATAATATTAGTTACATTTTAAATTTTAATATATATGAGTATAAAATGTTTATAAAATTATTAATTGTCTTATTTTATTTATTAATAATATTAAATGATTATATAAAAATTATGTGATATAATTATAAATAATTAATGTTAATATTTATTTTAAATTATAAGTTATATCAATGAGCAAAAAGATTGTGTGTGTGTGTATATATATATATATATAATAATAGTGAAGTCCATTTTTCGGTTTTGGTGAAAAAGGGAGAAGCGTGGATTAACAATTTATCAGTTAATAGTTATCATGTACATAATACATAACATATAAAACATGTCCCGAATTTGTGTCATTTTACCAACTATATACACTAAACTACTGAAGCAACTTTCGGATTGGCCTTCACTCTTGAGTGCTTCAACCATAGGCTTAGCATGTCACTTCGGTACAGCAACTTTCCTACTTGGCAGCAACAACTTTCGGATTTGGTAGTAAAACATTTTCAGTTTTGGTATAAATATAATAATAATAAAAAAAAATTTATAAAAAAAAAAAAAAAAAAACTCAAATGGCCCGCGGCCCGGCCCGTATGGGCCACAGGCCTAAGATTTTCAGCCCGCGAAAAGCCGGGCCATTTTTGGCCCGGCCCGCCGCAAGCCCGACCCGTTTGCCAGGTGTAGACTCCTTCTATTATAAAAAGTAAATGGGTCTTACATTCAATGAGAACTTGCAAAAATATTAAATTTTACTTGTAGAAAAAATTATTTGCTAAAAAAAGTCGAATATGAATTATAAATTTTTTATGTCGACTTATGATTTGGGGTGTTCAAACGATTAAAACCGAATCGAACCGAACCGGTACCGAAAATAGAAAAAAATGAATATCGAAACCGGAACCGATACCGGTTATTAACCGAAAATAATAATAATAATTATTAATATTAATATTATTATTATTAGTAATTATTTATTAATAATAATAATTATTATTATTAATATTATTTTTATTTTTATTAATGTTATTTTTATTATTATTAGTATTATTTTTATTATTATTAGTAATTATTTATTAATAATAATTATTATTATTAAAAAAAAAAAAGATAACCGGTACAACCGATTCGGTCCGGTATGTACCGAACTCCCAAAACGTCGAACCGGTATCAATCTGTATATCAAACCGGTCGATTTTGTACCGAACCGACTGGTTCGGACCGATTTGATTAGCCAAAAAATCGAAAAAATCAAAAATTTTGAACAACCCTATTTATGATTACGAAATACATCGAATATATTAAATTGAATACAATTAAAAAGATATAATGTATTATATATTTTTAAAAATGACCACTTTTAATCACTCATAACAAAAAACTCAATTATATAATAAGAATTAATATTTTTATATAATCTCTCGTATAAATAATAATAAATAATTTTTATGTTTATACGAGAGAGAGGGTGCAAATATAAATTCATTTGCGATACATATCATTTTCCTAATGAGAAACAGTTTCCATAATCCCACTTGACCAAAAACAGTAGCTTGACATTAAAAGCGTTTTTATCGTCACCCAATCGCGTAGGCACGTAATCGAGTCTTTCATTAAACGCCTCGCCTATACCTGTAATCGATCCATGAAGAAATTCCCCGATAAGCTCTGCTCACAAGACGAATCAAGAGAATTTACTTCTGGGATTTTCAATTCGAGGGTCAGAATCAAATGGGTCGGAGACAAATCTACTCAGAACTCATCGGACGTGCTCGTCTGTTCCTTCTTTTAACAGTTGTTGTGTCTTTTTCAATTGTGTACATGTGCTTCTATTGGGGCGAAAAAGGTGAAGAATCGGAGAGAAATAGGGAGTGTTGTAGAGGGATTGAGCATTTGGAGCTGTGGGGCGATGCTGCGAAATGGGGTTCAGATTTTAAGGTTGAATCTGCAGAGGAGTGCTGTAGGGCTTGTAAGGAGATGTGTAATGGTGAGAATGGGCCGTGTTTGTGTGATTCTTGGGTGTATTGTAGTGATAGAGATGCTTGTGGTTCCAGGTTTGGTGAGGTATGTTTTTTCTTTGCAAGTATATCTTTTCTGTTGTCTGAACTAGTTTATGTTGGTTAATTGGCAGAAAAATGAAATGCTGAATTGTAAATTCTTTTTGTGTATATTGTTATGGGTTGATTAGGAGCTAAATGGTTGAGTTGGGTTGCTTCAGTTCAACACATGCATGCATACATGCATGTTGATTGAAAGTTTGACATAGTGCTATTCTTGTCTTTAATTTCATATTTATCTGTGTTCATATGTATACGTGTGTGCGAGCGTGTGTTCTTGAGTTGGTTGGAAGCCTGCTAAAAGAACTGAGTTGATTGGGAGGATGAAATGGAGTTGGTTTATTTTATGTTTATTGGTTGTTGGCACACCTTGCACTGTAATTCTAGTGCGTCCTTAAAAAGATAATTTGTTCCGTGGCACTAAAATTTCAGTAAGAAAGTGTAAAGTAATGGGTTTGAGCTTTTAAACTAAAAAATGTGTATACTTGGTAAATTTACACTTACTGTGAATCTAAAATTTTGTTTTAAGAAAAAATCTACTATTAGATGAGTGTAGACTGTAGAATCAAGTGAAGGTTCAAATTAAATAATGTGCTAAAATTATGACTTCAACTTCTTTTGTGAAGTCCAAGTCGATGCTGTCATTTGGATAAAAGAAGTTCACATATTCTTACACTACCCCTTTGGTCACTAGTAAGTCCATGGTCCATTTGCTAATCTGCAGCCCTTATTCTGCTCCTTCATTGAGGAGCATCTTTTAGATAAAAAAAATGCTTAGCCAATATCTAACATTATACGAATGTGACTGTCTCTTCTTGTCTAGATACACTCATCTCAACATTATCATGTTTGCTACAACCTTTTATTTTTAATTTTGTTACTAGATCCCATGAATGAAGCCCTTTATATGGGGTGCCCTAGAGTTGCACCCTCCGCCACCGGGCAATGTTTTAAAGTCATCTTGTCAAGTGAACATTACATAGAGAGCAAGTCATGAGATGACACCTTTCGCCAGGTTGTTTACCTAGCTCTAGCACCCTTTCTCTTGGTCAAGAAGATTAGCTACCCCAAAATATGCAAGGAGTTTCTGTGCTTAATTAATTTTCTGTCAATTCATTATCATGTTTGCTATAACCTTGTATTTCTAATTTTGTTATTGAATCCCGTGAATTTGGCCCTTTATATTGGGGGCCCTAGAGTCGCATCTTCCACACCGAGCATTTTAAAAAAGTCATCTTGTCAAGTGAACATTACATATAGAAATAATTTTCATTAATTTTAAAATCATTAATTTTCATTATATTCATTAGATGGCTCTCATTTTTTTATCAGGTAAGATATGCTGTTATGATATTGCTAGGTATTATATAGTAATAACTTGTGTAAAAACATGATTCACTGATTTTGGTGCTCTCTTATCCCTTCTCTGGCTCTTAAGTGTTGGCTGAAGAAACAGAAGGATACCCTGGATCCCGATCGGCGTGATTCAGGAGATCAGGTTTTTTGGACTTCTGGATTTATCTTTGGAAAAGGAGAGGTACAAAATTTACCGATGCATGGGTTGGTTTCAGCCTTTCAACTTGCAAATTATACTACACATGTTATATACCAAATGATCCATCATTGTTCCGTTTTGATTACTAATAATGAACTATATATACGCTAAACATTTTTACGAAGTTTTTGATGCATTCATAAGTCGAATCTACATGAACCATCATATCTTACCTCGATGTTTATAATGTTTGTGCTTTATATAGCTGTGTAAAATATTGCAAATATGGGGTGGGCAGGACAGACATATCCTACAATTGTGTATCAATCCTATAAGGTTTGTTCTTTGGTGTGTTAATTTTCTTGAATGCTTCAAAGAATGAGAAAGCAATACGTGTAACCTAATTTTATATCTTTCAATGTTAAAAGTATATACATTTGGAACTAATCAAAGACAAACATTACAGATCATGTATACTCCATAAATTGTAGAAGCATTTGTGCACTAAAGCTTGTTGTAGTGATTTGGTGGATGGCACTGCATAGATTGAACCATTGGAGTGGCAGAATACCACATATGTTTAGCTTCTGCGTGGCGATATCTTATAGAAAAGCTAATGAATCAATATTTAATTTATCTCCAAACTATTTGCGCTTCATCGATAGCTATCCTTGGAAGTTGGAGAGATACTGTCAGGAATTATGGCTCATTTCTTTTGGAACTAATTGTTCAGCATTGGTTGATTCAACCCCAAGTAGACTGAATCCATTAATTTTTATCGACTAATGCAGAATGCACTACTTTTTTCAGAGAAAACTCCACAAGATCCTAAAAGTTTGAGTCTCCAAACTTATCTGGTTGGGATGTCTATAGCATTATTGCTTGTTATATATAGTTACTGCTTTATATAATGATTGTTTTCATTGTCTTGGATAATTCTTAATATGCTATGAAGTTCTTATGGTATGCATGACGAGTGACGACTATCATCTTATGTTGTTTTCTGTTGCAATTTTTTTTTTGGAGTTTGCTGTTATTTAATGAAATTTGCTGCCTTAGAGAAAGGACAAAGCTATGGACTTCAAACAGTTCCAATAACTTCTAACAATGCTTTATGTAATATATATTTTCTTTCCTCTTTTGCCTTGCAGGGTATTGTTGGCTTGGAAACAGATTATGGGATCATTCATATAAAAGTAAGCATGCACTTACATGTATAGATGCTTAATATTTCTTATAGGGGATAAGCAGTACAAGTTACCATTAGCATGGAATGATCTTAATCACATACGATTTTAATCTAGTCCATATGGTTTTGATGCTCATTGTGTTTCCTATATGCATATACACTGGCCTTCTCTATTTATTAATCGGTTATTTAATGATTTTGATGAATCTCAGTCTGAGTCACTATATGATTGGAAGAGTTCTTTCATTACTTTGCAAAATATTATTGGGAAAAGCATAATTTTACACTTAATTACAATTATGAAGTTCTAATACCCCATGTCTTCTCAACCTTTCATTTGCCGTGTTATAAACTTGGAAGGTATAAAATCAGAGAATTGAATGTTGGTTTATTATTATGGCAGTCTCTGAATGCCTTTCTTCTTGGCCCTAAGGAAGGTTCTTATTTTCATGACATTGTTTATATTCATTTATCTTGTTCATTAATCTGATTACCTTTTAATCTTATTGTTATATCCTATTGTATTTCTTCTTCTTTTCCCCCTTTGAAGCTCCTTCCTGATTGTGCTCCACATTCTGTTACTTACATCCTTGAACTTTTGGCTGGGCATCACTGTGCTGGTTGCCACTTTTATCGCGCAGAAAGCCGAGGAAGCTCATGGGATTCGGCAGGAAACCACATACAGAGCGTAAGACAAAATTGCCTATTATGCTTGATTTTGGGATGATAGTTTTGATATGCCTGCTGCTATGCTTAATTTTGGGATGCTATAGACTTCATATGAACGCAAGTTTTCATTTGAAGGTGAAATCGACTGGAATAAGATTATATCTGGACAAACAATTTTTAATAGTCATAGATATGACACCCCTACAAAATTTCTAATTTACTTCTCCTCAAAGCTTCCTCTTTATCAAGTTCCTTTTGCATGCTACTGATTCCCTTTGACATATAGTGATTATATAATTCTTCACTTTCTGAACAGTAGCCAACAAAATTCAAGCACTCCTATTGAGCACAGCTACCCTGACTAGCTCAAGCATTTTCGATATGGTTTGAAAATAACAAATCATGGAGGAGGTCTGAGTAATTATTGTTAACCTTTTTGAGTTGAATCTCTGTGTAGGCTACAGTTGGCCCTCCTTTTGCACTGATCCAAGGAACACTTGAAGCACACGGGATCATATTTAATAATATTCCGAGAGAAGACTGTCCCCGGATAACAAGAGGATCGGTTGCATGGGTTGGTTCTGGCCCAGAATTCTTCATCAGTTTAGCGAACCACAATGAGTGGAAAAATGCATACACCGTATTTGGCTTTGTTCTTCCCGAAGACATGGAAGTTGCAGAGAAAATCGCACGACTTCCCACCAAACCAGACTTATGGAGTAACATCAATGTTTCTGTCCTGGAGAAAGCTGTTCCTTTAAGGTTCCGAAGGTTAAAAAGTAGTGAAAACCTTGTAGGCTGGTATTAATATGGGCATAGACTGGAGTAGGCTTTAGTTGGTGTATAGTTATTATGTTACAAACAGAGAAAATGAAGAACTGTTTGTATTAAATTTCTGATATCCACACTAAAACATACAATGAGCTATTTATACTACATAATTGAGGTTACAAAGAAGGCTAGCTAACTCACTAGTTAAGTATACTCATTACCACTTAATACTAATACACTAACAGCCTTCTAACTAACTAGGACAGCTGTCAAGTGCTATCCGCCTCCTTATTTTGTTCCCGTATAATTACTTTTGGTCGTTAAGTAATACCTCCCCCCCCCCAAGTTGGAAGGGTGAAAGAGACTGTACACTCCCAACTTGAATAGCAAATGCTGAAGTTGAGCAGAGGCAAGGGATTTAGTTAACAGATCTGCAGCCTGTTCATTGGTTGGCAAATGATGAGTTGAAATCATACCCTAGAGGAGGAAAAATTATTCCATGCTCTTGGAACATGTTGAATAGTATGTTTTTTTCCTCACATGTATGTGGGTTCTTTGTAGTGGAGTCTACATGAGACTCACATGTATGCGAGGGAAAGAACAAACTATTCACCGCTCTCCAAGAGCATGAAATAGTTTTTCCTTAGAGGAGATGATATCTAACAAGGTGAGATGACAATCAATATCTACATGTTTTGTCCTTTTATGAAAGACTGACTTGGAAGCAATATGAAGAGCTGGCTCATTGTCATAGAAAATAGGAATAGGTAACGAAGGAGAAACAAACGGAACTCACAACGCACATTTGCCATAGACCTGTATTTTGTTATGTGATAAAAATATATAATTGAAGAACAGGCCGAATTGATTAATTTTAAAATATCTTTAATATGTATCTTAGATGAATTAAAATAAATATAGAGAATTGATTAATTACAATTAAATATTAATTAAACAAATTAGAAGATGAAAACTAATAATAAGGAATCAATCTAAGAATTCGAATATACTAAATAATAAACATAACAAATAATTCAATCTCTTATATTTTTATAACTCAAATTATGCCACTGATTTGGTGTACATAATTTGGAAAATAAATAAATTAATTTCAAATAATAATTAATTATGGTTTTGATTTTCTTCTCTAATTTAGCAAATTTATGATTTTGTAAGTATAGACTATGAAAATTTAAGAATTAACTATTATTCATCAAAATTTCTTTGAGTTAGTATGAATTATGAAAAACTCATATATTAACGATAGTCTATCAAAATCTCTTCATTAATTTAAAATCACATAAAAATTATAAAACAAAGTTATTTCAATAACGAAACATGAAGACGAAGTCAAGTAAACATTAAAGCACAATTAATAAAAGAGATGAAAAATATTATTGTAAAGGTCCGAATTTATAAAAATTAATCTAGAAGGTGGGGTTGAATAGATTAATTTAATTTTTGAAAATCTTGGCCCTTTTAAAATTTCAATTCTAGTCCCCTAAGTTATTTTGTCAAAATATATTTAAATATTATTGTGAGCAAAATAAAGAGATAGGAATAAAGAGATACCAATACGAGAATACAATGATATATCTTGATTAACTATATATATCTCTACTATATATATATATATATAGCCAATCCAACCCTTAAACTCCTTTCCAGAATTTAGAATTTTTTCATTATAAAAATAGCTTAGCTCCTTACATAGGTGGAGAAACTTTTATACAAATATAATTTTGTCTTAAGACTACTCAATCTTAGTATCCTTTAAGAATTGTAGATTCCCTTTCTAGAGCTCTTGTTTTACTTCATCAGCTGGTCTTGGAACTTGATATATTTTTTCTTATTCACTCACTTAGAAATTCAAATTTATGACATTTCTAAGGTCTTGGTCTTGAAACTAGAATCACTCAATTCTTCACACATACTAAAAGAATACTTAACTTTACCCCTTTGTTTATTAAATTTTTTTAAATTGTCTTAATTAATGCTTTTTTTAAATAAGTAGATAGACAAAGTTTAAGTTCAATTATGTCAAGTTTATCACTTTACAAGAAATAAATATTGAGAGTTATAGATTAATTCTTGCAAGTATAATATATGACAGTTAAACTAATAATCACAAAAAATATATTAGTTTGGTTGATATAAAACACTTTTATAAGGTGAGATCAACACTTTGAAGTAAGGTTAATATGTTACTCTTTATAAGTCAAGTGTCTGTATATTTTCTTTATCACTCTCAAAAAGAGTACTATATACGAATCGTCCATTTATACATAAAAGAATAATTTTTTCATATAAGATTTTTCAGGATAAACTAGTTATCCAATCTTGACGAAAAATTGTTGTGTATCATTTTCCTTGAAAGGATTACAGATTACATTTCATAATATATCAAGTTAACATAACACGCACTCGTAGTACTTATGAGTACGTTATCTAAGCTTGAAAGTTGATCACTTGTTATATTTAGTTGGACTTAGTTGTGTATTCAATCTCGGTTGTTTGCTTTAATCCAAACCTTAATTTGGTATTGTTGAATTATTTTGCACTTTGCCAATGATGTATTTGATCTGGGTTGTGAAGTTTATAACATATTTCATAAATTATATTCAAATTTTTATTTAATTTTCTGGCATTATTGATTATCTGTTGCATGTATTTGTTAACTGTGACGTGCTAATCAATAGATAAAATAAGTTAATTTTTTTTATAGTTATAATAACTCAACTGATAATAATTCAACAATTTGGTACGTATAGTTTTGCTTAACTCTTACTATAAATTAACAAGTAGGCTAACTAGAATTAACTACTTTTAAAACCAAGTGTATAACATTGTAGTTCTTATTTAAAGATAAAAAGACTCATTAGAGAAGTAGTTCCTTATTCTCTTTAGTCGTTTAACCAGTCTCGACTAAGTAATTAACTGATATTGAAGGACAATGTTAATTGAATAATATCTTAATAGTTAGACAAGCACTCTCACATTGAGTCCAAAGAACTTTGGCACGCCCGTATACAAAATTATTTAGACACAATAGTACCAATTTTTTTTGTGTTCCAAGAATTCATTGAGTCTAAGACAGCGCTTGATCCTTAACAGATAATTTTAATTTTAAAATTGTTCATTGTCTAAACAATTTTTCAACATTATCGATAGACTAATGTTTAATTTTTTGTCCACAACATATATATTTGTAAAACAAAGTATTGAAAAATAATACCGTCTCCGTCTGCAAATCTATGTCTAAAAAATATTTTTCACATATACTAAAAAAAAATTAAAATTATAGAGAGAATAAAATAAATTTTAATATTAGTCACAGTGGCCCCAACATAAATGTAATGACTCTTTTTTTTTCTTTCTTAAATTAGTGAATTCTATTTTTGAGTGTAAATTAGTCTTATTAACATATTTAGTATAATTTTATGAATTTTCAGATTTTTAATGAACAAAATTTATTATATTTAAACACGTCTTTTGAGGAGGGAGTATAGTTTTGCCATGATAGTCACGTGACATTCACATGCAGAAACTTAGAAAGTAAATAAATTTTCCATTCCCTGCTCCTCATCTCTCTCTTTGATAAATGTCATGCCAAACAATGCCCCACCTCTAGTCAAACTCCCCTACACAAAAATCACAAGCACCACGTCCCCAATCCTTGAAAACTCAAATAAAAATAGACGAAAAGAGCCGCACTCCCCTAGTCAGAGTCGGAGACTCGGCCACCCAACCCAACCTGGCTGGGCGGTGGGTTAGAAGTGGTCACAGCCAAACTAAATCATCGTTCGTGGTGGTCAGAGTCAAATCCCCAACCCACCCTATTTGCCCATTCCCTAATCAACGTGCGCAGCTTAACACCACCGACACCCACGGCGCACATTAGCTTTGCCCACCACCCCACCCTATGCGGTGGCCTCATCTTTCTAGATCTCCAAATCAGCCGCCCGCCCCTCCCCCACCGCCCACTTAAACATAACCCTCAACCCATTCAATTCTCAAATTATGTCCACCGCCACCCTCCACCACTCCCTTTTTTTCTCTCCCCTCCTCCCACTTCCATCTTCTGCTAACCTGCGCTTTCAAACCGTTATCCTTCACCCATGGCTGGATCTTCCTCATCAGCCCAAGACCCATCAAACACATCTGCCCCACAACCGCCCACTTCCCGCCGCCTGCCGCCGCCGTGCTGGTCCCACGATGAGACCGTAGCCCTCATTGACGCCTACCGTGAAAAATGGTATTCGCTCCGGCGAGGCAATCTCAGGGCTTCTCATTGGCAGGAAGTCGCCGATGGTATCGCCGAACGTTGCCCTCTCTCTTCCGATATCCCCCAAAAGACCTCCGTCCAGTGCCGCCATAAGATGGAAAAGCTCCGTAAACGATACCGCGCGGAGATACAACGTGCCGCTGCCACCCCCGCCGGCCGCAACCGCTACTCCTCGGCGTGGGTTCTTTTCAAAAGAATGGATTCCATGGAAAAGGGTCCCACTGCGGTCGCTGTCCCGGTGAATACATTGCCAATTGATGATGAAGATGACGAAGAAGACGATGACGAGGAATATCAGGAAATTTTTTACCCGAAAAACATTAAGAATAGTGCTTCTTATAGCCAGATTCATTACGGGTCCGCGGGTAATGGAAATGGCGGAAATGGGTTTCGTATTAGAATCCCCAGCCGGTCAAATATGGTGCCTCCACCTTCTATCAGTAAATTTGATGAATTTAGTACTCCTAGCCCTAATCCTAAACCCAATTTTGGGAATAGCAAGAATTTTAAAGATGGGTATTCGGGAAAGTTTGGGATGGGGAAGAGTAGTGGCTGTGGCGGTGATAGGGTGGGGAAGAAGAGAGAGAGTGATCTAGCTGCAGAGATGGTGGCAGCAATTAAGGTGTTGGGAGATGGATTTGTGAGGATGGAGAGGATGAAGATGGAAATGGCAAGGGAAGTTGAGGCGATGCGAATGGAGATGGAGGTGAAAAGGACTGAGATGATTCTTGAATCTCAGCAGCGGATTGTGGAATCCTTTGCAAAGGCTATTTCGGAGAGGAAAAACAAGAAGGTGAAGAGAATGTCGTCACCGGAGTCTTAGATGAGTTTTCGAAAGGAAGATTTGGTCTCATGACTAGTATATGTAATGTAAGTAGATTTGGTCTCATGACTAGTATATGTAATGTTAAGTTGACTGTTAATTTTCACATTTAGTGTGGAACCAGTTTAGTTGTGATGAGAATTTGAGAAATTCAGAACTTGATTAGACTAGCATTTTTCTGGTAAGTGGAGTTTTTATATTGATTTATACCCTGTGCACTTATGATCGTCTTGCAACTGTAGTTTATCTTCTGGTTTTTAATTGCTTACTTTTTAATTCTTTAAAGATGAATACATATTTGATTGTCTTTGGGATATTATTATTTAAGTAATGATATGGTTGTCACTGTTAGTTATGAGCAATAATATGGTCTGAGCGGTTCAGAGGATCTTTGTAAAGTAGAGAGAAACTTACTCAGAAATATCTAACGGCCGAGGACTAATAGATATGATCAGATAGATAATTGTCATATTATCTTACGTTTTCCCAGCATTTAGAGAGGTTTGTGATATGGGGGGTTAGGGGTTGTCTGAGATTCCAGCTGGATTTGGTCACAGGAATGGGGGATTATGCCTATTTATACTTATTTGGCATGCTAGGGAGTATGTGGAGGTAGGTGGTTGAGAACTTTCTTGAAGTTTTTTTCCTTGCGATTAGTCCGTGAAAGTAACAATGTTAACAAAAATATTATCAGGAATCTGTGTATCTTTTGCCATATATGTCTGTATATAATTAGATTTGTTTTTGTTATATGAGAGTGTAATCAAAGTGATAATTGGAGTCAGTTATATTACATTCTTTTGAGTAGGTAACTTTAAATTGGACTTGGATTACCTATTTAAATTGGAGCAATTTTTGTCAGCTGGCCTACTATGTGTTTATGCTTTGTGTTTTGGCCAGGCTGCTGGGGATGTGGGGAATGCTGGTGAGGCAGTTTTGTAAACCTTAGAAGGAAATTATGTATTAGATTCATAGTGTAACTTGTGTTTCAGTTTAGTAATTTTGAGTAATAGAAAATTTGAAACTTGACAAGACTATCTTGGCCTTGGATTATAGCTTATGATTGAAACTGGACATCGGGCTTTAATGATTGTCCGGAAATTTAGTTTTGCATTTGTTTTTCGTAGATTGGATTGCATAATTTATTGAATTGTTTTGATTTATCATGCAAGTATTATTATATTTATCCTGATATGAATTTATCTTTTTAGTTATGAGCGGGAACACAAGACTGAAGTAGGGAGGAATTTATTCTGACAATATTCTTAAGAAGATGATGAATTGTAAAAAGATTATGATTCATTTTACCTTCAAGGACTAATAATTCAAACATGTTGAAGAAGAAATTTTGTAGAAGGGAAAATTTAGATATTGGATTCATAGTTTACTGCTGCCTTAATCTCAGGACGAGGTAACTATCTTGTTCATAGATTGATGTAGTTTAAATTGAAACTCGAAGTTCCATTTTTTCAATTGTTTCAGTTGCTTGCTTTCCTTTGAATTGAAACTGCAAAGTTTCACCTTTTGTTCAATTGTTTCAGTTGTTCTTTATATTTGATGCTTTTTTGTTTCGAGTAAGCCTTGAATGAGCTCCTCGAAAGCTTGATGCAAATAAACGAATTTTATATGGTGTTACAATACAAGTAGTAAAACAGAGACTTGAATGATCTGTGGATAGTATAGATAGAAATTTACTTATAGAAGATCCTTAAGAGGATAGTGCATCGTAAAAAGCCTTTGAGGACTAATAGCTTTGATTTGGTCTTGTATAGTTTTTAGCTAGATCATTGGGTTTTTCTAGATGTGTTTTGGATAATTCTAATGTTAGTTTATAATTTCCATTAGTTAGAGAGGTTTGTGCTAGGAGATCTTGTGGTGTACGGCTTTGCCAACGCTTATCTGAACTAGCAATAATCCAGCTGGTTGTGGTACAGGCACTCGGTAATTAAGGCTATCTAGCTATAAATCATACTATTTTCGTATGTACAGGCGGTTCTAGGCATCCGTGTTTATTAGACTTCATCAATCCTTGAAGGGAAAATTTTCTACATAAAATTAGCAGGATTTATGAACTTTTCCAGCAAAATATCTGTCTACTCTGATGAGCATGTTACTAAAGTGAAATTGGAGTCTTTAATCGAGACACGTTTTAGTCAAGCGGTGTAATCTTGTACTTAACATGTTGAGAATGCAATCTTGTGAAATTCGATTTTTTTTTTCTTTTTATAAAGTATTTGAAGATGGTGAGTTCATAGTTATGTACCCACAGAAGAAGTGCAAGGATGAAGGAACACAGGCCTCTTCTCACTGTAAACAATTTAGTTAAATCTCACATACTCTGCGCTCCTATGCACAGCTCTTATAGAGAATGCTTTTGCCAGAGACTACTAGTTAGCCTGAGCTATTTGTATCAGTTCTTTAATCTGGTCGACTGTAGGATGCTAGGAATAAGGAAGGTGGTTACAAGTGTGGGATTGTGAATATCTACTTGTATATATGGTTGGCGGTTGCAGTCTTCTGATCAAGAGATCAGAGTCCCCTTTTGCTCATAAATCGAACTGTTGCTGCTAATGAAATTGTACTGATCTAAATTCTTTTGAGCAATGCTTGACAACAAATTTATGTCCGTAATAAATAGCAACTGATGTGCATATATGAGATGGCTAGAAATTAAGACTGGTATCACTTTTATCTATTCAATCTTATATCATAATTTTATTGACATATAAATTATTTCTCAATTCTTTTTCACCATGTGATTGTACATGTGAATTTTTCATCAAAATTTTAGTTGTTGATTTTTTTTTTGAACGTAAAAATATTTTTAATATTGAAAATTCGTTCCACTCTATTGATTTTCATGTCATGACTCATATAGAAGGTGGTGAAATGAGATTTATTCTAATAGAATAGATGTAATAATTTTGTCAACCTATCACATCTAATTAGATAATTTAATTTTTTTCCACTCTTTTAATTCAAACCTAACGTAAGATTAAAGCACTTAATGTCAAAAATGCAAACCATGAGCTAAATCCACCAGTTTATAAAACAACCAACAATAGGACAAAATTCCCAGTCAAAAACTAAAATGACAAGAACACCGACAATTTGAAAAGGTTTGCAACTGAATTTGCCACCTAATAATTAATACCATATTTATTATTTTGACTGAAGATATTATAATTGCTTCCATGACAAAGAAAAAATTATTTTATATTTTTGGAGTATGACTACAGTATATTTCATCCTCTCATATGTGATAGAGTTCGTGTAGAATCCACCCTCATGTAAGAGAGATAAAACATACTGTAACTATACTCCAAAAGCATAAAATAATCACTCGAAAGAAATTTCACTAGACTAATAACACAAAACACAATTACATACATCATAATCTGGGTTACTTGTGTCCACACAAAACCAATTTACAAGTTTTTCTTGATATTACTGCAAACACGCTTGCCTGCACTTGCATGTCCATGGTGCATTCTGCAAGTACATTTGTAGCGAGGCACATAGGAGGATCATCCATAGTCCCATCTGTTACAAAACATTAATTTCAAGTAGAAGAAAATCCATTACCCATATATTATAATAAACAAAATATTAAACGAGGTTCTTGAAATTTTAAGTGGTTGATATTGTCAGATTAAAAATGATAGATCGTTTTAAGTTATTAAATAATTTTATGAGACTAATAGTCCAACATTAAGAGACTAATAATCCCTTAATAAAATAGTTCAAAATAGTGTTAAATTAATGCAAATAGTTTAATCCCAAATATATTTTTTACAAACAAACATAGCCTAAGAGAATCGTTATTTGCACAAGATCTCATTCACATAAATGTGGATCATATTTACTTAATTCATTATTTGTTCTGACAGAACCATTTATGATATGACAATATCAACAACTAATATTTATGAGATTTAACTAAAAAAAATTGGAACATTGCAAACTGAAAATTAGGTTATATGTTGCCTTTTATTTGTTAATCAAACAAAGCACAATAATATTATACATTCTCCGTTATAAAATATAAAATTATTATTTAAAAAAATAAATCAATTTGAGATATTTTTAAATTTAAAATTGAAATAATTTATTAAAATTTATGAAACAATAGATTTTATATGTAATGCGTAATACTTTTTAAATAATTATCTCATGTTAATTTTAAATTTTTTAAAATTAATTTTAAAAAAATTATAATAATTTTATATTTTAGAAGAGAGAGAGTATTAGTTAAGTGTGATGTTCACCTGCGGTGACAAGGAAATTAATGTGCCAAGTAGCATAAAGCAGTATGCAGATGATGCATGAAAAACGCTTCTCCATGTTGTCTGATTTTTGGGGGAGAGAATTTTAAAAATAATTAACCTATTTGAGAAATTTCTTTGTTTCCTTCTCCTAATTAATAAGGTTATGTTGTAAAATAAAGGAGAGAATAGCAAAAGAGGGAGAGAAAAAATAGGTATATATTAGAAGAATAATTTGACTCCACTTGATTTAGAATGCCACAAATTTTAAGGCATTTTACAGCCTACACAAGAGCATTCTTGGACCCTTAAATTTCCATTTAATTTTTTTTAAATTGGTAAATCTAAAAATTATTATTTTTATAAATGTAGTTAAATCACAATAATTGTAAACTTAAAAAACATTCACAATTATTTTGAAAAGTCAAAATTTATGGCCTTTAATTTTCTCAAAACAGAAAGAGTATAAAGTGAGAGACTCTGTTTATGTGGCAACTCTCTCACCTTTTTTTTTATTCATTAAAGAAAAAGTCAAAATAAAAATCTTTGATAATAAATGCTTCTTAGGGTAGGATTATCTCATTCCAGTGTGTTAATTAAATCAGGATAGAAGTAATTATCTTTGAATAAATTAACCTAACAAATTGTTATTTTCATAAGTAAAAATTTATATTTTTACAAGATTTTTATTTATTTATATAAGTTTGAAATCTATTTATTATTTATGTGAGAGGGATATCGTAAAACTATCATTTTTGTTTGTAAATATATCTATTATATATACTAAAATGCAGTACATAACACCATTACTTGACAAGTGACTTTCTCACAATGAAACACATGTCTTACGTATTTAATACCCTCAATCCTTACTATTGGGAATTTATCCCACTTTTTATAATTTTTTAATATTATACATTTTATATAATTATACCATACATATAACTTACTTCCCAAATTACTAACCATAATTACCCATTAAATCCGGCTTTTGAAATTTTAAAATATTATATACCATTTATAATATTATATTTTACATTATATCATACATATTATTATTAAGTAAAAAATAACAAAATTGAGTTGAACCATTACTCCTGTTTTTCGTATTTTATAATATTACTAGTAATTGCCCGTGCCTGAAGGCACGACATAATAAAAAAATTAAATTAAAATTTAAAAAATAAAAATTATAAATATTATTATTATCGGTATTATTATTATTATTATTATTATTAATATTTTTATTATAGTTATTATTATTACTATTCTCAGTATTATTATTATTATTATCCGTACTATTATTATTATTATCCGTATTATTATCGATATTATTTTTATTTTTATTAATTATTATTATTATTATTAATATTAATATTATCATTGATATTATTATTATTATAATAATAATAATTATTATTATTACTATTATTATTATTACTATTACTATTACAATTACAATTACTATTACTATTACTATTACTATTACTATTACTATTACTATTATTATTATTATTAGGTTTATTATTATTATTAATATAATTATAATTATTATAATAATAATAGTTATTATTATATAGTTTATTATTATTATTATTATCGATAGTATTATTATTATTATTGTTATTAGTATTATTATTATTATTATTATCGATATTATTATTATTATTATTATTACTATTATTATAATTATTATTGTTGTTATTATTATTATTATTATTAGTATTATTATTATTATTATTATTATTAATACTAATTAAAAATTATATTAAAATTAGATTAAAATTTGAAATATAAAAATATTATTATTATAAATATTATTATTATCGGTATAATTATTATTATTATTATAATTGTAATATCCCGGATATTTAAATGAATTAGAAATAAAATATCTAATATTTAATAAAGGTTGGAGTTTGATAACCTAGCAGTGGTAGATAAATAGTGGTCCAAATTAAATTTAACGGACTAACTTAGATATGGGGATATCAAATTTTTTCTTTAAGTTAGCAAGTACAGTGATAATTCAATGAACTTGGCTAACAGCAAGTCTAATTAAATTAAGAGAATTAATTAGTGGAGTTATGTAATTATGCGACGTGGTTGCGTGTAAATTAAATATGTATTTATATGAATATATATATGCGTGCATATTTAGTAACATAATTTAATGGTTAATTAAATTGTGATAAATAGATAGATTAATATTAAATTAATCCGAATTGAATTAAAAGGTTTATTGTGGAATTAATTATATTCATTAATCAACAATTATGCAAATTGTTGATAAATTATTTGTGAGGAATAATTATGTAAATTATATAATTATAAATTATATAAAGTAGTTGAATTAATGAAGAGAGATTAGTAATTGTATATATGTACAATATTTAATTTCATATATATGTATATATATATAAAAGGGATTAAATTAATTGAGTAATTTTAAATAGTAATTGAATATATTAAATGAATATATTCTATAATTAAATAAATCATTGTAAATGATTTATGGGAGTGAGAAATTTAATTATACAATTATTTGTGTAATATTCATTAAATAATTAAATAAATTATTTAAATAAGAAATTGAGTAAATATATTAATATTTCAATGTATTTTCGGGTAAATGGAATTATTTCCATAATTGATGATAAATGAATTATTTAATGTAAATGTATTAAATAATTTAATTTGTGGCCTAAATAATATATATTAAATTATATATTGTATTTATTTTAATTTCATAATTTATTGTGAAATTATTTTCGAGGTAAGGTAATGTGTATAAATAATATATATAGATTATATATATTATTCTTAGCAAACACACTCTAAAGTTTTAATATCAAAATAATTGACAAGTTGTCATTAATTAAATATTCAATTAAATTGAATATAATGAGTGAATTAAATTTTATAAATTAATTAATATGATAATTAATTAATGTAAATAATGTAAAATATTATTAATAATAATATTAGTCCATTTAGTAATTTAATACTTATGGGTTAGAATATTTAATTATTTATTCAATCTAATTATTTATTTAATCATGGATTGAATAATTAATGTGTAAATTATTAAATTAGCCCAACATGGGTCAATTAGTAGCCCAAGTGGAGAATAATATAATTTGACAATTTAGTAGCCCAAACAATTTAATAGAAGCCCAATTGGTATTTTAAATTAAAGCCCAATGATTGGCCCACTTGAAAAATACTTAATTAAACTATTATTTAATAAAAGTAAGCATATGTGACATTCTTTTTGGGACAATTCTATGTATTGCCGGCAAGGAGGGATAAGAAAGAGTAAATTGATGGTTTCTTTATTTTATTTTTAATTATTTAATAAATTAGGTTGCTTGTATGGGTTTTTTTTGTTCATGGACCATCCCTCTTTTCACCAACTTTAGTCCTTAAGCCATTTCTTGTGCAAGTATCCAATATAGGTGCATGATGGTCTAGATTAATAGATACATATGTGTATCTAATATTTTGTAAGAGTATACTTACAATTTTGGAAATTTTTGTAGTCATTTCTTCTTCTTCCACTTTTCAAGTTAGAGAGAGTTGAGAGAAATAGCTTGGGTAAGAAAATATTTGAGAGCATGGAGAAGGTAGAGAAGGAGATCTTGGTGCATATCTTCAAGTTGCACAACCCATTTTGGAAGAAAAATGAAGATAGCCATTAGAATGAGGTAATGGTTATTTTAAATCTACCTTTGTTTTAAATTAATTAAACCATCATGTTGGTATAAATATGCTAATATAGTTAGTCATGTGTATTAGTAATATTTATGTCATGCTTGAGTTTAATATGCTTGGTTTGTATTTTGGTATATTTTATATGCTAAAATATGTATTTAATAGTGTGTAAATAAGTTTTGGAATTTATGTCCAAAAATATTTTTATAAAACTTAGATTTAATGTTATAATATTATAGAACATTAAATCATGAGAAAAACAAAGTTTGAATCACTCAAAATGGAGTTATACACAAAAAGTTATGATTGGTGGTAGTTTATGTGATGTAAAAATTTTTATAAAAAATTTTAATATTAAATCATGAAAAATTAAAATTTTCATGTTATAAATTGATATTAAGTTCTTGGTAATTTTTTTTGGATTTTTAAAGCCTACTTGAATGTATAATTTTTATTAAAGTGGTGTATTAAAGTTACTATTCACAATCTGCTTGGAAGAAGAAAAAGATCACTGGCCGCGCAATGCGCGAGTTACTGTTTACTCGCCAGACCGCGGTACAATACGACGTCGTTTTGGGCGAATGAAAATTCCTTCCGCGCGTTATGCGCGGAAGCCAGTTTCGGTGACGTTAAAACGGCACCGTTTTGGGAATAAGGTTTGTCGGCGCGCGCAATGCGCGGAAACAGATTTTTTCCGGAAATTACGATACTGCCCCTCCGGTCTTTTTCTGCGTAATTACGAAATTGCCCTCGTATCAGTTTTTCGACTTAATTACAGAATTGCCATTCTGAATAATTTTAATTAATTTAAAGGTTTAAAAATTAATTTAAAATTATAACAAAAATAATAATAATACAAAAATGATATTTAGGTATTGAATATTATATTTTTTCAAATATAGTAAGTATTTAGGATTAATATTTAAATGTTGTAAATATTAATCTAGTTAGTTTAATGTTATATTTTTTTTAAATATAATAAGTATTTAGGATTAATATTTAAATGTTGTAAATATTAATCTAGTTAGTTTAATATTATATTTTTTTTAATATAATAAGTATTTTGGATTAATATTTAAATGTTGTAAATATTAATCTAGTTAATATTATATCTTCTGAATTTACGATTAAACTAATTATTATTTAATTAATATTAAATAATAAACAAGGATGATAAATTAATTAATTATTATTTAATTACTATTAAATAATAATTAAAGACAACTAAGATTGATTATTTAATTATTTATTATTTGATTAACTTTAAATAATAAATAAATTTAGTTAGTTATTATTTATTATTAAATAATAACTAATGATATTTGAGTATTTACTATATAATTTTATTATTTATTATTTTTTAACTTTAAATAATAAATGAATCTAGTTAATTAGTTATTATTTATTATTAAATAATAACTAAAGATATTTGATTATTTTTAATATAATTTAATTATTTATTATTTGATTAATTTTAAATAATAAATAAATCTTGTAAGTTATTATTTATTATTAAATAATAACTAAAGGTAGTTAATTACTTACTATTTAATTAATGATAAATAGTAATTAAATGAAATTAGATTTAATGAAATAAAGAAAATGTCTTTTAACTCTTTTGTTTAAACAATTATAATAAATTGTTTAATAGTTTAATAAGTGTCCAACACTTAAGAAAAATATTTTCTAATTTATTAAATTATTAACCTAATATGATTGAGGGTCTATAAGGTTAATAATATTGTTTTGACTGATGTAAATTATGTGTTAGTACTTATGTGTGGTAGATAAGTTTCTTAATGAGCGTATAGTTGTACAAATACGTTGTACTAATTATTAGACCAACTTTACTAATGTTAGGTCTTTCAAAGCCAGTTAGTTAAAGCTAGACATTAATTGTAGCTGAGCAGACAGGCAAGTTTTCCTATCTTCAAACTTTACTTTGTGCAAGTTTCCTAAACCCTACTCAATTTATATTCGAGCAGGATATATTATTTTATTGTTCAAGTCCCTAACTCAAATTCAAGTTATTACGTTTCAAGCATGCTATGGTTTAATTTTGTATAATTATTCCACATCTTTAAATTGTTGATTCGCACATAGTGCTTGTTGCATGTGTTCATCAGGTATGAAAGGCTGATCACCTTCATTACCATAAGGTTCAGTTAAAATTGTTCATGGTCATTATTGACACTCACATTACTTGATTCAGTCATTCAATTATTGAAATTATGATTCGTACTCTTTCACAATTATTATATTGTTGAAAATCCGAAAGCTTGTTCTTTCTTTCAATCATGATATATCGTTATTGTATTTAAACTTGCTGAGCAAAGTCGTTGCTCACTCTTGCTATATCATGATAACAAATTTCAGAATAATACGAATGTCCGAGGAGAGACGGAGACAGAAGCAAAAGACAAGATTATAGTGTTATTCATTATAACTAAATTGTTATATGATGTAAGTAAATTTGTAAACCTTTTTATGAATCTAAAGGTATATATGTAGGTTAAGGTTAGAAACCTTGGGAAATGTTGTAGAATAAACAATTTATGTTTATATATTCCGCATTAGTTATAGAAAGTGTATGAAGATGATGTATAGTGATGAACCAGGTCCAGGGTTTGAGGAACCCGGATTTGGGGTCGTCACAATAATTGTTATTATAATAATCATTATTATTATTACTATTACTATTACTATTATCATTATCATTATAATTATAATTATAATTATAATAATTATTATTTTAATTATAATAATAATAATAATAATAATAATAATAATAATAATTATTATTATTATTATTATTATTATTACTACTACTATTATTATTAGTATTATTATTGTTATTAATATTAATATAGTAATTATTATTATTAGTGTTATTATTATTAATATTATTACAATTATTATTTAGTATGAGTTTTGGGAGGAAATTTAGTATGAGTTATGGGGAAAAATTTAATATGAGTTTTGGGGGAAAACTTGGTTGAAATGAATTAATCTGGACCATTAAATTTGGGTAAATAAATCTGAGACGTTGTTGTACTTTGTCAAATTTGAGATTCAAAAATAGTTCTACTTTATTATATAAATTGTTATTGTTATTATCATTATCATTATCATTATCATTATTATTATTGTTATTATTATTAACATAATAATAATAATTATTATTATTAACATAATAATAATAATTATTATTATAATTATTATAACAATTATTATTTTTGTTATTATCATTATTATTATTGTAATTATTATTATTTTCATTATTATTATTATTATTATTATTATCATTATCATTATCATTATCATTATCATTATCATTATTATTATTATTATTGTAATTTTTTTTTTTGTTATTATTATTATCATTATCATTATCATTATCATTATCATTATCATTATCATTATCATTATCATTATTATTATTATTATTATTATTATTAATATTGTTATTATTATTTTTTTTGTTATTATTATTATTTTCTTATTAATATTATTATTGTTGTTATTATAATAATAATAATAATAATAATAATAATAATAATAATAATAATAATAATAATAATAATAATAATAATAATAATAATAATAATAATAATAATTATTATTATTATTATTATATTGTTATTATTATTATTATTATAATTTATTATAATTATTATTATTGTTATTATCATCATCATCATCATCATTATTATGATTATTATTATTATTATTATTATTATTATTATTATTATTATTTTGAATTCAAATTTAAATGAATGGGTGTGAAATGGAGTGTTGATTTGGACATAATTTATGTATGTGTGAGATGTTATTTTTATTTTGAATTTAAATTTGAATAAATAAGTGTGAAATTGAGTGTTGATTTGGGGGGAAATTATGTGCGGGAGATGAAATCTGAGCTATTAGATTAAAAATAAAAGATCTTAACCGTTATTGTGGTTTGTCAAATAAAAGATTCAAAATAGAATTTATTTTATTATATAAATTATTATTATTATTATTATGGATTTTATTATTATCATTATTATTATTGTATTATTATTATTATTATTATTATTATTATTATTATTATTGTTAGTATTATTATTATTATTATTACTACTATTACTATTATTATTATTATTAATATTATTATTATTATTATTAATATAATAATCGGCTGTTATATATAGATAACCAATACAAAACCGAAACAGTGAGCCATTTTGAAAATTTGGCAATCATATATATATAGAAAACCGTGTTGGATTACTTTCCAATTTCCATATTGGTAATCTTATATATATATCAAATATCAAAAGTGCTGCTTTAGCTTTATTAATATAATTTCTATATATATTACTACCCAATGCCGCAACAACTGATGATGTGATATATATAACAGGTTGCTTTTGGGCTGCTTTGGGACATGAGCCTAATTATATAATTCATATTTTTGGGAATGAGTTTTGGGGGGAAATATGATAGATAAGAATTAATCTGGACCATTAAATTTGGGTGAATAAATCTGAAGCGTTGTTGTGCTTTCTCAATTTAGGAATTCAAAAATGGTCCTATTTTATTATATAGATACTACACATTATACCTTAAACAAGTAAAAAAATACAATTTACTAACCATTATATACCATTTATAATATTATACCACACACAATTAATAACAAAATTATTTTTATAATGTATGGTATAATCTACACGATCACTACAAATCTAAATTTAATTATGTTCAAACATAATTATTATATCCTAAAAACAAAATCAGTACATATCTAAACTGTTTTGATAATCTCAAGTGCTCTGTTAATCTCAACCATTGGTCAAGAAAAACAAAGTTTTTATTATCACCAATTTTGTTGTTAGTCAGAACTATGGTTCTTTTAAAACTACCAAACATCCATATAAGATTAATTTCGTATATTCCACCTCATTGCAAGAGTCAGATGATGCTTCAATTCATACATATGGACTCCAATTCAGTCCATTTGATCAAATACTAGCTAACGCGATTGATGATTCCTACTTAGTTGGTATGTTTTACAATGATTTTGAAGCCATCTTTTTCATACAAATTTTATTATTTAACTGTATAATTGTAATGTTTTGTGTTTAGATATTATTGCTCAACTAACTGCAATTGGAGATTTACATCTCAGCACAAACAATGGGAAACAAAGTAAGAGAGTTAATATTGAATTAACTGATAATATGTAAACTATACATATTGCTCAAAACTACAATTATGCAATAGATTTGTATGAATTTTTTGTTCTAATGTTGTATTCATATACCAGTCAAACTATATTGACCGCAATTTCAAATTGATATTATCCAATATTTTGATTTTTGAATTGTTTTATTATCTCATTTTTTGCTAATAACTCTGACATATAAATATATGATATTATCCAATAATTTGAATTTTTAATTTTTTAAAAAATAATTCTCAAGCAAAAAAATATGTAATATTATCCCATCATTAGGTTTTAGAACTTTATTTACAAAAAAAATTCATGCATAATTTTTTTAATTTTTAAATTCCTTAATCAGACAAAAACAATTTAATATTATCTCATAAATACAAATTTAAACTGATATTATATCCCAAAATTGCATCAATTCTAAATTGATATTATATCCCATAATTTTATTTTATATTATCTCAAATTGATTGGTGATTAATCTAAACAATTTTTAATTTTTTTTAACAAAACAAATAATCCCGCCGCAACGCGCAGGGTTGTATCTAGTTAATCTCCTAAATCTATGACCACACAAACTTAGTACAACAACAATAATGTCGTATGGTCTCATGTTCGAGTTTATCTTAAAAGAAGTCATAATTAATTAAGACGTTAAATGAAATAAGTTTTCTTTAATTTTCATCTTGAGTGCTTTCTTAAATTCTCCCCTAAATACTTAGGATGAAAAGTATCTTTAAAATTAAATTATTATTAAATAAGTTCTATAATAAATAAATAAATTATGGTGCTGGTGTTCCTTGTTTTTTGATTTATAAAAATTGCCTGATTTTGAGTCAAAAGTTAATAATGGTGGTAGTTTTGGGGCGTGTGTGGGTGTCCTCAAGTAAGGGTGTTTAACATGTTCGGTTTTATATTGAATTGAGTAATATTGGTATTGGCAGTATCAATTTTTTTTAGTATCGGTATATTTGGTACTAGTAACTTCGGTATTTTTGTAATTTTTGATACTGTCAGTAGTATAAAAAATTCTAAATTCGGTAAAAAACAAAATATCAGAATTTAATAATATAATAATAATATAAATATATAATAAGTTAATTAATAAGAATATTTTAACCTTTTACCTATTTAATATAGTCGCGTAGACTTCTTAGAGCCAGTAAAGCAATTCTGATAGTTGAGTTTGCCTTTCAAATCTCTGCACAGATGTGGAATGCCTCTAAAGAAATGGAGCCAAGTGCTTCTAGGCGGATATGTTTATTAGATATGAGAATAAAATATTTTTATTTATTTTTATTTTTATTTTTTATTGGATATGAAAATAAAATATTTTTATTTATTTATATTTTGACCCCCCATTCAAAATACAAATATATGAAATTATTTTGTTCTCACGTTCAATAAATATGTCTACTTAGAATTTTTGAATGGAGACAGATATCCCATTCAAATCACTACAATAAATGAATTAAACCTGTTAAAATCTCAATTCCACTTTTACAAAAGTTATTTTCTCCTTCAAGTGTTCCATTCATGACCTAAATTTTGTGTTTAAAAAAGAAGAATATGCATATACATATATATAATATAAATTTGTAAATATATATATTTTCTTTTATTTAATTATTTTTTATAATTATATATATTACTATGCGGTATAAAAGTAAAATCAAGCTAAAAAATTATTACCGTGTACCGAAACCAATAATTCGATAAAATGTCGGTTCTTATTTTTTTTATAATTTAAGATCGGTACCGATTCAATATTTATTTTTTATTGATGAACCCCTCTACCCTCCCTCCTCCCTACCCTCAAGTATCAAAGATGGCAACATTAAAGGGTGGTTGAAGAGAGATTTAAAGAGACAGGAGAAAGGTGAGAGCGTGAGTGGATCAATTTTATACTCCCTTTTAAATTGTAAAATTAATATTAATTTTTTAAAATTTAAAAATTTAAAAATTTAAAATTAACATAATTCATTTAAACTTTGAAACAACAAATCTTATAACTAGTAGAGTAGTAATATTTTTTAAATTATTTATGATATTCATAATTATATTGACATAAACTAAATTAATTAATATCAAATTTAAATTTAAAAATATTTGAAGTGAATTTTAAAAATCAATATTAATCTTATATTTGAATAAGAAGAAGTATTATATTAAATGGCAATTTCAATTGTAGATTTGTAAGTTAAAGGTGTAGGTTTTGGAGTGTGCATAAATTATAGCTAGAAGTCTTCTTATACACTCTCTCCGTCCTCAAAAAGACGTTAAAAGTACACATTACATACAAATTTAAAAAATTAAAGTAGAGAAAAGATAATAAAATAAATATCACTTTTACCTACAGTGGACCTCATATAACTATACTAATGAATATTTGTCTTTTTAAAATCTAATAGACCCCACTTAAATATATTTTTGAGGGCAGACTAATCTTTAAGCATATTTTGTGTACTCTTAAATACACTTTAATAGACAATTTTTTTTATACTTGGAAGACATTTTTTAAGAACGAATGGAGTATAAATATTAACTGAAATGCTACCGTAAGTAGTGTAGTGTGAATGAAATTTTATTGTTCTTTGATTTCGGCAGTATAACTTGAATTAGTAGTATTAGAATGCTGGGTGTGCATGATTTTAGATTCATATCGTTTTGACCACATGCCGCAATTAATATTCATATCGATCATTTTGCATATGCATTTAACTTGTCCATTCACATATGCATTATTGATTTTTGAGTTTTGTTATATATGACGATAAATTTATATAAAATATAATATCGACATATGTAGAGACATGTGATAGGTAGAAATTAATTAAAAAAGTTTTCAACTTAATTTATTTTATCTCATCGCTTAGAGTTTCACGTTATTCGCAATTCAACTTTATCATAAATTTATCAACATATAAATCATTTTTTTTCCAATTTTTTTGTTAATCTTCACGTTAATTTCCATAAATACCTTTGATTTTGAAATCTCTTATTTTTGGACTAAGATCTCATCTATTACGCCATTCACTCAATTTCACTCAATATACATTTAACAACACATATATTACTTTTCAACGATCCCGCTATATATATGTCGAATATGCAAACCATCAGCTATATCCACTACTTAAAAATAACCTCTAAAAACAATGTAGAAAATAGGACAAAATCCCCACTCAAAAATTAAAACGACAAGAACAACACTTCATAATTTAAAAGGTTTGCAACTGAAATTTGTCATCTAATATATATTAATACCTTATTTATTATTTTGACTGAAGATAATAATACTGCTTGCATGACAAAGGCGCAAAGCAATTTCACCAGGCTAATAACAAAACACACAATTACATATATCCAATTCTGGGTTATCATGTCGAAAACAAAACCATTGTAAAGGTTTCTTATGATATTGATGCAGACAATACTGCCAGCAGTTCTTCATAGTGCATTCTTCAAGTGTATCTCCAAGGTGGCACGGAGGAGGATCATCCATAGTCCAATCTGTTGCAAAATATTAATTTCAAGTAGAACAAAATCCATCAGACATATCATAAGGTAATATATAATAAACAAAATATGTAACGAGGTTCTTGAAATTTTATGTCATTAATATTGTCTGAATAAAAATAATATTGTCAAAGTAATAAGTGTCATTAATATAATTATAAAATTATAGTCAAATGTATATTTACTTCGACAATACCATTTTTATTATAACAATATTAATAACAGCCTATATTATGAGATTTAACTAAAAAAAATATTGGAAAACTCAGACGAAAATTAGGTTTGATGTTGCCTTTTATTTGTTAATCAAACAAAACACAATAATATTATACTTCGTATGTTATAAATTATAAGATTATTATTGACTTCTGAAATTAATTAATTTGACATATTTTAAAGCTCAAAATTAAGATGATTCATTAAAAATTATGAAACAATAAATCTTATAATAATTAATAATTTTTTAGATAGTTTACAATATTTATCATTAATTATATTGACTAAAATTAACTAAATCTATGTTAATATTGAATTTTAAAATGTCTTAAATTAGTTTTAAAAATTTAATACTAGTTTTATATTTTGAGAGAGAGAGAGAGAGAGTATTAGTTAAAAATGATGTTTACCTGCTGTCACAAGGAAATTTATTTCGCAAGTAGCATAAAGCAGAAGTATGCAGATGATCCATGAAAAACGCTTGTCCATGGTGTCTGATTTTTGGGGAGAGGAGAGGAGTGGAGAGGAGAGGATATCAAGAGAGAGAGAAAATGGGTATATTTGAAGAATACTTTGATTCCACTTGATAAATATCGAATACCACAACATTCTTTAATTATCATTTTTTTTATAATGGTAAATTATTTAAAAATTATAAAAATTATTATTTAAGTTAGTTAAATCATATTAATTTTAAACAAAAATATTTAAAAGTTGTATGGGAGAGATTGCATATGTGGCAACTCTAATCTTTTTTATCTGGATAAGTTTATATACATAATATTTAAATATAAAATTAAACAGTATATTTAATTTATGTCATATTTTATTTTTTAATAATTAAAATAAATATAATATTTAAATATTATACACTTATACTTATTCTTTTTATCTTAAAAGATGAGCTATACATCTTTAAGATTATGATATCTAAGATAATAAATGCTTTTGTTAGGATAACGATTATAAGATTATGATATCTAAGATAATAAATGCTTTTGTTAGGATAACGATTATGTCACTGCAATGTGTTAAATAAGGACATCAAGTGATTTATAGATCCTTGAATAAATTTATGGCCACGCCAGAACTTACAAGGTGCCTCCCGAAACAACAACAATTATGTCGTTTTGCGACATACGTATTGATCTCACATGTTCGAGTCTCTATTTTTTGGATCCGACTCCTTTATTTTCTATTCTCTTTCCAAATTTAAAGAAGTGTTGATAGAATTCTTGTCAATAAATTAATTCATTTTTTCTTCGGATAATATTGTAAAGGGATATATTTAAAAAATTAATATTATATTTGTATTCATTCATATTTGATATTCGACAAATTTTAAAATGTTATCCATATTTGATATTAAAAATAATATCCGAATACGGATAATATCTATTTTTATTTATTTTATTTAAACAAACAAATTATTTGAATATTTGATAATCCAAATTCGTTTATCAATCACCCAATAAACAATTCATTTAAATTATTTATAAAAATTAAAGGAAAAAAATGAATACTCTACTTATGTAATTTATTTAATTGTCAATTTTTTTAGTAACTTATTTTTTAGACAATTGGAACATTTTGAAAATAATTACATAGATGAAAGTGGGTACAATTAAACTTGTAATTAAAATGCTTCAACGTACAATTTATGTGTATAACAATAATACTATAGTGTGTACAAATATTTATAATTAATAAATAAAGCATTAAGTATGTAAATAAGTTCTTTCATTCAAGAGTTTACATTGAATATTTAATTATTTTTTCTAGAATATTTGATTAAAATTTTAATAACATGCTTATGGAGAGTTCCGTTTATTATTTATCCTTAGAACATAGATTACATAGATATAAATATGTATTTTATTTCATTATATGCAATGGTTTATGGACAACTTGAGTTATAATGTATTTATTTTAATTTATTAACATTATACTTAAAAAGTGTTATTTCCTACTTTTTAAAAGTGAAATGACATAATTTTAAAACAGTTAAAAAATAATTTTTGTATTATAGTAAAAACTAATAATTTTTTATGTAAGAAAGGTCACTTGAAAATATTATTTTTACTTAATATATTTATTGATAATTAAATTATTAATATATATACACACACACACACACACACTCACTCACAAGTTATTCAGATACGAATTACGAATACGAATCTGAATATCGGATGCTAATATTTACTATCTGTCAAATACATTTATGGTCGGATGTTAAACGAATGTGAATACTTTGTTCTATATCCGAATTCATATCCATTTATTTGCGGATATCTTAAAATTGAATACATATATCTCTCTCTTTTTTGATAATTAGATATATCTCTTTTTATTGGAATACAAATATTTTTGGTTTTTATTTCCCCCCAATACGGATGCGAATGGATACATGTTTTTCTGTTATTATTTACAACCCCAGTTCTAAAGTTTTTAGAGTAATCCAAATTTTGGAGTTCAAAAGATCTAGACTATCCATCCAAAACCAATGGCTAAATTTAAATAAATTTGTAGAGTCGGTCAAAAACTTATTGAAACTATGTAGTATTGACATAACAGAAAAGAACGTGAGTAAATGTCTCTACCTTTAAACATTATTACGTAATTTTAATAAATTTTTGACTGACTCCACAAATTATTTAATCTCAAACCTAGATCTTTTAAACTTCAAAATTTAGACTTACCTCATAACTCTCGAGGAGTAGAATCCCAGTTTTCCATAGATTTTTCTTTATCCCCCTCCTAATCAACTTCAATAAAGGGAGGTTGAAGAGAGAACTACAGAGTGAGAGTGAGAGTGAGAGTGGACCAATTTTATTTTATATTAGACCACAATTTCAATTGTAGATTTATAAGTTAAGGTGTAGGTTTTGGTGTTTGTGGCTAGAAGCCGTCTTATATTTAAGTAACTGAAGTGCTATGTTAAGTAGTGTAGTATGAAATACGAATGAAATTTTGTTGTTCTTTGGTTTCAATAAGATAATTTGTTATTAGGCTCCCTCGTTACATTTATTCTTTAATTTTTTTTAAGTGACACAAATATTATATTTATAGGTAAAATAAAATTTGATATAAATAATTAATGACAAAATAAAATTCGTTGTAAATAATTATGTTATTGAAAGTGTCGCTAAAAGTAATATTTATATCGCTAAATATATATTAAAAAAGATAAATTTAATGGGGGGTTCCTAATCTGATAATTTGATATAATATCAAAGTTCTGGGCGTATGTGATTTTGGATTCAAAATTTGTTATGGCATCTGACCATAAACTACGACCTTCAAGATAGATTTGAGTGTTGATCATACTCTAGAACATATAATTTTCAAATACAATTTTTTCATGAGTAAAATACAAAATTACCACATGTGATTTATCTAAAGATTCGCTTCACCATTTCTGTCTTAAAAGTTATATAAAAAATTATCTGTAATTTTAGTTAAGTAACACATAAAGTAAAATTAAAAGTTTTTTACATGCCATTAATTGATCGTCTGTGAAACTTAGCTCAATATCACATGTTATTTACACTTTGTTTCTGAGTTTGGAATGAAAAGGAAAAGAACGAAAAACTTACTTTTTAATGGAAATGAAAAAAATAAAAAATTTGTATGTTTTTTTTTCCAGATTGTTACTGAGTTTATAAACAAAAAGAAAAGAAACTTAAGTTCCACATTTAAGCTACTAAATTACCCTTGCATTAATTTTATTAGGGCTGAAAATGAACTCTAGTGATTCGAAATTCAATTTGATACTTAAATGAGTTAAATTCGAATCTATTTTGATACTCGGACACTTATACGAGTCGAATATGATCTATTTATTATTTGCTCATTTAAAGTATCAATTTTTTTTACCTCAATAATCCCTATTCGATACAAGTTCATTGATCCTTACTCGTATACAGTATCGAATATACTCAATTTATTTATTATATATTATTCAACAATTTAATTCTCCACGTACTTTGAGAGATGAAAGGTTGTTTTTATGTTTCCCTTATATGTCCATCAATTATTCAAGAGCGTCTTGAGATTTAGTTTGAAAAGTTCAAATTTAAATTATTTCAAATAGTTGATTGAGTCAATTTTATTTAAATTATCATAATATAAATGATCCAATTATGATTCGTGTATATCTCAAATGCCTGCAAGTAGCTCGACTTAAAAACGATCGAGTCGAGTCGAATTCGAGTATATTAAAATGAGTCGAATTTAAATATGAACAAAGATTGTAAAATTGTATTCGAATTCGAGTATGAATCTAAAATCCTTAAAAAAGTTTCAAGTAGAATATGAACAAATAACTGCTCGACTCGACTCGAGATTATTTTCACGTACCACCTATTATTATGTTTATAATTTAGATAACATAATAAGAATTACAAAATATAATCTTATGTTATTTAGTTTTCTGTTCAAATTCGTATATTTTTGGATGAAAAAATTTAACAAGAAAAGTGATTAAGTTTTTCGTTCATCCCCCCCCCTCTGCACCCGCACCCGTTTATTAAAAAACTCAATAACTAATAAATTAGACAAAAAACTTAAAATTTTCATCTATTTCTTTTCTTTTTCGTTCAATTAAAAACTTAGTAACATAGTGGTATTGTAACTTTGAGAACCACAACTCGTAGGTGAGATTTTGCATTTCACATATGTTAATTTTGGATCTAGAGTTTTAAAAGGGTAATTCAAATTTTGGAGTCTTTAAATTTGAACCTCCTGTCAACATTTAAAGGTTGAGATGAGGCCATATCAACATTAACGTAATTTCATTGGACACTACTATATACACTACTTTGAAAACACAAATTGAAACACAATCACTATTTAAATTATTAAAAAAATAGAGTCTGACACGAATTTTCATAACAATCTTTATTTTTTAATAATTTAAATAAAAGTTGTGTTTCAATTTAGATTCCAAAATAGTGTATTTAGACTTATTCGATTTCATTTGCCAACTAATGCCAAATCAACTTTCAACTCATCCTAATCCCTCTCTCTTCGGTTTTTTCAACCTCACGATTGAAGCACCATTGCGGTCACTTATATCCCACTGACAGGAAAATCATCTAATCAGGTAAACTATATTTAAGATTTTGGAAAATAATAGAAGAGCCCAAGAAGTCCACCTAAGAAATTGATTGAATTTTAGGCTGAAGAAAAAGAATTGGAAATTAATAATAGTAAAATCCTGGGTAAATGCAATGAAGATCTTTCAAAAGAAAGAATATGCAGGAAAGAGAGAGACAGAGGCAGTGATAGACCATATTTATTGCCTTGTTTGTTATGTTTATTTATTTTCAGCATTGGCGCCGTTGAATTCAATATTGTGATTTTTTTTTTGTAATTGAATTTGTTAATTTGGTGAATTGCATAATTGATCATGTAATAACAAGTTTTCAGTTTGCATAATTAATTTGGTAATTTGGGTCTTGATAATAATTATAAGTTCAAATTGTTGGGATATTTCACATAAATCTCACATCGGTTAAATTTAAAAGTGTAGATGAGTTAATAAGTATGGTAAAGTATCAACCTAATAGATCGATTATTTTTTTAAGTAAGGAGGTGATTTAACATATTTATTGGGTCAGTCTACACATGTACCATGAATTATCTAATATTTTACCTTATGGGAAAAATATGTTTTTTTATATATTTCTGATAGAAAAAAAAAACTTCTAATTTTTTAATTTTTATTTTTAGTTCTATTAGTTTTGTTACAAGATTTTTTATCACAATTTTATGTAAGATAATATATTATAGAATAACTATTATTACAATTTTATTAAGATATTAAGATATCGAAAAAATCTCTTAACATACATGCGATTTATTATATTCATATCAGTCATGATGATTGTCCTAACCAAATCAAATTCCTTGAAACTTGAAATTTTACCAAATCATACGATTAATTGTATTGATAATATATGTGATTTTTTTTAAAACATAATAATTATAAAATTAGTTGAAAAATTATATTAGATTCATTACTCACTATTTGTCATAACTAAATTAAAATTTATTAAACTTTCAGTTTCATAATTCTATTTGGATTAGAATTTCAATCAATATTTGGCCATATAAGCACTAATAGAATTCCATCACAAACTTAAAATAATTATTTTCTTATAATCATAACTAGATAAATAAGCACTTTATTCAAATGTTTAGCTTAATAATTAATCGAATGAACCTAACTATAACTATTTTCTCAAAATTTTAATTAAATATCATTTAATAATATACATAAACTATTATTTGTGACTTCCATATTTTGGAGAGGGTTGGTGAACTTGTTATTTCTAAATTCGACATCCCCATCACAGCGATTAGGACCATTTGTTGCATCTCTTGGGACCTCAAATTGTCAGGTTTCATGACAACCGACTCTCTGATCTGCCAAAATCCAAATTATTGATCAATTTTGGGTTTTCGGTCACCAATTTTTAATTCGTTTTCTATACTAGAATTTTCATTGTTTAGCATCACTTTATCATATCATATTTACATAACACGAATACCACCAGGCTAATATATATAATGCCGACATGGGGGAGATTGGAGCGCGGGGTTGATGCCAACAATATGGTACCTATGTGTGATCCTTGAGGCTCTGTCCCAAAATGTGGGTTCCAAAAAAACAAACAAACAAAAATTTAGGCAATATTCCTCTTTTTCCTTCCAAACTGAATTTCTAAGCTAAAAATCTCTAACTTTTCATAAATTTCTCTTTCATCACCCTCTAAATTCAAATATCCTCTTGCTTTGTCTTTTAACCTAAAATTTAAGCTTTTAATAATCTAATATATTCAGGGCTAGTTATATAGAATTTTGTCTAAATAAAGTATACTTTAGCCTATCTTAAATAAGAATAACATAGAGTATTCAATTGAATCATCAGGTCAAGTATCTATCGAGTTAGATCAACTAATTTAACTAATCAAATTAAAACTTAACTTAATTAAACTCGACTCATTTTAATTTGTGAATCAAATCGAATTGAATACATTTAATTTTTGATGAGTTAGAGTAGCCTTGCAAATAGCTCAACTCATTCGCAGGGTTGGAGGAGACTTGTCATATTTCATCATCCAATTATATTTTTAAAAAAATCAAGAAGATGAAAGTCATCAACTAATTTCCCTCTTTAATTATTATCTTTCCACCTTAAAAAATAAATAAAAAATAAATCAAGATAAAACTTGTTTTTATTGTGCAAGGTAACATGTTTAAGTCAATCTATCACTCAGCAAAAAATAAAAATTCAATAAGCACTATAGAAAATTAAAAATAACTTTTTTCTTAGGTTTTCTTTGGGCCCCTTTCCCCAAACTTCTCTAGGCCTTAGACCCTAGAATGAAATATATTCCTATAATGAATTATAATAATATAGATTTTAAAAAAAATAAAAATGATAAGGATTCATTATGAATATTTCGAGCTTAAAATCAATGCTAAAGTGAAAAACTTGGTCAAAATTAGCCATGCATCAACAATAAGATTTATTCTCCCTCTCTCAAGTTGGCATGCACATGCACACCTAGTATATAGTGTCCACGAGCGCACGTCCTGTTTGTCCCCTCACAAGAATCAATTACAACTGTCAACTAGCAAAAGTTGTCTTCCTTGCCAAAACTATCCGCAACAGATCTATCGATAGCATTATCAAATTAGTCCCCCCTTCTTTCTTTATTTCTTGTCACCTTCCCATGTCAACTTTTCCACACCGCTCATGTCACTTTCCAGATTGGATCTCAGATATATAATCAGTGTCCCCTTTTAAACTTTATACTGACAATCAAAATAAATTGGTAGAATCTTAACCTTGGATAACAGCATGCCAAGAAGTTATTTTACAACAGATGCGGTTAGGGTGAAGTTAACTTCACCGTAAGTTGATTCATGAACTAATAAAGTGTTGACACGCAAGTAGAGAAAATATATATCGGCTTGCGTGTTAATACTTTATTGGTCTTTAGACCAACTTACGGTGGAGTTAATTTCATCATAACCGGATCCTTTTACAACCATGGGATTAATTTGCCTCATATACAACTGCGAGTCATTATATGGGTTACTCCTATTTGTTGAGTCTCACGTGTAGTAATTAAGTAACTGTGATTCAATTCAACTACATAATTCAAATGGAGTAACAACGAAAAGAGATAAATGAAGACGCGTCGAATTCCCATAGTGTTCTAAACCTGAAATTCTATTGATCGATCTAACTACACTTACAGCCTAATCGCAAGCTACAACCGCAAGTTGTTGTTGTTGTTGGGAAGATTGGTTGTCTTCGTCAAAGTATAAGTGTAGCTTTGGGGATTTTCTTCTATGTGATGTGGATTCCGGTATATTTAGTGGAGGCTGGAGCGACATCTCTCTCTGAAGGTAGGAGCAGTAGATACGATAAGTGTTGGGGGTCACATTTAATTGGAACCCTAATCCAAATAAGAAATCCACTTCTAGAAAATTCATCTCTATTGTGCTGATTCCCCCAACTTTAGCATAATATGCATTATTGTAGTACCTGTAAATTTTGCACCACATACAATTAATATAACATTAGTATTAATTAATATCAATAAGGTTTACAGAATGAAAAGTACTGAATTTATAAATTGCAAATTGGGAAGTTAATAAATTTAGCTCTAAGATATTTAGGTAAAGTTGTCATGAAATTAATGATTGAGCCATCCATTTCAACACAATTTTGTTGGGTGGTGCCTACACTGTGTTGTTTGGTGGCTGTCTTGAAAAAGAAAAATTAAAAATAAAATAAAATTGCTTTTAGCTTTACTTGCAAGTTTATACTTAATTTTGGTGAAATAATAATCACAAAAAATTCAAAATTCAAAATCTTTCTTGCACACTCCAAATATGATCACAACAATTAGATTTAATATAAACTTTACGAAAAGGAAAAAAGAAAAATAAAGATGAATCAATGATCTAAAATCACATAGCCAAAAAAAATCAGATTTCAATTCGTAAACACTTTAGAAAAAATAATCAAGAAGACAAATCTATCTAGTTAAATAATTGCCAAATTTTGTTTTAAAAAACGTGATATTAAGTTGAAGAACTTACATATCATCCAAGAACTTTGCAGCAACCATAACGCTAGTGATTAGCAACCGATGAACATTAAACGAATTCATGGGCAAGGCCGGTTGGCGTTGGGTGAACCGATCAAGATAAACGTAGGCAACAACGAAGCATGACGGACTACAATTCGCGTACTTGAAAATTCTCTCCAAATAGCTTTGAATTGTGATTGTTGGCCTTGTTAGGCCATGAAAGACTGAAACTTTTTGAGGGAGAAAAGGTGGGTTGAGATCGTTCGATTCGGCCACCCTTTGGAGCAAAGAAGGGAGGAAGGTGATGAGCTTGGACATGACAGCGGGGCTTTCTAGCTCTGCCATTGATGGGGAATTGGAGAGAACTTTGAATGAGTGTTTTTTGTTTCCCTTTTTATGTTGAGAGATGAGAATACCAAGTGTTCAGACTTCGAGTATATAACTGCCTACCCGTCCGGGTGGTGGTTATTGAATTGACAAAAATGTCCTTGGAATTTGAATTATGGTTGAGGTGTCTTAAAATATATTGATCATGTGTTTGAGTACTTTCGTGACTCGAAAAGTTGGGATTTGAGTTGGATTTTGGTGGCTTTAATTTGATTCAAACTTCTAAAAGAGGGAAAGAATGGTTTTTTTAATGCTGGTAACTAATGACTTTTGTTTATGGCTAAAAACAAAAATATTAATTTAAAATTAGGTTATACAGATGGTGCCAAAATAATAATTACATTGATAAAGCAATAAAATTCGCAAAAATCTTAAATGTTGTTAAAATAAGTGTAAAAATATCGCGTGTGTATATATTTGTTTTTATAGTATAAATATTTTGATATTATTAACGGTCTAAAATCAGACAATTGATATTATTAGATTAAAAATGATATTGTCAAAGTAAGAAGTATCACTTAAAGGGATTTGATTCCCCACCATTACATTTTCCCTTTAATTCCATCCATTATACTACTTATTTGATTTTAATAATTTTGTTATAATGATCAAAATATGTTAATAGATAATTGATGATATTAATTAAGATCAATTCTACCAAAAAAATAAAATCATTAAAAATATATTTGTAGTTAAAAGTTTAAAAAGAATTTTCAACCATTGAAATTTTGATGAAAAATTGCATGTTCATCAAATGGTGAAAAAATATTGAATAACTTTCATTTTTATGACAATTATACACTCAATCTTATAAATTAATTGACTTATTTTAATTTTAATTATACTATCCAAAATAATTAAAAGATGGTGTATTCGAAATAATGAATAGATAATGGAGGGGGAGCTAAGTCCTACTTTTAAAGTACTAAGTGTCCTTAGAATAATTATTAATGTTTTTAGACTCGGATCGGTTATCGAATCGAAAAGGGTAATGGGTGGATAGGTCATTAATCCAACCAGTGGTTGAATCGTTATTGAACTGGTAATGTCATAAATATAAAAAAATATATATTATTAATAAAATTTTAAAACATCTACTTTTTTATAAGGTAAAATATAGTGAAATAATGTTATAACATTAGTAAAAATACATAATTTTAAAAATAAAAATATTTTTGTACAAAAAGAAAAAAAATTAAAACCAAGTCAACTAATTGATTTTTCTGGTTGAACCACCTGTTGATCCGGTGGTCAACCGAGTTTTGATTGGGTCGATGAAAACTGATTTTTTGATTAAACTTGGCCGACGTGCCAATCGGTTCTGGGCAGACCATCGGTCCGAATTTTAAAATAGTGATAATGATAATAGTTAGACTTGACAAAATTGACCCAGGTTAGTGGGTCGGCCCGACCCGCCTATCCGCCAAAACTTAGGCTTTGGGTTTTATTTTTTAGTCCATGAAAACTTAGGATATTTTGGCCCTTTTAACCCACTTTTTTTTTATCACTCTCTAAATTAATATACTATTTATTTTTTCTCTAATTTTAAATTAAATTTCAATACAATTTTCAATAAGAATGAGAATGTGAAATATATTCTACTATTTATCTTTTAATTATAACTTAAATACTAAATGATAATTTCATGTTGAATTGTTATACTTCAACAACATTATTATAAACCCCACAAACTCAAAAAAGAAATAGTAATACTAAAACAATAACAAAAAGTAATATAAAAAAGAAAGAGTCCTTTTTTATACCGAGTGTTTGTGGAAATATTCATCACATCACTTATCATTGCTGTGCATTCATTTGAAAACCAAAAAGAAATGGTAGTACGTACTAAAATAATAACAAGCTGAAAAAGGGAAAGTAAATGTATTCTATTGAGTTTTAATGGACTACTTACTATACAGAGAGAGCAGATGATCGACTGGCCAGGGGCAGCAGGCAATTAATTTCTCTTCTCTCTGTTGTTTGTTTCCGCTGACAAGGCTGCCCAAGGGTTGATTTTATTCATTAAATTTATATTAAAATTACATTTTCTTCATAAGTTTCGTAATCAGTATACATTTCTATATAGATTTTCTTAGAAGGTGTCTTAAGAATTAAGCGCGAAAAATAATATATAATAATATTTATTTATGTATTTGTACTGAATTCAATACATAAAAAAATAATATACTAGTAGACTCCATATATTGAATTCTGTACAAATATATAAACAAATAAAATTTACCCTTATTTTTCGCGCTTAACATGTACCTTAAGGACACATGTTAAAAGGACCTTTTCTATATTAAGTTATAAAATAAAATAAATTTAATAACATATTATTTTTATTATTAATTTATTACTATCGTGTAATCACTATTACATTTATACTCAAATAATAAATACATTTGAAAATATATATATACTTCTGTAGAAGAAGTTGTTCTAAAAATCTATCTACTTTTGTATCAGAGAGAGTAATTTAGTACACAATTTAGTCTAACTATCATTCGTTTTAAAATGATTTTTTTTCCCATACCTTTTTGTCTAATGACTAAATATTAGAAAAAAATTATATCAAAAGCTTAGACATATTTTCTTCATAATTTATTAAACACTAAATGATAATTTTATGTTGAATTTGGTGTTGTAGTGTTAAAAAAAAAATAGTACGCGGGCTAGCCTAGCCTGACTCCGCCTAACTTAAGTTATGAGTCTTTTATTTTGAGCCTAAAAAAAATTGGATAATTTTAGCCTTGCCCGACTATAGTTTGACTCATTTGGGTTGATTCGATCCGTTTGCCACCGATCTAATGACAATGTCACTAAATATATATGGATTATTTACAGAAATATATAACAATTAGAAAGTAATTATTTACAAAATAATTACAAAAAGGTAGCAACAAATTCAAACTATTTAATTTCATATTAATAAGAAAACCTAAAATTAAGGACAAATAACCATCATAATTAATAATTCAAATTCAAATCTTTGTGATCTAACAACAAAAATAAATCCATAATTCAAAAGTCAAATCAAGAGGAACGAAAAACAAAAAAAAATTATCTTATCTATCATAATTTTCATTTTCCTTATCATCTTCATCCGCCGACACCTCCTCACCCTCTTCATCACCACTTTCGCAGCGAATCTCCGCATTTCTTTCATCATTCTCCTCCACCATCTCCCCTTTATCATTCTCTTCATCATTTTCCCTCGCTGCGAATCTTCGGAAGTCCTTGGTTGCGCTGCTGCCTCCCCTTCATCATTCTCTTCATCTGCTTCCCCTTCATCATCTTCCTTCGCCGCGAATCTTCGAAAGTACCTAAATTACTGTTCTGAAATCTTTTTTTGACGATTTGGTTACCCACGAAAATTAAAATGGTTACCTTTGTATGAATGTTTGGCTACCAACTGCATCACATTCAAAATAAATTTGTAACCTAATAAAACTGAATTGGTTACCTTGGTCTGAAGGTTTGACTATCAACTGCATGAAGGTTTGGCTACCAACTATATTACATTCAAAATAAATTGGTAACCTAATAAAACTGAATTGGTTACCTTGGTTGTGATGCCCCCAAATCTAGGCCTACACAGCCCAAACTTGAGTCGTCAAAAGACTACAACAAAATTATTACAACAAAGCACAACGTACAACAATACAGTGTATAATAATAATACACAACTAAGTCTTCACTATTATTGTCACACTATTTTACAACACGTGAAGACTATGATAGCTATTCCTCGGACTCTCACTCCATCCCCCGGCTAGACCCCGTTACGTTTTCATCTCCTGTTGAAAAACAATGGAACAAAAGAAAGGGTGAGCTCAAATAGCCCAGTAAGAAATATCATGACTAAGATAATGACGAATAAATTATCATTAGTCTTCAACAGTTGAGTTCTGAATACAATAAACTACAAGGTTTATATCAAAAACTGTAGTTAAATTCTTAAACAATGTTCAGATCAATAATAGCAGCGGAATGAGCAATCTATTTGAAGAATAATGCAGACTATAATGTCCACTCGCTTCTCTTTTTAGTAAAAATATCATCAACTTTTATTATCTGAAATACCATTAGTCAAGATAATACAACTTCACAGTTCTTGGTCATAATCATGCAAATCAACAGTTCATCTTTGCACTACGGGCCAAAGACATTCAATATAACACCAACGATCATGATTATATCAGATTCAGCCTTTGGTCATAATCATACCAACCAACAGTTCATCTTTGCACTACGGGCCAAAGAGAACATTCACCACGTGCCATAAAAGACACCGAACAGATGTATCGCCTTTAACCTAGTATATCGCCTTTAACCTATCATCTGTTCAACAATTATATCACATCTGTGCCCCCGGCCACAGATATTCACAACAGCTTGATTCTTGATGATTAATACAAATAACAGCGATACAAATGATGAACAGAAGAACAGGATAAACAATAAGTATCGGAAGTTTACTTTGTGCAGATTCAAATAATGTCCAAATTGCCAACATGATGTGGAGTGAAATTTAAAAATGATATTCAAGATCCACAGTTCAGAATAACGATTACAGTTCAATAGAAATGTTCAGAAAATAGAAAGGTTCAGTTGAAATAATGAAATTCAACTATTATGGAATATATAATATTTTCAGGAATTATTGAAGCAATAGTTCCATAATAAGTTTCGATTTAGGTGTATGAAAGAAAATAATATCACTTACCGTAGCAGGTTTGATTAACAAAAGGTGAAGGGAATTAATATCCCTTACCATAGTAAGTTTGAATAATGGAAGATGAAAAAGATGGTATCCCTTATGAGTATAAAGGAAAATGATATCACTTACGAATATGGAATAAAAGTGTCATGTGATAATTCGTGTAGACAAATTATTTCCACACGAGACAAATAAAAAGGGTTATTCACCAACAGGCGGTAATCCGCGCCGTAAGGTTATTCCCATCAATTTGAATACGAATAGTTATTCACCAAACAGGCGATAATCCGCGCCGTAAGGTTATTCCCATCAATTTGAATACGAAGAGTTATTCACCAAACAGGCGATAATCCGCACCGTAATGTTATTCTCAAAGATTAATAAGGAATGAATACAAAAGGTTATTCACCAACAGGCGGTAAACCGCACCGTAAGGTTATTCCCACAATTTAATACATGGAAGTAAATGGCACAAGAAAGAAACGATATTATTTTCGAGAATCAAAGAATGATAATTCCTTCAAGTAAGAAAGAAAATAATATCCATTTATGATGATGAAAAGAATGATACCCCTTATCGTAGTAAGTTTAAATAATAGAAAATGAAAGAATATGATATTCCTTACAAGTAAGAAAAAAAATGACATTCCTTACCTTAACGCGTGACTGGATATTGATTTAAATGAGGTTGATCAACCTATATATTTTTAATAAAATTAGTAATTACCACATATAAATTTCAAGGTGTATGATAATTCATATATTATGAACTATCAAAATTATATCTATTTAACATAATTTTTGTAGTATAATATAACAACTTTAAAATAGTTTTTAAAGTAATATTTCAAAATAAATCTTTCAAATAAAGCTTTTAAAAATGAATCTTCTCAAAGAAGAGTCTTCTAAAGGAAGATTTGTGAATACCGTGAAAAATAGGAATTTATAAAATTACTACTCTTTAATAAAAGACTTACTTGAAAATTTTCTGCACTCCTTTTGACTTTCAAACTCTCAAAATAACCTTACTATTCTCAGAGAAAACTCATAAAATTCTTATAGAAAAATTTTATGTTTTAGGTGTGATTTTTCTATTCAGCTGAGCAAGCTATTTATAGGAGAAAAAGGGGTACTATGCAGTGGTAGGTGACATACTAATATTGAAACGTAGGAGCAGCCGTCTGGCTGCTTTTCTCATTCTTCCCTTTCTTTCACCAACCCACCCAGCAAGCATTTTTCATGTTTACATCTCATGTGGACCCTATGTGGGGTCCACATGTTACTATTTAAAATTAATTAATTAATTAATTTTTTTTTTAATTTTATTTATTTATTTATTTATTTATTTATTCTTCCTGTAGGTTCAACATATAAAATAAATAATGCTACAACAATAATTCAACAATAATGTAATAAACACGTTACAGATTATTATTAATTTAATAATATAAATTATAGTATATTTGCAACTGTGACAATTATTAGGTTCAATAATTTTAAAAACAGTGCAGCAACAATTATTGACTCAATGATATAAAATACAGTGTAATGACAATTATTAAATCAATAATGCAAAATACTGTGTAGCAACAATGATTGAATTGATAATATAAAATATTATGCAGTGACAATTATTGATGAAATGATGCGTAACAGTTACGGTGTCAATAATATGAGACACTGTGTAATACCGTGTGCTACTGTAGAGTACCGCATGCTACAGTAAAATACCATAAATTATCGTATGCTACTATTCTTTTATCACCGGTATTTTAACAGTTAGCACCGTTGACTATTTTTATTAAAAAGGTTACTTCTGTCGTTTTCTATATCAGACAAATATTCCGTTATGGGGTCCACCAATAATTTGTTATTTCGGCGCCGTCGTACGACACGAATATTCTCCGACAAAACGAATATTGTCCGACAAAATAAAATTTGCACATAACATCCTTAACTTTAAACTTTATCGATTTAACCACTTACTGTTTCAGAAAAATATATATGAAGAAAAATTAAATTTTATATTTCATAAAATTCGGGGTCTTACATTGGTGGTTTGGCTACTAATTGCATCACATTCAAAATAAATTAGTAGCCGAACAAAACTGAATTGGTTACCTTGATAATGGCTACCAACTGCACTATGAAAAAACTGCATGTATAGAGGTGGATTGATTACCTTGGTATGAAGGTTTGATTACATTAATATGAAAGTTTTGGTTACCAACTGCATTATGAAAAAACTGTAGGTTTGGTATGTAGGTTTGGTTATCAATTGCTGGTGTGAAGTTTACAAATATTCTCAGACTTTAAAAATGCAAAACCCCAAATCAAATATAACATATCTTCATATCGAGGTCCTTGAGGGAGAACGCATGAAGAAGGAGGTGAACAGTGTAGTCATCGTCCATTTTTTAACCAGCAAAGCTCAACTTCTCTCTCTGACCTAACCATTGCTCCATAAACATTTGAATGTATGTATTGAGCCAAATCTTTGAGGCAAGAAATGAATAAAAATGGAGGAGAGAGAAAATTGAGGAAAGAGAAAGCGGCGGAGGAAGTTTGGAGAGAGAAAATTACAGGTGTGGAGGTGGAACCTTGGTATGAAGGTTTAGTTACATTGGTATAAAGGTTTTGGTTACATTGGTATGAAAGTTTGGTTATCTTGATATGAATACCAACAATATTATGAAAAAACTGCAGGTGTACGCATGAAGAAGGAGGCGAACAGTGAAGTCAATAAACAATACAGATAAATAAAAAAAGAATAAATGCATGTAATTCAAATTTTCACAAATTACGCAACTAAGTGCTACCATGACAGCCTATTAAATCACCTAACTAATTTAAAGGAATAACAATACACTAATTTAAAAATTAAATATTAAAAATACACTAATTTTGTAAATATTTTATATATATACTTTTGTTATAATATTTTTTTTAAATATACTAGTAAATATAATTCTTCTATTATATATTTACTATGAAAACATCAGCCGGTCCAAAATTATTTCTGTGACGAATGATACAATTTTACAGGTCATGGCAAGAGTGATGGGCATGCCATACTTAATTATGAGTAATTACAGTTGGATTAATGGCGAGTGCAACTTATGGGTCCCGGACCCTTTAAAGACATCTTGCATGTGTTGTGAGTACATATTTATTCTTGTAATTAAGATGTGAAAAATATGGTACATTGAACATAGCTGGTTAGTCGATTTTCAAGTGGCCAATTTAATTGGAGGAATTATGGCTTCATTTATCTTTGATCATTCATGCCATCAACCTACCAAACAGCTGTATTGATGTTTGCTACTCAATTAAGGTCGCTGTTGACACGTAAATTAGTACATATTAAAAACTAAAAGCATGAGAGGGGAATGACATTATCAAATCATAGCACAGCACATCTTTGAACTCATTGTGTAGGCAACCATTTTATCAGCACAATAATGAACACTATTCCCGTCCCAAATCTTTTTGTAGCCTTCTGATAAGTTGTCACATGCTGGCTACGTGCATTAATACTCTTATTTTGTCGTCTCGTGGCAATATGTTTGGACTATTAAAGTTCCCAAATTACATTTCTATTGTACTCCTATTTCTTTTCTCCCTTTCTTCTTTCATTAAACCCTTCTTTTACCGCAGTGAAAATGCTAAGCATGAAATAAAGGTTAAAATTTTAGAAGAAAAAACATTTCAAAATGAGGATACACATACCTTTTTGTTATTGTAAGTTGAGGCCCTTGAGGGTGGCTTTTTGGCCCCAAACTATGCCCTTGGCAATATAAACCATTGTAACACAAAGGGTTCAAAATGATTTTTGATATTGTCATAATAAAAGTGATGTTGTCATAGTAAATATATATCTAACAATATTTTATAATTATTTTAATGACACTTAACACTTTAAATGACATTTATTATTCTGAACGATACTTTAAATATTCAGATATACTTATTATTCTAACAGAATGATTATTACTCTGACATGACATTATCAGCTACCTTAATTAAAACCTTATCGAGAGAGTAATGGAGAATTCATTTAATTATGTAGGGCTATTACTCAAGGGCATTGGGAGGAAGAGAAATAGGGAATTAAGGTGGAAGCATATATGTTTTGGTTTCTATTGAAGTGAAACAAGAGCAAAGCATGTCGTGCAGCAGAGTTTTTATCTCCCTTGCCCACATTGGGATCACTACTACTATTACTCTTATTTTATACGTAAGCCATAGGCTACCCACCTTCAATTCCAAGCCATGTGCTTCTCCATGTGAATTGCCGCCTCACTCCTCTCTTGCTACCCGCAAACTTCGGAAAAGCACAACATAATTTAAATTCAACTATATTCCATCCGTTCTAAATTATAAAAATATTATTAATTTTTATAAGTTAATTTAAAATATTTTTAAACTCAAAATTGAGATATTTTACTAAAAATTATAAAATAATAAACTTACAATGAGTAGTACAATTTATATAATTTACAATAATTATTATTGTATTGATTAAAATTTAAAAAAAAATCATATTAATTTTAAATTTAAAAATATATTAAGTTGATTTCAAAAGGTCAACAATAATCTTATATTTTAAAACTAATAAAGTATAATTTATAAGAAAATATTTTAACGTAGGATTTTTTGTTTCATGACAGACTTGTATTATCAAAATTATTCTTTTAATTCTACTGAAATTATTTTTTGTCGATTAAAAAAAAGGTTAAATGAGACTCTAATGTTAAAAAATATTGAATTAATTAAAAATATATATTATAAAATAGAAAAAGTGAAGAACATTGATGTGTGAAACAAGAGCGACCCACATGAATCAATCAATATTTTTGCATTCTAGTGGTCCTCCCTCTACAAACCAAAGCATACACACCCTGCTCACAAAAAATAAGTACTTTGTAATATATTGTGTAGGCCCTTAGTAAAAGAAAGATTAATGATGAAGTACCAAAATCTTGCTAACTGACCAATGAAATCATGCCACGTCATCATCTTCTTCTCAGTTGGAGTCATCACATGCTAGCTCGTGCAACACGTGCTTGTTTAATAGATAAATATGTTTATATAATTAATTGGTTGGTTTTATCACCGACACAAATTTTGTGTGTTAAGTGATCTATTAAGTCACCGAACACTTGTTTTTAATAATTAGCATCATGTTGGCCATAAAACAAGGTCACATGACTTCATGTTGCCCTAAAATTTGTCCCCAACGCATGCATGGAAAGGATTGAAGGGCATGAAAGTGGTACGTGTCTAGTTGGGTTTAGCAAATCTTAATGGCTGATTAATCGCTATGACCTTGTTAAATTTATTTTGAGATAAATTGATCAGAAATCTTATAGAATTTATAGTGAAAATTTAATAGGGTAGTCTTGTTACGTGCCCACAAAATTGGAGTACCCGCCCGACCTCTTCTACCCCGAATTTCTTGACCAAGCCCGCTTTGAGGATCACTGAACGAGGGGAAATAGTATAAAAAGAAGTGTTTCGAATTTTAAAAAAAAAGAATTATTAAAAAAAACACTTTAATGAAAAATATAAATAAAACTTGATAACAGGCCACAAAGTTTTGATCAGCAAGCGTCGTAGCAACACATCAAAGAACTTAGTACAACTTAAAATATATATAAAATAGGTGTGATCATGGTGCAATTTGATGCGGTTTGAAACCCAAATCGAACATGAAATTGCTTATGTGTGGTTTGACAAATTTAAAACCGTACATGAAACTGCTTGTGATTGGTGCAGTGCGGTACGATTTTGAACTATGCGGTGCGGTCTCATTTGGTGCGATTTCAATTCCAAAACCAATTGAAACAATTAAATTTTATGCAATTTAAATTAACAATTTAGTATCACACAACCTTACTTGTAATATTTTGTCTAAACAAAAGCAAAATAGAAGTTATATGAGGGATAATTCCAAATGGATTAATTGAAATATTTTGCTTACATATGAAAATATTAAATAGAGATAATTACATGAGTGATAATTCCAAATGTATTAATTGAAGGGTGATTTCCATAATAATGCTTCTTGATATACTTCATGTTGACAATACTACTCATTCCAGGACTCATATTTTGCTCCATGCCGTTTGAAATTGATTGGAATGAGCTTAACTTACAGTCTTGAAGAAGGGAGGCACAATCTTTACTCAGATAAGAGACGAGCATTAGGACTTGGTATAGTAGTGTAGTATCTAGTATATATATATATGGCCAAAATGACGTCGTTTTGACCATGTAATTTTTTAAAAAAAAAATGGTGCAGTGTAGTTTTTTCATGTGTGGTTTTGCTCAGAAATTAAATCCAAATTGTAAATTCGATTTTCAATTCACCTAAAATAGTCATATACATTGTAACCGTTGGTGCGATTTTGAGGGCAAATCGATTTCTTATTCAGCCCTACGTACAAACAAACAAGATTTCACCTATGTTTCTTTAATCAACCAAAAAATATATATATATATATATTGACAACTACTTGATACATATTCTTTTACATTAGTGGTGAACATGTTTTGTAATTTATAAAAATATTGTATGTATATATATATATATATATATATATATATATATATATATATATACACACACACACACACATATATATACATACACACACACACACACACACACACACACACACATATAGTTAATTCACAGTCACAGCAACCAGTTGTTGTTGGCATATTGTGGCTAGAAACTTTAGCAATAGGCCAAAAACAGATTTTAATACATGTCACTAGAGTCTCTAGCGGCAGGGGTTAATTTTATTTTTTGGCCTGCTGCTAAAGACTTTAGTGACAAGGACTTTCATAGTTAACTTACCCCTGTATTAGTTGTTACAACAATGCTCTAGCAATCGATTATTGTGAATGCAGCCCCACAGACATATATATATATATATATATATATATATATATATATATATGTCCCAATAAAGATCATCATAATTAAATTTTTTTTTTAGTCTTGAAATAGTAATTGCTATTAAACTCCATTTACCTTTGGAGTTTAAGGGAGTAGAGAAAAGTTCAAAAGAATAGAATGAAGTTGTTTTGTTTTTATACTTTATTTTTTTTGTTGAAAAAAGAGGATTTATGTCTTGAAAATAGGAAAAGAATTAAAGAAGATTTTTTAGTACTAAAAAATGGAAAGAAAGATGAGAAGCATGTGAGAGTGTAAAAGTGAAATTGCATAAAATTTCTTTAATATACTTTATCTTTCTCACTAACTTGGGAATAAAAGGCAAGAAAGTGACAAGAGGTATAAAAATTACAAAACTCTCGTTGTTCCCTTTTGGTTATCTCATCACTAAACTAAGAAGCAAGGTGTGGGAAAATTGTGCCACTTTATTCTCATTTCTCTTACTCTCTCCAAATTTAAACTACCAAGCATAATGAAGTAATCTATTCTTCTGTTGACATCATAGAAGCTGGAAAATGGGACCTGATCTTTTTACGGAAAAGATTTGTATTGCGATTAAAACATGTTAATTTTTATTGTAAGTAGACACAAATCAATTATACTAATCTATTTGCAACAAAAATGGACATATTTTGATCGCAATATATTTAGAAGAACTCATCTTTTTAATAAGAATGTAATCAAATAACTTCGGAATGATTGTCCGGGATGAAAGTCCTTGAACTTGAACACCAAATCAAACGAAAGTTGACCCTTCAAATCAGATACAACCAAAACAAGTTTGTAATGCTACTCATTTATGTATTCATATTGAAGACATCTTTAACGAATTAGAGTACTTGTTCACTTCAGCAAAACATGTAAAGCTCCTCTAAATTGGTCTATAAGCTACAAAAAGTAGATAAACAGATTCACATAATCCCTAAAGCAGCATAACAAAAATATTACTTCTGCATAGCTTCATATAGGGAAAGGTATATGGGTGGTTTTACCCTCTTCAGATTTTCATGCTTTTGGATACTATAAGAAGCAGGTAATAATTTTTGCATACATATTTCCCATGAAAAAAGTAAAACAAGCAAGCTCTTTTAAAAGATTGTGAGCATCATTGGAATGTCGAAAGAATGATGTAACTACTGACTAACTTCCTTGCAGTTGGCTGAAAAGCATTTCAGCATCGTCTTCATCATCATCAGTTCTTCCTTTCTCTGATGGCAAATGATTGCCAAGAGCAGCCTCATTAGATTTTGAAATAGATGACATATAAGCTTCATCTTCAAGACAACCCACTCGCCTCAACACCCTGAATAAAACATCCTTACTTTCCTCATCATTTGCTTGTTTGCATAGCTTGAGAATGGAAGAAACATTCAGAGGCTTTGGTTTCCAGAAATTTGATCCCTCAGCTGAAGCAGCCTCCTCTAGGCAATACAATGCCTCAGAAATCCTCTTTTGTCTTATATGGATTTCTCCTAGAATCTCCCACGTAGCTGGATTTCGCTTTCCTCCTACTTCAACCATGTCATCAAAAAATTCTTCGGCTTTCTCAAAAATGTCTTTTTTAACAAACCAACCCAATATAAGATTCCCTATTCTAGGGTCATATGTTGATTTAATTGTCAGCCAATCTTCATATACCTTTTCTGCCTCTTCAATATTATCCAGCCTTACCAAAGAAGAGATTATAGCATGGTAAGCCAAATTTGGAATAGTGGGAAAAATTGATTTGTAAGTGTTCCATATCCGTTGAACCTCCTCTTTCTTACCAGCGCTACCATAAAGACTAATGAGATAATGGTAAGGCATTCGATCCCGGCCTGTGATTCTATCCTCAACCTTCTTTAAATACTCTTCAGCCTTTTCAACCTGCCCCATCTTGATGTACATTGTTGCCATTATGCTGAATGTGGTCCAGTTGGGACTAAAAGCCCTGTCCAGTCTCATCTGTTCAAATACTTGTTCCATCTTTTCTGCAGAACCTTGGGATCCACGAGATGATAACCAGATATTGTAAGAATATATATCTAGTGGTATCTGTTTCTCCATCATCTCTGAAACCATCAGCTCCACCTTTTCATAATCTTTATAGTTCATGTAGAGAGTCATCATCACATTAAATGGAAGGGAATGGCTAGCATAACCTCGATCTTTCATTTTGGAAATTAAGGATTCAGCTTTTTCTTTCATTTTAGCACGCACGTAAGCGTTCAAAAGAGCCCCATAAATCCTTTTGTCCTTTAAGGTATTTGGCAACTTCAAGAAATAATCTTCGGCACTTGAAATTCCATGCACTTTAGATATTAGATCTAATTGAATCGCGGTGTCACTTGTAGATATTCTAAATCTCACTGCTCTGCTGTTCATCCACTCGTACACCTGCAATATGAATAAAATGTTCATACCTGCTATGATGTCATGACATGACAAATGACTGGAGGAAGGAAAAGAACTAGATCTTGAAAGCTTTTATTAAGACAATTACAAAATATTTGGTTATATGTTTTCAGCGAGAACCAGAACAGGTTGCAAGAATAAAAAGAAAAATGTAAACCCAATAATTACAGTTTTTATGGTTGACAAGAAAATGGACAGAAATAAGTCCTCAATAAACATAATGAAATGCATTTGATGTCATCTATACTATAAAGGTGATTTTGAGCACTCATCTCATATAGAGTTTTTGCTATCAACATCTACATCAAGATTGGAAGACTAAACCTATACGGATTTACACAATCATAACCAGAAAAAGTGAAAGCTCAATGGGAAGCAGTCACAACCAGAACATAAATTTTTTACTTTTAATAAAAAAGAAATTTTAGTTTTAAAAAAGATAATAAATCGAACTCCTCCTAAACTAGGAAAAGAAAAAACCTTACAAGAGGGGTGCCCTCCGGTCACCCTGCAAATATGAATACGAAATCCCACAAAAAGCATCCATCGCTAAATACCACAAAGAAGCCAAGAAAATGATCCTGTCCCAAAGGAGATTAGGTTAGAGCATTCCTCTCCATCCAAAGACACCATAGTATAGCAAATGGACATATACTTTACACCCTATCAGTTCTCAGGCAAACTCTATAAAGAATACCACACATTCTTAACACGCAATGATGAAAAACAAAAACAAAACACACATCAACTTAGAGTAAATATTATTATTTAAAAATAGTTTTCCCCCCTTGTTATTCACTTCAAGGTCTAATTGTATTAAGCATAACTAAATGTGAAAAAATAAAACCATCAATCACTACACAAGAACACCTAGAAAGCACTTAAACATATGAATTATACTATACCCAGCAACCAATACACAAAAAGAATACCAAATAAGACTTAACCATATGAATTATACAAAATACCCATCAACCAGCACACAAAGAGAACACCAAATGAACACTTAAACAAAGGGCCTCTATATACCTCAAGGGCAAGCTTAAAACGCCTGAACTTCCTCAATTCCTTAACAACCCTACAAAGCTCCCACTTGGTAAGCGTTTTGCCCTCATTCTCGTACTGATTCAACATACTACAAGCACCATTTTCTGGGTTTTCCATCAAAGATATACTCTTGTATATAGCATTCCATTTTACCCCTGGTTTTCTTTCATAATCCCCTGTTCCATATCTGTAAACCTGTGATATTGAACAAGTAATAACGCGGTGTTTGCGGCTTGTAATTGCTGGAAGAAAGGTTAAATTTCCAAACCCAGATGGGAATGAAAGAGAGTAAGAGATTGAAGCACGGTTGTGTGGTTGCTGATGCCGGGGAGATTGTTGAACAGTGGATTGGAGTAACATTTTTGGGAGTTTAGGGTTTTTGGAGATTTAAGAATTCAAGTGTGCTGTGGGGTTTTGATTTCATTAGTTCATCGTAGGCGTGAGCAAAAACCGAAATAAACCCGGAAATCGCACCAAAAACCAATTAAAACCGCACTTTTTAAATTGTACCAACAATTTTGGTGTATATGACAATTTTAAAAGAATGAAAAATTGCATTTGCGATTTTGATTTTGATTTTTAGATAAAATCGCACAACAAAAATAGCAACGCACCAAATTGGTAATTTGTTCTGTCTGCTTCAATTGATTGGCCTAATACCAACGAAAGCAACAATTTTTAAGAGTGAGCAAGAAATCGATTTAGTCCCGAAACCGCACCAAAAATTGCACAAACCGTATCAATTAAAATCACACCAACGGTTTCGGCGTATGTGACGATTTTAGGTAGGTTGAAAAATCAAATTTGTGGTTCGGGTTTGGTTTTTGGACAAAATCGCATCGCACCATTTTTTATTTTTTTTTCGTTGTTTGACCATTTTCAACATGGTCCATATCAAGAAGCATTATTATGGAAGTCACCCTTCAATTAATCCATTTGGAATTATCCCTCGTGTAATTATTTTTGTTTAGAATTTTCATATGTGAGTAGAAATTTTCAAGTAATCAATTTAGAATTATCACTCATGTAACTTATATTTTGCTTTTGTTTAGACAAAATATTATCAGTAAGGTTGTGTGTGTTATCAAAGTGGTATTTAATATTCTGTGATACTAAATTGTTAATTTAAATTGCGTAAAATTTAATTATTTCAATCGATTTTGAAACCGAAACCGCACCAAATAAAATCGCACCGCATGGTTCAAAACCGCACCACACTAATCACAAGCGGTTTCATATGCGATTTTGAATTTTTTAAACCGCACCTAAGCGGTTTCATGTGCGATTTAGGCTTCAAACCGCACCATACTCACCCCTAACAATTTCAAATTAAACCTTATATTATACTACATGTATTTTATATTATAATTTCATATTGACCCTTATATTATAGTTCATGTGCCTTTTGGATTTCCTCCCCCTGATTCAAGCCTGATGGAACCAAGAAGGCTTATGTCCGTTTGACTTCTGACTATGATGTAATGGATGTGGCTATGATGCATTGGATGCGGCAAACAAGATTGAAATCATCTAAGATTTATTTTATTTCAATTATTCCAAGAAAATTCATCATTTGCTATAATGACAATTTTGTTGATTTATACCATTGTTTCAATTTTAATGCCCTACTTTGAACATGTTAAAGCTCTAGAGACTTTCTTAACAAAACTAATTCATTGTGGTTTATTGAGTTATATGAAATATTTTGTAGTAGAAAAGATGTTTTTCAATACGTTTATGTTAAATTGGTTTTGGAACCGAAACCGCACCAAATGAAATCGAATCATACGTTTTGAAATCGTACTGCACCAATCACAAGCGGTGTTATGTGCGATTTTGGAGTTACCAAACCACACCTAAACGGTTTCATGTGAGATTTGAATTTCAAACTGCACCGAACCGCACCATGCTTACCCCTAGTTCATTGGAATCAACTTATGCCATAGCGGATTGGGTTTTTATTTTATTAACTTGATATGTCGTGCAAGTATTTGTATAGATAATAAAAGTGAACAAGTAATTTTGATTAATTGAAAAATTCTCCAAATCAAATCAAATCAATAACAAACTAAATCGAAAATTTAAAAATTAACAAGCTAACAATTACAAAATAAAAAAATCGAAGTCTAATATGTTGGTTCCATTTTACATCCATAAAAAAATCGAAACCGATCGAATATATAAAATTATAAATATATTTATATTTATAAATATAAATATAAATGTATATAGAATATATTTTTACTTATATACAATAATGCTCAAAATTTTAGTACATGATATAGTATTTTATTTACTATACTAAAATTTTTAGGTTTAATGGATGCTTATTATTCAAGTGTACTTAATCTCCTTTTGAGTTCTTTATTAATATTTTGGTCTTTAAGCTATCTTGAGAAAAAATTTATAAAGTCTTATTTCTAATATCCATAAGTATTTGTCAAAATTTGAGGAGTAGAACCCACTAGTAGTGTATTGCGTTTGATTGTTTGATGATTTAATTTTATATTAATTCATTTGTTCTTGGTTCAAACCGCCTAAACCAACCGATCTAACAGATAACCGAATAGGCCGATAATCAATTACGGAGTAAAAGTTTGAACAATTTTGTTTTTTAACTTTTTATAACTACTTTAAATAGTTTGGTTATTTTTTAAAGTACAAAATCGCTTAAACCGACCGTTGTATACATCTAGATAATACAATATAAAATTATGGTGTGTAATATTTTATTAAAATAGTAGTAATACATTAAATATAAAATTGAAGAGTTATATATATATAGGATTATGTGTATGTACACAGCTGTGCAATGTACGGTCGGCTATGACGACTATTTTTTTGGACTATAACAACTGTTCAACCGACGCTATAGACCAAAAATAACTATGGCGACGGTTGAACTGTCGCCATAGTCCAAAAAAAACCGTCGTCATAACCGACCGTGTACTACATAGCTGCGTACATACATTTTTTCCATATATATATATATATATATAATATTGCATATATATTTTCAATACATATGTAAGACCCCGAATTTATGAAATACAAAATTTAATTTTTCTTCATATATATTTTTCCTGAAACAGTAAATGGTTAAATTGACAAAATTGAAAGTTAAGGATGTTATGTGTAAATTTTATTTTGTCGGACAATATTCTTTTTGTCGGGGAATATTCGTTTTGTCGGGGAATATTCGGGCCGTACGATGGCGCCGAAATAACTAATTATTGGTGGAGCCCACAACGGAATAATTGTCGGATATAGAAAACGACAGAAGTAACCTTTTTAAATAAAAATAGTCAACGGTGTTAACTGTTAAAATACCGGTGATAAAAGAATAGTAGCATACGGTAATTTATGGTATTTTATTGTGGCACACGGTATTCTACAGTAGCACACGGTATTGCACAGTGTCTCATATTATTGACACCGTAACTGTTACGCATCATTTCATCAATAATTGTCACTGCATAATATTTTATATTATCAATTCAATTATTGTTGCTACACAGTATTTTGCATTATTGATTCAATAATTGTCATTACACTGTATTTCATATCATCGAGTCAATAATTGTTGGTGCACTGTAGTTTAAAATTATTGAATCTAATAATTGTCACAGTAGCAAATATACTGTAATTTATATTATTAAATTAATAAAAATATGTAACGTGTTTCTTACATTATTATGGTAACATTATTTTATATGTTGGACTCACAGGAAGAATAAATAAATAAATAAAAAAATAAAATAATTAATTTTACTATTTGAAATAGTAACGTGAATAGTGACGTGAATAGTAACGTGAATAGTAAGAAACATGTGGGACCCACTGTGGGACCCACACGAAATGTGAGAAATGTGTTTGCTGGGAATGGGTTGGTGGAGGCTGCGCAGCAGCCTCTGCTGAATTTTTTTTCTGTTCACCTACCACGCATAGTGCCTTATTTTCTCCTATAAATAGCTTGTTCAGCTGAATAGAAAAATCACACCTAAAACATAAAATTTTTCTATAAGAATTTTATGAGTTTTCTCTGAGAATAGTAAGGTTATTTTGAGAGTTTGAAAGCCAAAAGGAGTGCAGGAATTTTTCAAGTTGATCAACCTCATTTAAATCAATATCCAGTCACGTGTTAAGGTAAGGGGTATCATTCTTTTCATCATCATAAATGGATATTATTTTCTTTCTTACTTGAAGGGATTATCATTCTTTGATTCTCGAAAATAATATCGTTTCTTTCTTGTGCCATTTACTTCCATGTATTAAATTGTGGGAATAACCTTACGGCGCGGTTTACCGCCTGTTGGTGAATAACCTTTTGTATTCATTCCTTATTAATCTTTGAGAATAACCTTACGGTGCGGATTATCGCCTGTTTGGTGAATAACTCTTCGTATTCAAATTGATGGGAATAACCTTACGGTGCGGATTATCGCCTGTTTGGTGAATAACTCTTCGTATTCAAATTGATGGGAATAACCTTACGGCGCGGATTATCGCCTGTTTGGTGAATAACTATTCGTATTCAAATTGATGGGAATAACCTTACGGTGCGGATTATCGCCTGTTGGTGAATAACCCTTTTTATTTGTCTCGTGTGGAAATAATTTGTCTACACGAATTATCACATGACACTTTTATTCCATATTCGTAAGTGATATCATTTTCCTTTATACTCATAAGGGATACCATCTTTTTCATCTTCCATTATTCAAACTTACTATGGTAAGGGATATTAATTTCCTTCACCGTTTGTTAATCAAACCTGCTACGGTAAGGGATATTATTTTCTTTCATACTCCTAAATCGAAACTTATTATGGAACTATTGCTTCTATAATTCCTGAAAATATTATATGTTCCATAATAGTTGAACTTCATTATTTCAACTGAACCTTCCTATTTACGTGAACCTTTCTATTGAACTGTAACCGTTATTCTGAACTGTGGATCTTGAATATCATTTTTAAATTTCACTCCACATCATGTTGGCAATTTGGACATTATTTGAATCTGCACAAAGTAAACTTCTGATACTTATTGTTTATCCTGTTCTTCTGTTCATCATTTGTATCACTGTTATTTGTATTAATCATCAAGAATCAAGCTGTTGTGAATATCTGTGGCCGGGGGCACAGATGTGATATAATTGTTGAACAGATGATAGGTTAAAGGCGATATACTAGGTTAAAGGCGATATATCTGTTCGGTGTCTTTTATGGCACGTGGTGAATGTTCTCTTTGGCCCGTAGTGCAAAGATGAACTGTTGGTTGGTATGATTATGACCAAAGGCTGAATCTGGTATAATCATGACCGTTGGTGCTTTATTGAATATCTTTGGCCCGTAGTGCAAATATGAACTGTTGATCTGCATGATTATGATCAGGAACTGTGAATTTTTATTATCATGACTAATGGTATTTCAGATGATAAAAGTTGATTATATTTTTACAAAAAAGAGAAGCGAGTGGACATTATAGTCTGCATTATTCTTCTAATAGATTGCTCATTCCGCTGCTATTATTGATCTGAACGTTGTTTAAGAATTTAACTACAGTTTTTGATATAAACCTTGTAGTCTATTGTATTCTATCAAGAACTCAACTGTTGAAGGCTAATGATAATTTATTCGTCATTATCTTAGTCATGATATTTCTTACTGGGCTATTTGAGCTCACCCTTTCTTTTCGTTCCATTGTTTTTCAACAGGAGATGAGAACGTAACGGGGTCTAGCCGGGGAATGGAGTGAGAGTGCGGGGATAGCTATCATAGTCTTCACGTGTTATAAAATAGTGTGGCAATAATAATGAAGACTTAGTTGTGTTGTATTATCCACTGTATTGTTGTACGTTGTATTTCATTGTAATAATTTTGTTGTAGTCTTTTGACGACTCAAGTTTGGGCTGTGTCGGCTCAGATTTGGGGGCGTCACAGTTGGTATCAGAGCTTAGGGATATGGTCTTTAATGGAGATCTGGGGTTAAAACTAGGAGGGGAGAGACGAATAGAATCAGTCACTAGTATGTCCTACCTAAATTAGATTTTATTATCTAATGAGTTGATTTGAATATAGGTACATGGAGTGATGAGTCAGTTTATTTGAACTAACATTTATTTTGTGACCACAGTTTAGTATGGCATCTGGAAATCAAGAGGTTAACTATGGAATACCCGAAGCAAATGTAGCCGAGAATCAGGAGGCCCCAAACAATCCTCCTGCCAACTCAGGAAATAATGTTCCTGATAACATGATGAACGATGGATTCTTTAGGAATTTCATGCAGTTCATACAGAATCAAGCAAGAGGAAATCCAGTCAATAATAACGGTAGAAACGCTGGTAATTTGAGGATGGTCACTGTCAAGCAATTTAAAGAATTGGGACCACCTGAATTCCACGGGAAGCCTGACCCACTCAAAGCGGAGGCATGGCTGAAGCAGACGACAAAAATACTTGATGTCTTACAATGCGCTGATGATCAAAAGGTGCCATTTGCCACTTTTATGTTACGAGGTGAGGCGGACCATTGGTGGGAAGCGGTAAAACGTATCCAACCTTCAGCGCTCGAAATGTCTTGGACAGAATTCGAAGAACTGTTTAACGAGAAGTATTTCCCAGAAAGCATCCGCCATATGAAAGAGGTGGAATTCATTAAGCTGGAGCAGGGAAACATGACAGTTTCCCAATATGAAGCTAAGTTCACCGAGTTATCTCGTTTTGCCACCCATCTAGTGGATGACGAAGCACGAATGAGTCGGATGTTCCTAAGAGGTTTGAGACTCAAAATTCGTCAACAACTTAGCTCTCATAAATTCAGTTTGTATTCAGATGTTGTGGATAAGGCTCAAAGGGTGGAGCAAACAGATGAAACATTGCAGCCAAGACTTAATGATCAGCATAGAGAAAGGAATGACAACAACCACAGGAACGAGAACCATCGAGGAGGTAACCAACACTTCGGTGGTAATTCCACATCAAATAACAGAAGAGGAGAATCCAGTGGGAACAATTTCAAAAGAAAGAGATTCCATAATAATTATGGAAGGGCACCAGCACCAGTACCAGCACCAGCACCAGCACCGACCCCAGTTTCAAGGGGAGAAGATCGACCACCAGTGAGATGTTATAGGTGTGGTCAGGAAGGTCACATCAGCCCAAACTGTACACTGCAGTCCAAAAAGTGCTACAGTTGTGGGAAAGAGGGTCATCTTGCGCGATTTTGTCCTGCCACAAAATCGAGTCCAGCTGCAATGATGATACCAAAAGCTAGTGCGGATAAGGGAAAATCTGTAGTTCAAGGGAGAGCTTTTGTTGTGACATCCCAAATGGCACGAAACTCGAACGAGGTGATAACCGGTAAGCTATTCATAAATTCTCGTGAAGTCTACGCTTTGTTAGATACTGGCTCTACCCATTCTTTTATCTCACCTGCATGTGCTCAGCGTTTAAACTTAACTCCTGAAAATTTGGACTTTGACTTATCAGTTGAAACCCCATTAGGAGAAATGACCATTACATCTACTGTCTATAAATCTTGCCTAGTTCAAATCAACAACCTCACATTACCTGTTGACCTTATTTCTTTGGAGATGCATGAATTTGATGTGATTTTAGGAATTGATTGGTTGACTACCCATCATGCTAAAATTGATTGTTTTCATAAGATTATTAGTTTTCATATTCCTAATCAACCTGTCATGCAAATTCAAGCAACTAAACCATTGAAATCTATAACTGTTATTTCTAGCCATAAAGCCATTCGTTTATTGAAAAACGGATGTCAATCCTTTTTAGCTCATGTCACTGATTTGAACAAAAATACGTCAAACTTGAATGATATTCCCATTGTTAATGAGTTTCCTGACGTTTTTCCGGAGGAACTTCCTGGCTTACCCCCAAACCGAGAAATTGAATTCTGTATCGATCTTGAACCCGGTACTAAGCCCATTTCCAAAACTCCATACCGAATGGCTCCCATTGAACTTCAAGAGTTAAAAGTCCAACTACAGGAATTGTTGGATACTAGTTTCATTCGTCCGAGTGCATCACCTTGGGGTGCTCCTGTTCTATTTGTGAAGAAGAAAGACGGGAGTATGAGATTGTGCATTGACTACCGAGAATTGAACCATGTCACCATCAAAAACAGGTATCCGTTACCTCGAATTGATGACATGTTTGATCAATTCCAAGGTGCTCAACATTTCTCAAAGATTGATCTCCGTTCTGGATATCATCAGTTAAAGGTTAAAGCTGAGGACATTTCAAAGACTGCTTTCAGAACTCGTTATGGGCATTATGAGTTTTTAGTCATGCCTTTTGGACTAACCAATGCTCCTGCAACTTTCATGGACATGATTAACCGAATATTCAAGGAATATTTGGATCATTTTGTGGTTGTCTTTATTGATGACATCCTCATATACTCCAAAAGTCGTGAGGATCATGAACAACACCTGAGATTGATACTCCAGAAGCTCCGTGAGAACAAATTATATGCCAAGTTGAAGAAATGTGAGTTCTGGCTTGAGGAGGTCACGTTTCTTGGGCATGTGATTTCTAGTCAAGGAATATCAGTCGATCCTGCGAAGATTGAAACGGTACTAAATTGGGAACAACCCAAGACAGTAACCGAAGTCCGAAGTTTTCTGGGCCTAGCTGGTTATTATCGGAGATTCGTAGAAGGATTTTCTCGAATCGCCACTCCATTAACTCAGCTTACTCGGAAAAGCACAAAATTCATATGGAGCGAGCAATGCGAGAAAAGTTTTCAAGAGCTTAAGAGGAGACTTGTTTCAGCTCCTGTTCTGACCATTCCATCAGGATCGGGAGAATTTGTCATATACAGCGATGCTTCAGGCAAAGGTCTAGGCTGTGTCCTTATGCAACATGGAAAGGTTATAGCCTATGTCTCTCGACAACTCAAAGATTATGAGAAAAATTACCCTACTCATGATCTAGAGTTGGCAGCAGTCGTTTTCGCGTTGAAGATATGGAGACACTACTTGTACGGAGAGAAAGTGGATATCTATACGGATCATAAAAGTCTCAAGTATTTCTTCACCCAGAAGGAACTCAACATGCGACAACGACGTTGGCTTGAGCTGTAGAAGGATTATGATCACACAATCCAGTATCACCCGGGAAAGGCGAACGTTGTAGCTGACGCTTTGAGCAGAAAATCTTATGCGAGTACAAGTGCACTGCTGACAACACAAAAGCATATTTTGTACGACTTGCAAAAGATGGAGATAGAGCTAAAGACACCAGGGACCCACTCGAAGATTGCTCACGTGGGAGTAGAACCAGCTTTAATCGATAAAATTAAAGCTGCTCAAGCTACCGATCCGGAACTGATAAACATGATAAAAAAAAAAGTACAAGAAGGTACCATTCCCGAAGCAAGAATCGACGAGAAAGGAATACTTCGAGTCAACTCTCGACTCTGTGTTCCTAACGATCCTGAATTAAAGCATAAAATCATGATGGAGGCACACAACTCGCCGTTTGCAATCCACCCAGGAGGTACCAAGATGTATCGAGATCTTCGACATACATTTTGGTGGAACAATATGAAAAGGGAGATTGCAGAGTTTATCTCAAGGTGCCTAACTTGTCAACGTGTCAAGGCAGAGCATCAAGTACCTAAGGGTCCATTACAACCACTTGAGGTTCCCGAATGGAAGTGGGAACACATCAATATGGATTTCGTGACGGGTCTTCCCAAAGTTTCTCAAGGCTTAGATGCAATTTGGGTCATCGTAGATAGATTGACCAAATCCGCTCATTTCTTGCCTATACGAGAAAACTTTTCACTTGAACGTCTTGCCGGTATGTACATAAATGAAATCGTGAGACTGCATGGCATGCCAGTTTCCATAGTTTCTGATCGAGATCCTAGATTCACTTCACGCTTTTGGATCAGTCTACAAAAAGCTATGGGCACTGAACTACGTTTTAGTTCTGCATACCATCCTCAAACGGACGGACAATCGGAAAGGACGATCCAGACCCTCGAAGATCTTTTGAGACTTTGCGTACTAGATTTCAAAGGAAGTTGGGATAAGTACTTGCCATTGGTGGAATTTTCCTACAACAACAGTTACCAAGCAAGTATAGGTATGGCTCCATTCGAGGCTTTATATGGACGCAAGTGTCGCTCTCCAGTATGTTGGAATGAGGTAGGAGAAGCAAAACTGTTGGGACCCGAGTTGGTACGCTTGACGACCGAAAAGATCCAAATGATCCGACAACGAATACAGACAGCACAAGAACGACAAAAGAGTTATGCTGATCTTCATCGGAGAGATGAGAGATTCAACGTCGGAGATCATGTATTCTTACGTGTTTCTCCATGGAAAGGAGTTACGAGATTCGGAAAGAGAGGAAAGCTCAACCCTCGATTTATTGGCCCATTTGAAATCCTCGATCGAGTAGGATCCGTAGCCTACAGACTAGCCCTACCACCAAGTATGTCTCGCATCCATAACGTTTTTCACATATCTATGTTACGTAAATATGTGAAGGACCCAAACCACGTCATTGAGTTAGAACCAGACGTTATAGCAGAAGATTTAACGTATGAGGAGGTACCTGTTAAGATCCTAGATAAGAAGGAGCAGATCTTACGCTCAAAGGTTATACCTCAAGTTAAGGTTTTATGGAGGAAACAAGATATTGAGGAAATGACCTGGGAGCTAGAATCTGAGATGAAGTCTAGGTATCCATACCTCTTCGAAATGCCAGGTACGTCAATTTCGGGGACGAAATTTCATAAGGAGGGGAGGTTGTAAGACCCCGAATTTATGAAATACAAAATTTAATTTTTCTTCATATATATTTTTCCTGAAACAGTAAATGGTTAAATTGACAAAATTGAAAGTTAAGGATGTTATGTGTAAATTTTATTTTGTCGGACAATATTCTTTTTGTCGGGGAATATTCGTTTTGTCGGGGAATATTCGGGCCGTACGACGGCGCCGAAATAACTAATTATTGGTGGAGCCCACAACGGAATAATTGTCGGATATAGAAAACGACAGAAGTAACCTTTTTAAATAAAAATAGTCAACGGTGTTAACTGTTAAAATACCGGTGATAAAAGAATAGTAGCATACGGTAATTTATGGTATTTTATTGTGGCACACGGTATTCTACAGTAGCACACGGTATTGCACAGTGTCTCATATTATTGACACCGTAACTGTTACGCATCATTTCATCAATAATTGTCACTGCATAATATTTTATATTATCAATTCAATTATTGTTGCTACACAGTATTTTGCATTATTGATTCAATAATTGTCATTACACTGTATTTCATATCATCGAGTCAATAATTGTTGGTGCACTGTAGTTTAAAATTATTGAATCTAATAATTGTCACAGTAGCAAATATACTGTAATTTATATTATTAAATTAATAAAAATATGTAACGTGTTTCTTACATTATTATGGTAACATTATTTTATATGTTGGACTCACAGGAAGAATAAATAAATAAATAAAAAAATAAAATAATTAATTTTACTATTTGAAATAGTAACGTGAATAGTGACGTGAATAGTAACGTGAATAGTAAGTGAATAGTAAGAAACATGTGGGACCCACTGTGGGGCCCACACGAAATGTGAGAAATGTGTTTGCTGGGAATGGGTTGGTGGAGGCTGCGCAGCAGCCTCTGCTGAATTTTTTTTCTGTTCACCTACCACGCATAGTGCCTTATTTTCTCCTATAAATAGCTTGTTCAGCTGAATAGAAAAATCACACCTAAAACATAAAATTTTTCTATAAGAATTTTATGAGTTTTCTCTGAGAATAGTAAGGTTATTTTGAGAGTTTGAAAGCCAAAAGGAGTGCAGGAATTTTTCAAGTTGATCAACCTCATTTAAATCAATATCCAGTCACGTGTTAAGGTAAGGGGTATCATTCTTTTCATCATCATAAATGGATATTATTTTCTTTCTTACTTGAAAGGATTATCATTCTTTGATTCTCGAAAATAATATCGTTTCTTTCTTGTGCCATTTACTTCCATGTATTAAATTGTGGGAATAACCTTACGGCGCGGTTTACCGCCTGTTGGTGAATAACCTTTTGTATTCATTCCTTATTAATCTTTGAGAATAACCTTACGGTGCGGATTATCACCTGTTTGGTGAATAACTCTTCGTATTCAAATTGATGGGAATAACCTTACGGTGCGGATTATCGCCTGTTTGGTGAATAACTCTTCGTATTCAAATTGATGGGAATAACCTTACGGCGCGGATTATCGCCTGTTTGGTGAATAACTATTCGTATTCAAATTGATGGGAATAACCTTACGGTGCGGATTATCGCCTGTTGGTGAATAACCCTTTTTATTTGTCTCGTGTGGAAATAATTTGTCTACACGAATTATCACATGACACTTTTATTCCATATTCGTAAGTGATATCATTTTCCTTTATACTCATAAGGGATACCATCTTTTTCATCTTCCATTATTCAAACTTACTATGGTAAGGGATATTAATTTCCTTCACCGTTTGTTAATCAAACCTGCTACGGTAAGGGATATTATTTTCTTTCATACTCCTAAATCGAAACTTATTATGGAACTATTGCTTCTATAATTCCTGAAAATATTATATGTTCCATAATAGTTGAACTTCATTATTTCAACTGAACCTTCCTATTTACGTGAACCTTTCTATTGAACTGTAACCGTTATTCTGAACTGTGGATCTTGAATATCATTTTTAAATTTCACTCCACATCATGTTGGCAATTTGGACATTATTTGAATCTGCACAAAGTAAACTTCTGATACTTATTGTTTATCCTGTTCTTCTGTTCATCATTTGTATCACTGTTATTTGTATTAATCATCAAGAATCAAGCTGTTGTGAATATCTGTGGCCGGGGGCACAGATGTGATATAATTGTTGAACAGATGATAGGTTAAAGGCGATATACTAGGTTAAAGGCGATACATCTGTTCGGTGTCTTTTATGGCACGTGGTGAATGTTCTCTTTGGCCCGTAGTGCAAAGATGAACTGTTGGTTGGTATGATTATGACCAAAGGCTGAATCTGGTATAATCATGACCGTTGGTGCTTTATTGAATATCTTTGGCCCGTAGTGCAAAGATGAACTGTTGATTAGTATGATTATTACCAAAGGCTGAATCTGGTATAATCATGACCGTTGGTGTTATATTAAATGTCTTTGGCCCGTAGTGCAAATATGAACTGTTGATCTGCATGATTATGATCAGGAACTGTGAATTTTTATTATCATGACTAATGGTATTTCAGATGATAAAAGTTGATGATATTTTTACAAAAAAGAGAAGCGAGTGGACATTATAGTCTGCATTATTCTTCTAATAGATTGCTCATTCCGTTGCTATTATTGATCTGAACGTTGTTTAAGAATTTAACTACAGTTTTTGATATAAACCTTGTAGTCTATTGTATTCTATCAAGAACTCAACTGTTGAAGGCTAATGATAATTTATTCGTCATTATCTTAGTCATGATATTTCTTACTGGGCTATTTGAGCTCACCCTTTCTTTTCGTTCCATTGTTTTTCAACAGGAGATGAGAACGTAACGGGGTCTAGCCGGGGAATGGAGTGAGAGTGCGGGGATAGCTATCATAGTTTTCACGTGTTATAAAATAGTGTGGCAATAATAATGAAGACTTAGTTGTGTTGTATTATCCACTGTATTGTTGTACGTTGTATTTCATTGTAATAATTTTGTTGTAGTCTTTTGACGACTCAAGTTTGGGCTGTGTGGGCTCAGATTTGGGGGCGTCACAACATATATATACATTTTTAAAATAATACAACAAATGATATGAATATGAATTTGATCGAATTATAAACATGACATACATTGTATTCGTAGAGATGATAAAGTCGAGAATAACTCAGTATTAACTCGCTACAAACTCAGTGACAAAGCAAATTGACTTAATTAATTTAGATAAAATTTACAATTATCTTGTTATATATGGTAATAATAATAGATGATGACAAGTCTAGGTGTATTATTTTAATAAAGAGAAAACTAATTCTTTTATTAAAATAACAAACAAATTTGTTTTTGTGTCTCAATTTTTTGTTTAGAATCTTGTTGGAAAAATTCTCCAAAAAGTAGTTTTAAAAATTAAATAAAACAAGATTATCTTTATGATTTTATACAAAACAACAATTATATATATACAATGTATCTATAGTATGAATTGTTACTTAGTGTTTGGTTGTATTAGTACGTTTCAATTTTCGAGTATCCTTAAGATCTTCTTTCCTATGACCTTATACTGAATCTTGAGTGTGATCTCTAAAACACTCTTCTAAAAAAATACTTTACGTGTTTTTCCTAGGAGAAGAGAGAGAGAGAGTATACGCTATTTGGTATTTTCTATGGTTTGAAATAATAACCTGATTTACGTATCTTATCAATGATATATTTATATCCTTATTGATCATTCTTTCTCTTATGAAACTGATTCATATTAGGCTAGGATGAGAATCCTAAGGGATTCATATTTTGACTTCAATACTTATTCATATATTATTATCTAATAATAATATAATAAATAAATATTAATTATAATTAATTCCACTAAATAATTGTAATTGCACTTCAGTCCAGGAATTAAATAAAATAAACCCTTTACTAATTAACTGTAAATATTTTCTCTATAGATGTACATAAATATTTCAGAATTAAATATAATCCCAATATATTTAAACTAATTTCATAAATCCATAATTTATCCTCATTTGATCATAAATTGATTTAACAATTAAATCAATCCTTTTAATAATAAAATTAAAAGACTTGACCAAGATTCTATGATCAATAATAAATTATCTTATGAAAAATCTTATAAATATTTTGACAATAATAACGTTCCTAGTATTAATTAAATATATTAATTAACATTCTGAGGTATTAATTAACACAATATAATTTCACTCGTTGGAATATTAAACTACTATATTTAACAATATTAAGTCCATTATTATTTTAAAATTAAAAAATATTAACAAATTAGTATTTATGTGAAAATATTTTATAAATAAAATATTATCACATGATCCGTTTAATGCACGTCGTTAATGCACTAGTATTTTAATTAGAAGTCCAACTTCCATGATCAAAATAAATCATCTACATTAAAACATTATAATCTACACGATAATATCTCCAAATTATCATAAGTTATAAATTATTATATCTTTATTTATATATATTACATATAATTTATATCTTCTGTGTATAATATTTATTTATACACATAAATCATAATATATATAAATTTGGAGATTTATATTAAACATAATAAATGACCATTTAATAAATAACGAATGATATACTTTTATTAATAATAAATATCTAATATTAATAAGCATTAAATAAATAAATAAATAAAATTTTTATAGAAAAAATCTAACAATTTGACTTTTAATTCGATCCAAAATATTTTATGTAGCAATTTAAAAAGAAAGAAATATGTTAATGTTAGCGGAGGGCACAAGTTGATACGGCATGACTTATATTCTTCACACTTTAATATCACAATACCTTCGTATCCTCTCTCTTTGTTGCCCATAATTTTCTTAATTTGAATTTTTCTCTTAAATCTTGTGTTATCTTTATTGTTTGCAGTTAATTTTATATTTATACAATCTAATAATGGCATTTTTATAACAAATTCTTATTGGCAGTCATCACTTTAATCTCTGAAGACAACCATATTTTACAAATGAGAATTTTAAAGATGAGAGGTTGGCATTTGATGACAAGAATATAGTAATATAAAAAAAAAAGTATATTTTAGATTTTGTGACAAAATTTAAAGTGTCAATAATAATTCCAATAAAGAAAACACGTCCTTTCTTCCTTTTCAAGCTTCCGATCAAAATTTGGTAATCTTTTAGCTTTTCCTCCTATCCTAATAAAAAATACACTAGTCTTTCCCTTTCTTCTCTCTTAAACTCCAAACAAAAATATAAAAATGTGACTCCATGAAAAAACAAAAGGAATTATATATAATGTTGAAAACTTCTTAAGATCATATTTATTTATAAAAATTATAATTTTGAGATTATAATTTTAAGATATGAATTATATTATCAAAGGTTATGTCCATTTGAAATAATTATATTTAGGATAAAACTATTAAACTCAAGCGTATTGTTTGTTTTTAAATTTGGACTTGAGATTATTAGTCTAGAAGTTATAAAATAACTTAATAATCTTGAGATTATAATTTTTGACTGAACATGGTATTATAGTCCCTCATATTAAGTCATTTTATAATCCCTGGATTAATAATCTCAAGTTTAAATTTAAGAATATACAAGATACTTGAGATTAATAGTTTTATCTAAAGTGTAATTTTTATAAATAAATATAGTCATTAAGATTATAATATGTATTGAGATTATAACTTTTACATTTTATTTAAAATAGGTCCTGAAGTAGTTTGGAGTAGTTCTCTTTAGATTCTCACTTGGGGAGCTATTACATTTTGTTTGGATTGATGTGGTGTTCTGGTACTCTACCAACTTCTCCCCTAGTCTACAAAACAAAAGGGTAAAACATAATAAAGATAGTTTGTTTGTTTATTATTTTTAAGAAAAAAGTACTTTTTTATGGTAGTGTAATATGACGTATTGTTCTCAAGTCTATTACTACAATTTTATTTTTATGACTTAATTATTGAAAATTAAAGAATTTTACGGACAAGTATGAAATAAAAATATACTTTATACTTTACAGTTATTTTAAATCTAATTCTTTTTCCGAACTAAGAATCGCTATAAATTATTTAAAATAGGAATCTTTTTTCGCAATAATAACTCTATCCGTCCTCAAAAAATTGTTCAAAGTACACATTTATGATTTCACACAAATTAAGAAAATTATAATACAGAAAAGATAAATACTAGTTTTATTCATAATGGACCTTGTAACTATACTAATGAATTTTTGTCTTTTCAAAACTTAGTAAACCCCATGAAAATATACTTTTGAGAGCAAACAAGTTTTTATATATATTTGATTTGTGGACCTTTAAATACTCATTTATGGACAAATTTTTTTCCCCAAAGACCTATAATAATAACAAGGATGAAGTGTTATTGATATTGAAATCGAATATCAAAGCATTAGAATTAAGGTGTTATCTTCTCCGGTTTTAAATTGAAATTCAAAAACATATAAACTTCTAAAAAAATATTCAATAATAAATAGACTTAAAAAATTATTCAATACGAGCAATGAGAAATAAGGCTAGTATTATAACCTAAAACTCAAATCTGAATAATCTATTTTAATTGCTCTAACTCAGTTTTCAATTGATTCAAAACAACTTTCTCTCTGTTTTTATTGTCCTTTAACTCATCCATATCAGCTTTTAGTTGGTTAATAACAACTGTGTCTCTTATGAACCTTAGGGTTGACCCACTTGAGTAATCCGCATTGAGTCATGACTCTACAACAAATCAACCCAAAAATATCATATGACGGTCTTGGCCTCGACCGGTAATCTCAAAAATATCATATCGATCTACACAATTTCACGACGTACATGTAATGTCACCGACAAAACTCAACTCTTCTTATTAATTTATCTTATAACTTCTGTCACTCTTATACTTATCTGTGAATTATAAATAAACATCTCAACATGAGCAAAATAATTGCTCACAAATATATATTATTACAATCAATTGAGATTCTACGATTATTTATCAAAATTCTACTAAAAAGCAAGTTATTCAAAAATAAAATAAAATTTTATTATGAATAACCATACAATTGCCACGATGTTAATAAATATTATAATTTATTTTCACACACACAGCACCACATATTCTACCGATTGATCACCCCGACAAGTCTATTTGAAGCCGTCAACTGTCTATGTTTTCACAGTATCAGATTCATTTGTTAATCCGATATCTACAACCATCATCAATGGGGTGGGTCTACCATAAGATTTATTTAATTATAAACTAAATCTACACGACAACTATAGAATCACATAACTACTGGATTGAGTCAACTCACTCGACCACCTCACATATATACCATTTTTTGTGGTTCACTGCACATAATAGGATTATAAATCTAACTCAATTTATCACACAGCTAATCACAATTATGTCAACACGAATTAACTGTCCACACATACACATATTTCAATTTTAATTATGTAAATCAACAATTAATACATATAAAATGTATAATATAAGTAATATAACTTACCTATACCATTAAAATATCACAGTTCGACTTTTAAATTAGGTCAAACCAACTCATTCCGATCTAAAATCCTAATTCAAAATCATATTTTAGTAATATATTAACACTAAATATGATATTATACTATAAAAGTATAGTCATACTTTCATGATCAACTTTTGATCCTTATGTGAAAAGACTGTTACGCTCATTGGCTAATTAATTACACAATTCACAATGTCTTGACACTTCACAAGTACACTGACCCATCCAAAGTCCGTAATATATTATTTTAGATTTTTTGATCAATTTTAATATTTTTTAGATAATCCGAGAATTTTCTATAATTATTTCTATTTATAAAAGTTATCGTTTAATAGCTTGAAAATGAAAATAATGCCTTCACATATTTTTCTACCCTCGAAACACCCCAAATATTTATCTTATATTATTGTCAGTTTTTTCTGCTAAGTTTCGTAATTTTTTATCATTCACAAAAAATTTTATGAATTTCTACTATTTTTAAACTAACTTTAATTTAAAAATACGATAAATACTTCTACTCCTCAATAATTCACCAACTTTTGCAAGTAATTCTTAAATAATATTAGAAGATTATTCTAAACATTTTGGCTCAAAATCATTTCCCAATATTTAATTATAATTTTCAATAATTTTAAATTTGGAAAATTCATAATTAATTCTCCGTATTTTTTGAAGTCATCAAACCTATTTAACAATTAGTAGAGTATCGAATAGAAGCTCCTCAACCAATTTTCCTTCAAACTAATCTCCAAAAATTTAATTATAAACTTTTAAAGTTCTAAAATTTAAAAAATTCATAATAATTAATCCGTTTATCCGAAAATTATGAATAATATGTTCATTCCGTATGAAATTTAATCCTCTATAGTATTATAATATAATTTCCCCCCAAATTCTTGTTGATAATAGCATAAACTAACTTTGCCAACTACTTTTGTTTTTCAGCTAATTTTTTTCAATTTTTTGTCCATAAATCATTTACTACGTTCCACATTGACATTCGTATGATTGTAATACGTATGATTAGAATTGGGTGAATGTCACTTATGTCCCTCTAAGTTGTCACTCACTTCAAAAATCATCCCTAAAATGCATTTTTCATCAATTTGGTCTTTAAAATGACATTTTTTTTATCATTTTCGTTTCTTTTATCCGAATTTTACCTAAATCCGATCCAAGTTCGACTCAGCCCAATTTATTAAGGGCAAAGTTGAGAAGTATTGTCATATTAAAGTTTGAATTACCAAAAAATAAACACATAAATTAAAATACAATTAAACATAATAATATAAGAAAAAAAATTAATTTAAATTTCAAAAAATAACTATACTTTGAAAACTAATTATTATTTTTAAAAACAAAAATACTCGTTTCCTTAACCTTCCTGCCTAATTCCTTCTCTCTTTTCTTTCTTTTTTTATACTAGTACACAGTACACATACAAATGCTGCCAGCAGTTGCTGACTTTTCCACCTCCTACTTACCAAGAGTACTTGGCCGACAAGGAAAAGTAACCTGCAAGGAAAAGATAGGAAAGATTAACGTCCTACTAAAATTAAAAAGTCCTGAAAAAAGGAAGTTAATCCTACAAAAAGTAGGATGGAAGCCTATAAATAGTGGAGAAACGAGAAACTGAAAAACACGGGAGCCACAGACACAGCAGAGTTTGTGTTTCAATATCGAAAGTAAAATTCTCCGTCTGATGTAAGTCTGTTTTTCATTCCCCCCCTTCAATTATCATGTGACAGTTGGCCCCATGTGGCAGTTGAAATTATAATTTGAGTTGCTAAATCTGAATAGAGTTAGTTGGTTTGTAATAAATCATGCATATAGTTGTATAAGCTGAAATCTGAACTACTCTCTCTTGTTGCCATAAAAAGGGCTCCACATTTTTTTAAGCTTTGTTATATTTTGTTGTGATAAGTTCCGCCTCTTGTTGAAGTTGTAAAAACCTCCAGCTAGCGCAATTGATTCTTTAGATACCCATGTAACTGGTGTGGCTATCTGTGCAAACCTTGTCATACCTCTTGATTCATTATTCCAATGTAGATTGTACCATTTGATCCTCTACTAAAAAGAAGAAGGTTGTGATTCAAGACCTTGCTGATGAGCCTGATCGATGGACTTGACAATCCCTTTTCTGGTTTGCACACACACACACACACACACACACACACACACACACACATATATATATATATATATATATATCATTTTTCATTTATCATGCCATTCTTTCACAAATTGTGAGACGCTACTTTCACTCAACGCTTTGGAGAAGATGAAGGAAGAGAAGGCATCGTAGTACTGAAACCATGCACGTTTACCATGGGAAGAGATTATCTAGATTATAAATATGAGGAGGTATGTTTACAATATATATATATATATATATATATATATATATATATATATATATATATATATATATATATATATATGTATATGTATATTTGGATGATAATTATTAGGTAGAATATGCTGTACGTCCTTCAAACTTTGAGAAGAGTTTTGAGTATTATTTTAGCTTTGGTAAGAATATCTGATCTGATGAGTATTTTGAGATTTACGCTTCTATTAATTCTGTTATCTATTGGCTTTTCTACTTCTTTGAAACTTTTGAATTTAATTTCAAGGATGCTACCTAGTACGTATTTAAGGCTATCTCGATCGAGTAGGGTATGCCGTCTTTAATGTCAAATTAACTAATTTAGTGTTTTTTCCTTAGTTATATATCAAGCGTTGGATATTCCCACCTTTTTCTGGTGTCTGAGCCTCATTTATATATTACTTTTCCAGCTTCTGGGCCGATTCGTGAGCAATATAATACTATATATCCTGAACTTGCCATTATTATGCGGCCACCATGCACCAGAACTTCGTAAAGAAACTAACAAAGAAAACAATCTTTGTCAACTTTAAGAACGTGTGGCTGCCCAGATATTTTAAGTTCCTTCTTTTAATTTAATATTTGGCGGCTTTTTGCAAAAATCTATCTGCATTTTTCTTATCACGTGTTCTGATGTTCAACATTTGAGAAGGTATTTTGAAAATAAATTTTTATTATTAATTTTGTTATTAAACATAGAGTACATATAAAAATATATTCTGCGTTGACTAACAGAAATTTATTACAAATAATTTGAGCTCGTTTGAATCGCCTTGTGGGGCTTGTGGCTTGACTTAAATTGCTTAGAAATTGAATTTCTTTTCATTCTGTTGACTGCAATACTAATATCTTTTACTAAAAAATCAAATATTACATTCATCTCAATTTTTAAAATCTAACACAGATAATTAATTTTTGTTAACTCATGTTTTTCCTTAATTATATGGTATAGTGTTAAATTTGTTGCTATCATTGCTGTTTTGGTTCTGGGTCTCGTGTGGCGTCTACGCTTGTGGTTTTTTGCATATTACTTTTATATGTCCCTTATAATTCTAAAATTTCCATTGATGTTTTTATGTGATTTTCATCAGAGGAATAATATGTTATATTTGTAATGGCTTCAAAAGTCCAGATACAATAATTCTTTTGAAGGAGAAATAATGGTCTCTTCTGTCTTCGATGTGGGAATTAGGTATATTTCCAATCACACTGGATATTTGTACCAAGGCCTATGATGATCTAAATTAAGATTTGCCGACATCGTCTGATTATTTTGAACTGACGGAAACCAGATATTTTCTGAGGCCCTTAAATATCAATTCCTATCAACCAAGCAGAAATAATGGGCCTTATAACTCCCTTTTTATGGCTTCAAATTATTTGTAATAAATTTTTTTTATATTTTTGTTACGAGATTTATAACGATAATATTTAGGATATATGACAATAATTTATTCCGTTATTATATAATAAGACTATGATGATGAGACAAACCGTCATTATAAATCTTAAAAAATATCGTTATGGACTTCGCAATAAAAATATATGAAAATTTTATTATAGAGAACTTGGTTCCCTTTTTTATCCAATGAATTTTGTACTTCTTACTCCCTCTATCTTCTACAAAAATATTCACATTTGAATATTTTATAAATTTAGATAATTTTTATTGTTTGTTTCCCTAAACTGATGAGCGTTTAATTTATTACTAATTATATATATATATATATATATAGAAGATGTGATATTTTACGGCCCTACTTATTTTTTATTTATTTATAAAAATGTCATCAAAGAATTTTCAAAATAACGTCGTTTTAATAAAGATATACTACTTAAGAAGGTACACTATTTCAGATGTATGCTTTTAAATTATCATATATATATATATAGGGGAATGATCCATAACCAAAGGGGAATGAGAGTATTTATTTATTCAACTCAATCTTAGTCATCCATTGTAATATTTAATGGTCTACGAAATTACCTACCGCATAATTATTTGTAAGATTACCGCACAATAGTTATTTGGTATATGACCTACATAAATATTGCTCATAATATATCTTTTAGAGCAAAAATAAAAAATAAAAAAATTAGGGGGTACCGCACAATAGTTGTGCGATACTCTCTAATTTTTTAATTTTTAATTTTTTTTTTATTTTTGGAGCACTACTTTAATATGTATAAATGCAAAAATAAAATAAAAATAAGGGATATCGCACAATAGTTATTCGATATCCCATAAAAAAAAAATTTGTTTCAATACGTACCAAAGTAGTATTTTTAAATAAAAAGGAATAAAAAATTAAAAAATTAGGGGGTTCGTACAATAAGCTTCATTTGTTTCAAGAGTAGTATTGTGACTAATTGAATATAATTTTTCGAGAGTAAATGTCTTCTTTTTTCTTATCTCTTTTTTGTATGCAGCAAGTGGGTTTTTCACTCCCTTTGACAGTTTCTATATACTTTTTCCCTCAAATAGATAGACTATTTAAATACTTGTAGGGAATGTTTTCAGAGTGGGATCGGTCATTAAATTAAAAAGAGTAGTGAGTGAATGGATTACTAATTCAATCAGTGGTCAAATATTTATTAAACCGATAACGATAGAAATATATAAAATATATATTATTAATAATTAATAAAATTTTAAAATATTTAATTTTTTGTAAGTTAAAATATAATAAAATTATATTATAATATTACTAAAAATATCTAATTTTAAAAATAAAATATTTTTATACAAAAAAAATATATATTAAAAAATACTTTAAAATCTGTTCAATTAAACGATTTTACTGATAGTTAAATTAATTTTATCGATTTTTTACCAAATCAATTGAACCGGATTAAACCGGACCAAATCGAAACCGAACGGTCCGATCTAAATTTCAAATCATTGCTTCTAGGTATAATAAGAAAAATTAATATTAATATATGTTATTAGAATGAAGAGAAAATCTTCCATAAAGGGTCAATCAAGTGGATGCACCCATTCAATCTGTGCATCTCTATTTATCATACTTCGGTCATGATTCTCGAGACTTTTTAAGACAAATATAAAAAAAAAAGAAGGGTATCGAATAATAATTGTATGGTACTTTTAATTTTTTTATTTTAGAATATTATTTTAGTAGAGCAAAAAAAATAAAAAATTAAGAAATATTACAAAATTATTATACAATACCCCTTAATTTTTATTTTAATTGTTCTTATACGTACTAAAATAGAGTTTCAAAATAAACAAAAAAAATAAAATTAAGAGTTATGCAGTACCTTTAAATTTTTATTTATTTTTAGATCGTCTTAAAAGTCTCGAGAGTCATGAAATAAGTTTGATAAAATAGATTGAACTTATTGGTGGGTGCATCCACTTGATAGACCCTTTATGGAAGATTATTAAGTTCATAATTGTTTCGACTCCTCTCTTCATTCTAATAACATACATTAATATTTTTTTTTCTTATTATACCTATAAGTATATAAATAGTCTAGGGAAAAAGTATATAGAAACTGTCAAAGAACCCAGTCGCTGCATACAAAAAAGAGACATCTACTCAAGAAAAATTATACTCAATTATTCACGATACTACTCTTGAAACAAATGAAGCTTATTGCGAAAACCCCTGATTTTTTAATTTTTTTTACTTTAGAACACCACTTTAGTACATATTAAATAAATAAATAAATTAGGAAATACCGCACAATATATAATTTATTTTTTTACTATTATACGTACTAAAGTAATGCTCTAAAGCAAAAGAAAATAAAATTAAAAAAAATTACGGAGTACCGCATAACTATTGTGCGGTACCCCGCAATTTTTTTTTTTTTGCTCTTATACTTACCAAAGTAGTGCTCCAAAGCAAAAAATAAAAATAAAAATACGAGATACCGCATAACTATTATGCAGTATCTCTTATTTTTTTTGCTCTTATACTTACCAAAGTAGTACTCCAAAGCAAAAAAATAAAAATAAAAAATAGGGGGTACCATACAACTATTTTGCTATACCCCCTAAATATATATATATATATATATATATATATATATATATATATATATATATATATATATATATATATATATAATTCCTCTAAGAGGTATTATAGACAATATTTATGTGGATCATATACCGCATAACTATTATGCTTTAATCCTACAAATAATTATGCGACAGGTAATTTCCTATGCCATTGGATATTACAATGTATGACTAAAATTGAATTAGATCAATAAATACTCATATCCTTCTTTAAATAATGGATCATTCCTTTTATATATATATATATATATATATTGCGAACGGTCTTTTCATATTAATTAGTTATGGGTTAACTTCATTTTTCTTTATTGAACCGAGTACTAATTTATATATACAACAAAAATCAAGATAACTAATATGAAAATATAGTTCTCAAAAATAAATAAATAAATATATATATCTATATATATATATATATATATATATATGCGCGCATTCTAAGAAATGACTGCACAAAATTCTCTGCATTACATAAAGACGTACAGTCAACCCAGTGCCAAAAAAGGCTGTACAGAACATTCTAAGGGTGGAATGACCAAATGTACAGTTTACACTAGGATTGCTAATCGACATTGGATCTAAGTAACCAGGCTTTTTTTCTTGGAATTCTCCCTAATAATGGTCGATACATCTGCAAGAACGAACATGTTTCAGTACATGAATCAAACACAAACTTCAGGTCCATCAAAATCAAAATTATAACGGGTCTAATACAATAACGTTCTTGCAGCCTTGGATGTATTAAGTCTTACCAGGAGGATCTGCACAAATTTGAAGTACTTTATGACTTCCAAAACGTTAAGAAAGGAAGTTGTACTTTCTGGCGCAATAATCAAACGCTATAACGTACATGTAAAAGAAGAAAAGTTTTAGGGCACAAACCTTTCAAATCATGAGCAACCTGGCCAACTTCTATGAGTAACTTCCTTGTTTATGATTATAGGCTAGAATTTTGGTTGTATTTATTTGACAAATGTACATTACACTTTGTAATTACTTGATTTTAGGCTAGTTACTTGATTGTAATTTATTTGATAGAATGTAATCAACTACTATATATACAATAAATCTCACACATTTTTAATGTATGGAAAATTTTCCAAACCGTATCTTCTGGTTTCTCTATAGCATCATTGGTTCGTCATATATATATATATCTTAAGCAACATCCAGTAATAGTTAGTTGATCATGATCTCCCAGTCAACTTGACAATCAATTTATTAATACGAATGCATGAACGACTTTATCTGACCTTTTTATTTGGAAACAATCAAATCTCTACCTGCCTACGCAACATATTGCTTAGGAATTAAACTTCATTACTCATTCATACAAGTGTATATCTCATAGTTTAGTGGTCGATAGTTCCTCTTTTAAAGTCTTTAAAACCCGAATTTTGATTTCAGGCAGTTTAAATGAACAGTATTATAGAAACAAGTTGAATTTTATATCGTATAGAGTTGAGTTTATATAATACATACTTGTAAAGGTCATTTAAAAATCTAACTCTCTTTACGTAAAATGTAACTTATATCTGTAAAATGTTCAAATGGAATGCGTGTTCATTTGCAATTGTCTGGAATTCCAAACCAAAATGAAGTAATTTACTTGAGCACTGCATCGGTGTATTGTACAGTATAAATCACAGTGTTTTGTCAATGCAAAGTTGACAATTTTTGTCTAAATAAACTAATCGAGTTTTTGTCCAAATACTTAACATCACGCACTCAAAAATTTATCCGATCCATAGGCCAATCCTAACTCATTAGCGGTTGTGACTGGCAGGTATATTCGGGAAGAGAGATTACACATATTTGGAGTTTACAATGTAATTACCAATTCAATGTTCTAACCGGTATCCAAGTTAATTCCCCGACGTCATAAAAAAGAATAAAATTATATAGCTTTTACAACATTCTTCTTATTCCCTTTTTCCTTGATAAAGTACTCCTAATTCTTCTCATATATAATTGAATAATCAAGTTTTTGAGAAAATCCGGCTATCTCAATGCACGTTCATAAGAATAAATAATATTATGACTAATTGTTACAACAATTATGTTTATCATCTTACTGATGAGCAATAATTTAATTAGAATGAGGTAAAACATTCGTTTTCGGAAGAATTTGAGTCATCACAAGGAATGTGGTTGTGTCTACCTTCATAGGTTGTTATCACCATTCGGCAGTCCTCGGACAATCGTTCAACCCTTTTCTTCACCCGACAGTTATTATGTGTACAACGATAGTAACTTCTGCCAAAATGTATTTAACATACAAAAATAAGATTTCACTTAAAGATTACCAAATATATATACGAAAACACACTATATATATATATATATATATATATAATTTCATCAGATTATGATCAGAACTTTCATATGTATCGTAACTGTTAATGTCATATTAATATTCTAATTATTCCTAACATGCATATATTTTTCTGTAAAATGCAGTAGAACTTCTGCTATTACTTTGATATAATTGAGAAAAAACACTTATTTATTCAATAACTAGGAAAATTTCATAGCCATAGGAAACTATAATAATCATAAGTAACCCTAGATAGCATGCGCAGTATACATTTTTGGTTTTAACAGTAAGGGTTCCTAGCTACACACTTCTATAGTTTTGTTTTCTTTTTGTAAGTTGCCTATGAGCTAGCCTAACACAATTTTTTGAAGAATTAAATTAAAAAAACAAGGATTAGTTACTTCTTCTTTTTTCTAGAAAATCTTTACTCCTATAATATAGTGATAATGGCAACAAGCTTTAAAATTAGTAGGAGCTCAAACAGGACATGCACAAGATCATATTGACACAGTTCCTTTTAGAAACATGTACAGTTGAAATCATTTTCTTGATGACTATGCATACAAAGTGGTAGAAAATATTGATGTGTTGTTTAATCTATAATAAGTGCAGTATATATAAATATCTTTAGGTGATATATATATGGGTAATTTGGTATACCATAAATAATTAGTACCATGATCATCAACAATGAAAGCAAAAACCAAGGATGCTTATACTATTCTATGAGCTTAATGGAAATTCATACAAAGTTAGATCATTATTTAAGAATTTTTAACACAAAAATAATGTCTGAACTCAAAAACATAGTCCAAATTAACCAGCAAAATTTAAATTAAATAAGGTAACAATGGAGAATATTATTAGTAAGCATATATATATATGCATTCTTGGAAAAAGTAGTGTGTATATATATATATATATATATATATGTACCTTGGATGAAGGCTATTCTTGACAACTTTCTGGCCATATTTCCTCCATTTGTAACCATCATCAAGAACATCAACATCACTCCTTGTTTGAAAACAAAATCTTGGCTCTCTTAGCTTTCTTCTCACCTTCACCCTCCCCTTATCTGAACATGAGCTCCTCCACCTGCCAATTCGTCTACACTCATCAAACTCAGAGGATAAACGAGCAAGAGATGAGAAGTTAATTTAACTCGGAATACAATAGAAATTTCAACAAACTTGGAGCGTCAAAAGACGAAGGGATGAAAATTGACATCAGCCAGAGTCTCCACCTTCTAGACATATGAACTTATTTTCCTTTTAATTGTTGTAAGAATAGTTTAACAAAATAATAAGCACAAGAATCTGGCTGCAAAGTCGAACCTGCCTCCGGCAGTGGAGACCGAGATTCTACTCTCACACGCCTCCCTCATAAATTGTAATAGAATAGGCGTTAATGGTATAAAAATAAAAATAAAACAAATAAGAAGCACAGATTAATTTGTTTTCTCACTACAAAATGAAAATAAAATTAGTTCAAACACCTATTGGTCGTCATGGAAAAAGAGATAGCTAGCACATTAAAGATGTAGCATATATTGTAAGGTGTAAGTGTGTAACCATTCTATGGTTAGGATTTCTTATGAGATAGATTTGCTTCGATTCTAACTCTTAGTAAGTTCAAGAAACTTCTTTCGGAATCACCATGGTTCAAATTATTTTAAACTCGGACATTGAAAGTGTTGAAATATCTAATTTAAAATCAATTAGCAATGAGCGGAGAAACCTTTATATATTGAGTTTTGAAATCTTAATCACTAGATGTGGAATTTTATATCTCAACAGAAAGTAACCAACTCCTAGGGAATATCCAGAGAAAAAGCACTAAGACGCTTAACCCCACAAATTATAATAAAGAGCATTAAGAAGCTTCTCTAGTACTATATAGATAGATCATATATATACACAAGGAATTAAAACACTGTATAACAAGAAAAGGAAAAGTTATAGGAAGGAAATTAACACAATACCATGAATTGTTATCGTCATTGGCACTACCAGAACATTTTTCTTCATTAGCAGCCTTGGCATCCAAGTTCCCTACCTAAATTATTTGGAGGGTGTTCAAAAAAAATCAAATATTAACCTTTATATCTTATGTTGTCAAGTTCTTTAACAATCTGACTAACCTGCTGTTCTTTATTCCAAGACGGTCTTTCGAGATGCTCAATATGGTTAAACCCTAAAGACCAGTTGTTTCCGGCGGTGGTGGTGGCCGTAGCAGCAGCGGAAGCGGAAGCGGCAGCGGTGGTGCAAATATCAAGAGGGTGTGATAAATGAGAAGAGTGTGAAGGGGCCAAGAAATTACTCATGGCATGATTATTGTTATGATGATGATCTTCAAACTGCAAAAACCCTATTTGGTGGATGGAATTTGGATCTGAGAAGGAGATTTGATGATGCTCATAATTGTTTAACACTTGTTCTGATCTTTCCATAATTTTGTGGATATATTTTTTTCAAGACATTCTTGATGGATTTATCGTGCTCTTTTTTTCTTCTACTTCTCGTATTTAGTGGGTTGGATTGTAGTGGGGCATGTGTCCGTGCTGCAAGTGTGGGGGCGTTGTCTTGCTACCAATTGTCGTTTGGTCAATTAGTATTGGCTGGATACATGGGGATTGATACTATTACTTTCCTCCGTCACAAAATTCTATATATATAATTATATAATTTTTTTATCTGTTTTAAAATTAAAAATATATTTTAAAAATTAAATTATGAATTAACATAAAAATTTAGCATGTTCTTATTTTTACTATTTTACTCTTAATTGATTGAATAATATTATATTATAACTATTATATTTTTAATTAATGTTAAGAATAAATTTAAAAAAATAAAATTATTTTTAAAAATCGTGATTGTCGGTGGTATATAGGAATTGTTCCATTGTCACCTCACATTCTTCTTAATGTTGTCTATATGCACAAAGTTTATCTATAGTTTAACAATGAACTACCCCCTCTCACACACACATGTAAACAACAAATAAAACTTAATTTTTTTTTATGCGAAGATTTGTATATAGACAATGAATAGCACAAAAAGTGACAAAATATAATACACACACACACACACACACACATATATATATATATATATTCTGCAAAATATTTATTGTAACCAACTATTTGTTAAATCGTGGGCGGACGATGTTTATTGACTATTGTATGTCGACCATCTGTTTTGACATTTATGATAAACTGTTGCGCAGAGTAATAATTTTCTATTCAATTGTGTGACAAACTATTGATATTACAACCAATAATAGTTGTAGATTATTCCCATATATATGTGTGTATACATGTGTGTGTACATGGATGACAGAGACGCATGAAATTATGAGAATAATAGGTCATACTGATGTGAATTGAAAGAGAGAAAATTATGATGCTGTGTGTGCATTATTTGCACGACTTAATTAGTTGTTGTACTTATTAAAATTCTGATAATGTAGGGGTATAATGATGGCAGATCCAAAACCATATCTATCTCACCAATATTGTCATGTCAAAAACAGATGGTTCAGAAGAAAAAAAATACATGTTATCATATACTATATATATATATATATATATATATATATATATATAAATATATGTGTGTGTGTGTATGTCTGTGTGTGTATACTCTCCCTATATGTATTTGACAAAAAGTATCACTTTTTATTTTCTCAAAGTACGCTTACCGAGCAAAATTTTGATCTATACTTCAGACCGCTATATGCCCAAAAAAAATAATCTGAACAGTAACGCGGTCATTTCATGTTCATCTGCCTAAGAATTAATTTTCTTCTAAGTACGCAGAAACCTAAGGACCAAGGCCTAAGAAGATGCATCTAAGTTTTAGAGTTAGATGTCAAAAAGGAAAAAGATGTAGAGATTAGAGTTAGCTAGCTAGCTAACTCCTGTTGCCTCTCTTCATGTAGACCATATCCAAAGTATATGGCTATTGAACCCTACTTTCTAGTCCCTAAATGTGAGTATCATATTCTATTCCTCTTTTTTGCGAGGCTTCTTTTTTTTTACTGCTTTTGGAGCCGTTAAGCTTTTGCGTTTGGGGGATTTGTATCGCCAAATTCATCACACTTTAAATAATATGGTGAGTTTGGAGCTTATATTATATTTATGAGTTAAATAAATTATGCTTAAAATAAAATATATGAATTCTCAAGTGAATTAAATAAAAAGATAAAATCCTAAATATCATTATATTAACCAAACTTGCACATATATAATTGCGTAGTTTATATAAGAAGAGCTAGGGCAAGCGATTGAATCAAGAAAAGATCTTAAAAACAAATTGGTTTTGGGTTGGGGTTGGGGTTGGGGCTGTGCTGGGGCTGGGGCTGGAGCTGGGGCGTGGGGAGGATGGAGAGCGAGGGTATGTAAAAGTCATGAAGCAATGATTATGGGGTACATCAAAAATTTCCATCCGTGTCGAGAATGTCTGTGGCAAGAGAGAGTAGAGACTAGAGAGGGGGAAATGATGATTGAGCGTCTAAATTTGACTCCTACCGAATCTAAAACTAATAGATTAAATTAGATATGTAGATAGATGGGGCATATATATATATATATATATATAAAAGAAGGATCAAGTGCATATCTCTTTATTTTATATACTAAGTATACTTTTTTTAACAACAGATTGGGCGACGGTTCATAAGTTCAGTCTATCACTAAATCCTTTAGCGACAGACAACATATAACGACGAACAAAAACATATAGCGATAGACAAAAACATATAGTGACGCGCCTAAGTTTTAATGACGGACCAAACTTATGACGACGGATCAAATCGTCACCCGATTCATTGCTAAAAAAATATATGCATAGTATATAAAATAAAGAGATATGCACTTAATCCTTTTTATATATATATACTCTCACATAGCCACGAATTATTTATAAATTTATAAATATTAAAAACGTATTTTCATATTATATTTATTCTGAGTACTAAGTTGATTTAAGTATTGGCAACGTAGTAATAGAATCAAACTGAAAAAAGAATTTGTCATTTTACATTATCATTTATAAAATAAATAGAATTTATAAATAGAATTTATTATGTAAAACGAGAGAATATACTGCTCGGCCTCTGCATTAAAATGAAACAAATAGTATCATAATAATAACTCCCACATTCCCATCTCTCCCGGCCTTCCACTCACTCTCACCCGTTACTTCCATCGACAGTTCCCTTGAAAAGACCCTAGCTAGCTCCCATCAAATGTATTTTGACTCGGATCGGTCATTAAACAAAAATATAAAACGAATGAATGAATTGCTGGTTTTGCTAGTAATTAAACCGCTTTTAACTGGTAACATCATGTATACATAAAAAAAAAATATTATTAATAATTAATAAAAATTTAAAACGTTTAATTTTTGTAAGTTAAAATATAATAAAATTATTTTAAAATACCTAAAAATTAGTTTTTTGGGTCAATTTAATCGATTTTATTAGTTGAATTACCAGCTCAATTGATGATCAACTGGTTTACTCTGAATTTTTACCAAAATATTTCAACCAAGCCAAACAAGACCGAACATGAGACCGATTGCCGATTCAACTGCTTGAATAGCCTGATTCGAATTTTAAAACATTGCTCCCCACAATTTAAACTATAACATCAACAAACAACAACACTTGAATCTTTCTTTTTCATGCAAACAGTCTCCAGGTACAGCTACACAGACTATTTACCTTAAAAAAAAAACAATTACCAATGTGTCAATCTCCTCAGAAAGAGAAAAAAGAAAAAAAAAGAATTGATCACCATCAGTCCATCACTATTTAGTCTATTTTCAACAAAATCTTAACTTTTCTCTCTCACACACATATAAACACGCAGTACTTACAAAAACATTCTCATTTTCTTTTATTCCTCATCTCACCCTTTCACAGACATCGAGTAGACAACTTATAATGGGAACCTTCTCTATTAGATATTTGTAGAAACTAGGGTCCATTGTTTTTATTCTCTTCTTCTTCTTTTTTTATTACTTTTTTTCCTTTTTTCACCTTTAGGGTACTTGAAACATACGGGTCTCACATAATGATCCGAGTGTGAACCCGAACCTAAAATAATTAAGGCCTACTCTTCTCTTAAGATTTTCTATTGGGTCATTTTTGTCAACTACAAAATCACACACAATTTTTGATTAGTTATTAATATTTTTTATAAGATAGTTGAGACCTTATATTGAAAATCTACTAGTCAGATTTCCATGTTAAAGAAACACATAATATGATCCATGTGCTATCTCTTATGATTACTTGTATAATGGATAATCGTGCATCACTCGAAATTAGGGTTGTATCATGTAAGGGGTAAAATAGTCAATTTGCTTTTTGTTGAGTTGAAGGTTTTATTCCTTTATTTTGATGAAATATATTTTAGTACACAAATCGATTATTTTGCCTCTTAGACACTTCTATGATACACATGTGATTGACTTATTTTGATCAAATTGAACAATTTTTGCAAGAAATGAAATTTTGGTTATGACATTATAAAATTTAAAATATTAACGTTTATATTATATTGTAATTCAGTATCAACATAAGAGAACAATTTTATAATTTGCACTTATTTTTAATATATTAATTATTTTCCTAGTAGCTCTACTAAAATATAATTGGTGACTTACAAATCCTTGTCAGCGAAAGTACTACTGCAGCCACTAATTGGTCAAAATAGATAATGCAAACTACAACGTTACGGTTCATGCATGACTATATGAAATAGTCCCTAGCTTTGTTTTGAAACATTAAAATTAATTAGTCATGACATAGTAAAGTGGCCTTATAAGTTTTTAAATCTTAATTGAGCTTAATGTAAGCTTTTAAATAAGATTAGTCAAATTAAACAATTTTTCTTCCGATGAATAAACACTATTTCCCTCACCAAATAGGCGTATTACTCAATTCGGCAAAGAGTACAAAGAGATTACATTAAATGTTACACGATCAATTCAAAGGTCACAATTTGTAGGCTGTCTACAATCTGCACACCATTTAAATGTGAAAAACGAAAACTTGTAATAAGGACATGTAACAAATGGCCCAAAAGATTTGAATTCTGCCATGCGTCATAACTTAAAGTTAAATGTGATGCACAGCTTAAATGTGATTTAGTTGATATTTGACTTCACTAAAACATAGATGAATCTTAACTCCCTCTTGGCCAATTAAGAAATATAATGCATAACTTAAATGTAATTTAATTACTATTTTACCTTTTTTTTTATAATTAATTTATGTTTTCATCACATAGAATTTATGGCCCTTTCATCCTAAAATGAGTGTCTCATATCATATGGTTTGTATCGCAAAATGAAAGGTTTTTTTATGAAAATAAACGCTATAATGTTTCGAATTTGTCCTTAATTAATATCAACAATACTTTTTTTATATAAAAATTGTTGTAAGAGGTTAAAGGAATGAGGGAGGATCCATCGCTACTACCGTGAGTCTTTTTTTAGTCAACTGATCTTCTACCATTTACTTCAAATAAGAATGATTTAAATTAAAACGGTCTGTTGAGATTGGCTTATATTTTTGTGGGTCTGACTAATAGTCACTACGACAAGATAATCAAGCACCACTGAAAGCCAAGCGCAAGGTGTAATTGGACTTAAGAAATTATTAGTAACGCGATCTTGAATTTTACTAATGTATTAGGCTTGAGTACCTATTATAGTAGTTAGAATTTTCTAGCTACTATAAAATATTATTTGATGTATGTATTATTATAGAACGTGCAAGTTATCTAATTAATAAATATTTTAGAATGAGATTACTGTGTGATTGATTTTAAATTCTAACATGGCATAATTAGTAACTGTGTGTGTTTGTTGCGGATACTAATTAGTATCCGCAACTAATTCTAGCTTTTTACGTTAAATTTTTTTTCCAAAAGGGCTAGAAATTCCTCTCTCCTCTCTCTTATAACAAAATTTTCTCTTTTTTCAACCAATTCAATTTCAAAATTTAATATCTTTTTCGTTATAAATCTAAAATTGTTAATCTATATATCATTAAAAAATTCTCGAAAAAATCTTCAAAAACAAGAAGTATTGTTGATACATTTTGATATAGTTAAAATACCAAAAAGCTACAACAAAATATTGCAATGGTGTATTTCAAAATATAAAAGTTTAACCTTAATTTTTTGGTTATTTTAACTAAATAAAAATATATCAATAATGAATCTTGTTTTGAAGATTTTAATGACAACTTTTTAACGTTATATAAATTGACAATTTTGGATTTACAATTATAACAAAAAAGTTATTGAATTTTAAAATCTAATAAAAAAAAGAAAAATGTGAGTTATAAGAGAAAATAAAATATTTTTTTTAACGTAAAAAATTATCCCCAAGAATTAATTAGTTGCAAATACAAATTAGTATCTACAACAAATACGTGTATACTAATTAGGATGTTTTACTCGGGGCCTTTTTTATTTGAAATAAATGTTAGGAGATCAACTGACTTGAAAAAAGATTCACAACTAACCGTAGTGCTACGTTTGGATTGAATGAATGGAATAGAAGAAAGAATAAAATAAAAAATAGTGTATTTAAAAATTATTTTGGATTCAAGTATAGTGGAATGAAAATTCATTTCATCCGCTTGATTTTTAATCTATATAGGAAGTGGTGGTATAAAATTTATTCTAATAAAATGGATATATATGCTAATTTTGTTATTGTATTACACCATTAACCACCACCAATAACCAAACATACACTTGAGATTATTCTACTTTGTATTTCATTAATTTTATTCATTCAATCCAAACGCAATATAGTTGTAGCTCATCTCCCAAATGAAATATAGTTGTAGCTCATCTCCCAAATGAAATATTGCTAACATCTCTTAAATAGCATGATATTTTAAGATCCTTGCTAGTCTATTACTTTCTAAGAAATTTTAATTAATACATGCAAATTTTAAAAATTACACCAAATTAATGGCTCCAAAAGGCAAAAACGTTCTGTAATATGAAAAAGAAGTTTACCTACGGATCCGACAGCCTCATGATTTCCCCTTCAATATTCAAACTTGCAATAAGTAGCCATTCAGAAAGACAAAGAAAAAAAGATAAAATACATGAAGCAAAAGAGAGAAAGGAATGGGAGGAAGATGAATCATATATGCAGAATTCCATGCAATAATCATGGCTTGTTAATCAATGTCAAAAGTCTTCTAAATTTAATGATGGTAGAGTGAGGCAACAGATATTTGGCGGGGTCTTAATTTGTCCCAATATTCTTGTCCCATGTGTTTATATATTCCTTTTTCATCAGTGAATGTTTGAATATTAATCAAGAGAGAATGCTAATATTAATCAAGAGAGAATGTTCTTCTGGTGACACTTCACATTCCTTCAACAACTAATTTGGCAAAAAAAAAAAAAAAAAATCTTGGAATTGTTAAAACAGTAATATATATTCATATGGAATGAATATCATTATATATGAACCTATTAATTGATCATAACTAAACTTGCTAAAATGGTAAATTAACCGGCAGTGACTACCCTAAAATGGAATGAATCAAAAATTCTGAAAAGAGAATATATTTCTGATTCTTAGTCAAATAAAAGAAGCCATGGCAGTGATTGAAGTTTTAATACCTCCACCTCGAAATTAGTCTTTTTTCTTTTTTCTTTTTAGGTTTGCATTTGGCAGCATAAGTTTTATTATTAGTAAATTTGACATAAGAATGAAATTTACTCTTTGAAGTTTAATATTAAAAAAATATATCAGAATATTTAAGTGGTCACATATAAAGAAGCAAAAATTATGACGACTCAGGTCTCAGGCACACGGCGGAATTGCTGGTGCCTTAGATTATGATACCTTAGCTTGTGTATGGCCTTTTTTGTTTGTTCTTATTATTGTATCACTTTCGAGTTTAGCCTTGCCGTCATGGGGTCTGTTCTTTGAAGGCTATGCTATACTTTGATTCGGGGTTTCCCCCTTATTTTGTTCCTTTACTTTTTAATACATTTAAATTTAGCAACAACAAAAAAAGAAGCAGCAAAAAGAAAGATCCAAATCAGCTTTAAACCCTGCAAAATGGATAGAAAACAAATCTTTTATGGGATTTATTTGCCTTCAGATGATAGAAGTATTGAATTAACTAGTTTAAGATTCCAAGGACAAATTAATATATACGATTGCATAAAGTTGGGAAAAAAAAACCCTTCCCTATGAAGTTGAACACAAACAAGATTTCCAAATTATATGTATATATATATATATATATTCTAATCTCATCTCTCATATCAAAAAAATAAAAAACTTCCCAATAATATATCCGAAACTTGTAATACTATGTCCTGAAATTAGACCTATTTGAATATTTACTTTTTTTTCATACTCCCTCCATTGTATAAAAAGAGTTCCATTTAAAAACTTTACAAACTTTAAATCAAGTAGTTAGTTAGTATATAGTAATGGTGTGGTAATGATAATTTTGATGGCACATATACTTGAGGACATAGTTTTAATTTATACTCCTATACATCAAAAGAAATTTAACTTTTTTTTACAAAAAAAATAGCAAATGAGATTCTTTTTGCGAAACGGATGGAGTATTAATTAAGTTTGCATAAGGCACCCTTACAATTAGTTATTATTATTATTATTATTATTATTATTATTATCACAGTTATGTACCAGATATATATATGCATTCACACACATGCATAATCATGCAACTCAGTTATACAAACTCCGCCTGGTTGATCAAACCCGGCTCAATTAGTATTCTTTTAATTAAGTTTTTTTAAAATAAAAAAAAACTACACTATTAAAATAGATTCCCTTCATTCTAAATTATAAAATTGAAAGGTCAATTTCAAATATTTTCAAACTCAATATTGAGATAAATTAATTTAGTTTATGTCAATATAATTATGGATATCATAAACTAGTTAAAAACTACTACTAGTTATAAGATTTATTATTTTGAAATTTTAAATGAATCATGTCAACTTTAAATTTGAAAATATCTTAAATTGACTTTTAAAAATATAATAATAATCTTATAATTTGGAACAAATAGAATATTATATTTTGGAATACATTTCAATCCTCGGAGTCTAGGAGCTTGGGAAAGGACTGCCAAGGAAATCAGGAGGAATCTAAGAAAAACTTATCTTCTAATCTTTTGAATCGCGTTTGTTGAATTTTGATTTTTTGTTGATAGATAAATTGGAACTTGTAAATTTGTCCAATTAAAAGAGAGAGCTCTATCACTTATAATTAAGCTTAAGCTTGACTTGCTTACACAGCAGTCAAATTCAAATAGAACCAAAATTTCATCTAGCTATTCATGAACAACTCGTTTCATTCCTATAAATCAATTATAAATCTGAAATAAATTTAAAAAGATTAAGTTTGAAAACAATGCAAAAAGTGAAAGAAAAAATATATGAATGTAAAGGACAAAGAACTAAAGTAGAAAAGGCATGCAAATGGCGCAATAATTCTAACATGGCATGGAGATGGATAGTAGTAAGTAATAGTACTTCTCATGAAATAATACTTTGTTAAGGGATGCAGGGATGGGTTGTATGCCAGTCCATTAGATTAAGTTTAAGGTGCTACAAAACAATAAGAAAATGCCAGAAAATAACACTGATATAATTTACTCAATGGCCCACCGATCATCTGTCAGTAAAGGAAAGAAAAAGAAAATGAAATATGAGCCCAATATCTAGTTAATTTGGCATAAAAAGGAACAACCTTATCTCTCACGCCTTCGACTCATACAACTTGCACAGTTTTTTATCTAGGAAAATTTTCTTATTATTTTATTATATCTTTACAATTTACAAATAAATAAGTTATTAGGAGTCCTATTAATTCATTCTAGTTAGTTTAGCATTAAAAACAGCAACACTATTATTCGTGCGTTCAAAACAATGCGTACAATACGCAAAAAAAATTATTTAGAAAAAAAATCTTATTATTTCATTATTTTTTTTAATTTACAAACAATGAGGTCATTAGGAGTCTTATTAGTTCGTTTTAGTTAGTTTAACATCAAAATGAGTAACAATATTACTCTCATATTTAAAATAGGAAAGTGATATTTTCACAAGATTTGTTTAATATTTTCACATATAAATTATTGCTATAGACTTATAATGACACTTTTCATGTGAAAATATCAATAAATCTTGTAAAAATATTAATTTTTTTTAAAATAATACATACAAATCACACAAAATTTCATTTAGAAAAAAATTACTACTTGCCCACAAACAAATTTGTCCCAAATAGTTCTCATTGTATCAAATGACACGTTGTCCTTACTTTAACAAAATAATTTCGCTGCTATACCACCATAACAGACAATATACTTAAAGATAAATATAGGGCAAAAATATCAAGTTTCACAATAGATTGAAATGCAAAATTATTTCTCCTATTTATATTATTTTTACAAAACTCACTTTTAAACTTTATTTTTGATAAAAATCTCACTCCAGTTTATATTATTTTTGCAAAATTCTCTCTCGAATTTTTTTTTGGCAAAACTTTCCTTTTAAGAGATATTAGTTAGGCAAAAGGGATCCTTAACAAATATGTAATTAAATAAATAATATTTAATTAAATAAATGACTAATTATGTGGTTTCTAATAATATTAAATTAGTTAAATAATTTTATCTCATCCCTATTTTTAATAAAAATATAACTAGATAATATTTATTTTTAAAAATTATAATGAGGTAATATATGATATAATTATATAATATATGATATGATTATATTATATATTCATATATAATATTGTTATAATATAATATAAAATAAAATAAATATAATCGATACATACATATAAATATTATATACTATAGTAGATATTCTATATGTTTATATATATAATTATAATATAATATAAAACAAATTTAATACATATTAAAAATATAAAATTTGTTTGTTTATATATATAATTTTATATTTTTAATATGTATTAAATTTGTTTTATATTATATAATAATTATATATAAAAACATATAGAATATCTACTATAGTATATAATATTTATATGTATATATATTATGTTTATTTTATATTATATTTAATATATAATATAATATAATCATATCATATCATATATTATCTCATCATGATTTTTGAAAACAAATATAATGTGGTTATATTTTTACTATTTTATAAGATTAAATTATTCAACTAATCTAATATTATTAAAAACTACATAATTAGTCATTTATTTAATTACATATCATTTATTTAATTACATATTTGTTAAGGGTCTCTTTTGTCCAACTAATACATTTTGAAGGAAGAGTTTTGCCAAAAAAAAAAGTTTGAAGGGAGTTTTGCAAAAATAATACAAATTGGAGGGAGAGATTTGCCAAAAAATGAGTTTAAGAGAGAGTTTTGCAAAAAGATACAAGCCAAATGGACGATTTTGCATTTTAGTCTTTCACAATATTTGTAAATTTGACTATTTTTGGGAACAGATGAAGTAAAGTAATACTCATTCTGTTCCATACTAATAAGATTTTTATTTAAACTTTTTTGGTTTGAATAAAATATTCCTATTATCATATACTGGTAGATTAAAATTGATCCAATCCATTATCTTTGTTATTCAGTCCTATTGGTTAGCTCATTTCATTCTTCCTAAATCAATAATCAAAAGTATTAATCAACTTTTGCACAGATTCTTATGGAAATGAGCCTTTTTGGATAAATTTGGAGCTAAGGTTGGCTGGGCTAAAATCACATTTCCCCGTTGTGCATGCAAATTGGATATTAAAAATATTAAAGACTAGAACAAAGCCCAAATTCTTTTTTATTTGTGGCCAGTTTTTTTATTTCAATTCGACTTCCTTGTGGACTGATTGGGTCAAAAAGACTGTTCTCACCTAGAATAATTTCTGGACTATGATGATACCTAATGATTCCTCTTGGATTTGGAGAAAAGTTTTGAAGTTGAAAAGCCTAGCTGTTAAATTTATTTCTTTCAAGGTGGAAAATGGGCATCGTATAAATTTTTGGCATGATCCTTGGCAGCAAGAAAAGCCTCTTATGACTCAGTTAAATGGCCCCATTATATCTCTTTTTGGGATTCCTTTCTCAGCAAAAGTTGAAGAAATCATTTTTAGAATTAATTGAAAGCCTCCAGACCCATCCCACTCATCTATTATGCAATTGAAGAATAAGCTACACAGTACTTCGATACCTTATGCAGAACCTAATAGGATGTTTTGGGCGGGCCATAATCAAATTAACGCTGCTACAATCTGGAGCTCCATTAGGCAGTCTCAGTCTTGTGTAAGCTGATCCAATCTTGTTTGGTTTAAATTTTATACTCCCAGGTTTTCTTTCTTTCCCTGCCTTGCCATGCATAAAAAGTTGATTATTTGGTATCACTCTAACTGCGTTCTCTGCGATCAGAATTTGGAATCCTTTCACCATCTTTTCTTTGAATGTTCTTTCTCAAGTATGTTGTTAAGGAAAGTTTTTGCTTACCATGGCTGGTTTAGTGTTCCTTCTGATTGGGACTCGTTAATTTTTCTAATTAATAGTGGAATGAAAGAAATAAAAGACAATATGGAGAAAACGCTGCTAATGTTGCTTACCTTGTCAATGATTCTATTAGATTAGTTAAATGCAGATTCTACACTATTAAGAAATTTGAGAATGATGTTGCAAAGCATCCTCACTTGCAGGTCTGACAATCTTAACTGAATTCTGTTTTTGACTTTGTTTTGACATCATTGAAATTTCGATGTTGATTCTACTATGATGTGATCACGGGGTATGCCCCTAAAAATGTATCTTCTCTCTTGTTTAGTTATAAAATTACAAATTAGCAACAACAAAAAAGGGAAAATGAGACTCTTTTTTCTATATATTTATATTGTATTGATAGATATAACACAATCATGGACTGCTTTAAATACAGGCTTCTGTCGATGAAGCAAACCTCTTATCCATGTTCATTTAATAATGTAAGTGGAACCAGACAAGCTCAATATAAGCCTAGGTGGTGAAAAATGTAACAAGTAGCCTATTAGGGCTTTAAAGGGATCGCCGATTAAGGGTCTAATCTATCTAAAATTAGCGTATTTTCATTTAATTTAATTTTTTATTATTTTTATTAATTCTAAGGTCATTTTTGACGAGGAGTACATAATACTAGGGAGCAGGTGATATTATCAAATGGCATCCAAATAATGTTGTTTTTAATTAATTTATTTTTTTGACCAAAACAGCCATCATTTTATTGTTAACTAGTTTAATGGACACACACTTAAGTCTGTGTTAATTATTTTTAATTATTAATAATCATATATAACCAAACTAAAAATAAGTAACAAGAGAAATTTTTGTCATGATGAGAGATACGTATGGAGAAACACAAGTGAGCAAGTGAGATTAAAATATGGGAGACGGGGTGTAGTGTAGAGAATAATGTATAAAATACATATTTATTAGACTTTGTTTACTATATAATTTTATTATAAAATTTAATAAAACTGCATTAAGGTAATTATCAATCTAATCCACCCACTTTATAATAGAGATAGTATAAAATGACACTATCTTTAAATTTGTGATCAAAATTTCATTAGTATGTCATCACAATTAAAACAAACGACATACATCAATGAATAAATAACAAATTTCAATCTTGATACAACCTACAAGATTTTCCCACATTGTTAGGCTACTATATATAGTCAAAAGTTCTATCTATCATAACTGTTTTATTAATCTGATTCTCATAATATTTGAGTGATATGTCTAGACTATAGTGCTTGTTTGTTTACCAACTTATGAGATATTAGATGCGCTCGAAGATCTTGAGAATCTTGAGAATCTAGAAGCTATTTATTTTAAAAATAATTTATTTAACTCATAAATGTAGAGTCTGAAATCTAAACACACCATCCCATTTTTGTTGGTTTGCGTTTGAACCATCAAACACAGTAAATACTATTACTGCAATATATCCTAGAGTGAGGTAAGAAATACACGATGCCACAGTTTATGGCTGCCTGCCTTTGTTCAACCACTAGAACAATGACCAGTGCCACGAAAACGGATATAATAACACCCTTCATTTTTTTGGTTTGGGAGATTTATAAAACTTGAGCTAGCTAGCTTGCTATAAGTGGAAATTTGGCTAGTGATTTTATGAGGTAAATTAGTGTACTTTGTGGTTTGATATGGGGGGATAATTTGATAGGGTATTTATAGTACTTTTGGATTGTATAAATATAGAATGTGTGTATTATGGACCATATAACCTCTAAAATTACAAAGCTCTGCCTTGCAACAGTTGTGTATAAATTATGGATTGAAAGAAATAGAAGACTTCATGGAGAACATCCAACTACTGCGGCAATTCTAGCGAAAGAATGTATTAGAATTGTAAAATGTAGACTGGCTTTAGTTATGAAGTTCAGAAACTATGTTGAAAAATATCCACACCTTCGGGTGTGGCAATTGTAGATAATGTTTGCTGCTTTGCTTTTCTATAGCTTTGGCATCATCTGGTATGCCATGTAATGCGGTAGCTATAACAGTTATGGGGTAAGCCCCTGGTTTGTAATTTCTTTTTAGTAATATAATCGTTTAAATTAGCAACAACAAAAGAAAAGAATGTGTGTATTATGACATGAAAAGGGTGCATTATTTTGGCTGCCTTACATGCTGACATTATGTCAATTGTTATCATTTTACAATAAAGAGGATGAGCAAGTTGATGAAAAATTTATGTTTTCTTCTACATTTTGCTTAGTCATTTGCTTATGTAGCTTATTGGATTTGATCTCTTTCGATGGTGTAACATATTCACTGTGTAATGGAGATGGAGATGGAACTGCATTTGATTGTTACGATTAACCAAAAAACTGAGAAAGAATGAGGTATATTGTCCCAATCTGTTGTTAATAATTGACCGTTAGAATTTTACATAAGTGAACATACACATATCTGTTTGTTTAACTTATGGAAAAGTCATATTTATTATGTTTGTTTTTATGAGCCGGATGGAGAGAGGCCAACTTTCCTTTTGTAAACTACTCACATTGTGAATGAAGTTGGTTGATACTTTTGGGGGTGTAAGATCCTCTTTAACAAATCCATGTTACTAACTCCTGTTACTAGACACATAATATATACATATATATGTGTGTATGTATATATATATGTATATACATATATACACATATATATATATAGATATATATATATATATATATATGTATATACTCTGTATTTAGTAACAGAGGCTGATAACAGAGATTTGTTACAGAAGATCTGAGCTCACTTTAGGGGTGAGCTAAGGCACTTATATTGCATTATATCAAGACCCTGCATTGTGTTATATACAGATTTATTGTAGACAATGGATCAATAACCTAATTTTTGGGCAAACCGCGTAAAATTTTGTCTTTGGTGTGTGATTATTTTTTTTTTCAATTTTTCTTTGATATTGTTTTTGTTGTGCTGTAATTTTCAAACAAATAGGAGTATATAAGAAATGTAAATTCATTTGGATTCTAGTTATTTGGACAGTTAAAACAAAAAATTGGTTATTTACACTTTTGTGCAATGATAAGAATTAGACATTTTTTTCTACTTGTCCTAACTATTCCTGCCCTTAATCATGAGGTTTTATATGTTCTCTTATTGAGATTTTATTATTATGTAGTAAAATTATTTTTCGATTTGCAGACTTTTTAATGGCAATTACTTGATAGATCTTTGCCCGCAAGCAAGGGCGGATTTTAACTATTTTTTTTTGTTGTTGAAATTAAATTAAAAAAATTTGAATTAATCATAATATTAAGTAATCATAATAATATTTACAAATTACAATGTTATTCTCCTATTCAGACAAAATAAAGACAAAACGCATCAACCCATAAACACAAGTACATAACCCATAAACATAACTCAGGTTTAAAAGTAAGTCACATCCATAAATGGTCCCATTTTCACCACAAATCAGATTGAATTTTCAACTCAAAGTTGTACGTTTTTCTTTTAAAGAAAAAAAATATAAAAAAATTCAGCATATTCATATCCTAATGGTCACTACATCAGCTTAACCAATTATTAAAGCAGTTCTAATTAAATGTTAGTACATATAAACTACTAAATATAGTCAATTAGCTTAGGAGTTAAATAGGAAAAAAAAAGATTCCACAATAAAGATACATTTTGTGTTCACATTATAAGTTTTCAATCGCTTTCTATTAATGAAAGATAATACAATTCTCCTAGCAAATTGTATAAATCTGTCAATTCGCTGCACTTTAGTTCATTGATTTTATGAACTTTACATGTTTTACCTAAAAGCTAAGCACTTAACTACATTGGAACCATAAATCAAATTTTCATATCCCAAAAAATAAAAATAACATAACTTATTTTCCTTTATATGTTGAATTGGAAAATAATTTACTTGTAAGAAAGAATAAGATTAGAGGCATGAAGCATCAATCATTTCCAAACTCGGATCTCAAATATGATTCTATGAAGAACACCCATCAAACAAAACCACCAAAATTCAAATTAGAGTTAGCTAATTAACACAAATTGAAACATAAATTAAATTTCCTAATTAAAAACCTAAATTTTAGGATAAATTCTTTTTTACATGAAAAACTGACCTTAAAAGCCTTAAACTGGATCTAAACAAAGCGAAGGATGAGAGCTTGTCATTACAGTCGCCCGTCGGCCAACCTCCGTGCACCACACACTGTGCAAGAGAGATAAGGAGGAAAAAAGAAGAGGAGGCGGCAGGGAGGATGAAGCAAATATGAAGCTAAAGTCATCAATACTACTAGTCTAATACTCACTCCGTTCTTATTACTATTTTAGGTAATCCTAAGTTAAATGTCTACTTACCTTAAATAATTTATTTTGTATAATAATTTTCATATAATGTCCTTAATATTAATTGTCATATTTCTATTCTCTATGTATATTTATGGAGTATCACTAGTCATGTGCAAAAAACTATGTAATTAAATAAGAATTTAAATATGGACAATTTTATCATCTTTCTTAATATGCGTAAAAAATTAATCATGACTTTTATCCTAAGACGGAGGAAACACAATGTTTCACCAAAATTATATTTAACCCTCTAATTTAATCTTTTCATAAATTTGTCCCTTAAATTTATTAAATTATTTTTTAACCCTACCCCTATACCTATTAAAAAAATCCAGCATATGCAAATGCCTATGTTGCCCTCCAAATGGCTCCGCCCCTGCCTGTAAGCTAAACTTATTAAAATCCAAACATAAGAAGTAAAACACAAACAAAAACCAAGATATCATTAGTCTTGTTCCTCTCAATGAATGGAGGAATGTTAGTATTATTTTTTTCCCCAAAACAAGTGTTTAACATTAGAAGTGAGCAAAAATGGGTAAAATCGAATTTTTTTAACTGAATTATTTTGGGTTTTCGGTTATTTTTACAATTTCGATTATACCCGTTTTAAGTTACGATTTTCGATTTCGAAATTGTGTATTGATTTTGAATTTTTCGGTTACCTGAATAATCAAAATTGGAAAGGAAAAAAAAATTAAGCGCCCAGGCGTGGTCCCTTACCCGGTTGCCCACTTGCCCCTTGACCTTGAGTCTTTAACTCTTGAGTGACCTAACCCCCCCCCCCCCCCCCAATTCGTCATTCACCATTTTCCCCAAATCCCGATCTTAGTATCTGCTCTTTAACTCTCTGCCTCTCAATCTCACAGTTAAATCATCATTGTCTTGCCAGTTGTCTTGCCTTGCCACTCTGCGTTGCTGTCCATCAGCCTATTGCGTTGCCATGTAATCCCCATCAGATTCTCTCTCTCTCCATTTTATTTTCACCATGACTTGTTTCTTAGCCGTGAATGGGTAGCAAGGTTAAGGACTTGGATGTGGAAATAAAATTGATAAAGGTCCCAGAATTAATTAATAAGACGATTGAAGAGTGTCGTTGTCGTCATCGTCGTCTTCCAAGCACCCATTATGACGCTATCTCGCCTATGTTGTCATCTCTAACGGTGAAGAGGATTTCGGCATTGATTAGGAAGGCTTCTGGGTTTGATGATGATGATGATCTATGGTACTATCAGTTATGATCAATAGTGGTGGTGGGTAAGAGGCTAAGAGCCAGTATTCGTCGACAGTAGTGTGTATTGTGTAAGGGTGGTATTAATTATGTAAATTCGGTTATTAATCGAACTATAAATTCGGTATTCGGTTATTTGGTTAAATTAAATTTTGGGTAGCTATTCGGATAATAAAATATTATAAAATTCGGTATTCGGCTGTTACTATTCGATTTTCGGATTTATCCAAATGATCACCCCTACTTAACATAACTAAAATTATTGATAATATTACTCGATGATTAAAAAAGCCCAAGTTCATTTTGATTTAGACATCATCATTGCACAAATAATTAAATTAATATTGTGAACAAACATAAGGAAGTATGAAATTTAAACTCCCTAATAACTCTGACGTCCATTGATTCCCATATTTATAATTAAAA